>JAHTLZ010000129.1:29662323-29679761 GCA_023846285.1 Phrynocephalus versicolor | reverse complement strand
GGGGGGGGGGTCCCCGGCCTCCCCCCTCTCCTGTACTGGGCTGCTCTGGTGGGGAAAATCCTCGTCATCTCGCAGTACCTCGCAACAAGCCGGACTCGCCGCTGGCCGCCGCAATTCAAGCGGCACAGAAAAAAAGTTTTAAAACCCCCGATTCCCGGCTCAAAATGCAGGCGAAAATATGCCTGCCTGAAAGGGCACCTACCAGAGGGGTGGTTTTGGGGGGGTCCCCGGCCTCCCCCCCTCTCCTGTCCTGGGCTGCTCTGGTGGGGACTCACAAGCAACAAGCCGGACTCGCCATGCCATGCGGTGCGGGCGGGGGATCGAAAATGGGGCGGCGACCGCAATATTTTTTTTGAAATCGTGGAGTGGTCCAAGAACACACGAGCACCACACAGAAACATGCGAAAATTGCTATTTTAAAATGGCCAGAATTTTTACAGTAGCAGTGGGTTTTTCTTGCAACAAAATGTCTCCTCTTTCCTCTCTCCATTGATTTTATTTTATTTTTTTTTATTTTATTTTATTTTATTTTATTTTATTTTACACCTGTGCAATGATGGGCTGGCCATGTGGCCATGGGAGTGGACCATGCAAATTTTTGGAGCCATTCCACCAATCGCATGGCCACTTGGCCACTGAGACTTCTGGGATGTGCCAAAAAGGACACTAACCCTGCCCTAGCCCTAACCCTAACCCTAACCCTTACCCATATGCCACACTGGGCCACAGTACACTGTCCTCTTAGTGGGTCAGAGAGGCACCCAGAGGTGCACCCCACTACCCCACCCTAACCTCACCAGTAACTAGCCTAACCCTAGCCCTTGCGCTAACCCTGTCCCCTGAGCCAGATCTGTACTTGCATTGCACTACTACACGCAAGTACACTTCCCGTCTTAGTGAGACACAGTGGATGCAGAGAGTCTGCCAGTTCGTCACTTGTGGCTCTGGCTGACTCCTGCAGGCTCGGCTCGGCAGCATTTGTGTACCATGCAAACCATGCCCGTCAAGGCCTGACTGATGCAGGGAAGGCACCCCAAAAAGAGGGGTGCCTCTGCCAGTCTGCTGTGTCTGCAACTTGGTATGCATATCCATATGGCTATGCATGCCCTTTTGCAGCAGGCGAGGAGAGGAGGCCCCCATGCCATGAGGGGTCTCCAGGAGCCTGCTTTCCCTTCCTAGCAGGTGAGGAGAGGAGGCACCCACCCCCCAGAAAGAAGTGCCTCCAGGAGCCCGCTTCCCTTCATAGCGGGCCAGAGGAGGCACCCACCCCCCAGAGGTGCCTCCAGGAGCCCGCTACCCCCCGAAACCAGTATAATGACAGACGAAAAAATGAAAAACGAAATGACTATTTTTTGCGAAGTTTCGTGAAAAACGGAAATGAGCTGACACGGGCTGCCTCCGACACACGACAACTCGAAAACGTCATTTTCCCTAGTCGTGCCCATCTCTATTCCTGTGCTCCACTCACCTGACAATCTCCATCCTTGGTCTTCCACCCCACCTGTCCAGTGGACAAGTAGTCGAGGGATTCTCTGCCTCACAGGCCAGTAAGCAGCCAGCAAGGAGGAAAGGCCCACAGTCTCTCTGTCACATACACACACAGCTTTCCTAACTCCAGTGGCTCCAAGTGGGTGCTGCAGCTGTGGATTGCTACAATGCTGTTGTCATGGGTGAGGGATGGGGAAGACACTCCAGAAGCAACAAGGGATGTCAAGTACAGCTGGGTCCCCGCATCTACTAAAACCCCAAAACACATTACTTGGATAATTATTATTCAGAAGGAAAAATTATACCTTTAATGGTGTTTGTGAGCCACCCTTGTTTCTGCATTTTGCACAAAACCACATGACACATACACACCGGTGCTACTCATCTAATTTATTTAAAGACCTCTGAAGCCAAAGAGAAAATCTATGGACTAAGCAGGTTCCTTTGGCTATACTTCAGGTCATTTGTCCACGCCATTGGCACTTCAACTGACAACTGAAAAGAGAAATGCAGAGAAAGACTGGACTATTGTTCCAGATTAGCTGAAGAATTTAATTCAGTACAATAGAGACTTGGCCTTGGTTGGAATTCCTGGAAGATGCAAGCCACAGACCTGTGTACTGCCTGTTGACTGAAATGAATGTAGTTCCCTTTGATGTCACTACTGTTAGTGAGGCTGATAGACAGATGATACCATATTAGTAGCTGATAGTTTCGAGGGACTTTAGAGAATAGAAATGGCATGGAACAGCTTTCTCAAAAGGATTACTGTAGTATTCAACAAAAACTTAAAACTGGCATGGAAAATAAGTATGGTCCTAGGAATTGTCAGTTCTACTGCATATCTAGAGAAGATAGCACTTAAAATATGGATATTCCGAGATGCTGAGATATTCCTAGATCAAGGAAGAAGTACTAAGACAAATAAATAAGCCAAGGGAAAAAAATAAAACACAACATGGGGAAAAATTGGAATGCTTTGATGTTGGAAATGAGAAACAAAATTACAGGTTGTTACAGCTGCTATTCAAGATGAAATAAAAGTGGAAAGAAATACAGGAAGAAAAGGGACTTAACTAAAGAACCACCGTGATTAGTTTGGAGGCAAAACAAAATAATTGTTTAGAGCTGTTGCAACTGGAATTATAATAGTTATGATGGCATCACATCTTTCACAGAGAGGAATTAGAAGAGAGAGTCTCTATTTTCACAAATAAGGAGGGAAATTACTTTCCCTTGATTTCTACCTAGTGTATATGTCACACTGTCATGGGACACTATTAACCTGACTCAAGAATGAGCATGAAATGGAAAAATAATGTTTCATTTCATTTCATTTTGTGCTCACCCCCATTTTGTTTTGTTTATGATTTTTTTTAAAAAAAAATTCATATGAAATGAACTGAAACAAAACAAAATGGCTCCTCTGGGTTCTAGAGGCATCAGATGTGGTGCTCGGGACTCCGGGAGCCATTTTTAAAGGCCGAACTGTTATCGGCTGGACCCCTTGAAAACTGGTCCATTCGGTACCACTGGGCCAAGTTTAATGGGATCAGCCATTGACAGCTCAACAGGAACCCTCTGAAAATTGTTGGGAAGGCAGTTCGAGTGATTGCACTGCCTACCAGACTGTTTTCTGAGGGCTCCTGCTGAGTTGTCAGTGGCTGGACCCCTTTAAACATGGCCCAGTCAGCACCAGAGCCATAGACAGCTTGGCAGGAGCCCTCAGAAAATGATGGAACAAAACGGTTCCTTTCAATGCAAAAACAATCATTTTGTTTAGTCTATAATGAAATGCTGCTTCCTTGTTTTGTTTCATTTTGTTTACGTAATTAAACAATGAAACAGCATTTCATTTTCCTGCCCATCCCTAGATGTAATAAATAGACTATACTCAATGAAGTAATAATGTGAAGTATAAGCCAAACTTGCACTTCATCTATATTATACTGGCAGCTTAAAGATGTTCCATTGCATTCAGCTTCAGATCAAATGCCTTGTTTTCAATCATCAGCCATCAGCCTTCATTCTTTTGCTCAATGTTATGCAAGTCTTCTAAATATAATAGTTGCAGCTTCTCATCTGAGAAACATCAAATGTCATTACCGAACTTAAAAATAAAATGAAAATGCTGTTATTAAAGCCCTGATATTGTCAAGGCCCAGGAAATGCATTTCAACAGCACTTCAATTCTAGCATCCTTTTGGCTTTCATATCTGGATGAGTGCCCACATTCCATTTTTTTTTTTTTGGGGGGGGGGGCTGGAACCTGGCACATCCAGACTTCAATAGAGACAAGAAGACACTTAATTTCTCTGTCAACAGTTAGAGTGTGCCTTCTGAATGGATCAGCCTATCTGGATAGAATGTTCTTTTTTTCTCAATTTTTAGGCTGGGCATTACAGATCAGGAACACCAGCAGAATGGGCTTCTTTTCCAAGTTTTCTACTTAACATTTTGAAGCTCGGAGATAACTAAAACAGGGAGAAGCTATTGGCAATAGCAAATGATACTAGGCTGCATCATATACAGTAGTTCTATAAATGCTTTGCCACAATGTTTTTTAATTAAAATTACAGAGAAAGGAATGCCCAACTCTGCTCCACTTCTGAGTTAAACCCACATGCCTAATTCCATACTAGAACAACACTGGAAAGCATATTAAGAAAGAAGCAAAATCTCAACACAGAAGAGCATTTTCTACTATTATTATCATTATGCAGATCCAATTATGTTCAAGCAGTTTTCTTTCTACTGCTGTTTACAAAAATCTGGTGTTTTCCCCCCCCCCACCCCATCAAGAGTACTTTTTATGGTACTTCAATATGATGCATCCAGAAGTTTGAAGTTAGGATAAAAGTCATGTAGCTAAAGCTCTCATAATGAAGCTAGCCTTTCCTATCTCTGACTGTTTTGTCTGTTAAGAATTCATTTCTTCACATAGGTATGTCCCAGGTGCTTCAGATATCAACAGACTGAACAAAAAAGAAAATGCACAGGAATCAGTTAACACCAAGTGACTGAGAATAAAGCCTCAGCCCCATTACCGGAAAAGCAGGAAGCAACACAATCTGCATGGTATTTGCATATGGCAATTAAATTCAAATTTAGAAATTTAAATAGAAAAAAAGGGCTGAAATCCAGACGTACGTTGCAAGATGTTCATGAGGGCAGGGCCAGTGAAACAATGAAACCTATGGAGAAACTGACTCACCAAATCCCCACTGATTTCAATGGAGCTCCTCTAGTTGTGGTTTGCTTCTGGGTTTCAGCTATGATGTGTTACTATAGTATAGATAGAATAGCATACTGCAATCAGATGATGGATACGTCTGCTCATTCTGCTCCTCAGGTGTGAAATATAGATGGGCGGCCTTCCCAAGGCACCTGCCTTTTCAGACTGCCAAATCCATAATACCTTACCATTGGCCATGGCAACCCAGGACCTCTGGGAGTTGAAGTTCAAAACATCTGGGAATCAAAAGTTATCTCCTCACCACGGCACTAAGAGAGAATATCTCTAAAGAGAAGCCTGGCAGCTTTTCAAGCAGAAGACCACCTGTTGGGCAAAAGGCCTCTCTGAGGCCTTCTTCTAGCAGAGCAGATGGAACTAAAATAGATTTATTCAGAAAGACACATCCCCAGACTAACATCTCTTTTAAACTGCAAGACTGTATTGTGTAAGTTAATATACTGTGTGACATGGGCATTCACTAAATAAATGCGGAGAAACTTGAACCACAAGTGAATCTCCTTTGAGAGCAGGCCTGCACACAAAGTTTTATTACACTTAAAGGTTGCCCAATTCCCATACTTTAAAGAACATTTCTTATTTTAAAGGCATGCCCATTAATCCATCACACATAATGGATGTTCCTTATCTCAGACCATTCTAGCTTTACTGCTCGACTCAGTTGTGCCACTTATTTTTGGAATTTCACTCTGGCACCCCTAATTATCATGCTTTCTCACAGCAATATAAATACATGGTAATTGCACCTTTTGGGGAAGTATATTTTAATTACTAGCTCATTGTGTTTCATTTGAGGCCAGAGATCTCTTCAAGTTTTTGACATGTCAGTATTTAAAGTAAAATAAAATTTAAAAAACATGGAGGTGATGATAATGCAGACTTATTCATTATTCACCTTTTCTGAGCTATCCCAGTTTTAAAAGTACATATTTCGCCCTCATTTTAAATTGTGTGAGTTACAAAGAGTTTAGCACTTGAGGGATCACTGTGAGGGGCCTATCCTCCAGAAAGAAATTCAAACCTGAGAACAACTGGGCTTCATAGTCATGGTTGCAGATCCACAAGGCTATCCAATACAGTAGGGCCATGGTATCCAACCCCAACTTGTGGAAGGCAAAAAGGGCAGGTATAGAAACATGATACAGTATTTGGCAAGGTCTCTGTTTCCCTATGGTGGCCAGTTCTAGTAATACACATTGAAATGCATAATTGGGGGGGGGGATTAAATATTTTCTCGCAGAAGGTAAGTGAAACCATCGGCTACTCTGCAGATGTTGCAGCTCTACCGTGTGCTTTTCATCCTTTGTTTATAACACCAACTACTCAACCATTAACAGCATTCAATCCCAACAAAACAGCAGATGCCTTACCTCAAAATTATACTCTGTTGTTAAAAATTCTCTATGGCACTCTATCTGGAATGAAAACTGCAGGCGGGAGATCTCAACAGTACTATTGATGATTTTGTTTGGACCTCAAAAAACTTTTTTTTTTTTTGGCAGCCTCAAGACCATGCTACAGCTGATCGGCGCTTAGGGAGGAAACCATGGGCTTTTCCCCATAGGAATGCATTGCTTCAATGCATTCCTATGGGAAACAAAAACAATTGGAACTGAATGGAAATTTCCATTTCATTTCATTTTGGTTTTTCTTTGAGGGCGTGGCTATTTATTTATTTATTTATTTATTTATTTATTTATTTATTTATTTATTTATATACTGCACCAATTTCCCAAGAGGGAACTCTGGGCAGTTCACATAAAAACACAAGAAGTCCAAAAAATAATAATGATAAATGAAATAGAAATAATAATAAAATAAAGGGGGAAATGCCCAACAACAAACAAGTAATTGGCAAGAGGCATAGGACAACTGATGACAGGCACAAACCTGAAGACAGGGAAAAGTGATGCAAACCCTAGCGATTGCTGAAGGCATCCCTAAACAACCAGGTTTTAACAGCTTTTTTGAAAGATGCCAAAGAAGGAGCCTGGTGTATCTCGCTCAGTAGTTTATTCCAGAGAGCCGAGCCGGCCACCGAGAAGGCCCATTTATGCGTTGCTACACTATGGGTCTCCCTGGGGGTGGCCACCCAGAGCGAGAGTGCCATGGAGGATCGGGTTGGTCGGGCCAGTTCTGATCTTAGAAAGATACACTCTGCCAGATAATCAGGACCCAAGCTATGGAGAGTTTTGTAAACCAAAACCAACACCTTGAACCTTATTCAGGAGGCAATGGGCAAGCAATGCAGGTGAGGCAGAATGGGGGTGATGCGGTCAAACCTACCTGCACCAACCACCAATCTGGCTGCCATATTCTGCATGCACTGCAGTCACCGAACAAGGGTCAAGGGGAGCCCAATGTAGAGAGTGTTGCAATAATTTATCCTCGACATGACCAGTGCCTGCACAACCGTCCTCAGAGAGTTCCCATTAAGGTACAGGCAAACCAGGGCGATGATCCTAAGATGGTAGAAGGCCGACCTGGTCATGGCTGCCACCTGGGATTCGAGAAACAGATCCGGATCTAGGACAATGCCCAGACTCCTTAATCTTTCAGCCAGCTGGAGGGCTGACCCACCAGGATTTGGAAGAGAGCCACTGTACCCATCCGAGGTACCCCTGAAGAACAGAACCTCACTCTTCTCAGGATTGAGTTTGAGCCTGTTGGTCCTGGTCCCCTCCAGTACCGCAGCCAGGCAGCGATCAAGGGCCTGGACAGCCTCCACTACAGAGGTGGAAAAAGAGAGATAGAGCTGATGACAACAAGCTCCAAAACTCTGGATGACCTCAGCCAGTGGCCTCATATAGATGTTGAAGAGCATGGGGGAGAGAGCTGACCCCTGAGGGACCCCACAAGAGAGTGTCCAGGGAGATGACAGATCACTCCCCCAAGCTCACTCACTGAGCACGGCCCTCAAGGGAGGAACGGAGCCAGCCAAAGGCTAGACCCCCAATCCCCATCTCACCCAGGAGGATACCATGGTATGAAATGAATAATGAATAACAAAACAAATAAAACATTCATTTCATGTCCATCTCTACTAATTCTATCACCACAGTGGCTGTGCACCTGAGCCAGAAGAGTTTTGGATTTGGTATAAAGTAGCTCCTTCCCTGCCTACTCCTTTCTCCTCCCTGCCATTTTTTGGTTTGTTCTTAGGTTTTCAGCTACCAGATTTGCTGGCAGATCCCTCTGTTGGTAGATCTGCCATCAACCAGCAAAAGGAGACTCTGTAGATCTAAGCAATCAACCAGTAAAAGGGATTTGGTGTAAAGTAGCTCCTTCCCTGCCTAGTCCTTTCTCCTCCCTGCCATTTTTTGGTTTGTTCTTAGGTTTTCTGCTACCAGATTTGCTGGCAGATCCATCTGTTGGTAGATCTGCCATCAACCAGCAAAAGGAGATTCTGTAGATCTAAGCAATCAACCAGTAAAATGGGATACTGTTGATTGTGGGTTTAAGGGGATTTCTGCAAACAGAAAAGGCTTCTGCCAAACTACCAATTATCAATAAAATGTTGAGTTAGGATTGTATTGTTAGTCATATTGAGATTTATTTTGTATGTGGGCAGCAGAGTAGGAGGAAATATTCCTATTATTATTATTTTCCAAAGCTATTTTAGTTACCTTAAACAGTACCACTCCAAATTAGGCCTGAGGTTCTGTTACAATCTGGCTACTGCATTCTATAAAGAAGTTTCCAAATAATTTTCACAGGCAGCCTTGTACAGTGCAGTAATCCAGATGGGTTGTTAGACACAAAATGGATAATCATGGCCATAGTTTGTAGGAACCCAGATTACATGTCTAAACTGGTGTGGTGTATATTTAGAAGCAGATCCCTCATTTGATAAAATGTGTCTTTTTCATCGTGTATGCCTTGCCTTGCCTACCTGTTATATATAGTATTACTGGACTTTCTTTTGTGGTTGGTCATCAGAATGTAAACACAGACTTTGCATGTCTGATTGCTGAAGCATGCATCTTTATAGAAATCCCATCATCAGAAGGAAACATGTTAACTAGATGAAATGCACACCTAGTGTGACTGTCTTTGCCCAGAAAAGAATCTAAATGATACACTTTGCCAAGCTGCTGAACAACAGCTACAATGCATGGATTTATTCACAATGCTGTGTTAAGCCATCCCGTCAAGTGTGTCTGGCTTTAGCCTCACAACAGTCTTCTGAGGTTCAGTGATTTGACAGATAGTCTTACTTGGATGGGACCCATTCTTCACTCAGAAAATTAGAAAATGAGATTAAGCAAAGACATAGGGCCAGTAAGTCAATTGCAAAAAAGGCATTTTTGTAAAGATGAAACTACCGTATTTTTCGCTCCATAAGACACACTTTTTCCTCCCTCAAAAGTAAGGAGAAATGTCTGTGCATCTTATAGAGTGAACACAGCCCCACTGGGAGATTCCAGAGCAGCTGTTGAAGAGACCTGCAGACCTGGCAGCGGCTGCGGTGGTGGTGGAGTCACTGCAGCCCATGGCTCCTTTTCCCCCTCAAAAGAATCCCTGGGCCGCAGCAGCAGACACTGGGCACATTCACAGAAGCCATCTCTGAATCTGGAGGTCTCTACAGCAGACACTGCCAGCTCAGGTGCTTGTCCATAAAGGTGACCAGGGAACAGGCTCCTCTCCCCCAATCAAGCAAGTGCCCAGACAGAGGGCCAGAGTGACCCACCCAGCTCCACCCGCCACTGCAGCTGCCGCTGCTGCTACCTGATACTCTGAGGAGCCCAACTGGCTCAAAAAAAATCTGCCCATAGCCTGGAGGCCACCTCCAGGGGAGCCTTCTGGAATGAAGGAGGGTCTCTTCCCCACTCAGAGAACCCCCCCTCTACATGCAGCTGTTCAGCACTGAGCATCCGCTGTCACTGCCCCTCTCACTTTGTCCCCAGCAACCAAAGTCATGCAATGTTGAGCTGTCTCTGAGTGGGGAAGACTCCCTCCTTCATTCCAAAAGGCTCTACTCCACTCCTTCTGGCTCGTGTGGGAGGGTGATGGTGTGGGCTGCAATAGTGCAGTGTGAGTGAATGAGGGGACTGGCAGGTGGCAAACTGGCTGTTTTGTTTGTTTGTTTGTTTGTTTGAGCCAGGCAGGCTCCTCAGAGCAGTGGGCAGCGGCAGGGACAGCTGCAGTGTTAGGTAAAGCCATTCTGTCTCTCCTCCCAGGCACTCATTTCATTGGCAGGGGAGGAGACTGCTTCTCCTCCACTCCCCAGGCACCTTTAAGGATGAGCACATGAGCCAGGTGGATGTGCCTGGAGGCCACCGCCACAAACACCTCTACACCCAACAGTGTATGTATGTGTGAATTTTTTTTCACACATACATACCTCTAAAAACTAGGTCCATCTTATGGTCCGATGTGTCTTATGAAGCGAAAAATATGATAGTCTCCATGAATCAGGGGAGAAAGACTGGAAATTAAGTCTGACTAGTAGCCTAGACTAAGAACATTCAAAAAAAGGCAAGCAAAATGAAACCAAGGGCACATTTGCAGTCTCCGTTGAACTATGCTTTTGGTATCAATTATCCCTACATTCCACATTTGCTCCTTGGAGCATGAATATAGGACTGAAGGTGAGCATAAGAGTGGGATTGCAATGCTGTAGAACTTCTCATCTCCTTCCCTTTCCATAATTCATCATGCTAGAACAGCAGAAAGAACCTTATGGATCACTGAGTCCAGCTCCAGTCGAGGTGGCATAGTCGGGAATTGAACTCCCAGGTTCTGGCTCTGCAGCCCAGTTATGATCCTCTCCAAAAGAACTCAACTATTTTAACACAAATTACTTTTGCAAGGATGCACTGAGTTGGAATGGGCAGAAGCCTTGGCTGTTGGCTGGCACAACTGCTGAACTGTGGAGTAAACATACCACAGAGGAGTCCATCCTTTTTTTTTAAGGTAGAGAAGATGAAGGGGTGTGAAACTGATCTGAACATCTCTTGTCCCTCAACTTACAGCTATTACAAAGCACAACTTATGCCAATGTCAGGTTAGTCCTTAATAACTTCCAGCATCCCTAGGCTAGGAAGGGCTGGGATTCAGCAATGTTGGCTTCACGTCATCTCAGCCAGACTTCAACTACTGTAGCTAGTTAGTACGACACATTTAATTAATTAAAGCACTTCATGCTGTTCTTGCTTAATACCTTTTAAGTCACAGATCTGACTTAACAGCCATGTTTATAATGTCATTCTGTGAATGGGTGTCCCACATATCCATGAGTGGATTACATATGATGCCTTCCAAAAGCCGAATTTACCTGCTAGATTACATCTCAAGAGATAAATATTTATATGTTTTCCTAATTCTCATTAACAGCAAACTCTTCCAATAAGGACCTAACATACAAATCAGACATATAGTGACACATCTGTGTATTATTTCTCATTATTAAATATCATTAAATACTTGTTCTGCACTGCCAAGTAGATTATTTAATAATGCCATCCACTGAAGTGGCATCTCTGAAGTACAGAGCAGTTAATGCATTTTATTTCACGGCTGCAAAAAGGAGACAACAGAATAAAGGTGTCAAGTTAATTCGAACCAGGCTGGAAGTAGATTAATAAAACAATGTCCAAGTTCTATTTATGGACACTTTATATTAGGAGTGTGATTCATATTAGGAGTATGATGATGATAATGTTGTCATGCATAAGACATGACAACTGTTGCATTTGTTTCTGATTAGTTTGTTTACACATGCATTTGTTTTTTTAATCCTGCTCTTCCACCAAAAAGGACACCAAGCTTCCACCACCTCTCTTGTGGTAGAAAATTCAGCACCACCACCAGCAGGACATGGTAGTACAGATGACACAAAAATGACACCTATATTACTTACCTCTTGATACACATGATACACATGTAGATGTGCTATGTCCCACAGACATAAATGAAACAGTTGAATCTACTGGTGTGCAACAAATGTCCTCTCAAAATTTACCACCTCTATTGTTGACTGAGAAATTTTGAGGACTATTTCATTCCTTTTCTCCAGAGAGGACAAATTCTTCAGTAGTTCAGAAGGGTGGAAATCATGGTTTTGTCTTGCTTCTGCTGCTACACAAGTAGTAGAAGCAGCAACTGAACCACCAGGCTGGCTCTATATGTACCCAGGGCCGGCGCATCCATTAAGGCGAACTAGGCGGTTCCCTAGGATGCCAAAATGGACAGAGGGTGCTGGCCAGCCTACTGACCCCCCGCGCCCCCTCGCCGCTGGCCACCGCCGTCCGCCCCCACACCCATCACCACCCACCCCCTGTGCCCATCGCCGTCTGCCCCCCACGCCCATCACCGTCCCCTGCCATCTGCCGCCCCCTATCACCACGCCTGCCTGCTGCCCCGCCCACCCACCGCTGCCTGCCCGCCCGCCCATGCCACCCCCTGCCCTGCCCTGCGCCACCCCCCACCCCTCACCTAGGGCGCAAAAAAACCTAGCACCCGTCCTGTATGTACCCTATTTGTAGTGTTGTTCTGGGGCACTCTGAGGGGTGAGCAAGCTGCCAGCACTTCCTGCAAAATGTTGAATATTTAAGGACATTTCTGCAAAACGGTCTTTGGAGGAAGGGAGAAAAAAGACCAAAAGTCCCCAAAACCTTCAATATTGGTTGACTTCTGGGGGGAAAGACACAGAAAGAAGCATGCAGAATGTCTGCAGTCTCAAAGGCCAGTGTAGCCTTGCAATTGATATATAAAAATATAAGATATGAAGAATCTTCCAACTGTAACCAAACAATTTTAGCTGCACATATGAGATATTGTGCTCTGAGGCTAAGTGGCACAACAACCAGCAGAATTTTGCACACGCAGGAGGTGTTATATTTGGCTAGGGGGTGACCTGTTGATATTGAGAACTGAAGCAGTTGACCTGGTCCTTGGGATAGGAGACGATCCATCAGAGAGATGATTTGCCTCCGGCATTTGATGTTCATTACAATGGCTTCATACATCATCAGCGAGTAATGACAGGCACACATAGCAAGTTCTTCTTATGAAAACTTGCTAATGGTTTTGTTCTTGAAATAGCAAGCAGGATGGGGGTTATTTAGATTTTAATAAACTAAGAATGGAAAAGCTGGCCTGAAAATGAAGTTTGTGGGGTGGGTGGTTGCGCAGCTGCGAAACAACCCTGTTAAAATGCTAATGAGAAATGCAATGACTTTTCTTAAGTAAATACTGTATTTTATTAAAATACTCTAAAGAACATGAGCAGAAAAGCAGTAGCAGTGCAGTAAATATGTGCCTCCTTTCCATCTCTGAACCAACAACCTATTCATGACTCACAGGTACTTACTTAGTGATTATTGCTGTGCAGTTTGAACTGTGACGTGATCTATGATTCTCCCACGGCAGAAGGAGAAAACATTCTAAAAGTGTTACTGAAGAAGTGTGGTGTGTACAAATGATGGAGATCTTTCGTGCTAAGAACAAGGACAGAACTTAACCAGTCACAGTGAATTCAAGGGATCACTTTAAAAGAAACTGAAAATTATTGGCATTTTATTTGTCCAGTAGATATAATTGGTTTGCTGAAAGCAAGGCATGTTCTAAGTACAGTAATATCTCTTAAGATGAATGCCCTGTAAGACCAAAAACGTGTAAGATGAAAAAAATTCTGGGAACAGTCATGCTTCACAATATGAAAATTCCCTATGGCAGTGTTGGTGAACCTATGGCACAGGTGCCAAAGGTGGCACTCGGAGCCCTTTCTGTGGCCACCCGACATTGCCCCTTCACAGCCACCTGTATTCAGGTTAAATTGCTCTATTGGCACTCTGCAAAAAATAGTGGGTTTTGAATCATAGTTTGGGCACTCAGTCTCTAAAAGGTTTGCCATCACTGTCATAGAGCATCGTTTCCATTCCCTTCATCATCCTTGTTCCTCTAAACTTGTTCTAATGTGTCAGCATCATGGTTAGGCCTCTCCAGATGAGGCCTAACCAGGCCTGAATAAAGGGCCTCACTGAATTTCCTCTCTCTTTTGAGAGAGAATAATGTTTCAGTTCCTCTTCTTCCTCCTCACATGTTGCCATGTCATTTCTGATGTATGGTGACCCGTTTCAGGGTTTTCCAAGTGGGAGAACTCTGAGGTTTCCCATTTCTTTCTTCTGGGGGTTCCCTTGGACTGTGTAGCTTGCCCAAGTCCACCCAGGCATTGAAGAGGATGATTAAAGTCTTGCTTATTTTTTACAAAAATATGTTACAAGCGATACCTTTATAGGCCACTAAAAAAAAAAAAAGATAAAGAACATTGCAAGTTTTTGAGTGTAAATTGCCATTCTTTAAAGCAGGTCCCAGAAGTTCAGACATGGCAAAATATGTGCTTAATCAGGGGTTACTTTTAAAGTCCTTGGTTAGATGATGTTCTCAAAGTCCATGGCGAGATGTCTTATTTTTAAAAGCACAGAGTGATTTCAATAAAAAGAGTGCAGGCAGGTTTCCCATCACTATTTATCTGTGACTGCTTGAAGATGCCAAGAGTCTTGAGTGGATCAAGTATTGTATTTCTAATATAATAATAGAACTGCAGAGCTGGAAGGGACCCTATGGATTATTAGTTTCCACAGACAAAAGAAAATATTTTTTACCTAGCATATTGTTAGTCGGTGGAACTCCCTGCCACAACAAGGGCCAGATGCAGGGGAGTGGCATCAGGAGACAGATATCTAGTCTCATGCACTCCCGAATGCATTTGGTGGGACCACTGTGAGATACAGGAAGCTGGGCTAGATGGGCCTTTGGCCTGATCCAGCATGGCTCTTCTTATGTTCCTATGTTCTTAGTCCTTTATCAATGGCAATATAGGCTTGGAATTCTGGGAACTGCAGTCCAAAACATCTGGAGGGCTGAAAGTTCCTCACCTTAATAAATAAATAAATAAATAAATAAATAAATAAATAAATAAATAAATAAATTGTTTACAAAGTTTAAAGCCAGTACTAAGTACTCATAAACGTTTCAGGATATCATTTCACATGCACAAAGCTGCTTAAAGGATGGAGGGCACCAAATCTGTGTGTTACTTTCATTTTTCATCCTTAGGCTAATAACACAATAAGGTTGCACATTGCAACCTTACTGTGTTATTGGAGATGGACACGAAATGGAAAAGCTGTGTTTTGTTTAATTCTGTTTAGTGCCCCGTGCTTCATTTTGTGTCTTAAGTAACATTTTTTTTCAAAAAAGGTTAAATAAAACAAAACAAAATGAATCCCCCATGGCACCAGTGCTCTAGCTGGTGTAGTGTGGGATTGAAAAGCCTCCTTCCTGCCACCTTCCATCTGATTTTGACAGTTCAATCCCAGCTGGGAGGTGGTGGGGTCGGAGGAATGGAGCAGCCGTAAATTCGTTGCCTGACTGCTTGTATCTCCCCCACCACCCCTTTCCTCCCAGGGGTTGTCTTGGACAGGAAATGCTGTGGTCAGTGGGGTCAGCCCCCACTACCCACAGCCCTCCCTGTCCAGAAAACCACCATGGGAGGAGGGGCATGGGAGTTTGCATTTACCTCTGCTTCCTTCCTTCTTCCTTGCAATCCCCATCTACCAGCTGGGTCTTTTTGATAGATTGGGGTTTGGAGAGGGGGGAACCACCTCCCCCACAAAGCCCAACCTGTCAAAAAGAACCAGCTTGGAGACAGGGGGAGGGGAGAAACACAGAAAGGAGTGGGTTTTTCTCCTTGCTGTTCCTGTGCTGGAATTATGGAGGCAATTAGGGAATTAATACCATAGAGTAAACTCCCTGATTGCCTCCACACTCCCAGCACTCTTTGTCAATTAACTACTTTGTCAATTAGAGCTGCATAACTAAGTCTCCTTACCCCTAAATCTTTACAGATTTCAGGAGGTTCCCTAAAATTGCTTTGGGGCCCCCCAGGTTAAGTTAATTTTGATTGCATATTTTTAAAACTAATTTTGAGTGCATATTTTTTAAAAGATATGCACTCAGAAATTAATTACGTTGGGGCACCAAAGTAGCAGGGGTACCTTAAGAAAGCAATTTTAGAGAACCCCCTGAAATTTGTAAACTGTTGGGGGAAATTAGGGTGCTGAATTATGAAGCTCCAAAGGGGGTGCCCCTAGGGGGAAGAAAAACCTTCTAATTCGAATCATATGAGAAGTGGCAACAGTGCTATTGCTGTCCTGATCACCTTCTGATTGCAATTAGAACTCAGCTCCTTGACCCCTAAATCTTTCCAAATTCCAGGGGCTTTCAGGGAAGAGCTTTCCTCTAGAACGAATTGTTTTATTCTAAAGGAAAACATGGCGTTTCATTTCATTTCTAATGAAACGTTGCTTCCCCGTTTCGTTTTGTTAGCTAATGAAACGACAAAGCACTGTGTCATGGTGCCCATCCCTACTATGTATCTCGGAAACAGGGACACATTTCATAATGGTGTACACAATACTGTATATCAGGGCTGTCCAACTTTGAACAGGCCAAGGTCTACTTTTTCTGGCCCAAAGTGCCTGAGGGCTACTACACTAAAATCTCTACTTAACAAATTGTATCTGTTCCTAGCACGTGCTCATAAGTATAAACTTTTGTAAGTAGAGCTGCGGTTTCCCATAGGAGTGCATTGAAAACCTATTAATCAGTTCTAGAGGGAACAGATTTCAATGCGCCACAGCCCTTGAACTGCCCAGCTCGGCTGAGATAGTGAGCTGGCAGACCCAGAAATTTTCTGGGGCAGTGGTGGTCCTTGGGATGGGGGAGGGAGGGGTGGAGAACTTGTCCCCTTACTTTTTAAATTGATGGCCGGCGGGCTACTTTTGAACCCTTCACGGGCTACTAGTAGCCCGTGGGCTACCTGTTGGGCAGGCCTGCTGTATATCATTATAACAGAACTTATCATTGCAGTGTTATTGACATTTGTCTAGGTCAAACGTGATGTAATTAAATTATAGTGTCCAATTGCTTGTATCACTAAATAAAAAAGGCATATACACTCAGTAAAGAGTTGCTCTAACACCTTTCTTTAACACTAGCCTAAGAACGCATGGAGTGCCACATTCAGTCAAACAAAAGGTTCATTTAGTCCAGCATTCTATTCAGACAATGGCCAACAGGTGGGAAGCTTTCAAGAACGAAAGGAGTATACTACTATCCTCCTGCTCTTGTCTCCTAGCAACTGGTTTTTAGAGGCATCAAACCTCTCATAGTGCAGATAATATGTTACGCACACACAAGAATACTAGCCACAGGATTTACTTAATCTAATTTTAAAGCTGCTCAGGTTGGTAGCTTTCATAACATATTGTAAAAGTGGAACCTATATTTTAATTACACACAATTCAAAGAGGTACTTCCCCTTGTCCTTAATGTTGTGCTCTAGAGATGATGAAAGATGATGGACAGTTTCTCTTTATGCACTTTCTTCACACCACACATACTTTTATACACTTTTGCCACATTTCTGTTTATGGCATTTGTGTGTGTGTGGGGGGGGGTAAGGTATAAGTAAAAGCACTCAAAACACTATATGTTTTCTTCACAGGGGTCATCTTCTGTCCATCTTTTCCTTGCTCTCTCTTCCCTCATTTAATTTGGATGGATTGTTAATTTGCATTTCTATGGAGCAAGTTTGTGTTCCTTTCTATTCTCCCCATTTGGGCAAGACTGTTGGATTCTGAAATACTCTCTCTCTCTCTCTCTCTCTCTCTCTCTCTCTCTCTCTCTC
>JAHTLZ010000129.1:29648827-29662313 GCA_023846285.1 Phrynocephalus versicolor | reverse complement strand
GGTGACCTCTTGGACTTTGTCCTTTCCCTGACCTGTAGTATACATTCCAGTTGATCTTCTGTTACTCTGGTTTTGAGTAACCTCTGAGCATTTTGGAGAGATTAGATCTCTTTGACATTTCCTTTCAACTTCTTTTTTAACTAGTTCCCCTCATTTTAGAACAGCTTCTCTTTTGAAGGCAAGCATGGATGTGTCCACTGGAACTTTTGCATATGCATTCAATAACAATCTGGTCACTGCTCCAATCACTTGACTACTGCATCTTAGGGATACAATTAAGGAATAAATCCAGGTTCGCCTCCATTCTAATCAGTTCCAGGACCAGTTCTTCTAGAATACAGTAATATAGGATATGCAGAAATTTTACATCTTCGTCATGACTAGAAAATTGCCTCTTATTCATAAGTGTAGACAATGAAAGTTGACCATTACTTTACTAACTTTTTATTTGGCTGCCTTCCTGATTTCATTTCCCACATCAAGACACCCCTGCCTGGGCATGGACTGATAGCATTTATTTCCCAGTAGTAAATTTCATATGGGACCTTGCAGTGTCACTCAATGATTCTGTGAAACAGCCACCCTATGTTAAAGCTTCCATTCTGTTTGTAGACAATGTTCCCTTTGATGGAACAAAGCAACACTACCTCCAATATGCTCTTCCTTGTCCTTCCAGCAGAGTTTATACCCAGAAATCACTACATTTCACGGGTTCTCTTCTCTCCATTACATTATGTTTCTTTTATGCTTCATGTTGTTTCATTTTGACACATTAGAATAACACAGAGGAAATTTCATGAAGGATATTTTGCAGTCACCATGTGGCCTTCTGCTTTAAAGAAATGAACAGAGTGGGAAGTGGGATTTTAAAAAAAAAAAAAATAAGTGAATAGGATTACTCATAAGTGCATTCTATGTCGTTTCATACTTCATTAAAACGGCTCGAAAGTCACCCCCAGATGGCTTCTAAAGCTAGTGTTACAGTCTGTTAAGAGTACAAACCAGGTGTTAGAAATGAACATTGAAAGGCAGGAAATTTATTTATTTATTTATTTATTTATTTATTTATTTATTTATTTATTTATTTACCAAAAGAATTAGCTGCCCCGCTACCAAGAGGTCTCTGGGCGGCATACAACAATGTATTAAAAATATAAAACAATAACATTATTAAAACTATAAAATACAATACAGCTAAAACAGAATACAATGCAAATTATAAAACCCTGCTGCTCATGTGTTCAGCCAAAACAAATGAAATAGAGCTTATTTACTTATTTATTTTTATTTATTTTTTATCATTTAAGACACAGTAAGCTGTCGTCATTGGTTAGCTGGTTGAGAGAGAGTGGGAACAACAGGGGCGGAGGGAAGCTGATATTCCTAGTGTGTAAACTAACATTACACTGAAGCTTAGTTAGTCCTCTCACCACTTCTTCTTTGCCTGAGGAAGAACATGTTCCAAAGCCAGCTCATAGTGGAAGAGTCTTGCTGCTTGAAGTGCAATGAACACTCTTCTTCCATATGTTACATTCAGATAGAGATGGGCACGACTCAAAAAAATGATTTTTCGTTTGTCGTTTGTCATTTAGGGGTCCGTTTTAGTTCATTTTCGTTTTTCAGGGGGGTTGCACATTTTTTGTTTTTGTTTTTGTTATGAAATGAAATGAAAAAAACAAAAACAAAAACAAAATTTTTTCGTTTTGTTAGCATTCTTTTCAATGCAACGTATCTGCCGCAATGAAAACGAAAAACACGGCAAAATTTTTCGTTTCATTTCCGTTGTCGTTTTGCTTCTGAAATTTTTTTCGTTTTTGTTTTGTTACGAAACGAAACGAAAAAACGAAAACAAAAATGAAAATTTCGCTGAGTCGTGCCCTTCTCTACATTCAGAAGATTAGAAAGGGAGGCACGAGATGCCTTTCTCCGTTTCAGGCACATAAATCTGGAATGCCTAGTGAACTTCCTTTAGTTGGAGAAGCAAAGCACGAACAGTGACCTTGTTCTGTAGACTTGCACTCAGTTGTTCACACAGAGAAGGCAATCAGGCCTTGTAACAACATTTCTGTAACAGCTGTGCACCATGTTTCTGAGACTAATATGATGTGCCATTGATACCACTCAAAGGCCTAAGTGTCTTGGCACCATGTACTTTGTATTCAGCTGGCAAGAAAAAGGATTTCAACCAAATATTAGAGAGAAGCATTCAACACTGGAATAGGCTGCTGTAGAAGGCAGGAGACTCACCTGCCAGGGGTTCTTTAGATGGATTTATCGCATCAGAAGGGATTCACTCAATCATTATTGGAGTTCTTTTCAGATGTACAAGTCTATGATTTTATTTGGAACAATAGAAACCTGCCAGTGCAACTCGTGTATGATGGCAAAAAGAGAATCCCACCCCCATATCAGAATGTATGAACTTAAAAAAAAAAAAAAAAAGAACATGGATGTTCCAGTCTCCTTTCAAATCACTGTCTGGCCAATTCTTTTCAAAACCTTTATTCCCCAGCTCCTCTAGCTTTCCAGTGAGGAAGCCCCCCACCCCATTGAAGCCCCAGATATAGGCTTACAGGTGACTGCCTTCTTCAGAACCTGGCAATAAGGCATCCCTACAACAGTAAAGGGTGTAACCATGAATGAACTTTCTTTACTAACAGTCTCATTCGTGAACAAACTGGCTGTGGCCCTAATAACATGTGTATTTTTCACATAGGGGTCCTGATCCCACACCCATGGTACAAGCAGGGCCAGCACTTCCATTAAGGTGAACTAGGCAGTTACCTAGGGTGCCAAAATGGAGAGAGGGCGCTGGACAGCCTGCCGCCCCCCCGCCGCTGACCACCGCCGTCCGTCCCCCCACTGCCTGCCAGCCGCCCATCGCCATCCGCCTATCGCTGCCTGCTGCCGCCCACTGCCCCCCTTCCCATTGCCGCCCCCCTGCACCCATTGCTGTCCCCTGCCATCTGCCGCCACCCTGCCCCCCCACCGATACCCCCCTGGCCCCCACCCGCCACCGCCCCCTGCCCCCCTTCATAGAATCATAGAATAGTCATAAATGGGGGAAAATATTCAAATTAAGGATGCATCGTTCTAAACATTATTAATATTTTTAAAACTATTAACATTTATGAAATTAAAACTTTCATTAAAATTATTTCTCTCAGGCTAGCCATAATCGAAAAGATGAACACCTATTTTGTTTCTTGCCGTCATTGTAAAGGAGAATTTTTCAGTAATTTTTTGTTTACACAAATATTTATAAAACTTTAAAAGTACTTCAAAAGCAGTATTAGAGTATTACAGCAAATAATATCAGTTTTACCCATATGCAATTAAAACATAGTTTTAAATTAAAAGGCTATAAAAAGGTAATAAAAATTTCTTCTTTGGTGGAGGCAAACAGTAAAAGACACATTTTAAGAAAAATGAGAAATGATTGAAAAGGCAATCACTATCCTAGCATGAGTAGTTGCCTAGATGCCCTAAGCCAGGGATGCCCAAACTTCGGCCCTGCAGATGTTTTGGACCTCAACTCCCACAGTCCTTTGCCATTGGAAATAAAGGCTTGGAATTCTGGGAGTTGTGGTCCAAAACATCTGCAGGGCCAAAGTTTGGGTATGCCTGCCCTAAGCACATCCAATCTCGCCTGATTTCGGAAGCTAAGCAGGGTCGGCCCTGGTCAGTACTTGGATGGGATATCACCAAGGAATTCCAGGTGCTGTAGGCACCTGGAGTAGGAACTGGCAAACCACTCCAGTATTCCTGCCAAGAAAACTCCATGGACATGGAGTCACGAAGAGTCGGTCACGACTGTAACGACCCAACACACACAACACATCCTAGCATGAATCACTCATGGTAGTGATCTGGAGTCTGGACATTCTTTTTTTTTTAACAGAGGCTTTATAGAATCATAGAATCATAGAATAGTGGAGTTGGAACGGGGCTATAAGGCCATCAGGTCCAACCCCATGCTCCATGTAGGAATACAAATCAAAGGATCTTTGCCAGATGGTTATCTAAATTTCTCTTGAATGGCTCCAACACTGGAGCATGCACCACTTCTTGATGTAATTGGCCCCATTGCCGTGCTGCTCTAACAGTTAGGAAGTTTTTTCCTGATATTCAGCTGAAAGCTGGGTTCTCTTAACTTGAGCCCATTGTTGCACATCCTGCACTATGGGATGATCAAGAACAGATCCTACCCCTCCTCTGTATGACAGCCCTTCAAATATTCAGTACTTTAGTTATTCCTACTCAAAAGTAAATGCTATACAGTGGACCCTCATATAACAAAAGGTTTGTATAACATAAAATCTGTACAACATAAAAAATTCCAGAGAAAATGGAAATTTGCTTATCAGAATCGCCTATGGGGAGAATCCGTACAACATAAAAATGGCCGTGATTAGGGATTACTTGTTTTTAATGCATTCATATGGGAAATTTGTATAAAGGAAATTTTGCTTAACAGAACTTCATTTGGAACAAATTAATTGCTTTATACAAGCTACCACTCTATTTAGAAAAGTTAGGTATGTAATAAAGGGGCTATAGGATTAGGTAAGTGTGTGTGTTGTGTCATTACAGTCGTGACCCACCCTTCATGACCCCATGTCCATGGAGTTTTCTTGGCAGGAATACTGGAGTGGTTTGCCAGTTCCTACTCCAGGCACCTACAGCACCTGGTATTCCCCGGTGGTCTCCCATCCAAGTACTAACCAGGTAAGCCTAAGACTATTGTTTTTATGAAATGTCTATGGAAGGAAGGGTACAACTACATAAGTGGAGCTAATGCTATATTGCAGGTACAGGGGACCCTTGTATAACAGTTTGTATAACATACAAGCTCCGCCCCTACCTAGACGAGCAGAGCCTCATGACAGTTACGCATGCACTGGTAACATCCCGTATTGATTACTGCAATGCGCTTTACGGGGGACTGCCTTTGAAGACGGTTCGGCGATTGCAACTGGTTCAGAATCGTGCGGCACGTCTGGTAAGCGGTGTGGCCTCTAGAGATAATATCACACTGATTCTACGTAGCCTACATTGGTTACCAGTTGCTGCCCGAGCCCAATTCAAAGTGCTTGCTTTGACATATAAAGCGCTAAATGGCTTAGGACCTAGATACCTGAAGGGCCGCCTCCTTCCATATGAACCTACCCAGCAATTAAGATCGAGCCGGTGGCCCTCATGAAAGAGCCATCCCTCAAGGAGGTGAGAGGGATGGCTTGCAGACATAGGGCCTTCTCGGCAACTGCCCCCAAGCTATGGAATGCCCTCCCAAGTGAGATCCGCTTGGCGCCAACACTGATGATATTTCGGTGCCAGGTAAAAACCTTCCTGTTCCAGAAATTTTTTAATTGATACAATTTAGATTGTGGATCTTCTGATGGCAACTGTCATGTGATGATTTTAGTATAAGGTTTTTATTATTGTTTTAATTATTTATTGTTGTTTGATGTTTTTAATTGTTTTAATTCTGATTGGAAGCCGCCCAGAGACCTTTGGGTAGTGGATGGCATATAAGTTGTAAAAATAAATAAATTAAATAAATAAATAAATAAATAAATGTAATAAAGATTAAAGCAAAGTAAGTAAAAATAATAGAATTCTTTTATTCCTTTATTTTAAATAAACTTCTCCCTTTTTTTGTTCTAGTCACTAACCCTCAGTCGAAACCTGTGTTCCCCATTCCCCAACCCTGGATCCCCAGATGTTCTTGGACTAAAACTCTAGAAACCTTCATCACTAGCTGTGCTAGCCAGGACCTCTTGGAGTTGTGGTACGAGAACACCTGGCGAGTTAAGGTTGGGAATCACTGGTCTTTCCCCCTTCCCTTCCCCTCCTAATCGTATAATATAAATGTGAACAGGAAAAGTACATCCTTCTGGGAAAATGAAGGAGCAAACACAAGGGATGGAGATTTCTTTTTTTCCCCCCTGGAAGTTGTGGCTTCTCTATGAGAGGTGTTCGGATTGGAAGCAGGGAATCCATGATTGGCAATATTTATGCATGGCAAACATGCCCCACAGTTTCATTGGCAGATCTCTTTGTCACAAATCGGTTGCTGAGCTTTCTCTTAGGTCTTAAAAACTTTCCCAATGAAATAAGTAGGACACTTTTGTGTGACTGTGATCTTTTGAGTCTTATCCAAATTTGCAAAAATGTGTGATCTGACAAACCAAACTCAACCAAACAGCTGTTTTATTGTTGTTTACAACTCCAGGATTAAAAATACATCTATCAAATGCTCAAGTTCAAAATCAAGTTCAAGAATTATTATTATGAATCTAAACAGAGTCCTATGCCAGCTTTTATTTGCAATTTGTGTGTACACCCCCTCCCCACGCTTATCTGCATTTATTTTCTTGCAGGAAGATCCTGACATAAATATGTAAAGAGGGATGTGAACTACAGTATTACTCAGATTTTATGCAAGAGATGTTTTCCTGGCTTCAGTTTTATCTCTCTGTGGACTGATACCAGAGAAACTCAACTCAAATTATTGCTCAGAGTCTTTGTTACCATTTGGCTGGGTTCAAGCAAGGGTTGCATATTCTCCCATGTATAATAAATGTCACAGCACACGTGGGTGGTTTCCCATTGTATGTGGTCCTGAACATTTATTGCCAAGCTTTGGTTGCAATTTCAGGATTTTAGACAGGGTTACTAGATGGAGGCAAGATTGGTCCCCTTTGTTGTATGTATCAAGAGATCAGATTGAGCATGCACCAGAAAAATAATCTCAATTGTGCATTTTATAGCTCAGAAATATATCAAATTACAGGCCATGACACAATTTCTCAATTGTTGTAGCTCCCCAATTTAATTTGAATATTATTGAGAGAGGAAAATTATTGTTCAAAAGCATGAAATGTGCTCCTTCAGTGGCATTTCAGTAATTAATAACAACATCCAGTATGCTGTTGAATTTTTCACATGTGTTGCATTGATTTCTTCAAATTTTCAAAGAAGAATAGGGAAACGTGTGGTCTTCTCTCACTTTACCTTCACAACACTGTCTGTCCAGTGGTCATGTAGCGAGCATCACAGGCATGGATCATTCTGCTAAGTATTACATGACAGGGGCTCTTTCTTAATGACTAATAAACAGCTTGGGATGTGACTTGCCAAGAGAAATTCATGATATTGGTTGCTGTTGTGAACTACCAAGTACCTGCTATCTTTTCATTATTTCCAAGCTTTGTTGTCATCAGCAGCACATCATGAAATTACAAGGAAATATTCCTTCCCTGGATTTTCTTCTGTTCACTAAGATCTCATGGCTGCCCTCTGAGTTTGCTAAATGACAGCAATAACTGTGTTTTGAAATTAGTTCTAAGTAGAGATGGGTACGACTCAAAAAAATAATTTTTCGTTTTTCGTTTGTCGTTTTGGGGTCCGTTTCGGTTCGTTTTTTGGGTGATTTTTGCGCATTTTTCGTTTTTGTTTTCATTACGAAACTAATCGAAAAAACAAAATGAAAACGAAAATTTTTCATTTTTGTTAGCATTCTTTTCATTGGGATGTGTCTGCCATAATGAAAACGAAAAACAGGGCAAAATTTTTCGTTTCATTTTTGTTTTCGTTTTGTTTTCTGGAAAATTTTCGTTTTCGTTTTCGTTGCATAATGGAAACGAAAAACAAAAATGAAAACGAAAATTTCACTGAGTCGTGCCCATCTCTATTTCTAAGTTATGTAGGCTCCTGCCGGGCATGTCCCGGATTGGGGCCGCTTTGTCGTCCCGGGAGCCGTTATTCGGCGTGAAAGAGGGAGGCCATGTGACTCCCGGGGTGTGCGGGGATCAAAGCCCTTAAAAGGGCTGCCCACACACCCATCCTCCTCTTTCGCACCGAGCAGCACCTCGCCCCCCACCACCACTCTTAGTGGTTGTGAGAATGAGATTATCTGGTCGCTTCGGGGCAGAATGGGAATTTTTGACTGGTACCAATATTGGCTTCATGGTGCCAGTGTGTTTTCGCCCATTCCATTCTCATTGACCGTTAGGCAGGTCTCCTGTGTGTCCTGGCGGGTAGTGCAACTAAAAAGGGGCCAGGACTGTGACGTCAGAATGGAAAAGGCATCTTGAATAGGGCTCAGGGCAGCTGTACAATAGATAATAACATAGGACCAATTGATAGGTAAAACAACCCAGTAGGAAAGTAAATTAAACATCATAAAGGCTAGGAGTTCGTACGACTGCCCCAAGTAATACCCTGACCTAGTTTTGGCGGGGAGGGCTGCTTTCATGGAACAGCACCCCCGTACTGGGTCACATTATGGTGTCACAATAAATTAAAATAACATCTGAGAGCTGAAATGCAAGTTGCACTACGGCAGGCCCATCCTTTTGGCTACAACTTTAGTGACAGTTAATGCAGTTAACAAAGTTATTCATAAAGTTATTAATGAAATTATTAATAAAGTTGTGGCCCGATTTAAAACCCAACATTCCTGTGTGGTCTCATTATTTTGGGACTGGGGGGGACAATGATTACTCTTTCTAGGGCAGTGTTGGCGAACCTATGGCACGGGTGCCAAAGGTGGCACTCAGAGCCCTTTCTGTGGGCACCCGACATCACCCCTTCATGGCCACCTGCATTCAGATCAAATAGCTGTATTGGCACTTTGCAAAAATACGAGTGGGTGTTGAATTGCAGTTTGGGCACTTGGTCTCTAAAAGGTTCACCATCACTGTTCTAGGGTGTTCTTGATATCCAGTATTCAAAAGAAATTTACTCTATCCTTCTTCTGGGGATGCTTGTGTGATTTCATACCGTTCCATCAGCAAGCTGCCTTCACTTGTGTGATTTCATACCATTCCATCATCAAGCTACCTCCCTCCTCTGGATGGGGCGAGACAGCCCTGTACTCTTGCGAAATTGTGTGGTGAAGGCAGGCTATAAAGCCTCCCTTCCCAACAGGGTCTTCCTCTTTCTTCGGCTGCAGTGCAGGGAGAAGGATTGAGCCTCGCGGTGGTCACTTTCAGTTTTGACTCCAATGGGATGGCTTGTGATGACGGCACTGAGAGTTAGTGAACTGGTCACCTTGGTTAAAGGGAATGAGACCAGGCCTGCATTGCAGTGGGCTGATAAGTCAGTCAGTCAGGGCCAGATACATTTGTGTATCCAACGCTTTAAGACAGATCAAACCGACAAGGGAACAGACATCATCCTTACTCAGTGGAAGCCATTTGTCCAGTGAGGGCATTGACCTCCTTCTTGAGTCTTCGAGATGATAGTCAAGGCTATTTTTTATTTATTTTTTGCCATGTGGATGCAAGCCTGTGCACTAGGTACCATTCTGGAGAATCAGTGACCTAATGTTAAAGCAGGTGGGCTTATCAGGGTGATGCTTTGGGATGCATTCCTTCAAGACTGGGGCAACATTCACAGCAGCAGTCCTTGGCTATGCTTCAGAATGTATTATTAGCATTGGGAGATAGATGTCAAGGTGTTACAAACTCTAAGTGCTGAAACTGCCTGAGTAGAGCCTGGCCAGGCTGTTGTCTGTCTGCCTGTTTTTCTCTTTTCTTTAGTTGCAGGGTCAGAAACGGATGGTGGAAGGATGAAGATTCTGCTGATTGGACATAGTTTCATCTATTGGGCCAGTAGCTATGCTTCCAGCTTATCATGTGGGTTTCAACCTCGGCCTCAGGGCTGATGACTTCTTAGTTTGGCAGAGAAAGAGGGGCATGCACTGAAGGGACTTCTGGGCCACAGCCATGCAGGTGGTGGTTAGTGCTGCCCCCCCCCCCCGGAGGTGATGGTAGTGCACCTTGGTGGTAAAGACATCTCCCGGATGAGGGGAAAGTCATTGGTCCTGAACATTCTGCAAGATTTTGCAGCATTTCACAAGCATTTTCCATTCACAAAAATAGTTTGATCCATAATTGTGCCCAGATTGGTGTAGCAGGCCAATTGTGACTCACATTATTTGAATCGGGCAAGGTCCAGAGACAATCGAGAAGTGTGCTGAGCAGTATGCAAGAGCAGAAGCCCCATGATCAGACACTCTGATATCAATCATTGATGCCTTGAGCTATTCAGGAGTGATAGGGTACATCTTTCTCAATTAGGTTTGGAGCGGTTTTTGGCTGATTTGCATCAGGGGCTGCTGGCCAAAGTTTGCGGCCAATGGGAGCAAGGAGCACCGCTGGGCTGACTCTCTTGCTGTGGTGGGTAGTGCGGTGGGCAAGATGATGGTGAGTCCACATTTAAATGTTATTCTAGCTCATCCAACTTTACAACACTGCAGATCCTGAGATCCAGTGTTGTGGGAAGGATGTGCTGGAAATAAACCATTCCGGGTCAATGGCTACCAATCAATGGAGCTTGGGTGTGGCTTTTGGACATCTTCCAGCCCCTTGGTGCCATCTGTTGGCTGCACAAATGGGGGACTGGACTGGACCCAGATTGGAGGCATTGCAGTTGGGGAGGTCAGAGGTGACCTCAGGGGCCCAACCATTCCACCACATTACTGCAGCCCCCTCCCCATTAATAGGAGTTATGAAGTTACTAAGTTATTAAGTGGTTAATAAAGTGTGGCCCTAGTTCAACCCATCACTTTTGTTTCGCCACTTCATTCGAGAGTGGGAGGGCAATGTAGCTTGTCTAATGCAACACAAGATGGATTTTCTCCTAGGAAGCACAATGGGGAATTGAAAGCCTAAATTTTGCATTCAAGTATCCAAGAGACTAGAAATAGGCATTTCTTAGAAGGATTCATTCAACCAACTCTATAGAATACAATCTGTCTGGCATCTTACATAGTATTTTGAAAAGGAGAAGATTAAATAGCACTGATTTTAAGAGAAGTGGCCTGGATCAAGATAGGTATTTTCTTGAAATTTTAAGTAATTACAGTTGGCAACAAATTAAATAGATAAAACAGGGGCCTTCGATACACAAATTTAGCAGCATTCCTCAGAACTAGACAATTTGTAGCCAAATTTTGTTTCTTTTTTTTTTAAGCACAGAGAGCAAAGCAACCCAGTAAAACATCTTTGTTCATCTCTAGAAGTTTTTATTAAAAAACACACACACCAAAAATATGTCACAAAGATTTGCTGCCCTTCCATTACTCCTAAATATTGCAATGGCAAAGGAAACCCAACAAACTTAGCAGCTGAGTACCATTTCATTGCAAGCAGAAAAATGTTTACAGAGCTGGCTGGGGTAAAGCAATTCTAGTATAATTCTAATATATCGAATAATCATTAGAGGTCATGTATATGGTTCCTGTTCAGAGCTTTGAAAGTTACATGCAAAAAAAAAAATGTTCCTTTTTTTCATTAAGATTTTGGAAAAGTAACCACTTAACATTACTCATTGCTTTTGCATTAGTTCTCATAGGATAGCCGTGTCTTTCTTTTAGAGGAAAGCAAAGCAAAAGCAAAATGTTCTGCTTGTATACCGCTCCATAGAGCTTAAAACACTTTCTTGCTGGTTGACAATTTAATTATGCAGGCTATACATTCCCTAGAAACTGGGTACTCATTTTACCAACCTCGGAAGGATGGATAGCTGAGACAACCATGAGCCTGCTATCTGGGATTGAACCCCAGGTCGTAAGCAAAGTTTTAGCTGCAGTACAGGCATTTAACCATTCAACCACAATGCTCCCAGGATGTATTACAAAGTTGCTAATCTTTTAATTTCTGTTCGTACGTTTTTTTTTAAAAAAATCAGGTTCATGTAACATGGTATTGAAACCAGTGGCCATATTCACATGGATTGAATGGAAATTGATTTATTTCTGATTATTTAAACCAGTTACGGTGTCTATACTGCTTAAATAAACCAACTTGAATTGATTTTATAAGTTAGGTAGTTGTTAAAGCCCCTGCCAGCCAGTTGGAAACAAATCACTTTGCAGCCCTTACAAATCGATTACAGCCTTGTGTTGTGTGGCTGACAAAGCCTGAATCAAACTAAATGATGCTTACAGATGGTTCTCAAAGCCAGGGTAACCTTGTTAGAGTTAACACTGCCTTGTTAAACATGGGAGAAGGTAACATTAACAGGTCCACTACAATGAAAATGCTGTCAGGTGTACCATGATTTAACTCTGTTACTTATCCTAGCCAGAGAGCCTCCCCTGTAAGATTTAAGCAAGGAAAGATTCTTGACTTGGCAAGTGGTAGATTCCTACACAATTCTGAAAGAGGTAGCTGTGTCAGTGTGGCCCTAGTTCAACCCATCTGTAATGTCTCAGTCCCTTTATGATGATGACTCCATGCACAACTGATACTTGTGACGGATTCACAGAAGAAAGAAGACATACCATTGTGGCTTTAAGCCTGGAAACATGGATAATATTCCAAATGGAGAGCTGCTCCCCCCCTCCCCATGATATTTATTCTATTTTCTTTCAGATAATGGAAGAAGGAGAGCTAACACTGGAAATAAAACAACGGAGAAGGAGCAAGATAAAGAAAAACACATGGAGTACTGTTGAGATGCATAACAGCAAGGCTACATGGTCAAATACTGACAGATGTTCTGTAAGTGTAAAATGGATGAATTCTCTTTTTTCCTTTTTCTTTACCGATCACATGATGCAAAGTTGTTCACTCTTGCTGCAGAGTTGTTGTTTGTTGTTGTTGTTGTTGTTGTTGTTTTGCTTTTCCTAGTGGTGGGGGCCTTTTTTTTCAAGCTAACATAATTTTAATGGAGTTTCCCCCATGTGATCAGCTCTTTCATTCTCCAAAAGAACCAAGTGTTTAGAAGGCCTTACCATACAGGTCACCATTGCATGGAGAGAGGAGAGAGAGAGAGAGAGAGAGAGAGAGAGAGAGAGAGAGAAATGCATATGAAATACAAAACATTCTAATGAACTACACCACATTACTATGTTTTTGCATTATGTGTGTATGTGTTTGTAACAAAGAACTTTGCAAAGCTGTCCTTTTCCCCTAATGCTGTGCAATAGTTTAAAGAACCCACTGGATCTACTTACAAAAGGAGAAACAGGAACTGGCAGAGGGTATGATAGAAGTGGGGCTGTGGACTGTTGCACAGATCAAACCATATCAGATTGAGATGCCAGTGTGGAAAATGGCATGGAAACAACCTGCAGTCTGTGTGATCACCTAATCTAAATAAATGTTTACAACAACCTGAAAAACACATTACATAAAAGCTGGATCACTCCAATCCAGCTAGCCAATGTAGTCTCGGCCTCAGTTGATAGTTGGTGGGTGAAACATCTTCAGTAAAAATCAAGATCAACTGCATAACAGGTAACTAAAGTATCAGTGTTCCCCAAGCCTTCTCAGTTTTCTCCAAGGCTCTTACGGACGGGATCTGATAGTAGTCGTGAGTCCGAAGAACTCACAACAACTCAGTTTTTCTGGTGATACAAACTTGACTCCTTAATTTAAACTTCTGCATACATAGCAAATTATCTATCTATCTATCTATCTATCTATCTATCTATCTATCTATCTATCTATCTATCTATCTATCTATCTAT
>JAHTLZ010000129.1:29626785-29647887 GCA_023846285.1 Phrynocephalus versicolor | reverse complement strand
CTATCTATCTATCTATCTATCTATCTATCTATCTATCTATCTATCTATCTATCTATCTATCTATCTATCTCTGGAATTAATATAGATCTTAGATCATTATTAAAAACCTCCTGTTCTCAAAATCACAGATTCTTCAAGTGTGTTGATTGTTGCAGTCTTTCTGTGAATGGGTTCTATGTACAGCCATCTGAGTATGGTTTAACATAGGTTCTTGTTTGAATCCACAGTTGGATTGCATGGCATCAGAAAAGTATAACAAGTTAAGGCTCCCCAACCCTTGTTGAAAGGTCTGTACATTTTTATCTTTTATATGTTTGGACTAACATTTTCATAGTCACCACATGGCCACACTATACTGGCAATGAGAAGGAAGATTTATTAGGTACCAGCGGTGATCTCAGTTTCAAGAAATCAGAAAACAGTGAGGTTATAGTTTTCTTGCAATTAAAAAAAAAGAAACTGGACATAGCAAATGGTTGATAGAAGGGAGGTCAACAGTTTAAGTGCAAAAACAAAATGAGAATGAAGAAAGCGGATGCAGGGGCCTACTTTCAACAGGCCAGATGGGGATTTTGCAGCAAATTGGTGATACTTAGATTAGATGGCTGCATTCTCTAAATCAGAAAACACTAAAAGAGTCCTGGATTGCTTCTCAGTATTTCACCATGTGTTGTTTTACTCTTAACACTTGTAATTCTTTTTTGGAATATTCTTGTTCATCTCAGAGAAGGGCATAACTCCTATTAGTCAGTGCATAAATCCCTTTAAGAAAGGGATTCCATCCAATGTAATGGCAAAAATATTTTGGGCCTTCCATTGGAACTTCCTATCATGCCCACGCACCTATGAACCTAGTTATTATTGACTTTAGCAAAAATGAAAATTGGCTCTCTGTATGCTCAAACATCTTAATTCTAAAAGCATCATATGAGGAAGAAATTGGAGAGGAGGAAAACGGTGTACCCTAAGCTATAATCAAAGACTAGTTGGGCTCACTTTTATGGCAACAGCCACAACCATGGGTCCCCAGGCATGCTTGGACCACAACTCCCAGAAATCCTGGCCAACAGAGCTAGTAGTCTAGCCTTCTGGGAGTTTAGTCCAACAACATCTGGGGACCTATGGTTGGGAACCACTGATCTAGATCACTGGTTGGCCCTGTTAAACAAGAAAGAAAACAGTGCAACTGTTAAAACATTGCAGCTTATTTTTAACAGGAAAATTTAGTTCCTGTGAAAAAGCAAAACCATTATTAGGGATCGTCCTTTTGTGTTTATGCAAAAGAAAAGAACATGAAAAGACATTTCTCCCGTTTTCATGTTCTTTCATAGATTAGTGAAAGAAAGCCTCTTAAAATGAATTATTTGAATCAACAAAAGAGAAGTACATAAAAGTTTCGTGTTTTCTCTCATTTCCCAATTTTATTCAACCTTCCTTTCACCCTTTGCCTTTTAAATTACCCAGGAACATTTTCATCTGAGGAATTTTTTCACACAATAGTGTGAGGATTGCATACCTAGGAGGGGGGAATGCAAATTTTAAATCTTTAAAAAGGACCCAGATTTGTTTGAACTCAATGATGAGTCCAGTGCCAGTTTAAGAGATTTCACCACCTAGGTCAGAACCTGCACAGTAAACTGTACATTCAGGGGCCAGGGGGCAGTATTTTAGGCAGGAATGAGGGGAAGATTACACCAACATGAATTGTGACCACAAATCACCCAAGTGGAGCACTTAAGAGGGTGACCGGGTGAAGTGAGTAGAACTAACATGCCAGGACCACAAGGGCTGGGTGAAGTCAAGACATAAGATAGAACCTCCTAATAGTAAATAATTTCCCATAAAGACATATGGTTGCTGCCTAAACTGCTTTCCCATGTTGTGATGACACCTGTAAGGAAGCTCCTTTACTTCTTTTTGCCCATGGAGGGCAACAATATATTTTCTACTGTTTGCTGGACTCAAATAAAAAAAGAGAAAGGTAGATAAACATTGGGGGGAACCTCATGCTCTTGTAGGCACTCACTGTATTTTTTTGCCTTCATTTCCTCTTCTCCTTTCTTGGTTTTTGGGAGGGGCCCCCAGGTATGCCTCTGTGTTGTGTTGTTTTGCTATTATTTCACCTTTGTGGACAGGATGCTTTCCTTGTTTGACTGATATTGTAAAAACTGTTATTTGATTAATTTACAGTTAATTTATTTTGATGCAGTGTTGAGACTGTTTGATTCACTTCTATGAGGGTTTGAACAGGACTTTGTGACTGTGCCAGCATGCTACAGAGTAGAGATGGGCACGACTTAGCGGAATTCCCATTTCCGTTTCCATTACTCGTTTCTGTTATGGAACGGAAACGGTAATGGGAATTACTCCGCCAGAACTCGAACTCGAACCGACTAAAGAATAATTGGGTCTGATTTGTCGTTGTCGTTCCTGGCATCGCGGCGATCCCGCGATGCCAAGTGGCACAGAAAATAAGTTTTTAAAAGTTTTTTTAAAAACACGATTCCCGGCCCTAAAAGCAGGCGAAAACTGTCTGAGGGCACCTACCAGGCCAGAAGGGTGTTTTATTTGGGGGGGGGGTTCCCCGCCCCCCCTCTCCTTGGCTGGAGCTACTGCTGCGCTGCTGGTACCAGGCGGGGGGGGCATCATCTCGTCTGCCTTTGCTATGCGGTGTGCAGGCGGGGGAATTCAAAATGGCAACTGCAATATTTTTTTTTGAAATCGTGGTCCAAAAACACACCAAAGCATTACAGAAACATGCGAAAATTAGCTATTTTAAATGCTTGAATTTTTACAGTAGCAGCAGTGGGTTTTTCTTGCAACAAAACGTCTCCGTTGATTTTATTTTATTTTATTTTATTTTTATTTTTTTACACCTGCGCACGCGCAATGATGGGCTGGCCATGGGATGGGACCATGCAAATTTTTGGAGCCATTCCACCAATCGCATGGCCAGGTTTTGCTGAGACTTCTGGGTGTGCCAGAGAGGGCATTAAAAGCCCACAAACCCGAACCCTAAACCCTAACCTGAACCCGAACCCGAACCCATACGCCAGTACACTGTGTTGTTAGTGGGCCAGAGGCACCCAGAGGTACAGCCCACTAACCCACCCTAACCTTAACCATTACCCTAACCCTAGCCCTTACCCCCTACCCCATGCTCTGGGAAGTCAAGTTGCGCTAAATCGTGGCGGTAACGACAAACGAAAAAACAAAAAATGAAACGACAAATTTTTGAAAAATTTCGCGGAAAACGGAAATGAGCCGAAACGGACCCGTCCCGAAAAACGACAACTCGAAAAAAATTTTTCCATGCCGTGCCCATCTCTACTACAGAGTTTTGTGAGCAGAGGTGTAGCCAGGATTTGGAGCGCCTGGGGACAAAGTTTGTTTTTGAGCCCTCCATGCCGCCACCCCCCACATTGCACCGCCCCACAATTTGGGCCGAACCCTGCAGGTGTGGGTTGGGTGCGTGTGCGCAGGCGGACGGGCGGACAGGTGGGCAGGCAGATGGGCACGTGTGTGTGTGTGTGTGTGTGTGTGCGTGCATGCGCACACTCACGGTAGCTTACACCTCTCCCACCAAGGTGAGGAGGAGGAGGAGGAGGGCGCTATGGCCACCACACTCCTGTCTGCCTGCCTGCTTTGCCACTTGCCTGGCGTGCAGTGGTGGAGGCAGCAGAGGGGGTGCTGTACCAAGCTTTAGGGGATAGGAGGAGTGCTGGGTGGTGGGAGGGTGCAAGGCTTCTTCCTCCTGCTCCCCCTCCAGGCACCCCCAGATTTCTGCACCCAGGGCAGATGTACCCTTCTGCACCCCCAATATACCCCTGTTTGTGAGTTGTGTTGTTCTTGGTTGGAAACAGCTTGGGGGGGCATTTCTGTCCTGTTATTTTTCTTTGCATGTATTGTTGCCTTCTTTTACCATAGATTACTTCTCTGTTGCCTTTTTAGACTAGTGCCAAAAAACACTAATGGGGAAGAAATGAAACAATATGATCCAAAATAAGTGGTCCATTTGAGCAATGAAAGAGACATCCCAGAAAATTAAACAAATGCAAAAAGAAATTTCACCATCCATATCTCTTGCCATGACTGGACATTTTCACAAATGATGAATTAGAAAAAAAAATATTGGCAAGAATTTCTCAATGAACCAGCTTGAACTAACTTTTTTGCATAAATATTTAGCTCTGGCTTTAAGACAAAGATATATTAATACATTCAAAGTCCAATAGCACTCTTTCCAGCATGCTCAGTCTGGGTGAGCCCCTTATGGCATTAAGTGTTCAGCACTGGAAAATCTCAGTGGCGGTTTCCGGTGGATTAATCATAATGCTGTGAAAATATTACTACTGACTTAGCTTTCACAGCCAATAAAGAGAGACGTAATACTTATGCTACAATGTCACACAAACTAAGGGCTACACCTCATAAACAAAACTACCTGCCACCTTAAATGTATCACTGGTCTCAAGAGCAAAGCCTTTTCTCTGTTATTAACAGGTGTAGCAAGGGGGAACCTAAACTGTATTACAACTAGTAACCAAATTCTGCTCTCCGACACCCAAGCTCTTATTATGGAGTATGCTTGCGCCAGAGAGGCTTATACAGACGCTAAGGATTCAATACAAATATGCATAACATGTTCACCCCTTCCCTGAGCCAGCAAAGTAAAACATTGTATACCGGGCCCCATACTGTGAATCACTGTGTGCTGGAGAACTTGACGGTTTCCCCCATGAGGAAGTCAATTGGAGAAATGTGCTTGGCAACTTAACAAGATCATTACAGTTTGGGACAGGGAATGAAATAGATTCTCCCTGAGTGCTGGCAGAGAGAAGAATGTCTTTCAACAAGTTGTGAGTTACAAACCTGGGATCGAGCAATTTTCTCTCCAACAGCAGAATAGAAACCAGCTCCTTCCTTCATTACCTCAGAGCCTAAAATGTCTGAACTGAGTTACCTCTTGTCGTCTCTTCATGATTTTGACACCGAAGAAAATCTCCCTTCATATCCTGCCTCCACCAGTCTATGTACTGTATAAAGTGAGCTTTCCTGAAGTCAGATTGAAATCCCATCTTGCCTAATAATTCTCATGGCCAGCACTGTCTTGACTATTGGGTAGGGCAAGTGGGGATGATGGGGTAGCTGAAGCTGAAAGCACATGAATGTTGCAAGAGTTGAGAAGTCTGAGATAAAATCTTTATCATTGCTGTCACTTGACACTTGTCTTTTGAATTTGGACATACCCGGGATTGAACTGAGAACTCCTTCTACACAAGGCACAGACTCTCTCAAGGACAGGGCTCAGGACAATGGAATATGGAGCATTGCAGCAAGCAAACTGAGACCACATCAGCTTTCTTCTGACCTCACCCCATGTTCAGCACATTTTTTGTGGCTGATTTTTAACTTGCAGTTGGATGCCACCTTGTGCAGTTGGTATTTGTTTGCTTGTTTGTTTAAAATATTTATATCCCGTCCTTCTCCCGGAAAGGAGCCAAGGAAGCACAGCTGCACTTGGAAGCAGCATGACTTCCTAATGCAGTGGAAGCAATTGGACAGATTATGTAGATCTATATATTAAGAACTTAAGCAGCAACACCACATAACAGAATTTCAGGCTACACATTTTAGTCCAACATCATGCTAAAAAAAAAAAACCAACAACCTTCCTGTATTCACAGATTCTACTTAATATGCCATGGTTCATTTTTTCAAAGGGCAGGGTGGCAGATACACTTGTGGTGTAGGACTCACAACTACATGAAGGATGTAGCAAAGCCATTAAATGAAACCTAGGTCTTTCCCTCCTATGTATTTATTATGAATTCTTGAGCAGGACTATAGCCTTCCTTAGGCTACAATGCTACACACAAGTATTTCAAATAAACCACATTAGACTCAGAGAGGCTTACCTCTGAGTAGATACTGATGCATTGCACTGGCAATAATTGAGTCCTGAAAGAACGGCAGTGATGAGTTCCCTAATCTTTCAGTGCCTCTGAGAGCCTATAATTATTCCACCTTACACAGGTTTGTTGCTTGTACAACATTTCTTACACAGTTAGCTGCTGCAAGATGAGAAAGATCAAATGAGAAAGGGGTAAGATGTGTGGCTTATCAAACTCCTTTACCAGCTTCCTGCTGCCACGTCAGGTCCAACGTATGGTTACCCTTTCCAGAATTTTCTAGGTATCGAGTACTGAAAAATGGTTTATCGCTCACTTCTTTAGGAAATTTTCTTGAACTGTGTAGCTCGGTCAAGGCCACATAAGCTGTCTCTTCTCTTGCAGGACAAATGGAGATTTAAATGACTGATCCCTGTGTCTGAAACCATGTTCTCCTACTCACTGAACTAGCCAGCCAACACAGAGGCTGAACCAACACTTCAATTGAGATTGAATAAACCAGTATGGGATTGTGCGGTTGTTAGGTCTCTAGCTGGAATCTTCTCTCACCCTTCTGTTGCTTGTAACTTTAGTGAATGACACTAGGCCATGATGGACCCAGATATATATCTGGCTTTAATGCTGTTGGACTTTCTGAAGTTCTGTTTATGCAAAGTTTGCCTCATAATTAGAGATGATCACGAACCTCTAGTATTGTTTGCTTCCAAATTCCACAACCTCCAGCAGGTGCCCCCTGGGAGGCAGTAGCCTGGCTTTCTTGCCCATCCTCTTCTATGTACTGCTTGACTGGCATCCACTGAAGGAGGTGGGATTTGAAGCTCTAAACAATTGTTTGCCTGCTAAACAAACCAACACAAACCACCAAACCAGCAGTTTGTGCCCATCTCTATCCATAATACTTTGGAGCCAGACCTAAAGTTCTGTTTAAGAAATGAATGAGAAATCCTTATGCAAATCTATCCTCACAGGCTCTGAAATGAAGTCATACAAAAGCTAGGTTATTAATTTACCCTCTTATAGCTAGATATGCATGCTTATAGTGTTTTCTGTCTGTGATACCAATATATCCACTAAAACTGCATACATGTCCCTGTCTTTCTAATCAGGAAGCAAGTAAACTATATTTTCTTGATAGGTAATTAACATATGCATAAGATCACCCCTCTCATTTAAATAGTGCTTTGCGTGGTGGCTCAGTGGGCTAGAGTACTAAAAACTGTCGGCTACAAAGTTGGCAGCTCAGCAGTTCGAATCCCGGGTGCCACACTGCGGAGTGAGCTCCTGCTGTTAATCCCAGCTCCTGCCAACCTAGCAGTTCAAAAGCAGGTGAATGTATAAATAGGTACTACCGTAAAAAGAGGAATGGTAAAGCAGTGCTTTCTTGCAGCCATACTGGCCACATGGCCACGGACTTACAGAACTCTTTTAGCTTGAATACGGGGATGAGCACTGCCCCTAGAGTCAGACACAACTATCACACATGTGTGGGGGGAACCTTTGCTATTCAGATTGGGAGAATTGGTTTTGTTCACTATCATGTCCAATCCCATTAAAATCTGATGGCTAGAGCCTCATTGGTATTCATATAAGGTTTGCATAACTTGCCAAAGCTAATTGCAGCTAACTGACAAGATGCTGCAGCATATCTCAGTCACATGCTTGGTCATGCAGCTGATTGTGCAGCTATGATCCATCACAATGCCTCACAGAATCATAGAATCATAGATTCTATCACATCCAGCCCCTTGCTCAAGGCCAGAATACAAATAATAGGATTCATGCCATGTGGTTGTCTAAATTTCTTTCAAATGACTCCAGTGTTGGAGCTTCACCACATCTAGAGGTCATTGGTTCCATAATATTCAACCAAAATCTGGCATCCTGTAACATGAGCCCATTGTTTTGTGTCCTGCATTCAGGGGTGATTGAGAACAGATCATGCCCCTCCTCTGTAAATATTTCAAATATTTTTTTTTTAAAAAATGCTGTCATATCTCTCCTTAGCCTCCTTTGGTCATGGCATGAAATAGCTGCATGCCTTAAAACATTAGACTCGTTTATTTCATGGGTGTCTGTGGTGGTGGTGGTGGGGGCTGTTTCATCTTTTCTCTAGTTGGGATCATTAGTCCATAGTTAATAGACCTTCTCACACAATCTAACAGAGACTGCCCAGGATAAATCATTGAATGTACACTCATAGGAAGGCAGTCTCTGCTAGAACACACTTTTATGTGGGGCTTTGTAAGTCTCTGGAAATCTCTTGATTGCCACACAGCAGCAGAGCGCTTTTCTCCTCATTGACCAGAGGAACAGCAAGGGAACGGCATATGGCATGGCTGGTGCATTGTTTGTTTGTTTGTTTGTTTGTTTGTTTGTTTGTTTGTTTGTTTGTTTGTTTGTTTGATTGTTTGATTGATTGATTGATTTCCATATCGCCCATCTAGCCTTTAGGTCACTCTGGGTGGTTTACAACAGGTCTTCACTTGCATAATTCAGCCTGGGGGGTCCTGCTGAATTATAGGGGTAGAAGCTCATTAAATAGTCAACAGAATTAACTGACCATTCACAGGTAGCTTCATTTTCAAATTCCTATAATACATTTTGGAAGGTTAGTATGTGAGCCCCATACCTGCATGTAGTGTCAAATTTTCCAATAATTCTTCCAGCCGTCTCCCTTGCAAAAAAAAGAAAGAAAGAAATTCACACAGCTGCTAAAGGCACGGTAGCTTCACCAGGGTTAGAAGTGGTAGCAACCCTAATTCTGAGTCTGTCATGAAAGTGAGTTTCTTATTCCTGAGTTAACAAATGAAGGTGCTTGGCAGAATTACGTCTAATAGACAAAATGAAGTTGACAAACCATAACTGGAAAAAAGGAGTTACAACATAGCCATGAGGGATTCAAAGTAATGAGTAATATGGCTCTTGTTAATACAGCCTTTCTTGCCTAGCAATTATTTGTAGCTAATTACTTCCAGGCTTTGCAGAAAGAGTTGCAAGGGGAGGCAGGTGTTTCAATCACAGACAAAGACATCTTGGTCAGATGGCAGAGGAAAGCATGGAATGCCAGGTGCAGCCGAGGGGTGGGGGTGGGAGGAAAGAATGTATTTGAAGAGTTGTTTGGGAAATGGAAAAGTTTGCTGAAGAGCTGAAGAGATGGGATGCATTCCTTTACTGCACACAGAAGCTGCAGCGTGAAGGAAGAAGAGCCCCCGGGGGGGGGGGCTGTAGAGATGAGCACACAATGGAAATATAGCATTTCATTTCATTTCGTTTTGTTTCATTCTTTATTTTGCTTTATTTCATTAATAATGGATTTGTTAAAAAGAATTTTATCATGAAACGAAACAAAATGCTTCATAAGGCTATAAATAATAGGGAGCTTTCCTTTTTTTAAACAGGCAGCCCACTGTCCTAAATCAAACACCCTTAGACCTTCCAATCAATTTGTTTCCAAGCAAAGAACCCTCTGCAAACAAGCTAGAAACCTGATGGCTAGCTGCTGCACACAGAGATTGGAGAGATAAGCTCAACAGCTGATAGGTGGTGGGACAAGGAAGGGAAATATATAAAAAATAACCTCTACAGTCCAAAAGGAAAATTATTAGTTTAAATCAACTTGCAGACACAGTCAGTGAAAGGAAGAGCTCAGCTTCTGGCTAGCTTCAAGCAGATCAAGATCAGATATAAGCTATCTCAGCAGCTGAGGCCCGGAAAGGAAGGAAAACAAATCAATCGGTTTAAAAATAAATCTCCTGTTCTCAAGACGGCTGGATCAAGTGGCTAGGACAAATAGTTTCAACTGCAAAACAAAAAATTGTGTTTTGTTTCATTTCTTGAGAGCACACTGTTTGCTGTTTCATTTCATTTTGTAAGGTTTCCTAAGGTCATGAAATGACAAAACAGTATATCGTTTTTCGTAAGGTGCCCATCCCTAGTGTTCTGGTGGCAAAAATTCTGTTAACTAAAACATGGATCTAAATCATTGTTGAAGGTGAAAATAAGCCTTATGAGGAAAGGTCATTGAACCTGGATATGTTTAGCTTAAAGAATAGAAGACTATGTGATGCCTGTCTTCAAATATTTGGAGGCCTACCATCTGGAAGATGGAATAAGCTTGTTTTGCTGTTGCTCCAGAGCGTAGAACCAGAAGCAGTGAATACAAACTAGAAATGATTTATTTTCTGAATACAAGAACATATTGATAATAAAAGCCATTCAAAAGAGGAATGGACTGCATTAGAGTGTGATGGGCTCTCCTTCAGTTACACAGCCATCTCTCAGGAATGCTTTAGGTGCAGGTTTCCTGGTTTGGTAGGGATTGGGTTCATTGATTCATGATCTCCCATCCCACTGTATAATTTTATGCTTCTATATTCTATTATGCTAAGCTTTTCTTCTTAAGTTTCTGTTTTTCTCAAGAGTTTTTTGTTTTCTGGCTCTTCCTCAGAATGTTGTTTTGATATAAAAAGGAAAGGTTGCAGGAACTGAATGACCATCTGTTAACCTTTGATAAATAAATATTCAGTGCATCAGATGAGCATAATGCAACTGCTGTGAATCACATTGTTCTTATACTAGCATTTTCTCATGCTTGACCTAGCAAGTAGCCTTTCTCATCACAAGCAGAAAGAAGAATAAGTGAATGAACAAAAATAGACCTTGGAGTTGCATCAACATTAGTTACTTCAGAACATTTAAAGTAATAGTGAGTACCAGGAGGCAAATACTAATGTAATGCCTCCCAGAGTGCCAGTGCATCCCTGGCAACCCTTAGCAACTTCATACTCACCCATGAATGAGGAGGAAGAGGAGGAGGAGGAGGAGGAGGAGGAGGTCCTGTTGTCTGCTGGGGACATAGGGATAGTTCTGCCATGTTTTAAAGGCGGCTCTGCAATCCAGTGCCCCCAAATATCCCAAAAAGAAAAGCTTTTGGATTCTAGAAAGCACAAAGGATTCTTTTCCCCAGCAAAAAAGACAGAGCCATGCAGATTTTTTTTTCCTGAGGAGACTGTTTGCATTATGAGACCAGTGTTAAGAGTTTGATTGGATTGCTTTTAAGGAACTGAACAAAATAACAAATCTAGTTTAAAATGGATCACCATGATAAGATGCCAAACTGGCACAGTGTAGCTTCTCATACCCCAAAAGATGGTGAGATGTTCTGGACATATAGATAAATGGAAACATTGTGGTTAAAACTGGGGACTTTCCAGTGAATGCAGGCAACAACTAGGAGTTTTCAGATAACTGATGCTCGGCTTGCGGGAACAATGCTTTCCAAATGCATATTAACTAGACTTTTGCAAATGAACTCTTAACACTTCCCAGAAGACACCAGCCCACAACAAGGATGACATTTAATATCTCCACACTGCTTACTCATCAAATTATAAAATGGGGGGAGTGGGGGAGCTGGTGGAACATTAAACTGTTAATATTATTTATGTAGTGTTGTAATGGCACATTGCACTCTGGAGCAGTAAGATATGCTAAACATAAAACCAAATCCTCCTACAAAAGAGTTTATGACATAAATAACTTAAGGCAGTAGCTAGAGAAATCTACCCTTTCTTTCTCATTTTAGGTGTAGACATTTTCCAGCAATGGCAAAAAGTGCTTTATATGAACTTTTTCAACCAATTCAGCTTGGGGGTGGGGGATGGAATCGGATTACTTCAGAACTCTGTAATCAAAACTCTGGAAGCCTGATCCTACAGAGTAGCCTTTGTTGCTATGGTGCAAATAATAGGGATATAAATCTCCCTTTATTTCCTTTTTGTAGGTAAAAAAATAACATTTTTCAACTGGGTAAAATTATGAGATTTTGGGGGATGCATATTGTTCATTTCCACAATTTGCACTAGAGCTGGGCACTTGCTGTGCTTCACCACTTTGGCATGGTTTGAACTGGCCCCCAGGTGTTGTGCCATTGCTCCAGGTTCCACACCTACATCTCCCCATGGGTGCCCGCCAGAAGCAACACCATGGGCTTTCCTGCTCCTCTGATTGGGATCTCATGGGAGAAGGTGGGGCACAGAACCCCGGACACTCGTGCAACACTTGGGGGCCCCAATTCACCAGACCGCACCAAAGTGCTGAAGTGTGTTTTTCACAGGAAACCCATTCTTTTGTGTAAAACAGAAGGTTGTCAACACAAAACACATTTATGTATGTGAAACTTCTAGGTTTTTTGGCAAACACTGTTGCTAACAAAAATAATACTGTCCTTTTTGCTCTTGTGTAGGGGTAAAAACTTGCAATGGTTACCCCCTTTTGGACGGGGTGTCTCAGTGTGTTGTGGAGCCCCCCCCTTTTTATTAAAGATGATTTCTGACAGTTGATTACAACCTGAATAACTAATGATTGGAGTCCTCCCAGCAGCTGAAGTCATGTCTCTCCTTGCAACAAGTGGGGACAGCACTATCTGACGAAGCATGGGATTTGGATTGGCAAAGTGTAGTCCACTGGGAGCATGTCCCCTTGTCCTTTGAGTTCCCAGACCTCCCCCTCCAGTCCTTACACAGCTGTGGAATCAGCAGTACACCTCCACTTGAAGGACAAAGGGCACTCATTCAAAGATGAAGATGTGCATACACATATTAGACATAGAAGAAAGGTGGTTTGAATGAATGGTCAGGGAAGCCATTCATGTGAGTATTGAAAATCCCTCTCTCTCAACAGAGGTGGGGGGCTCAGGCACAGTCTATCTGTTACTACAGTGATTTCAACAATACCCAGACAAATAAAAATACTTCATGCCTCGGCCACCAAGGCCATAGCTAATGACCCATACATACATTATGGGTTTCAGCACCTTAGGCCATTGTTCACCTAAGAGCCTACTGAGACTATTGTCCACCTAATGAGCCTATTCAGACCATTGTTCATCTTATGAGCCTATTCCAGACCAGGGTGACATGAGGTCAAAGTGAACTATAAAATGGAGGACTCACAACTAGCCTTCCTCCTATTGACAAAGCTGTTTGGATGAGTAGCGAAACAGTTCAGTCTCTCTCAAAAAAAAAAAGAACTCCAGTCACCATGACTCAACTTCAAGATAATTGCACCTGGATGATTGAGAATCTTCATAGACAGGTGAGCAGCAGTTATAATTCACTGAGATTTCAGGGGCCAAATATGTGACTGAAGCTCAGTGGTGTCACAGAGGCAGGACAGGGAAGAGCTGAGAGGGAAGCAAGCACAAGACCTATGCAGACAACCTTGACCTTAGCCTGTGAGCCCTGATGCCATATGGGAAGGGTGCAGATTGGTATGCAGAGCAGAGGAAGGCAACATTGTATATGTCTTATCATTCACTATGCTGGCTAGGGCTGAGTCGGTTTTTGCCCAGTGGGTAGGCAGGCAGTCATGCTTTTCCAATCCTGCTAGAAAGACACTTCATGTACACAATTTAGGCCACCTGTCCATTGAGCTTTGTTCATCTTGACTGCTGTTTCCTCAGCTCTAGAACAGCATAGCAATTCCTTCAGCCAGGAACACGAGAAGTGGCAAACTTAGTGGAATGTGCCTATAGCCTCAATGTGTGTGCCCTAGTGTACAAAAGTCACCCCAACCCTCACTGAAGTCTATGGAAGTAATATCTTCCAGCATTCATGGCACACAGAAGATGTGGACAACTAAATATGGAACAAGACCAGGGGAAAACAGATCATTGGTCTGTATTAGATCTACTCCAGCACAGCATGACTCTCCAAAATTATGAGCAAAACTCTTCCCCAGCCTTACATTAAGACCTTTTTGACTAGAGATGCAGAGCTTGCCCCTCAAATTTTATACAGTTAAAACATGATTTTAGTGCTGCCTTCTATGCTGCACATATCCTATCACCTAAAGCTTAAAAGTAGTTTTTGCCACTAATGCAGTTACCTTAATTAGTACTTGCAGTGTTACTTTAGTATAACAAGTAACACTTAAATTACTTTGCTAAAGTAAGTTAAGTGGTATAACGTGACATTTGGTTGTTTCTTCTGACTTTATTTTTTAAAGCTATTACCAAAGTGCAATTTCAAAATTATCCACTAGATGGAACCAGAAGTTATTTCCCTAATTTTCCTACTGGTAAACTCAATACAAAGTATCAGCACATATAATGCAACTAATAATGTTTATAATCAGACCAGTCATAACAAGAACTGCAATATGGCTACAATGAAGTAAGGAGCTGTGCAATTACTTGTTTTAAGAATGTAATTTTCTAATCTCTAGTGTCATCCAAGCACAGCTTACATCAACATTGTTATCATCCCCATGCAGAATACTGGGATGCAAAGTCTGAGAAGTTTGCAAATCTAGTTAATCCATACCAGATGTCCTGTTCCAGCCAAATATTCAGATTTCTTAGCCACTAAGGCATACCAGCTTCTGAGTGCTGAAAACCTTCAATCCATGAAGAGCTGAGGATGCACATAAAGCTGTGTCTAGTTTGAAAAGTTTATACAATAAAATGAAACAAACAAAAAGCAATTCATTCAGAAGAGCAAGTTTTGATTAATGAAACCATTATAGTGGTGAATTCTGCTTTAGCCTATTCTAAATTATAATTCTAAAGTATATTGGTTTATGAGTTCTTGGCCAGGAAGTGGAAACAAACATTCATCTGTCCAGGTCTCCAGTGATATGACTACCAAAACAATCAATCCAACATGCATGCAATCCTCCACAACTTATTCTGTAGTAAGTCTGTTGATTTGTACCATTATCTGGAATCTAAGAGACACACAATACTAAATTTTACTTTATTGTAAATCCTTGATTGTATCTGAAGCTATTTTCAGCAACTTTATGGTGCACATCCCCAAACCTGTCTGCAGTCTCCCAATCAAAGCAGGGAGTTTGACACCATAATCTCTCCACATTGTAGCTCCAGCTGAAATGCAATTTGATAGAAAACAGTTCTGCAGGAAGGGAATTAAAGAGCCAGTAGAATATGTGATGTTACAATAAAGTTCACATGGACATTGCTGGCTGCAGCACTAAAATATAACAGAGTCAACAGTCTTATAAACCCTTCAGTGATATGGCTGGTCATGTTGGGGATATGACTCCTGTAGTTACAGGGTTGCATACTATGTCTTGGTTGTCCCCAGTGGCTCACAGGTGGGAAGCAAATTATGTGAACATGCAACTCTCTCTCTGTGTGTGTGTAAGCATACCAAATCTGGTATATATATTTAGGTTGTTCTCTCAACAGGAGTAGAGAAGCAATCAAAGCCACACATTAACATGGTTAAAACAATATTTGGATAAATAAATGGCTTTCACTTAGGTATGCCATTTATCATCATTCTTTTCCATCAAATACGCAACAGCAAAAGTTTTGAATGATCAAGTTATATCAATATGCTCCATTCTTCAACCTCTAAAGTTACTAGCCCAAGAAAAGAGATTCATACTGTTTATATCTGTTTACATCAGATTTATTTGATTTATTGTCTGTGAGTGCATCTTTTGGTCTCCCATCTTCAGGAAAAAACCCACAGGTGCCAGATTTCCCTCCCTCTTTCCCCTTATTTAACTATTTGCAAATAAATGTAGCCAACTAAAATGTGTTTTGGGAAAATATGCATAAATATTGAATAGTTCAAGAGGAAGAAAGTGCTAAAAATCATACATTATTCATCATCATCATCATCATCATCGTCACTGTCATCAAACTACAAAACTAGAAGGGACCCAATGGATTTTCGAGTCCATTGAGACACCTACATTATATTCCAAAATATACATACACTTCTACAGTGGAGCAAAACAAAGTATTTTTAATCCGTACAGAAATTAGGCAGCATGAAAACCTTGGTGGAATCATGAGAACTGTCTTGGAAAGCAAAGCCCATATCCCCAACTATCAGTCCACCACAGCAAAAAGTGGATGGTTGGGCAAATGCATGTTTTTGCAGACAGGCAAGTTTATATTGGAATGTCTTTATGTGAAAAGGGGTTTGCAAAGTAGCCACTGCAGAATTTACTTTACCACAGAAAGCTTTTCAGAAATAAGACTCCTGCATGACAGAATATAAATCGGCCAGAGACTGGGTGTACAACCCTCCACTAAAACTTATGGGAGAAGAGGCAGCCTATGTTGCCATCTGCAAGCAGCAGAATCTGAGAGAGACCCAAGAAGGGAATGGTAAATTACTCCTAAATACTTTACACCTAGAAAGAGTTCCTACTCCTTTCGCAGGCACATAGAACCTGTTCCCCTTTGTCACAAGGTGTTTTCCCATCGTATAGGACTCCTGCAGCTTATCTAACCTCACTCTGTTCATCACAGGCCTGCAGAGCCTTTATGCTGGCCAGGATGAATGTGCTGCCTTCAGCACTGCTCCAGGGTAGGTTCCAGGGAATACCACGCCAAGAGAGATTTTGCCCATGTGGAAACGAGGCTCCTGAGTTTCTCCAGCACGTGCTTTTATTTTGTCCACTTTATGAACAAATTAGGAATACCCTAATTAGTCCATTGTTGAATAAATTCCAAGGCCACCCTTCCAAGTGGTTAGTTCAATACTGTCTAATAGACAAGAACCCACACGTTACAGCACAGGTTGCAAAGTTCTTTCTAGCTGCCATTCGAAAGAGAGCAGAGATCATTTCGGCCACCCATTCCTCTGATGCTCTTATTCATTAGTATTTCTCTTTGCTTTTCTTCTTGCTTTTACTGTATATTTGCAGATTTACTGTATATTTGCAGATATTTACTGTATATTTGCAGATATGGGTCATATGACCGCAATAAACTTGATTTGATTTGAAAGAGTTCCTATAGGTCAGAATCAACTTGCCGACACATTATTGTGATTTACCATATTTACATGGATGGATTATGAAGCCTCATTCAAGCATTTGTATTACAAAATATACCGTGCGTGTTCAGAGGACTGTTCTAGTCCCATGATCACCCTCATGACCCTGACTATGTGGAGGAGGATGAATCTGAATAGGAGACCCTCCAGTTTTCATAGGGGCTGTCCACGTGAATTGGAAAAGATTCTACTTCCTAAGAACTGTCACTGGAAATCCATGGATTCAGGGCAAAGAAACTGAAGATTCACCTGGACACATAGTAGATGTTCCCTAAAATGAATGGTTGAGAAAGCTAATTGTGAGAGAGACTGCCTAAGGTCACCCAATTCTCATGGAAACTTGTCCCTATGAGCAAGAATGAAAGCCCTTTTGCGGTTGATGTTTCTACATTTTGTCAAAATGTGAAACTAGAACCATATGTGAAAAAAGCACACACACAATGTCAGTCTGATACAAAGATGCCATTCAGTGCTATTATGTTGTCAGGGTTACAGAAGAACACACGATTTATTATATCGCCTGATGTTATGAAAAATATACAATATCCCTTCAAAACCTATTTGTATCTATTAAGTATATATTTATATACCTGTTTGCTCAACAGCCATATGAGAATGACATGAATCAGGATTTTTATCAATAATAAAATTAGTTAATATATTTGGTTTGGCTAACCATGTCCTTTTTGCTCTTGCCTTGACTATCCTATCTCTAAATGTGAGACTATACCTAAGCTGGTCAACAGGATACTCAGCAGTAGAGATGGCCACAACCAGAAAAAATTATGTTTCGAGTTGTCGTTTGTCGGGACGGGACCTTTTCGGGTCGTTTCCGTTTGTCGTGAAATTTTTCAAAAATTTGTCATTTCCGTTTGTCGTCTGTCGTTTGTACAGTGGTTTAGGGGGAGGGGTGGGCTCTGGGAGGCACCCCTGTGGGTGCCTCTGAGTTGACACAGAAGGGAAGGGAAGCGTAACGTGTAGCCGCTGCGTACCAATTATGTTGGGTTGTTAGTGTGACAGGAAACCTCGTCGGCACTTCGCTGTCTCACTAAGAACATTATGTTAGCCATATTAGCCAGGGTTGGGGGTTAGTGTGTCAGAGGCACCTCGTCGGCACTTCTCTGACTCACTAAGAAGGAAAGCATACTGGCGTACTGGCGTACAGGTTACGCTTAGGGAGGGAGTGGGTCTGGAGTTGGAGGCATCTTTCGATACACCACTCTGACCCACTAAGAAGGGAAGTGTACTTGCGTACGAATCTGGGTTAGGGTTGGGGTTAGGGTAAGGGCTAGGCTTAGGGTAACGGTTAAGGTTAGGGTGGGTTAGTGGGCTGTACCTCTGGGTGCCTCTGACCCACTAAGAAGACAGTGTCCTGGCATATGGGTTAGGCTTAGGCTTAGGCTTAGGGTTAGGGTTGGTGGGCTTTTTATGCCCTCTCTGGCACATCCAGAAGTCTCAGCAAAACCTGGCCATGCGATTCGTGGAATGGCTCCAAAAATTTGCATGGTCCCATCCCATGGCCAGCCCATCATTGCGCATGTGCAGGTGTAAAAAAATAAAAATAAAAATAAAATAAAATAAAATCAATGGAGACGTTTTGTTGCAAGAAAAACCCACTGCTGCTACTATAAAAAATCAGGCATTTAAAATACCTAATTTTCAAAAGTTTCTGTGGTGCTTTGGTGGGTTTTTGGACCATGATTTAAAAATAAATATTGTGGTCGCCATTTTGGATCCCCCCACCGCTTGGCAAATGGAGACGACGAGGATGCCCCCCCAGCCTGGTACCAGCAGCCCAGGACAGAAGATGGGGGGAAGGCCGTGGACCCCCCCTCACAGAAACCACCCCTCTCTGGTAGGTGCCCTCACTAAGGCAGGCATATTTCTGCCTGCTTTTATGGCCGGGAATCGGGGTTGATTTTTATTTTTAAAACTTTTTTTCTGTGCTGCTTGGCATCGCGCAATCACCGCGATGCCATGAACAACGACAAATCAGACCCAATTTATCTTTATACGGTCGGGTTTGAGCTGGAGCGGAGTAATTGTCGTTACCGTTCCTCGTTACGTAACGGAAACGACGAACGGAAACGGAAACGAGGATTTCGCCGAGTCGTGCCCATGTCTACTCAGCAGTCTTGTCAATAGACTAGATATAGCAACCAAGCAATTTTGGTTTGGCTTTCTCTCCTCTGTGAATCAAACTCTGTGGATCATTCTCTTTGCCTCTGTCCCCCCCCCATCATGAAACACAATCAATATTAAATAATACTTTGAATATCAAATTCATTGAATAATCTGATAATTACAGCTGAGTCCATTGCAAAAATGTTTAATCAGATCATGTCCCCATATTGTTAAAATGAAATCAGTTGATTTTTGTCCCTGTCTTTCTTTGACATTTTTTCTTTCACATAGCATGGATGCTTTTGACCTTCATTTACAGTGACATTCTTTTATATAGATGTATTTCAAAAGGCAAAGAGGCATGGGAAACATGCACATAACATGTCCATGGAGCATTTGGTCCATTATTGCTTTTCTTTGTCAGGTCGCCTGACTCAAATAAAAGGTTTGGACACCATAACAAAACTTTTGTAGTATGTGTTCTGCAGAGTGTGCATAGCAACATTAGTTTACCTGAGAGATTAAAAAGCATCTCTGCATTGCACGTGTTGTACCTACTCACACATTTGTTTCACTATTTTGTTAAGACCAGAATTGCTCTTCAAAATATTTTGGCACAGAGGGACTACAGCTACAGACAGCTGTTCTTCACACTCTTATTTACCACCAAAATAGTACTGATTGAGTTTTTACAACAGGATACCCTCTTGTGCTCACTATCATTTCACACTTTCAAAAAGAAAGGCTTCACAATTGCTTTGTGTTTAAGTGAAAAGTGGTTGACTGATGGGGGGGAGAGGGTCAGCCTTTGACGTTTTCCTTTGCTGGGTGTCACTTTGTTAATAGTAGAGAGCACACAAAAAATGTGTTCTGTAGACCACTGATTTTCAGCCATAGGTAATCCAGGTGCTCTTGGATTAACTCCCAGAAACTCCAGCCAGCACAGATGGTGGTGAAATCTTCTAGGATTGTGCGGCAATATCGGGCCATTTCCTGGCATTCTGAACCATGGATACGGAGGCACGATATCTCACATTCATACACCGATGGGATTTTCTAAAGAACTGCCTTGGCAAAAGCCCAGCAGCTCAAAGGAACACTATCAGACCCATGAGCCAAGGCCAATGATAATATTATATATGGTGGAAAGTGGGTTTTTAAAAAATTCTTTGCAATCATAATAAAATATATTATACACTGTGAAGAAAGCAGCAAGTCCTAATGACCTTCTAATGGAGATTTCCTTGATTCCTCTATAGCTGATTTGGCAAAACTCTAATTGCAGGCCCTCCAGGCAAATGGTACATTTTAACTTGCTCTGCCACAGATATATGTGCATGTATAATTCAGTTTTTCCACCCAAGATTTCAGAAAGGTGCAGCTGCAAGTGTCATAAGAACACTGCCTCAGATAAAAAAAAATGGAGATATCTTTCTATGGCTGATGATATTCAGTTAAATTGTCTCACACTTGCTGTTTGATATATGTGTACCTTTGCTACATCTTCATATCTGTGCAATAGGAGATAAAAAGTATTTGCTCATGTTAAGTACTTATGAGATACTGAATTACTTCTGTATCTCTCCCACACACAGTAGCTGAAAGTTGCTTAGCTCAGTAAAATTGCACTTGAGTAGGCCGATTGAATCAGTTGTGATTTGGTGAGTCAATGGCTCTGTGAGCTTTGTCAATTCAAATGGGCCTAGGCTAGTGTGACCCACTATTCTGAGCAACAAATGTGTGTTCCTGGCTGTTCCTTATGCATCTCTGACTGTAGATTTTAGGGTTCAAGGAGGGGATTTAAAGCAAAAGAACCCAACCCACCTCTTGTGGTCATGATCATCTTGCCCAGTGGTTCTCAACCTGTGGGTCCCCAAATGTTCCTGGATTGCAACTCCCAGAAATCCTGGCCAGCTCAGATAGTGATCAAGACTTCTGGGAGTTGCAGTCCAGGAACATCTGGGGACCCACAGATTGAGACACACTGATTTGCCGTTTCCTTCTGAGGCAAGGGCTCAGACATCCCCCCGCCCTTATTTCATTGCTGGTTGCAGCTCAAGCAAGACTTGATCAACTAAACTATTTGAGATATTCAAATTGTGCATACATGTTGAACTAGTTGGGGGTTAATTTATTAAAGTGGTTTTATGCCTATAAAGGTCTGTCTATCTATCTATCTATCTATCTATCTATCTATCTATCTATCTATCTATCTATCTATCTATCTATCTATCTATCTATCTATC
>JAHTLZ010000129.1:29579872-29626775 GCA_023846285.1 Phrynocephalus versicolor | reverse complement strand
ATCTATCTATCTATCTATCTATCTATCTATCTATCTATCTATCTATCTATCTATCTATCTGTCTTCCCGTGTGTCTATTTAAGTGACTATATTAATAATGTTTGGACCTGTGGCTAACAGACCTTTGGTTTACAGAAGTTAAGCAATTACTCTAATTTAGTGAAAAATAAAAGTTTATTCCAAAATCTACTTTATAGTCTTGTACAGTAAAACTATGGTATTTCAATTCATTTTCTCAAGACAAATTTCACTGCAAAGGAGGAGGATTCAAATGAGGAAATAGCACCCAGGGAGGAATTGTCTTTCATATCCTTGTGGTCCTAACTAGAGATGGGCTTTTCATTTCAGAAGCGGTCAGCTTCCGAAATGAACCACAGGAGCCCAGCTGATGTTCGGAACCAGAAGAATGAAATCAACCAATCCCTTACCTTGCACTGGGCTTGCATGGGGTTAAACTCCAATGAGGAAGAAGCCTCCGACATGTCATCTTTCCTTCTCCGTGGTGCTGGCCAATCAAGCAGGGAGGCATGATGATGCATTTTCCTGCACAGCTCCTAGTTGGTCGACACCAGGGAGAAAGAAAGATGATGTGTTGGAGGCTTCTTCCTTGTTGGAGTTTAACCCCACACAAGCAGCACAAGGTAAGGGATTGGTTGATTTCATTCTTCTTGTTTTGAATGTCAGCTTGGCTCCCGCTGTACATTTTGGAAGCTGACCACTTCCTTAAAAAAAAAGCCCATCTTTAGTCCTAACCTGATTTTTTTCCTTTGAGTTCTGGTATTATGAGGATGGATAGAAAACCTCTCGGTCAACATCTTTACATGATCCATGACGTTTATAACATTATCTTGTTTTACATAGGATTTTTCTTCATGAGCTGCTGCCTGCGATACCACTTTGACTTGAAACCATAATAAATATTTAAGATGTTCTGTTAGTGGAAGGATCTGTAAAACATATTTGATTTGTATCTCATCTTTTCTCCATGACCCCACTTCGAGTTAGCAAACCACAGAGAAAAATTATAATGTATTGCAATATTAAAATACAATTGAGTTAATTGACATTTCAAAAGCACATCCATTAGACTAATATTAATGCAAAACTGCAGCACCTATCCATTCAAATTTCTGTGTTTAGTAGTCAGTCAATCAGTTGCTGGCATTCCCATCTAAACAGAGAGGACAATGTAGAGAAAACCAGCCTAGCCTTCATCAGAAAACGGTAAAGATGGGCACGAATTGCCAAAATTGTGTTTTGTTTGTTTTTTTCTCCCCCAGCAGTTTCTTTTTGTTTCTTATAAAACAATATTTTTTTAAAAAATTATTTCGTATTTTGTTTCACTTTTCTTTTTTTACACAAGCCGAGCAGCTCAGCACTGCGGGCTGGTCAGCGTTTATTTTATTTTTATACAAGGGCCCAGCAGCGCCCCTGATCAGCTGTAGAACAGCCTCCCACTGGATGCTTGCAGCAAAACAAATTTAAAAAAATTAAAAATTAAAAAATTAAAAAAAATTCTTAAAAAAGCGCTGAGCAGGGGGCCTGTGCTACAGCTGATTGGGGCTTTTTTAAAAAGACCCGATTAGCTGTAGCACAGGTGCCCTGCTGAGCACTTACAACAAATGTTATTTTTAAAGATAAAAATAAAAATAAAAAAATATTTATTTATTTATTTATTTATTTTATTATACCGGCTAAAAACTCTTTCCTTAAAAAAAAAAACATTATTTAGTCAGCTGGCCTAGAGTGCCAAGCACACAGCAGGCATTCAATAAATAAAAATAAAAATAAAAATAAAAATAAATAAATAAATTAAAAAGTGCCAAGCAGGACACCCTGCTCAGAGCTTTTTTTAAAAAGTTATTTTTGTTTTTTATTATTTTCTTGTCATGCCAAACAGCTGGCCCATGGGCCAGATCAGCACATTTTAAATTTTTTTTTAAGAAAAATATTCTTGTGCCAACCAGCTGGCCTGCAGGCTGAGTCAGCACATTTTTATTTTTATTTTATTTTTTAATGTATGTATTCTTGTGTGAACCAGCTGGCCTGCAGGCAGGGTTGGCACAGTTTTTTATTTTTATTTTTTATTATTTTCTTCTCACCTGACCAGTTGGCAGACAGGCTGGGTTGGTCCATTAGTTTTAAATTTATTCTTGCGCCGACCAGCTGGCCTGCAGGCTGAGTCAGCACTTTTAAAATTATTATTATTATTATTATTGTGCCAACCAGCCGGCCGCAAACCGGGTCAGCACATTTTTATTTTATTTTTTTTTTTAATTTTTGTATTCTCATGCCAACCAGCTGGGCTGGGTTGGTGCAGTTTTTTACTTTTATTTTTTATTATTTTCTTCTCGCCTAACCAGTTGGCCTGCAGGCTGGGTTGGCACATTTTTTTATTTTTTATTTTTTTATCCCCCACCCGGGGAAAGGGAGGCTTTAAAAACCTTTTCCCCCCACCGAAGCCCCACACTCCAGCTAACTGGCAGTGGCTTTGGTGTGGGGTGAAAGTCTGCATTTCCCCGTGCATTGGGGGAACCGCTGTTTTTCCCCCATAGGAATGCATTGCTTCAATGCATTCCTATTGGGGGAGAAAACGAAGTGAACAAAACGGAAATTTCTGTTTCGTTTTGTTTCATTTTTCTTTGGTGAGTCTGTTTGTTATTCTTTTCATTCCATAATGAAATGAATAACAAATAATGAAATAAATTTTAAAAAAATCATTTTATGTCCATCTCTAAAAAAAAGTTCCAAGATCTACAGCTCGGGATCAGCAACCAAGAATGCCATCTCTCATATCATCAAACAAATGTGCCTCAGAGGCAGAGCTGAGAAGTAACAGAAAAGTGACTTGCAACTTGTCAGTTCATAGTTAACTGATAATTTGACTAGCATTTAAATGTTACTTTTAGGTTTAATGGGAAATATCCAATATAAGTAAACATAACTTGAGTGTCATCATAGAACTTTAAAAAGTTACTTTTAAAAGGCATTTTAAGACTTTTAAGAAATATTTTTGCAGATTATTTTTTCAGATTTTATGACATTTACTACTAAGTATTTCCTTACCACTTAGGATCCTTGTGAATGCTAGTCTACTTTTGCTAATACATTAGAAAGTAATATTTGCCCTTGGTTAGTTTTCCGTTTCCTAAATATTTCCAACATCACAACTGATCAGTAGAAAGTGTCCACTGTATTTTCTTATTGTCAGCAGTTCCATGTGTTTGTAATAACTGCTGTATATACTCGAATATAAGCCTAGTTTTTCAGCCCTAATTTTGGGCTGAAAAAGGGGCCCTCAGCTTATTTTCGGCTCAATACTTTTAGCCACAGAGGCAAGTGCTTGGGTCGGTGGCTAAAAGTCATTTTAAACACTGTGTGCCACTTCTCCTGCCCCCCCCCATGTTGCAGGGGAGTGGCCTACAATGTTTAAAATGAGTTTTAGCCACCAACCCAAGCACTTGCCTTGGTGGCTAAAAGTCATTTTAAACATCACTCACTGCCCCGCCCCAAGCTCACAAAGGAGGAGGTGCCAGGCCCTGCTGCATTTCCCACCCTAGACTTATACTTGAGTCAATAAATTTTCCCAGTTTTTTGGGGTTAAATTAGGGGCCCCGACTTATACTTGGGTTGACTTATACTCGAGTATATACCGTAACTGCTTGCATGAATGGTGCAAAGAGGTAATGAGAGGCACAAATTCCTTTTCGGGTCAGACAACCTAAGGTGCTGCTCTGTGGCAGGCAGGATCAAGAAATGAGCACATCTTCTTTCCCATGTTTCATGATTTTCTTTTGAAATGAGGCCTTACTGCCAGCTGCATTACCATCATACACATGAAAAGCACCCAAAAGAAAATGTGTGTGTGTGTGTGTGTGTGTGTGTGTGTGTGTGCTGGTGTCAGCTAGCCTTGCCCCTCATCAATACACAGTGCTGCCATGTCATGAGAAGAATCCATATGCCACTCTGTATATGTGTGTCGAGCTGTGTTGAATCTGCACCCAGATCTATTGTCTCCGGGCACTGGAGGGAGACTCAGAAGCACAGCTTGTTGGCATTGACACATGGAGACGTAAGGCAAGGCCAATGCTTCACTTCTGACTTGCAGCTCTTTAGATATCCCCACGTACAGTCTGTCACATGAACAGGGTTCTCTCAAGAAATTCCCAGCTCTGAATAGGTGTGATAAGACACTGCTGTTATGCAGCCTGGTAATGTAAGTATAATGAGACTTCTCAAAGCTGAAGATGGTGTTATAGCTTATTGAAGCTCTCCCTTCTCCTGGGATGAAAGGGAATCAATTAATGACATGCAAAGAAAAACATGCAGGTGGAAATGGCAATAAAAACCTTGCTATAGATAGTGTTTAGAACAATATTGGATGAGTTCCCATGTGCTTCCAATGATATAGTACCATGCAGAGAAATAATTTTTGTCTGCCTTGTAAAACATAAATCACATTGTTATATGGAACATTGAAGTGCTGTACAGCTAGTTTCCCAGTAGTGATAACCTAAGTATAACTAAGTCACTCTTTATTTTTTCAGCAGATATGCTTCTGGTCATTAGAAATAAAAAGGGGGGGTGGAATTGTGGTAGGCAAAAAAGGAAGAAAGGTATGGCAAGACATGACAGCTTGGTTTATAAAGGGCTTAGAAGATTGACAAACAGACTGGTCTCCCATATTAAGTCTACTGGGGCCCTGAGATCTTCAGAGACTTTCTTGACTCCACTATTCTGGCAGGCACGTTTTGTGTAGCCGTAAGACAAAGGTGCCATACAGAATACTCATCTATGGTGAACAAAACATGGAAATTATCAGAAAAGGATTTGCATATAAATGACAACATATAAAATAAACTGTAGTAACAAAAACTGAACTGCTCCATGATCTTAGAATCCTGTCCAGCAGAAGGATGTGGTATAGATGATGCCGCATCTAAACCAGGTATTTTTTTTTCATACTCTTGACTCAGCTTCTCATTCCTCTAAGTACTTATGCCCTTAACTTGTATTAGGGATGGGCATGAAACAAAAATATTGTGTTTCATTTCATTTTGTTTCCTTCCCCCCCATTTTTTTATTTCGTTTCATATGAAAATTTCAAAAAAATTCTTATGAAACGAACCACTAACGAAGTGGTTCATAGGGAGGGCTGGAAAGTGGGGGGGGGAGGTTTTTCCTCCCCACCTCAGTGCCAATCACCTATCAGGTGGGGCTTGGAGGGAGGGAAATAAAGAATTTTTTTAAAAAGCCCCCGACTTTTTAAAAAAATCTTTTTTCCCTCCCCCCAAGCCCCGTCTCCCATGTGATCAGCACTGGGATGGGGGGGAGAAGGTATTCCCCCCCACCCCAGCACTGATCACCTGGCAGGTGGGGCTTGGGGGAGTGAAAAAAGTTTATTTTTTTTAGCCCAGATCTTTTTTTAAAAAATCCTCCCTCAGTCAGGTTACAGACAGAACAAAATGGTTTGTTTCAACAACAACAAAAAACCCACTTCATTTTGTCTGTAACAAAATGTTGCTCTCTCGTGTCATTTCATTTCATTTCATTTCATTTTGTTACCTAACGACACGACAAAACAGCATTTCGTTTTTCGTTTTGTGCCCATTCCCTACCTTGTATTCTTCTTCTGTAGAGCTATGTCTCCTTCCATTTCTTTTCCAGGAAAATTGGCTCTGTGCTCTTGGGAGACAATTCATCTGATGAGAAGACATATGGATCAGCTGCCCCCCTGGGCTATATCAAACAATTCACTTGATGTGGTGGTCTTTGTTAAGAATCAAGTTGTAGCCAATGATCTTGTTCTACTCTAGATGGGGAAAAGAAAATCAGTTGAGGGCTGGATTACAATACCCTTTTAAAATATAAGGCACACAGTATATGAGAACACCCAGCAGACACATAACAGTGCTGATGATAGCAGGCGCTGTTGTAATGTAGAAGATCATCAGCAACGTACCTCCCAATTCATGTCTGTTGCTAAGTGTTTAGCTACTGTAAATGCTTTGGATTTTGCATAATTTATGTAAATTATTAAACACCTGTTCTCTTCCCAGGAAACAAGATGGAACTGCCTCCCCAGCTTAATTGATTCTTGGCATGGATTAGCATTGTTTTCTCAGTAACTATAGAGAAACTGTAGCTCTCTCACACCCAGATTTTGTTGGGAAGACACAGATTTTTGGAACATATAGTTGAAAATGCATTCTTTTTAATGGTTGTTTTGAAAAAATGTTCTTAAAACCAAGTTTATGAGTCAAGAGTAATTAATTATGCAAGAAATTTGGGTGAGCTTTCAATGTACTGACCATATTTTTCATCTCTGTATCAGGAATAGAAGATATGATTGTGCAGTTACGGCTACCAACCTTTCCATTGTTGTTAAAAATGTCCATTTATGTAAAGTTTCAGGTAGAGATGGGCACGACTTAGCGGTGTTTCCGTTTCCGTTTCCGTTACTCGTTTCCGTTACTCTACGGAAACGGAAACGGGAATTACTCCGCCAGACTTCGAGCTCGAACCGACGAACGAACAATTTGGTCTGATTTTTCGTGCTCGTTACTTGCATCGCGCGATCGCGCGCGATGCCAAGCGGCACAGAAAAAAAAAGTTTTTAAAAGTTAAAAAGCCCGGTTCCCGGCCAAAAAGCAGGCGGAAAAATGCCTGCCGTGCCTCAGGGCACCTACGAGAGGGGTGGTTTCTGGAGGTCCCCGCCCGGCCTCCCCCCCTCCTCCATCCTGGGATGCTCTGGTGTGGTGGTGGGACTCGCCCGCCGCAAAAAGCCCAGTCTCGCCGCCGGCCGCCAAAGCGCAACCAAGCGGCACGGGCGGCACAGGAAAAAACTTTTTTAAACTTTCCCCCGGGTCTCCCCCCCACCCATTCCCGGGTCAAAAAGCAGGCGGAAAATGCCCGCTTGACTAAGGGCACTCACTCAGTAGGGCACCTACCGGAGGGGGGGGTTTCTGGTCTGGAGGGGGGTGTCCCGGCTTCCCCCGTCCTGGGCAGCTGGACTCGAGTCGCCTCGTCGCCATGCCATGCGGTGCGGGCGGGGGATCAAAAATGGGGCGGCGAATGCAATATTGTTTTTGAAATCGTGGTCCAAAAACACACAAGCACAACAGAAACACGCGGAAATGTATGAACTGCCAGATTTTTCACAGTAGCAGTGGTTTTTTTCTTGCAACAAAATGTCTCTCCTGTCCTCCTGTGTCCTCCATTGATTTTATTTTATTTTATTTTATTTTACACCTGCGCAGTGTGCAATGATGGGCTGGCCCAGTGGCCTGGCCAGCCATGGGGGAGGGGACGACCATGCAAATTTTTGGAGCCATCTCACCAATCGCATGGCCACTTGGCCACTGAGACTTCTGGGATGTGCCAAAAAGCCCCCTAAAACTTGCCCTAGCCCCCTAACCCGCTAACCCTAATCCTTGAATCCTTACCCATACGTCACAGACTGTCTTCTTAGTGGGTCAGAGAGGCACCCAGAGGTGCAACCCACTAGCCCACCATAACCTTACCCGTCATTAGCCTAACCCTAGCCCTTGGACTAAAGCCACCTTAGCCCATTGCCAGATCGACTTGCATTGCACTACACGCAAGTACGATTCCCTTCTTTGTGGGACATGGCAGGTGCGACCCAGTCTTCACGGTTCTCCTTGACGGAGGTTCGTACCAGTGAGTGGACCGGTCTCACTGCCTGCAAATGGTATGCATAACCATATGGTTGTGCATGCCATTTTGCAGCAGCAGCAGGTGAGGATGGGAGACCCCCATGTTGAGGGGTCTCTTGGAGCCTGCTGCTGCTGCTGTCCCTTCCTTTATAGCGGGCCGGCGGAGGCACCCACCCCACAGAGGTGCCTCCAGGAGCCCGCTACCCCCCCAAAAAAACCAGTATAACGATAACGAAAAAACGAAAAACGAAACGACTAATTTTTTCCGATTTTTCGCGAAAACGGAAACGAAACGACTCGGACCCTAGCCGAAAAAGAAAACGAAAACGACGTTTTTTTCCTGAGTCGTGCCCATCTCTAGTTTCAGGGTGTTATTCTGGTTAATTTGCAGAGCCAAATGGACAACAAAGAATCAAATTCCATCATGAATACACACACACACATACAAATATATATTTGACATATTTTATGCCAGGAAGAGAAACCTTTGGCACTCCAGATATTCTGGACTACAATTCCAACAGTCTTTTATCACTGGCAATATAGTCTCAACATTGGAGTTATAGTCTGAAACATCTGGAAGGTTAAAGTTCCCAAGTCTTCTTTTATATAGTAATTATATAATGCTTATACAGTCCTACATATTTGTTGTCAGTGCTCTTTTATAGAGATGTAAGAAAAACTGTAAATTTTTCTGTCTTAATGAAATAGGGTGCTTCTCAACACAATGACACACCTTACTAGAGACAAAAAAAATTCAAACACTGTATGATTTCTTTTGCTTGTGCAAATGTACAAAAGGCCCAGCACTTTTTCAGTCAGCCAAAAAATAATTGGGGTGTTTTGCACAAAACCCTTGCATTTTGGAAAAAAAGATGGGCTGAAATCCAAGAGTAGACCCAGTTGAGTCAGTGGACATTTGCTGAGTCAACTTTTCCATAAATTTCATTGATTCAATGGACCTACTCTAGTTGCAACTTGAAGCTGGATCTCAGCTATACAGATATGCAAAAGAAGCCTTAAATTTTGTATATAATAAAAATGGTGAATTTTATTATTCATACATAAAGTCCTGAAATGCACAAATGCACAAAATACATTATTTCATCAGTAGAGGAATAAACATTAAAGAATGAGCTGTGAAAATGAAACAAATGAAGATGCACATCCCTTTTATAATCTGCACTGTGTGAATGTGAACACTGTAACTTTTTAAAAAATACCATTTGTTCTATTGGGGAACACTGCTTAAAAAAAAAGAGTGGAAAGCAGTGGCACAATTTCCTGCTCTGTTTATGTAAGGCCCTCTTTGTGAATGAGATTTTCCACATGACTGCTTGTTTAGGCAGAGTCTTGCTCAGCTCCTGTACCTAAGAACATAAGAACAGCCTTGCTGGAACAGGCCACAGCCCATCCAGTCCAGCATTCTGTCTCACACAGTGGCTCACCATTTGCTTCAGGGTATTTCCAATTCCTCTTATTTGTTTGCAATCTAGCACCCAAAACTTTTATGGAATACCCCATAATTCTAGTGTTGTGTGATACAGAAAACAGTTTTTCCCTTATCTACTTTGTCCATACCATGTATGATTTTATAAACTTCAATCAGATCAGTTCTTAGGTGTCATTGTTCAAGAGTGAAGAGGTTCCACTGTTGCAGCCTCAGATGATAAGGTGTCCCAGTCCCCTAATCATTCTGGTTGCCCCCCCTCTGCACTTTTTCCATTTCCATAATATCCTTCTGGAGGTATGGTGACCAGAACTGTACACAATACTCCAGATGGAGCCACACCATAGATTCATAAAGGGGCAAAATGACACTTGCTGACTTATTTTCGATACCCTTCCTAATGATCCCTAGCATTGAGTTTGCTTTTTTTTCCTGCTGCGGCACACTGGTTTGACACCTTCATTAAGCTGTCCACTAGGACACCAAGGTCCCTTTCCTGGTTTGTTGCAGAGAGTTCAGACGCCATCAGTTTATAAATGTAATTCTGGATTTATTTATTTTTGCCTCAACATGCACCACTCTGCACTTACTAATGTTAAAGCTCATTTGCCAGTGGTTTGCCCACTCCCCCAGTGTCAAGAGATCCCTCTGGAGCTCTTCACAATCTCTCTCAGTTTTGACTAGTATTTAGTTCAACAAGACATGCAAGGACCTCCTCCCTGTTTATTTCTATCTTCCTTAATTCTTCAGTTTCCCTCCCCCTGAAGATAGGCTCTGTTTTGGTGTGGTCTCTGTCTTCTTCAGTGAATATTGAAGAAAGAATTCATTGAGTCTCTCTGCAAGCTCTGTTTCCTCTTTAATTATCCCTTCCCTTCCATTGTCATCTAATGTTCCAATGGCCTTCCTAGTTGGGTTCTTACTTCTAACGTATTTAAAGAAGTTCTTGTTATTTCTTTGAGTGATTTTAGCTATATGCTCCTCAAGGTCTTTCTTTGCTTTCCTGATTGTTGCCTTGCATTTGTTCTGCCAGAATTTATGCTTCTGCTTGTTGTCCTCATTTGGACAAGCCTTCCATCCTCTAAATGAGCTTTTCTTGGTTTTGATTACTTCCCAAATAGCTCCTGTAAGCCACATGGGAGTCCTCTTGAACCTGTCAGTGCCTCTTTTCCTTTTGGGCATGCATTCAAATTGGACCTTTGTTATTGTTTTGGGAGCAGCCTCCAAGCCTCTTGGAGTGTTTGGACTCTTTCAATATTCCCTTTCAGCTTCTTTTTTCCTAGTTTCCTCATCTTTGGGAAATTGCCTTTTTGAAAATTTAAGGTCTCTGTGTTAAATTTTATCAGTGATTGGCAGTCTAGAGTGTATATGCACGAAGGAGAGAAAAGACATTCACTAGTTCTTCATCTTGCTATTTCAATCCTGCAGTCATACTGATTTGTGATCTTTAGGAGCCCCAGAAGGAATATGAAAGCAACATTGAGTCATATAATCATGAATAGAAGAACCAGTCTTACCTGAGTCACAACAATGGTCTGTACAGATTAGTAGACATCAGTAATGGTGGCTAGCCTAGCAGCTTCCTGTTTTTGAAACTTCAGGCTCATAGGCAGGTATTAACAATTTACATGACAGTTTGGATGTCTTTTGGGATCCCACAGTTTGTAGAGATGGGCACGAAATGGAAAAAGATCTTTTATTTCATTTTATTTCTTAAATAGCTTTGTTTTGCTTTGTTACTAACTAATTTTTAAAGTAGTTTTGAAATCAAATGAAATGAAATGCTCCCCTGGTTCCTAGAAGCACCAAAATCGCAGGGGAGCTTCTTCATGCTCTTCCCTGTACACCCCTGAAATTTGGAAAGATTTGGGGTTTGAGGCTGAAGTATTAAACTTCAAAGGGTGTGTCCCTAGAAGAAATCATTTCTACTTTAACAAGAAGCCACTAATCATTCACACATGCAAGCGATTATCAGCTTCTCTCTTGCTCTACTAGTAATGTTTTTTTTTTCAAAATGACACCCCGTTTGGAGCTTAATAACTCAGCCCCCTGAACCCCAAACCTTTCCATATTTCAGGAAGTTTCACTTGCTCCTCAGTGATCTTGATGCCAAAACATGACTGCAATACCTAATTTGGAGTACATAAAATGTCCTTGAAAATTGGTATCACAGAAGCCATGTATAAACACCAAAATCACTTGGGAACAAGTTTGGACGCTTTCCTGTAATCCCCCCAAATTTGGTAAGGTTTGGAGTTCAGGGGACTGAGTTGTTAAGCTCCAAAGGGGTGCCACTAGAAAAAATATTTCTAATTGAAGAAGTCGATACTAGCTCCCCCCCCCCCCAAGGGCGAGTGATTAGTGCTGTGGCTTGGCTTCCGAAACTCAAATCAGTTAGGGTTCCTTGACCACCAAACCTTTCCAAATTTCAGGGGCTTACTTAGAATCACATCAGGATGCTAAGCCTGTTGTTTTGGTGCTGATGCCGAATCAATACTGGATGCAGTAACTATTTTAAAGTACATAAATGTACTCCAAAATAGTGGTTGCAGGCACCAACCCCCTAAGGTAGGGGGTAGGTGCACAGCAGTCTTTCAATTAACTACTGGCACGCCCTTTGGAGCTTAATAATAGCTCCCTGACCCCCAAACCTTTCCAAATTTGGGGTGCTTATGTACTTGAAAATATGGATTACAGCCATGTTTCAGCATGGAAATAGCAGGGGTAGCTTCCTTGCATGATTCTAGGTAAGCACCTGAAATTTGAAGAGGTTTGGGGATCAGTGAGCTGACTTATTATTTATGCATATATTTATTATGTATTTTTATATGCCCTGTCTTCCCGAAGGAAGATGAATTAAAAAGATTAAATTAAATTAAATTAAATTATTAAATTAAATGTAAAAAGAACAACATATAAACCAAATAATGCTTGGCAAGATAGCGGAACAGAGCAACATTAAAATTAAGCTCCAAAGGGGGTTCCCTAGGGAAAAAATCTTTCTAATTGATTTCAGATTTGGAAGCCAAGTTGTGGTGCTAATTGTTCACCTATGGTGGGGGCTATTGCAGTTTCCAGATTCAATTAGAACTATTTTTTTCCTGGGATACACCCTTTCGAGCTTATTAACTCAGCTCCCTGAACCCCAAATCTTTCCAAATTTGAGAGGCTTCCAGGGAAGAGCTTGAGCTACCATGCCATTGATTGCTCTAGGATGATTTGTTTCATTCTAGAGTGGGGGAAATGGTATTCTATTACAAAACGAAACATGTCCTATCATTTCATTATGTAATTCATTGCCTGACAAAACAATGAAATAGTGTTTTGTTTTTCATTTTGTGCCCATCTCTAATTGGTACAGATTTGGTAGATATACCTCTTGCCACTACCAGATTAGCTTTAATCCTTACATATTACTTTATTGCTCTTGAGTAAAAGGAGGACTACATAGAAAGGGAGACACGTGCTTGGGACCAACCTACTGATGTTTATCATTTCTGCTTTGTTGCGCCATGGCAGCACACAACATTTTTCCTTGATTCCAATTTGTTACATCAGCTGGGAGGGGGGAAAACACCTTTATCAATGGCTGGAATCCAACTGAAAAATGCATTGGCATTAAATAAATTGGTTTAAATGTCAGCAGTGAAACAGTACAATTTGAGAAATCTGCACATACATTTGCTGATATGCAAGTGGTGTGAGATACCAAATGCCTACACTAATTTCTCAGCCAGGAGAAATTTACTTCTGAAACTTTATACCAGTAGGTATATATAATAGGATTTTGATTAACAGATTTATTGATACAGTTATGGACACTGCCTCCCAGCTGGTTTTTTTTAAAAAACCTACACACAAACACAGGCTGAAAGATGGCATCATTTACAATTGTACAGATGACCCGAGCATAGAATATCTATACTGAGGAACCACCCTGTGTGGATTCTGGAATACAACATGACTGAACTGCTTCCTTGAAGGGTAAGAACATTAGATTAATCTCACATGCCCATTATTTATAAATGCTCACTCTTCTCAAGAGAGAACAAATATAATGTAGCTTGCAAGCTCTCAAGTCAGAAGGGCACAGAGAATCAACAGCAGCGGTTTTGCTGTGAAAGTTTCCACATGATTCCATTTGGGGTTTGGAATGTTATAAACAGTGGCTGTTTATTGATTTGTAAACAAAGCATCACCAGTCTCTGCTCACGAGTATACTCATGTTCTCTTGAAGACAGGCCCCATTATGAGTGATTATGTGTCAAGAGTTGCCAAGAAAGGAGCAAGTTACATTTCTATATTTGCTGAGAAAATAGTACATTTGATGGATCTCTGTGTGAAATGTGTTAAATCCTGGGCAGAAGGTATTTCTGTCTCCATTAGCAGCAAATGCCCATGAGAATGCATGAGCTGACTTAAAGGAAAAGGCTGTTTGTGGTATGAATAACAATTTCTAAGAGATAAACTAAAATGGAAGTCTAAGGATGCCATGAGAACTAGAAGAATCAGATACACTTGCAAACAAAGTGTGTTGTTGAACCAATAGGAATAAAGTGTGTAAAACAGACAGCTGTACATTTTGCTTAATCCTTCACAGTGTGATTTTCTTTCAGTTTTATTTCCATAGTGCCACAACTGATCATACCACCTGAACCACTGTGCATACATTTGATTTCAAAAAAGGAGACACCCCAGCAGTGGAGAAAAAAGTACAGATTAGAGGAGAAAAGTATTAACACATACATCATGTAATCAACAGACAATAGTATGAGTCTGATATACCCAATCCCAGAGCACTTTCTGCATTACTTGTTGGTGTGGCAGCAACTTAAATTCATTTACTTCAAAGACAACAAAGATTTTTGATACTCTGAAAGGACCAACAATTTGAGGGAGGGAGGGAGGTTTGTGGACTGTAATCCATTCCATCAGAATACATTTGTACACGGTTGAGCTATGTGTTGGCCAAAGTAGGGTGCGCTCCAGGGATGCTTCTGCCAAAGCAAATGTCATAATCTCAAAAGTGTCATGAGAATCTTTGTGTTTAGGGGGTAAAATCACTGAATCTACTCATGTTTCTTTATTTTGATTTGAAGGTTTTTAAAACTAAAAAATGCTAAGCATATTTAACCGGGGAATGGTAACACTTATCACCCAGTTCTTTCTAGATAGCCTAAAGGCAATTGTCTGTCAGAGTCTAGGCACTTGGTTATTAGTCTGCAGCAGCTCAACCAAGGAAAAATAAACAACTAACGTGTGTGCAGGGAGCAAGCCCTTCTTTTTAGATGTAATAGTAATTATGAATTCTTCTACATTTTATGTCCAAGAGGTCAACACAGTTTAGCCACAAAAATAAAGGGGAAATGCACCAGATTTTTATGTTGTTTCTAGTTAGATGAAGGCAATATTTCATTTTAATAAGGCACCACTGGCCCATTATTTCTCAGAAACACATAAGCTTGTGTCATAAAAGTGACATTTTAACCATTCAAAGCTATTTCGTTAAATATTAACACATTTACTTGTAGAATATATCTTGATCTCATTGTTCCGAATTCAGACTGCCTGGTGAAATCACAACTGAGGCACAGTTTAGGAAGCAAGAGACCAAGGCCTTTTTCTTACACAATGAAAACTCCTTAAGGAATAGATGTATAATTTTCAGCTACTTCCCATTTTCCCCACTTGTTGCTAAATGTGTGGCATTGTTTTAATGTTACAGAACAGAATATGTGACCTTTTCTCTCTGCAGATTAAGGCTGCAGTGTTGCCTACCAGCTATATAAATGTCACGGCATTCTATAACAGCTGGGGTATGGGTGGCAACTAGGATATCTGCAAGGGGGGCAGGACCAGGGTGTTCCCAGAAGTGAAGAGTGTGGCCAGCCAGTTTGAGGTGAAGAGTCACACAGAGGGTTGTCAGCCAGTCCAAGGTCAAGAGTCACACACAAACACAGTCCAAAAGGCGGCAGTGCCAAACAGACAGACTTACAGGGCATCAGAGTTACAGGAAGGATCAAAGTAACAGGGCTGAAGCTTCAGGGAGTCCAAGGTTTTGCATTACTGAGGCAAGGGACAGGGAGTGTCAGCTGGTAGCTTTATGCCAGTAGCAGGCCCACCAGCTGCACTCCCTGATTGCCATAGCCTGAATGAAGCCTGACATGTTTGCAGAGTCATGTGACCCTGATCCTGACAGTACTTTCCCTTCTGGAATGGGATTTCCACATCCCTTCAAGGACCTGGCTTCCCAGAATAAACCCGGTGAAAAGCACAAACTTTCGTGGGGGCATGGATATTATCTACAGGTTCCCAGGATGAGTCCTTCAGGCCATATCCTTATCAGTCCACCAGGTAGAAGAGTTTTCCCTGGACCTTCTTCTTCAGAAAGGCTGTGAGGGGGCATCCATCAGAGTGAGCTGGCAATGGTGTTGCAGACACCTGTTGAGGAGCTGCAGCTGCAGCTGCAGCTGGGGCTGGGGCAGCAACAGCAGGTGTTACACTCAGAGCCAGTAATCCTGCTTGCAGTGTAGTCACTTGGCCATGCAAGACTTGCAGAACATTGGCCAAACCCCCATTTATTTATTTATTTACTTAAAGACTTATATCCCGCACCACCTTCCCTTACGGGAACTCTGGGCGGCTAACACGTTAAAAGCATAAAGAGAAAATAAAACCTCCTAGCAAGGCAGCAGAGGACAGATGGCGGCAGAAGATAGGACAAAAGGAAAAGAGAAAAAACACTAATTAATAAGGCCACTGTAGGCTTCTATAAAGAGGAAGGTCTTCAGAGCCCTCTTAAAGGCGGGCAGGGACTCCAGCAGGCACAGCTCAGAAGGAAGATGGTTCCAGAGCGAGAACGTGACAAAACCCTGGTTGGGGCTGAAAAAGTCCTCAAAAAACTGTAATGGCCAGGGTGTGGACAGCAGCTAGGATATCAGCAAGAAGGCCAGGACCAGGGTGCTCCCAGAAGCCAGATGGGGTTGAGATGGAGAGCATGGTCAACCAGTCCAGGTTCAAGATTCACAGGGATGGTAGTCAGCCAGTCCAAGGTCAAGAGTCACACACAAATACATTCCAACAGGGAAGAGGATGCCAAACAGGAAAACTTACAGAGCAACAGACTTCTAGGAAAGTTCAGGGTAATCAGACCAAAGCTTCAGGAGTCCAGAGGTCTTGCACTGCTGAGGCAAGGAACAGGAAATGCCAGCTCCTAGCTTTCTGCCAGTATCAGGCTCACCAGCTGCACTCTCTGATTGCCTCAGCCTGAGTGGGGCCTGACTCTGCAAAGAGGCTCCACATTTGCAGCCATGAGGCCATGATCCTGACACATTCATTCAATTGCATTAGCAGTGTTAAATTCTGTGAACTACTGCCCAAATTTATTTCATCAGAGGGTCATATGCTCTGGCTTTATGGTCACTAAGGTAAGATTCAGACCAGTCTGCCTTGTTTAAACCAAAACATGGATGTAACACATTAAAATAAATGTATTTACAAATTTTTTCAAGTTGCTTTCTTTCACAAGGGCAGAAAAATATATATGTCAAATGTGAAAGCCACTCAATAGGTCTAATGAATAACATTTTCAAGTTGCATCAAAAATAGCTCTTTGAGGGCATTTTAAAGATATTTTAGAAGGATTTTAACAAGACTTTTTCAAGTTTGCAAAATCAACTTGTCAATCTTAGGATTTTTTAATGTAATGAAAGGTAACAAATAAGCAATGAGTAGAAACATGCAGTGCCTTTGGAGAAAGGTGCAAATGCACACCAGATCGGGGTAGGCAAGTCTAGAGTGACTATGAAGAATGGCTAGGAGCTACTTTTTATTCTTTGGACAGAGAAGAATATGGCAAACCCTTGATATCCCATCCAACATTCATAGGGTTAAAAAGATGCTCAGCCAATTAAACTGAGGAGGTTGAAGGCAATATAGGAGCCTGAGCTGCTGGTGCCCAAAGATCAGGCATGTGAGAGCTGAAACGCTCAGGATCTTCTCTAGATACTCCAACCAATGAGGTATCCAACCCATTGTAACCAGCAGGTATATATATTTCCTTTTACGTCCACCCCATCTGCCGTTTTTTGACGCCATAGGGCAAAGACACACTGTAGCTTTTTCAAGTTCTCTGAAATTCTTCCTTTACCATTGAATGTATCTATAATAGCAGAAGGGTGATTGCTGTACAGACTTTGAATCAATAGGTTGCACAAAAGGTGCTGGGTTGCCACCACAAGTCATGGCCACTTGTGCTTCTACTCTCACCCCTTTTGCAGAAATGGAAATCAGAATTTTATAGATGATGTCATGGACCCATGGACAGTGGCAATCAGAATGTCTTTTCAAGGGGACAAGCCAGGTCAGTCTCAATTCTGTGTGGCTTCTCCATGGATACAGAGTTGGTGTCTCCTAGTAAGGAGTACTACCACAAATAATGCAACTGATTACTACTCTAACTTTTTAAGGACTTGGTCAACTGATCCTTAAAGATTAATAAGATTTCTCTCTTTTTTGTACACCTCTTTTTTTCCTTTTGTGGGCTGCAAACAGAAGGGTTTTATTAGCAGAGATGGGCAAAAAACAAAAAAATGGCGTTTTTGTTTTTCATTTGTCATTGAGAGGTCTGTTTCGGTTTGTTTCCGTTTGTCGCAAATTTTTGGAAAAATTTTGTTACCGTTTTTCGTTTTTTCATCTCTTGTTTCTACCTGCTTTTTGCACAATTTTTAAAGCATTTCCGTGTGCAGGCATCCCTCAACGCCCCAGACCAGAGGGAAAACACTTAAAAAATGGATGCTGGCAGAGAGACAGTATAGACTAGGTATGCAGGGACGCTGCAAAGGCAGCGGCGGGTGTTGTCCAGGGTGTAAGGCAGCCACAGAGTGACTGCACTGCGGGGCAAGGGAGGGTACTCACCGAGAGGTATGCAGCACACATGCACACAGGGAGGCTGCAGGACTGAAGCTAGAGTCGCAGAGACAGCAATCCCACCCTAACTCCCACCAGATACTGCAAGGAGGACAGGGGCTACCAGAGCTTTTTATGCCCTCTGTGGCTGCCAGACCTGCCCGCACAGTCTGCAACCTGGGCATGCTATTGGTTGAACATGATCCCATCACATGGCTTGCCTCCATTTTGTGGCTGGTGAGACATCCATTTTAAAGGGAAAAGAAAAATACATCACGATGGCAGAAGACAAAAACAAACGTTTTAAGGACCCCAACCCCCCTGGCAGGTATTATCAGACAATATAAATAATTATCACTGTGTTTTTACGGATGTCCAGGGTGTTTTTTAACATTTAAAACAGCTCATTTCATTGCCTGTCGCCATTAACGGAAACGAAATGTAACGACCACAATTTTCGCGGTTCTGTTCGTTTCGTTGCATTTTCATCACAATTTTTGTTTGTCATTTCGTTACGTAACAGAAACTACAAATGGTAACGGAAACGAAAAAATGTTTGTTCCGTGCCCATCTCTATTTATTAGTATTAAAGTGCCAGAAACCTTTTTCCTCTCCGAACACTGAAAGAAGTAGTACTGAAAGTTACTTTTCAGACACTGTAATAGGTAACCAGAATGACTTGCTTTTAAAAAGTATCCTCCCGATTTTTAATAAAAACTAACATGTTCCCTTTAGAGATGGGTGCTTTGTATTCATATCCCAGGTGATACAAATATGAAATATAGCACCCTCCTCCCAGAACCAGCTGGTCCACTTACTGCTTGCAACAGGTTGTGCTCACCCATCACTGCCGTGCCAATCATGGAAGTTGTCCAGGCAACACATATCCCTGCATAGGCAACCACTCCAGAAAGGGGGCAAAAGCAAAAGCCTCCCAGCTCAACTGTTGAGTGGTCAGCTTTGTGGGAAGGCAGGGAAGTGCCAGCTGGGTACTTATAGAATAGATATGTTTTGAAAGTGATGGGTGTGTATGTCCTGCAGCAAGCTGTAAGTGGACCACTCAGTTCTGGGGGAGATGACAGACCTCCCTGACACTTGTGGTGCCATACTTTGTATTTGGATACCCAGGGATATGAAGATGAGGTGACCATCTCTTGTTCGAACCCATCCCTGACAGCAATCCTCCTCTTCCTTTTGCTTACCTAGCAACTAGCATCCAGATCAGCAGTGGCCAGCCTTTGTTCATTCGTTCGTTCGTTCGTTCGTTCGTTCGTTCGTTCGTTCGTTCGTTCGTTCGTTCGTTCGTTCGTTCGTTCGTTCGTTCGTTCGTTCGTTCGTTTGTTCGTTCGTTCGTTCGTTCGTTTGTTTGTTTGTTTGTTCGTTCGTTCGTTCGTTCGTTCGTTCGTTCGTTCGTTCGTTCGTTCGTTCGTTCGTTCGTTTGTTTGTTTGTTTGTTTGTTTGTTTGTTTCTTCCTTCCTTCCTTCCTTCCTTCCTTCTATAATGAATAGTAAATGTCTGGCATAGAAAATCAAGGGAATGATAAACACTGTCTTCTCACAATCACCCAAGGTTTGTGTTGGGGCATTGCTATCAAGCCATGCTAAGATGATGGTGAAGGACTGGGAAATCCTATTTTCTCCTCTGCTTGACAGGTACAGTAAGGGTATTTGTACACAACCCATAACTCCACTGCAAATGGCTCCCAGCTCCGGAGCTTAAAATTGTTTCCCCACCAGCTCCGGAGTTTACAGATAATTAAGTGTGACCATGCCCACCTAAGCGCGTCCCAGTGCGCTTTTCAGGTACCTGCTCTCCGGAGGTGAAAATTCCTGATGCGGATATAACGTAGTGACTGCTGGGCTCTCCTTGCTTCTGTTTGTTCTTTTTTTGCCCCCGCCCCTATAAGAGATCTGAATGCAGTGCCGGGACGGCAGAACGGAGGTGAGCGGCATTCTTTTCTTCCTTTTTTTCTCCCTCCCCTCACGCAGCCAGCAGCCAGGAGTGTGGAGGGGGTGGGAACGCAGGAACAGCGACAAACCCCTAAGATCTCTGGTCCGAATTTAAGTGGCCAGTGGATCTTAGGGGTCGTGTGAAAAGGCTCTAAGTCAGGAGAAAAGGCTGTTTGTTTAAGCATCTGGCAGAGATATAAAAAGAAAAATCAAGAATGTTTCCTTCGTTTGGATTTTGATAAGATCAGGAGTTAAAATGCCTGCCTTTCCTTCAAGGCAGGCTTTTATAAGGGTTGCTACTATTAGAAGAATAGTTGTTGCATCCCGTAGCAACAAAATGTTGCACCACAAAACTATCATGACTGTGAATTGTCCCCATTGATTTACCTTCTCTAAAGAATAACTGTCTTTTGTGTCCCCTAAATCTGACCCCAGTAGATATCACTGTGTTATCCTGAGTTCTGTTATTGCATGAGGGACAGGGTTGTGTTTGTTTGCTTTTAAACAATTTATATCCTCTATGCACATTTTTCTATATCTCCTATAGCATCCCCCGTCACTTGCTTAAAACCTTTGGACAATAAACTTTCTTAGTACTTGGAAGGGGAAGACAAGAAAGGCAACAGCTTACCCATGGCCAACAATTACTGAATTCAGCAAGGGGAATACCACAGTGAGTTTAATTTTTCTCAAAACAACAGTTGTTGAAAAATTTGTTGTACAAAACATGCTGCTTATTAAGCAATAATAGCAGGCATATTTCAGCCTCCAGAAGTTGTCTTCCATTAAAATATCATTGCCTGTTTTTGTTTTTGTTTCTAAAGGTACAAGTCAATTAGAAGAAAATCTCACCATTGTAAATAATTTTGTAAATGTCAAACACTTCTCTAAGAGGCCTGGAAGGTCATACTTTTAAAAGGTTAATGTGAAGTGCTTCCTCCCTGGGGTAACAGCCCACAAGCAGGGGAATGATTAATATGAGATGTATGGAAGCTTATTTTGCTGTTTTGTCCTCATTCTTGGTCTCAGGAACAGGGAATATGGAAACCATATTGTTTCAGAGTTAGTGCGTGGAGGGGAAATTTCAATGAATGCCACAGATTAAAGTGATGCTTACTGGTAAAATTCACTTACAGGTTCATTGCTTCAATTTCTTAATTTTATACCGCTTTTTGCTATCTTGAAAATTTCCCATAGTTATTATCATGGTTCCTTTTACTAATGGTTCTCAGCTTGCAAAGAAAAGAGAATAGTGTGTTTGCAAACTAAGGACTGAGTTTCATGAAGAATTTTGCCCTTCAGTACCCCATAGTCATTCTTGACCTTAACATTGTCAAGCTCTCTCTGCCTAATGAGGAGAGCAGATCCAATAAAACTGCATCCACAACTTCAGGCAAAGCTTATCAAGACTACTGTTGGCCAGCCTGAAAGACTGTTGACAATCAACACAGATAGACTATACAGGCTTCTGGTCTACCAGATATCCTGGACTACCATTCCCAGAGTTCTTCACCATTGGCCATGCTGGGAGTCATGGCAGCTGAAGTCCAACGTTTCCCCTGCTGTAAACGATACCAAGCTAGGTAGATGCCGAGTCTATATGCAGCTGCTTTCATTGTTGACAGGACTCTGGACAAATGGCCAAAGAATATTAATATATATGAAGCTCACAATGGCACTCATATTTTCCCAAATAACCTTCATTGTGAGATATGCCCAAACTTTGAAAGAAAGGGGAAAAAACAACAATACAAAAGCCATCTGCTGCCTTCCAGGTAGAGATGGGCATGAATCGAAAAAATGACATTTCGGTTTTTCATTTTTCGTTGCAGGTCTGTTTCGGTTCATTTTCATTTTTTTGTCAATTTTTTGAAAAAAAATTGTTTCTTTTTTTGTTTTTTGTTTTTACCCGCTTTTTGTGCTACTTAAAACATTTCTCTGCACGGACGTCCCCCAATGTCCCAGACCAGAGGGAAAACACTAAAAAAAATGATTCTGGCAGAGACACAGTATAGACTAGGTATGCATGGACGCTGCAAAGACAGCGGTGGGCGTTGCCCAGTGTGTAAGGCAGCTGCAGAGTAACTGCACTGCAGGGCAGGGGAGGGTACTCACTGAGAGGTACGCACACACACAGGGAGGCTGCAAGAGAAATCTCTTCTTTCTCTCCCCTAAGAGCCAGGCTGCAGCCAGCAGGAACACAGAGACACACACCTGGCTGGCTGGCGTAAACTAATGAGTCACAGAGACAGCAATCCCAACCTAACTCCCACCGCAGATTGCAAGGAGGACAGGGGCTGCCAACGCTTTTCATGTGCTCTGTGGCTGCCACACCTACCCAGTCTGCAACCTGGGCATGCTATTGGTTCAAATTGTCCAAGAATTTACATGAGCCCATCACATGGCTTGCATCCATCTTATGGCTGTAATCCATTTTGTGTCATGCTTAAAGGGAAAAGAAAAAATACATCGCGATGGGAGGAAGACAAAAACAAACATTTTAAGGACTGCAACCCCCTGGTAGGTAATAATTTCAAATAATTATCACTGCATTTTTACAGATGTCCAGGGAGTTTTAATACCCAAGAAATCAATATTAGGCATCTGGGAGCCATTTTGGGTCGATGTCCCCTAACTCCCCTTAAAGGAAAAAAAAATAAAAATACAGTGATCGGAGAAAAGACATAAATGCACATTTTAAGGACCCCAACCCCCCTGGTAGGTATTATCAGGCAGAATAAATAATTATCGCTGGGTTTTTACAGGTATTCAGGGCGTTTTTTAACATTTAAAAACAGCTCATTTCATTGCACGTCACCGTTAACGGAAATGAAACATAACAAACCTAATTTTCGTGGACCTGTCCGGTTCGTTCCAATTTCATCACAATTTTTGTTATTCATTTTGTTACATAACAAAATGAATAACGAATAACGGAATGAAAAATTTTTCATTTCGTGCCCATCTCTACTTCCAGGTCTTTAAAATATCCTGACGGGCAAGGCTTTTGGGGCAACGGAACAAACATGACCCTTTTGGTTGGAAATATTAGTTTCCATGCCTCTATACTCACTTCCTCAGCATGAGAAGCAAAGAGGCCTGACATCTGAATCCTAACAGTCTCTAACATTTGAACCTATAGACTATTACCTGATACACATGCTGTATAGGGCTGCTTGCCTTCCCACATTGTGATATTTCCCTTTTAATCAGAAAGCAATCACAACAGAGTCAGATTTGTATTTGGATGGTACTGTGTAGCTCAGCTGATAGCTGAGTTGCTGCTGTAATATACTTCCCTTTACAAGGATGCGGGGGGGGGGGGGAACTTGATGGCAAAATCAAGATTCAGAACTTCAGAATGGAGACCTTTTTAAAAGAATGAACACGCTGTAAATAGTCAACACCATCCACAATTGTGGTTGATATCAAATAAATTCAATTTCAGTGCCTTGGTGGCATTTAATACACCTCTTTATTTTATTCTCTTGCTTTATGGGATCACCAGGATCCCTCCATGGAATTGCAAAGCCTTTCAACTGCAAGGTAAAAAAAAATCATTAAGACAGCTTTTCAATATTTTGTTATTGTTTGACCTACAGATTAATATGCCTCTCTAGAATTTACATTTCCCCTATTGTTGTAGAACAAATTACTGCACAATAAATGTTGCCAAAGTAGAAAAAGCTAGCTTTTTGTTGTTGTTGTTTTCCACTTGCAATATAGTTATGACTGATTTGCCTCAGCAGAAATGAAAAACAAAGAAGTTTGAGGCACTTGGGGATTGTAATAAACATTCAATGATCTTTTCCATTCTGCTACAGAAGTACAACAAATCATTCTTATTAATTGTTAGCTCAGCAGGTGAGTATCAAAAGGACTGAAGCTAAAACAGACCCACTGAGAAACAAGACTGAAACATGAGTGTATTCTGGAATATTCCAGAGTTGACATGTTACAAAAACAGCTCAAGGTTGGTTGGGACTGTTCATAGGAACCAACACCCGAAACATTGCTGGTTCTTTCTGGTTTGGCAAGCAAACCTGGGTCATATGATCTCCTAGTACTTCCATGGGAGACCATCAGAAGGAAAGACACCTGGTTTAAATCCTGGGAAGTATTGACAATGCATGGATGAATGATCTGACTCACATCCAGTTGCTGCCGAGCATGGCTCTCCTGGGCTCACAGGAATGGCTGCAACCATGCAGTCTAGAAAAAGAGAGGATAGGTGGCTGCTAGAGAGTCCCCTACCAGCCGTGGTTGATCAACAGGAAGTGGGTTTCCCTGCAAGCCTGGTATTGGCTGGTGGGAGAGTAATCCAGGTGAAATAAAGTGGTGCAGGAGAACTAGAAAGGGAGGGTTTCCACTGGCCAGCTGACCCAGCTTAAAAACCATAGGATGCAGCCTCCCACGTTTCAGTCTTCTACTTGCCAGAATTCACCAATATTTGCTTTTCCCTCCGACTTTTCTAGGGATGGAATGATGTGTTGTGGGAGGTTGGTCAGCTGACTCCTCCAGAACAGCGAAGGAACCTCCCTGAGTGGGGAGTTTGGGACAGGGTCTTGGTCTGGCCCAGCTCGGGGGCCTACAGGCCCAACCCCTGCCCTAGGTGGGCGAAAATCACAGAGTGGCATGTGTCCATGTGACTTCCAGAAGATGCTGCTTCTGGTGCAACCTTCAGCAGCTGGTGAAATCAATGGTGGTGACATTAGGTGGCAATTGGGCCCTTCAATGTGCAGGATCCAATCTCCTATACTGGCCAGGGACTGCTGCTATAACCAATAACATTATGGTTTTTCCTCCAAAGAAACATGTATTCCTATTTCTTTTGTAGTTATAGATCCCCATTCAGTGATAGACCAGCAAAGGAATAAACAAGCAATACTTTCCAAATCTCTTATCAACAGGACAGGAAAGGTCTAGAGGAGAAATATATTGGCCTTAGATTTTTGTGGCCATTTCCCATCAACCTCTACGTAATTTTTACATTCTAAAGTGGAGAAAGAGACAAAGTGACAGATGAAAGTGATGCTACTAAGATTCTGCAGACAGAGATGAAATTTAGCGTGGGCCTCATACAACTCGTGGCCCTCTTTGGGATAAATAAAACAAAATCACATCAGACATGATTAAGCAGAATAACAAGTGAATCTGGAAACAACCTGGTGGATAAAAAGGAAGGAAAAATAGAAGAATATCAAGAAGAAATAGTAGTCAGAAGCACAAAGGATCATGAAACAGTATAAAAGTTGGGTATGTTTAACAAAATCTCATATGAGAAATATATTTGATATACAAATAATGGGCATTATGGGAGGAAAGTAATTATTGATTCCTGAATGTAATTATAAGTAATATGAAAAATTTGTTAATTAAAAATGGAAGGTTTTTGGACATAGGCAAAACTGAACATCCAAGCTTAAATATACCTATTGATATAAATGGTGTTCCAATTGTTCAGCATCCTGAAAACGACTGCTTGCTTAAAATAATAGGCCAAAATATGAGATTATCTGTTTTAATTATAAACTGTAAATCAACCAAATTAATCAACAATCCATCCATTAACAAATGTTAGCTAAGATTTCAGCCATCAAAATGATTCTCATAGCCCAGATCAATGAATTATTCCAAAATATCCTGATAGGGCTCACAAATCCCTATCACCACAAAGACAAAAATTGTTATCAGAGTTTATATAAAGCTGTACAATGTCGTAAGCAATCAAGTATAGAACAATCAGAAAGGTTTGTGAATTTCCAAATAAAAATCACTCATCAGCCTTTTAATAGAGATACTGGGGTAGAATCATGAAATAGAGCAGCCTAAGAAAACAATCAAAGATAACTTAGAATATGTAAGAGCTCTCCTTTCTTGTCCCCTAGTAACACAACTAGACAACCCTTACTGGGAATAATTCTCACTAGAGAACATATCATTATACATGATCTCCTCTTCTTTCCGACTTCCTTTCTGTGCCTCTCATTGATACCTTTGCTGATACATTTCTTCAGTAATAAATTTGGTGAGTTCCAGAACTGGAAGGATAAAAATTAGTTATCATCTGAAAGATTTATTTTGTTAGCTAAACTATCCTAGCCTCCTGGCTCCCAATATTTCATATCATTCAATTTCTTTTCCATCATGTGATCAAAGCTCAAGTTGGTTGCCTGTTGTTTGCTTATGAGTCATTGATTTTTAGTCAGTGGGTGAAATCTGAGGCTTAGACTCCAACATATATCAAACTTAGGCTGGAAATGAAGTTATATCATATTCATTGAGAGGAAAGATCTTGGTATCACTATTAGGCATATAAGAATCATCACTGAATTCCTTTATTCTCATCTATTTAGTTTGACTTGATTTGGTAAAACACTTTAGTAAGGATGATTGTTTGCTTGTTTGTTTGATTGATTTATTGAGTGAGTGAGTGATTAATGATTGATTGATTGATTGATTTGACTGTTATACCTCTCCATTAGTGTAATGCACTATTCTGAGTGGTTTATAACAGGAGCAAACGACACATACTATAAAATATTAACACATACTGAGAAGTTAAAACGTTAAGCAAATAAAAACAAATTGTACCAGCCACCAATTCTCAATAAGACAGCAAGACTGAGAGTTACATAGGGATGGTGAGGAGGGCCTCCCAGAAAAGCAGGCTTTTAAGTTGCTTTCTGAATATTAACAGGGAGGAGGCCAGGCATAGCTCACTGGGAGCTGGTGCCACAAGTTTGGTTCTACTGCTAAGAGGGCTCAACTTCTTATGGATAAATTATGGGCCTCTCGCAGAGTGGTTATCCAAAACCTACAAGATTTCTTGCTTCCCATCAAGAGCAAGACACTGGTTTCTTGCTTTTTAACAAGTCTCTGTAATTTACACAAACTCTTTGTGAAACTGCCACCCTTTTCTTATGAGAAGCTTCAACAAACAAGTATAGAATGATGGCTGATGGTTTAACAAGATGAACACCGACACCTTTGAGAGACAGAAGAGGACAGTTGTCACGAATGGAATTATCTCATATAAATTTGAAAAGAAGCTGAAAAGAAGTTGTTTCAGAGGCAGATTTAACTATAACAAAGTTGTGGGAGAAATGCAAAGAGGCCACACAGGTTGTTGTGGGCGACAGCCCACTGCACATTTGACACTTTGCTTTCGCCTAGAGCCACATGCCTCCTCAGCAGCGGCAACTGCTAACATTCAAACACAAAACAAAACTACTGTATTATTCTTCTTTCTCTGTATCTCCAGTCCGTGAAATGAACATATCCGATCTTTGCATCTCTTCTGGGGCTATTAAGGTTTATCAGTATATGCACCTGTCGGTTCAGTTGGAAATGGAAAGCACAATCCAGTGAAAATTAATGAATTTAAGTTTGTTATATTATAGAGGGACATAATTAAGAATCCTGCTTAAATCACACATTGAAATGACATTTCAAGGTGCTTATACTGGCTGAATCTCATCCATATAGACATAATCGTTTTATGCAAAGCAGGGGAGAGGCCTGCCCAAGTTCCACTGTGCATGCAAAAGTCTTGCTTGAATGAACTTCCCCATTTATTTCAATGGCAACTGAAGCATGCACAGCCAGTACAGTCACAACCCTGTGTCAAAGTGAGTTTTATAAAAGTAATGACAGAGTTCTGTGCATCATTCACTCACTCTCTCCCCCCCCCACAAAAAAGTCAAATTAATGGCTACATGTGGATAGCTGAAAGACTTCCAAAAGCTTTGCCAGGCATGTGTCTCAGGGTAACTTTTTGCTTTTCATAGAGTGCAAATATGTGCTGCACATCTGCAGCCATTTTCCAGACACCATGTTTCGAGAATGCATCTCAAATCTGATAACAACACTGAATGTGGTCTTTATGCATCCCAATACATAAAACAGGTTCCAGACAGTCTGCATACAAAAACTGGAAATAATGTTCTGATGTCATTTCCAGTTATTCAAGAAGGCTTGAGGTTTTTGGCGGGTGGTCCCACAATAAAGAGCACACTGCATCCCATGGGACTATTTAAAAAAGAGAACGAAAAGAAAAAAAGGGGGGAAGGAAGCATGGTATGGGAGTGAGAAGAGGGTATCACATATAAACCAAATTAATAGATGGATGACATGGAAGCCCATTTCCTGGAACAATCATAACTGCAATTAATTCCCCATCTGGATGAAGCAATCTCATTTTACCAGCTTAAAAAATTATTACACTCTGAGAGAATTAAAAATCTGATATGTGTGCAATAGAATTGCATCCTTGAGGGAAGGGACAGGGATTGTAAGCAACAAACATGAAACAAATGCACACATATTCTGCAATATACTCTCCATATGGAGTGTCCCTTTGGGCATGTGTACACACATTTAAATGTTTTTTCTCCATCCCCAAGGAAATAAAGGTTCATTCTGGGAAGGAGGGCTTAAGATTTCTATGCACTAATTTATAGCTCCTGTTCCAAAATAATCGGTTCCTTTATTGGCTGGAGCAAGGCAAGGCAACTAAATGGATGTACATTATTAATATAGATAACATCATGACAGCTGATGGACCTGTAACAAAAAGGAATAAAGCTTTAATTATCTGTCTGATAACAGAAAGAAAGAAATGAACCACCGGAAGGGAAGAATTTAAGAATTCTGTCAGGAGTCAAGGTGGAGCAGACTGAAGGCAGACATGCAAACGAAATATGTAGGCTTGTCAGCTGTTGCTTTATTGGAGGTGGAGAGATCAGGTAGGCTGCTTTCACACAAACCCTAAAATCTGCTGCAAAGTGCTCACAGATGCAGGGCATAAAATTGTTTTCCCACCAGCAGCAGACTTTAAAAGAAATAAAGTATGACCACACCCACTTAAGCGCAACCCAGCACATTTTAGAAGTACCTGGTGTCGAGGAGGTAAAATCCTTGTTGCTGTTCATATGCGGATTTTAAAGTATTGCATGCCTGGCCCTCCTCCGCCCTCCTCCGCCCCTTTGACAGGAATCCCTAACGGGCTTCCTGTCCTGCTACAATCAGCTGCTGCTGATGGCAGGCAGGAGGTGAGCCTGCATTTTTTTCTCCCTCACAGCAGGCAGAAGCAATAGAATCAGAGGGTGGGAGGGTGGGAACACTGCAACCAGGACAAAAACCACATGATCTCTGGTTGGGGTGATCCACATTTAAGTTGCCAGCAGATTTTAGGGGTCGTGTGAAAGCAGTCTTAGTCCTGCTTTCTCTCATGTTTGATTTTTTTTAAAACCCAAAAAGAAAATCTCTGCTTCCTCCTGGTAAATTTACAAAGGCACACATTTGGAAAGGTTCTTATGAAGCCACTGGCTAGAGAGCTCAGAGAGTTAGGGTATGTGGCTGTGGAAGTAAAAGTTGGGAGTTCAGCTCTCCATTGTGCCTTCCAGAAGCCACCCTGTGTGGCCTTGAGAAAGCTACACAGTGCCAGGGTGCCCCCAGGAGAAGGGAGTGGTAAACCACATCTGAATAGTCTCTACCTATAAAACCCTGAGAAGAGGTTGCCCTGTTAGAACTGACCTGGTGCCATATATGATTTAGTTATTATTCTTATGGAGCAAACCACACATTTTCGTTTCTATTCTTACATTTTTCTGGCACTGTTTCATGCATGCTGCTAGCTAGGCTATTTCTGCCTCCCTCCTTTTCTCTCTTCTTCTCCTGGCAAAGAAGCAAACTAGAACAGGGAGCCTGAAGGCCAAATTTGAAGTGGTGTTAAATGTGTCATTGCATTTAATGTGCAGTATTTTAAAAATGCAAATACGATCAGCTCAGGAAGGGTCTTGCAATATAATTGCTGGCAGCCATGCAGAAGAAATGTATGCTTTCCCTCCTCCCCTGATGGGCCTCCCACATGAAGCTAGTATTTGCTCTGATGGGAAATCTCCCATTGGCACCAAAGCAAACAGCTTCAGAGGAAAGCTTTGCCTCAGGACCACAGCAGATGAAGAACAGTTAACCTTGTACAACTCCTGTGGTTCTGAGGATTTTGTGAAGTAAAGGCACAAGGGTTAACACTTAAATGTAACAAAGGCAGCTACCCAGCGAAGCGGCACCACAGAGACAGCCCATGTTCCTCTTGATGGCTGAAGTAGAACACAATGTGCCTTTCCACCCTAAGTGTCTTAAGAACCCAAAACAAGGAGGAAGAGAAGTTAGTGCCCACACCATTCCTATGTCAGAGCAGGATCTCCCATCACCCAAATATATTAGCAGCATTCCTAAAGAAAGCGACCAGCCACTCTCATTTTCAGTACAACTGGGGTAGGCAGTTGGGGTGCTGCAAAAAAGTGGCAAAGAGGAAGAAGCAATGGCGGGCAGCCTTCTTAAAGGCTCATCCAAGCCCACAAAAAGCCTGCAATCACATGGGCTGTTCCTCTTGCTGCCTGTTCAGATTGGATGCTGCAAAACGTCACTTCTGGGACCTTCAGCCTCTAGGAGATGTCCATGGTCAAATCAGTATTTGAACCCTGGCCTACCATGTTCTAGTCCATTGTCCTCAAACATTTGTTTTCCAACCTGAAGCTTGACACCCCAAGGGTGTCACCAAAGTGTTTTCATGGGGGATCATGATTTGCCTTATGTGTGTTACAGCCCTTGTTAAATAATTTCTTCCTTAGCCTTCCAGAGTAAGAGATTAAAATTAGTGTGCATGTATATATATGAAAAACAGGTCATTTGAGGTATAAAGGAGCCTCTACTTTCTGAAAAGGTATGATTTACCCAATTAAAATGCTTTCTTATACAAATGTGACAGAGGGGGGGTCGTAGGTTACTTAGTGATTACGAAAGGGGACCATGACTCAAAAAAGGTTGGGAAGCACTGTTCTAAATATTGTAGTGCACTGGCAATGTATTTATTACATTTATATGCCACTTAATCTCCAGTGAATTACTGTAGGTAATTCACAGACAGAAGACCTTTGGCAGATTCCACTGTCAGAATGGCCCCTCTTGACTAAAGAATTAAATCAAATATATGCTAAAAGAGAGGATGTTTTAGGACTAGTTGAAAAATTGAAGATCCACAAGGCACTGGGCCCAGATGGCACCCACCCAAGGTTATTAAGGAACTGAGAATTGAAATTAGTGATCTCTTAACGGTAATATGCAGCTTATCTCTTAAAAGGAAGGGGGGAACCTGGGAAACTACAGGCCAGTTAGCCTTAAGTCTGTCCCAGGGAAGATGGTGGAAAGCCTTATCCAAGATAAAATCATAAAACACATAGAAGAACAAACCTTGCTGAGGGAAAATCAGCACGGCTTCTGTAAGGGTAAATCTTGCCTGACAAACCTTTTAGAATTCTTTGTAAAGGTCAAACGGCATGTGGATTTGGGTGAGCCAGTGGATATTGTCTATCTTGATTTTCAGAATGCTTTTGACACAGTCTCTCACCAAAGGCTGCTGAGAAAATTGCACAATCAGAGGATAAGAGGGCAGGTCCTCTTATGGATTGAGACCTGGTTGAGATCAAGGAAACAAAGAGTAGGTGTCAATGGGAAATTTTCACAATGAAGAGAGGTGGAAAGCAGTGTGCCGCAGGGATCTGTCCTGGGTCTGGTGCTTTTCAATCTGTTCATAAATGACCTGGAGATAGGGATAAGCAGTGAGGTGGCCACGTTTTTGGATGACATGAAACTTTTCCCTGTCATAAAAATCAGAGAAGATTGTGAAGAGCTCCAGAAGGATCTCTCCAAACTGGGGGAATGGGCTGCCAAATGGCAAATGTGTTTGATTGTAGGAAAATGTAAAGTAAGGCATATTGGGGCAAAAAAATCAAAACTTTATCAACTCATGGGCTCTGAGCTATCCATGACAGATCGGGAAAGAGATCTTGGTGTGCTGGTTTGTGGCAGAGGTGAAGAAGGCCAATTCTATGCTAGGGATTATCAAAAATGGGATTGAAAATAAAACAGCCAACATTATAATGCCATTGTACAAGATGATAGTAAGGCTGCCGCTGGAGTATTGTGTACAATTCTAGTCATCACATCTCAAAAAAGACATGGTGGAACTGGAAAACATGCAGAAGAGAGTGAATAAAATGATTACTGGGCTGGGGGATCTCCCTTATGAGGAAAGGCTAAAACATTTGGAGCTCTTTAGTCTAGAAAAAAGGTGCCCGACGGGGGATATGATTGAGACATACAAAATAATGTAGGGCATTAGTAAAGTGGACAGAGGGACACTCTTCTCCCTCTCACAAAATACCAGAACTAGGGGACATCCACTCAAACTGAGGGTTGGGAGAGTGAGAAGAGACAAAAGAAAATATTTTTTTACCCAGTGTGTTGTTAGTTTGTGGAACTCCCTGCAAAAGATGTGGTGATGGCATCTGGCCTGGATGCCTTCAAAAGGGTATTGGATAGATTCCTGGAGGAAAAGTCCATCTCAGGTTACAAACCATGATGGGGATGTGTGATCTCCAGGCTTAAAACCAAGGTGCTTCAAGGGCCAGATGCAGGGGAGTGGTATCAGGAGAAAGAGATCTAGTCTCATGCAGTCCCAGACACATTGGGTGGGGCCACTGTGAGATACAGGAAGCTGGACTAGATGGGCCTTTGGTCTGATCAAGCATGGCTCTTCTTATGTTCTCATGCTCTGCCTGAGATAATCAGGTGTTATGGGAAGTATTTTGTAGCAGGAGCCATTCTTCCAGACAGCAAGGTCCTAAATCATTTAGGGCTTTGTATGTCATCATTAAAACCTTGAAATCAATGTGGAAGTGAATTGGCAGCCAGTGCGGCATGGCCCACGTGGAGGTGATATGTTGATATTGATATGATAGTGCTTTTCAAATACTTGAAAGGCTGTCATAAAGAGGAGGTGCTGGATCTGTTCTCAATCATCCTGAAGTGCAGGATCCTCAACAATGAGCTCAAGTTACAGGAAACCTGATTTGGTTTGAATAGTACGAATAACTTCCTAACTGTTAGAGCAGTATGGTAATGGAACTAATTACCTCATGAGGTGCTGATTAGAGATGGGCATGAAACAGACTTGTTTTGTTTCCTTTGCTGTTTCATTTTGTCTCATTATTAATGATTTTTTTTTAAAAAATCATAACAAATCCATACAAAATGACTCATACTATATGGGTCTGCTCCCCTGGTTCCTTGAGGCACCCAATTTTATGTTTCATTTCCAAAATGGAAAATGGCATTTTTGTTTTATTACTTGACAGAACACTTGCTTGTGTTTCATTTTGTTCTGTAATGTTTCATAACCTTGGAAAACAACAAAACAGCATGTCGTTTTTCGTTTTGTGCCCTTCTCTAGTGACGAGTGTTCCAACACTGGAGGCATTCATGAGTAATTTGTCCTAATCACCTGGCAGATATCCTTTGATTTGTATACCTGCATCAGAGAGGGAGTTGGACTCAATGGCCTTGTAGCCCCCTTCTAGTTTAACTATTTTATGATTCCATGGTTAGCATGTATGTTTCACGAATCACTAATAGGACTTGAGGTAAAGAGGATAATCAAGGTTCTATAGGTGATGTCTGTGCTAATAATATAATAATAGCTGAGTCCATTCCACAAGAACCTTTCCCCATCTCCACCACCCTTTCCTGGCACCTTCTGTCTGATGTGATTACCTTAATCCCCTCTCACAGTGGGGATTCTCAAATAAAGCTGCCATCGCCACACACACACCCTCCCAGTTTGTGAGACATCCCAGTGCATTGGGTTATTTAGAAATTGGGTAGCACAGGAAACCTTGGCACATTGTGTTTGAGTAGAAAATGCAGCAGCTGCCTAGATGCCCTAAACACATCCAATCTCTCCTGATTTCAGAAGCTAAGCAGGGTCGGCCCTGGTTAGTACTTGGATGGGAGACTAGGGAATACCAGGTGCTGTGGGCGCCTGGATTAGGAACTGGCAAGCCACTTCAGTATTCCTGCTAAGAAAACTCCATGGACATGGGGTCACAAAGAGTCGGTCACAACTGTAATGACACAACACACAGAGAGAGAAAAAGCTGCAGAAAGTCTGATGGGGTCAGAGGCAGTATAAGCCATGCGTTGAGTCCTTTATCTCTCTTGTATATTAGCAGTTGGTATATGGGTCCAAAAAGCAGAGACACTGAAAAATTAAATGAGGGGGAAAAAAGAATTCAGAGAAACGTAACATATATGAATACTCAACAGTCCTTAACTACATGTGTTTAATGATCATCAGGATTTATTGCAGACTGCTTACAGTCATGCTCGTGGGATGAATGATTTTCACAAAATATAAACAGCTGTGAGGAAATTTTCCAAAACTGTAACAATAAAATAAGTAAAATTAAAAGATGAACCTTGGAAGATCATTCAGGTTGACAGTACATCTGCATCTATCTCTTATGCCGGGTTTGGTTCAATTAAAATGCAATTGCAAGCCCAGTGTTTGTTCCATAATTTCTGCATATTCACAGAATCTCATAGCGGAGACAATCAGACATGTATTATTTTTCAACTAGAACTCTGTACTTCTAAGAATAGCAGAGAAAAGCATGCTAGTATGTAAATCATTCTTTTGTTAAGCAAGATTTAGCTGTTCCAGTAGCTCAGTGGCTTAGGCATGTGACTGCAGAGCCATAGGTTGGGAGTTTGATTCCCCACTGTGCATCCTGGGAGAAGCAGCCTGTGTGGACTTGTACAAGTTGCACAGTCCAAGGAGCCCCCACACCCTCCCCCCAAAGAAGGGAATAGTAAAATATTTGTGGGTATTCTGTAATTAGAAAATCTTAGAAAGGGTTACAATAAGTCTTTTATTATTATTATTATTATTATTATTATTATTATTATTATTATTATTATTATTATTATTATTATTATTATTATTATTATTATTAGCAGCAGCAGCAGCAGCAGCAGCAACAACAACAACAACAACATCAATGTCATCATTTTCATTGCCATCATCAGTCAGAACACTTGTTTAAAACATAGATTCCTCAGCCGACACTTAAACAAGATAAATCAACTAGTCTGGTTGTTTCTTTGGCTACCAAACTCAGAAGCCTTGAACACTGAATATGCTACCAAGGGCTTCTGGTAGTTGTGGTTCAATAATACATATTGCCCCACTGTTGGAAACCATTTTAACAAGATGTGTGACATTTGACTGCATTGGTATGGATACGTTGTGCATGCCAATGAGGAAACTGGCCAAGAAGGATCTCACCCTGGATGTCAGCAGATCCCGAATGAGGGGTGACCAAAACATCACGGGATGAAGACCCTCGACAATGACATGAAGTTGTTCCGGGTTCACCCCGACCTAGCCCATGACCGTGGCTTGAATCCTAAAGCAAAAATCAGAATAGTGGACCCCACTAGCAAGTGGGGCAGATTGTAAGAAAAGAAGATATATATGATAATCAGGTCAATTCTGAGTTATGGGGGCCCTTTTCAGAGTTTTCCAAGTAGACAATACTCAGACAGAAATAAAAGAAAGTAAACGATAAGATGATGAGCAACTCTATTACAATGTTGTCTCACCTTATCCTTTGCTGGCCCCACCCACTCTAGCTGCAAAAGACATGGACCACCTTTGGCTTGGATCTCCTGACCTAGATTGGTAGGAAATGCTCTGGGTGTTAACTGTAATTACTGCCCGCACGTCATGGCCACCCGGCCATGTATTAGCCAGCTCATGAGCATCTCTATGGCTATGGCTCAGTACTTGTTCAGGGCTCATTGCCTTATCAATTGGATGTTTCTAAAATGCTTATTTGAAGACATATTAAAATATAGCTTCAATGTTTCTTTTTATAAGTGCTTTCTTATAACTAAATCAGTTAACTAACTAACTGAACAGAAACTGAAGCAGTGGTATACAGTGTCTTATGCACCCGTGATCTGCTGTATTTCACTGTTTCATTTGTCTATTAAAATATGTATTTATCACATGAATATTACACTTTGATTTCAGTAAGTTTAAGGCAACACATGTTTCTTTTTCTCTGTGTGTGTTTAGCCTGGCTGAGACACAGTGAATGGCCAAAGGCCAACATGTCCATTGTCTGTCTGGGGACCTGGGCCTGGATCTCTAAACCCCAGTCCAACATGGGGTGCTCTGATCACAATTAGATGGCACTTACTGATACCAAATATGGAATGTCATAGGTGACTTAACAACCAATTCAAAACATCCCATTGAATCTTGGATGTTGGCGGCGGGCGGGGGGGCAACAGAGCTTCTCAAGTTGGTCGTGATTTTGTGTCAGTCAGTCACTGTCAATCTATGAACAGAAAAAGAGTATCCAGGCAATGTACGCAGCATGCCTTCTGGAAGCTGAGACCCATTTTGTAGAACACCATGGGATGCCATTATTTTTGGCAATAGCTAACCTAAAGGCAATCGCTGATTGCTGCTCATGAATTTTTCAACATCCTGCCTTTTCCTAACTGTTCTGATCCTTTCTTTGTCTTTGTTTCCATCATTATGCCATTTATATAATCCCACTGAGGCCACCTCAAGTAGAATTAGAACAGCACTTAGTTTTTTTTAATCTGGTTGATCTTATCTAAGCAGTTCAGTGGATGAACTTGAATCATTTGAAACTGTGACTTTTAAAATCTCCCAAGGTTTTGAAGAGCCGGATTTAAACACACGTACTATGCTAACTGATTCTTTCCAGAAAATAGACTATTTTTTCTCATCACACTTCATAGTGTGAAGTGTGATAGAGAGATTCTTGTCCTCTCTCCCATCATCTTCCTCATACTGTAACTTCTGTCATCTACTTCCCTTTACGCTAATGTTGCCAATAGATGCATTCAGTTTAAGCAATAGTGAATGTAAATTTGTGTTTTAATTTTCATTAAGTTACTTTGTGCACATGAGGAAAGAACAGAAGACAAAGGGCCAAATTAAATGTAAACCGGTCACCAGATTGGAATCATAGTCTTGTTACTGAAGACACATGATTGAGGCAGTCTTGTATGTCTGAGAAATCAGGCCAGAAATAAATGTTAGAGACAGTACATTTTTAGAGCCAAAAAACCTGTTGGAAAGATGTGATCAAGTTAGATTTTTTTTTAAATTTGTGAAAATGTTCTTCAAAGGAATTCAGTGCTTAATTTCTCAAGATCAAACATGAATTAAAGCAAGCTAATTTTCAAATGATAGGACTCAAGGTGTTAGTAAACACCTTGCATTAGTAAACTCCTAGTGTCACTATCCACACAATCCACACAATCCACACATTGAAAGAATCCCCCCGCCAGCCAGTGTATCATTGGGTCACACAGAAGGCTAACACAGAAGCAGCTGATTTGATCTGGACCTTTTTTGCTACCAAAGTTTTTTTTTTTTCCTTTGCCTCTGGGGAGCTTCCTTTTTTTTCAAGCAAAAACAAATTAATGGGCTTTCCCCTATGCAATGACTTCTGAGGTTTACTTGAAAAGATGGTGGGGGGGATCTGTAGATGGTGTTTTGGTGATGCAAGTAGTTGGACATAATGTTCACACCCGAGGACCAAAACTAAACAATACACTGTGGTCTTAATGTGGGGAATTGGGTTCTAATACTGAATCCTGTCAAACATGATAAGCTTCTGATCATTCCGGAAGGCCCTTTTGTTGTAAAGCAAAAGCTGTGAGCTAATAATTGCTTTATTGACAGATCTGAAGCAGACTTGAAAAGTTTATCATGACAAACAGTTATAAAACCAATGTGACCAGAGATGAGGTAATTTGTGCAGGTGTTACCTGAAACTAAGGAGAACGAGTAACAGATGAGAAGAAGAAGGTGGTGATACCTGTTATGGAATCATTCTAATATGTAAATTATGACGTATTCTGCAAAATGACAGTTCAAACTTTTGGTGTTTTGTGTCCTTTACTGTTAGTTATCTTTTCATGTTATTTTTTCATGTAATTTTTTGGGGGGGAAATGTAGTACAGGAGTTTGTTTGAATCTTTAAATGAGAAAGTGGCTTCACAGTGAATGATAAAAAGAGAGCTTGGACCTTAAGGGGGTTAGAGTGCAACTTGTACCACATCCCGTATGAAGTGTGAACTCCAGAATCAATCCACAGCTCCTGTGTGAGCACTGATTGATATTTAAAATGCAATGCAGGCTGTAAATCAAACTGCAGTGTGGCTGCACCCTGAGCCTGCTCCTCCCCACAAAAGACAGGGGATATTTCTTGCTTCTTGGTAAAATGCCTGTGTTCCAGAGACCTTCTGTACAATGCAGGATGGAGATGGTTAGGAAGAGGGAAGGTCTCTGATCACATAAATTGTGACGATTTACTGCACGTTAACTGCAAATAGGCACAAGCCCAGTTGAAACCTATATCCTGCTTCAATGAGATTTCTTGCATTAGAATTTGTTGTTCTAGTTGTTCCAGACCATCAGTGTTAGGACGTTTCCAAGATCCTGACAGTTTCAGAGTCAGGGGCAGCAGATGAGAATCCTTGCCCACTCAATATGCGGGGTGGGGTGGGGTGGGGGAGGAGCTGTTTGAACTATCCCTGAATGGAAAAAAACAATGTAATCAACCAGCCAGTGCTGAAATGGCCAGGAAGTGCCCTCAGCACTGACCAGGCAGCAACTCTGTGCTTGCCTGAGGGCCAACTCCAGAGAATCCATTTTTGCCACACGCTGGGCAGGTGACCTTGCTGCCCCAACCCCAGCAGTGTCAGCAGCCAGGCAGCCATCATAACTTGATGGCTAGTGATGGAAGACCTAATGCAGTTTTTAAGACTGTGTGTTGACACCCCTTTTTAAAACCACAGTTGGCCTTGCATCATGTACAACAACAGTGGTCACTGTGAATTCCACGGGAGCATGAATGGATGTGCAGGTTTCTTGTCATGAACTTCTCCCGGCTAGATAATTAGGATTCAAGCCATTGAATTCAGTTGCTATTAAATATGTAGCTAGAGCAGCATATATATGGATACATGTTCGGCTCCTATTACTAACTGTTCTTCAGAAGAATTGCAAATCTTATGTGAAACTTCCATTTAGCAGTATTAAAGTTAAGAGGCTGTTCACTGAACGATATTTAGAAGACAGCTTAAAGAACTATACACTACATTTTACCCTGATAGGCTTCTAAATTTGGTTGCATACCATTCCTTTCTTTTTTGCACATTGATTATTTAACCTCCAAGCATGTTTGAATTTCAATGCCTTACACTTTTTGATGTTTATTAACAGGGTGTGTTTCCTGGGCTTCCTTCTTATAGTTATCTTAAAGCAGTCCTGCCCATAGTCTGGCCCGGGGCCCAAGTCCGGCCTGTCAGGCCATTCTGAGTGGCCTGCGGCTGGCTGGCCCACCTCTTCCCTCCCCCTCCTTTGCCCCATGTTGTTGTTTTTTTTTAAAAAAAATCTTCAAGCAACACTGACACCGCCGGGGAGCTTGAGGGGCTGGGTGGGCTGGCTGGCCAGTGAGCAGAAGCTTGTGGGGATGGGTGGGCAGGCGAGGGGGTGGGCCACCACCACCAGCACTGCCGGGAAGCTTGTGGAGCTGGGCCGGCCGGCTGGCCGGCCAGCCATCACACGGGCTGCTGCCACCGGCCCTGCTGGCAACGATGTGAGGCTGGGCGCATGTGCGCATTACTGCCACCAGCATCACCGGGAACCTTGTGAAGCTAGGCATAGGCGTGGAGTGGTGCGCAGGTGGGCTACCACCACTGGAACTGCTGGGAACCTTGTGAAGCTCAGCACAGGTGCACAGGGCGGAAGTCAGGTGGGCTGCTGCCGTCGGCATAGCCGGGAACATTGTGAGGTTGGGCACACGCGCGGGGCAGTGATTGGGCGGGCCACGCCACCGGCACCACTGGGAAGCTTGGGCGGCTGGGTGGACGGGTGGTCTGCCTCCACCAGCGCCATAGGGGAATGTGTGGGGGTGGGCAGGCCAGTGGGCCTCTGCCACCACCAATGAGCTTTGGGGTGGGCTGGCGGGCAAGCCATCACCACATCTGGGGAGCTTGGGGTGTGCAAGGTCACACAGATCACCTCTTCCAAGGGGTGACCTTTGGCCACAGCTCCCTGTGCTTCCTTTGGTCCCCACCTTCCTTCTTTCCTCCCTCCCTTGTTCCCCACCTTCCTCCCTCCCTCCCTTGGTCCCCGCCTTCCTTCCTGCAGGTGGGGTTGCAAGGGGTCAGTGGGTGTGGCTTAGGGGTCAGTGGGTGGGGCTTGCAGTGGGGTGGCAGGGTCAGGGAGCAACCGGCCCCTGACACATTCTCAGCCACCAAATCTGGCCCTCCTTACAAAAAGTTTGGGCACCTCTGTCTTAAAGGAAAAAGATAGAGAATGAGGAAGAAGATTGTTAGGAAGTAGAGATGGGCACGACTCAGTGCAATTTTTGTTTTCGTTTTCATTTTTCATTTCTGTTACGCAACGAAAACGAAAACGAAAATTTTCCAGAAAACAAAACGAAAACGAAAACAAAACGAAAAATTTTGCCGCGTTTTTCGTTTTCGTTACGGCAGACACATCACAATGAAAAGAATGCTAACGAAAATGAAAATTTTTAATTTTGTTTTGGTTATTTTCATTTCATTTCGTAACGAAAACGAAAATGAAAAATGCGAAAAAACCCCGAAAAACGAAAATGAACCGAAATGGACCCCTTAACGAAAAACAAAAAATGAAAAATTATTTTTTTGAGTCGTGCCCATCTCTATTAGGAAGAAGACTGAAGTCCCGGACTTCCAAGGTAGCATTTTCAGAAGTGCTGCCTGTTCCTCGTGCAGGAAACCACAAGGCAGGCAGAGCTCGGAAGCCCCAATGTGTGGATGAGGCGATGGTGTCAAGAGGATGGCTTCAGATTTGTCATGAACTGCAGAACATTTTGGGACAAGCCAAACCTGTTCAGGAGGGACAGGTTGCACTTGAACCATGATGGGACCATTTTGCTGGCATTCAACATCAAAAAGGCTGAAGAGCAGCTTTTAAACTGATAACCGGGGGAAAGCCAACAGGATCTGGGCAGCATCCAGTTCAGGAAAGTGTCTACTTGAGAAGTGAGGAGGATGCAATAATTACTTAGCAGAGCCAGGAGCTAGTCACCAGCACTCCATCAGAAGGATTCAAGAGGCAGTTTAATGATACAGACTGCACCAGAAAAGCATATATAAATGCTTTTATGTAAATGCCAGATGCCTCCAAACAAAATAGGAGAGCAGTAATACTTAGCAATAGACAAAATTATTGATATTATTGGCATCACTGAAACCTGGAGGATGGATGATAACCAATAGGGTACAGTTATCCCAGGCTATAAACTGTACAGGAAAGACAGGAAGGGGCAAACAGGAGGTGGTGTGGCCTTGTATATCAAAGAAGTAATAATATCGTACAAATTGGAATATCTAGGTGATTTGGAGTCACCATTAGAAACTCTGTGGGTAAGAGAATCAGGCAACAAAGATGATTTAAGAGTAGGCATATTATATCAATCTCCAACCCAAGCCCCTGAGGGAGACTGGCAGTTGGAGAAGGAGGCATCCAAGAAGGGAAGCCTGGTTATAATGGGGAACTTCAATTATCCTCACATAGACTGGGTGAACTATTATTCATCACATGATAAAGAAATAAAGTTCCTAGATATGCTAAATGATTGTTCCCTTTAACAGATGATTGAAGACCCAACTTGAGGTACAAGAATCCTTGACTTGATCCTGAGTAAGACACAAGATTTGGTGCAAAATGTTAAGGTGACTGATCTAATAGGGAACAGTGACCACAGCATAATTACTTTTAACTTTTAATCCTAGACTGCAAGTCACTGATAAAATCTAACACAGAGACCTTAAATTTTCAAAAAGGCAATTTTGCAAAGATGAGGAAACTAGTAAAAAAGAAGCTGAAAGGTAAAATAGAGTCCAAGCACTCCAAGAGGCATGGAGGCTGCTCACAAAAACAATAACAGTGGCCCAATTGGAATGCATACCCAAAAGGGAAAAGGGCACTGCCAGGTCCAAGAGGACTCTGATGTGGCATACAGGAGCTGCTTGGGAAGTGATCAACATCAGGAAATGCTCATTTAGAGGATGAAAGTTTTGTCCAAATGAAGACAACAGGCAGAAACATAAATTCTGGCAGAACAAATGCAAGGCAATAATCTGGAAAGCAAAGAAAGACCTTGAGGAATGTACGAGTATAGCTAAAAACACTCAAAGAAATAACAAGGAGTTCTTTAAGTACATTAGAAGTAAGAACCCAACTAGGAAGGCCATTGGACCATTAGATGACAATGGAAGGCAAGGGATAATTAAAGATGAAACAGAGTTTGTAGAGAGTCTCAATGAATTCTTTTCTTCAGTATTCACTGAAGAATACAGAGACCACATGCCCCAAATAGAGCCTATCTTGGAAGTCAGGGAAATCAAATAAGTCAGATAGAAATAACAAGGGAGGATGTCCTTGCATGTCTTGCTAAACTAAATGCCAACAAATCATCAGGCCCAGATGGCATCCATCCACAGGTTCTCCTGGAACTTAAAGATGAAATTGCTGATGTCCTAGCCAAAACATATAATCTTTCGCTTAAATCAGTCATTGTGCCTAATGACTAGAAGGTAGCGAATGTAACACCCATCTTCAAAAAAGGATCCAGAGGTGATCCAGGAAATTACCGACCAGTCAGTTTGACATGTGTCCCCGGTAAAGTGATGGAAACCATTGTATAAGATAAAATTCATAGGCACATAGAAGAGAAGGCGCTGCTGAAGAAGAGCCAACATGGCTTTTGCAAGGGCAAATAATGCCTCACTAATCTGTTGGAATTCTTTGAGAGTGTCAACAAGTATGTGGAAAAGGGAGATCCACTTGACATTGTTTATCCGGACTCTCAGAAGGCTTTTGACAAGGTACCACATCAAAGGCTCTTGAATAAACTTGCCAGTCATGGAATCAAGGGACAGGTCTTGTCCTGGATCAGCAACTGGCTAAAGGACAGGAAACAGAGGGTACTACTAAATGGCCACTTCTCCAAGAGGAGGGTAGTAAAGAGTGGGGTCCCTCAAGATTCTATATGGGGACGCTTGCTTTTCAACCTCTTCATAAATGATCTAGAAGTAAGAGTAAATAGCAAGGTAGCCAATTTTGCTGACAACGCTAAATTATACATGGTAGTTAAAAACTGAAAGAGATTGTGAGGAGTTCCAGTGGGATCTCTTGATTCTGGGGAGTGGGCAAACCAGTGGCAAATGAGCTCTAACATTAGTAAGTGCAGAGTGATGCATGTTGGGGCAAAAAAAATGCATTTATAAACTGATGGGGTCTGAATTCTCTGCAACAAACCAGGAAAGGGATCTTGGTGTCCTGGTGGACAGCTCAATGAAGGTGTCAACCAGTGCACCGCAGCAGTGAAAAAAGCAAATTCAATGCTAGGGATCATTAGGAAGGGTATCGAAAATAAGTCAGCAAGTGTCATTTTGCCTCTTCATAAATCTATGGTGAAGCCCCACCTGGTATATTGTTTACAGTTCTGGTCACCATACATCCAGAAGGATATTATGGAAATGGAAAAAGTGCAGAGGGGAGCAACCAGAATGATTAGGGGACTGGAACACCTTCCTTACCATCTGAGGCTGCAACAGCTGGGCCTTTCACTCTTGAACGACAGCGCCTAAGAGGTGACCTGATTGAAGTTTATAAAATCATACACAGTGTGGTCAAAGTAGATAAGGAAAAGCTGTTTTCCCTATCACACAGCACTAGAATTATGGGGCACTCCATGAAACTTTTGGGCGTTAGATCTCAAGCAAATAAGAGAAAGTACTTTTTCACCCAGATGATCCACTGGTCTGTGGAACTCTCTGCCAGAAATGGTGACAGCTACCAGCCTTGTCAGCTTTAAGAAAGGACTGGACAAGTTCATGGAGAACAAGGGCATCAATGGCTATCATTATGGATGCCTAAGGACAGCCTCCAGGTTGGAGATATAGGCAGGATATCTCCCAATACGATTTGTGGGGAATCGTAAGCAGGTGAAAACATCTGCTTGGGAATACCCTGGAGCAAATGGTGAGCCACTGTGTGAGAGAGAATGTTGGACTGTATGGCCTGTGGCCTGTTCCATCAAAGGACCCACTGGTGCCAAATGGACCAGTTTTAAAGGGGTCCAGTCATTGACAGCTGGACAGGATTCCAGTGAAAATGGCTCCCCAGCCCCAATCCCATGCCTCTTGGACCCAGGGGAGTCACTCCTCTCATCTCCCAGTCGAGAGGAGGCTGGAAGCCAGGCTGAGAAGAGGCGGAGGGCACTGGAGCAACAGCGGTGACCCATTTCCTCCTCTTCCCTCTCTTGGGCTCCAGTGGTGGCAACCACCCTGCATGTCAGGGACTCCTTTTACAGATGGAATGAAACGGATCGTTTCAACAGAAAAAGGACCTTTTCATTTTGTCTGTAACAAAATGCTGCTTCCTTGTTTCATTTCATTTTGTTTCGCTATGTAACGAAACAACGAAACAGCATTTCATTTTTCATTCTGTGCCCATCCCTAGTTGCTAGTTGCAACTTTCCTTTTACCATTAAACGATTCAGAGGAACGGAAGGATCAAAATCTCAATTTCTTATTATATTGGGCTTCAGTCGTACCTGGAGGAAAATCATATCCTGGATCCCTTCCAGTCTGGGTTCAGGCCGCTTCGGGGGACCGAGACTGACCTGGTCGCTCTGCAGGATGACCTCCTCAGGGAGGCTGACAGGGGATGTTCCTCCCTGTTGGTACTCCTTGATCTGTCAGCTGCCTTTGATACCGTTGACCATGGTAACCTGCTGGTCCGGCTTGCTGAGGCTGGAATTGGGGGCCTTCCAATGTCCTGGCTCCATTCCTTCCTTGGCGGCTGGTCTCAGCGGGTTCAGCTGGGTGATGATTTGTTGGCTCCTTGGACTCTCCCTTGTGGGGTGCCCCAGGGGTTGGCAATATCACCCATGCTGTTCAACGTTTATATGAGGCTGCTGGCGGAGGTCATCAGGAGATTTGGAGTTCGCTGTCATCAGTACGCTGATGACATGCAGCTCTATCTCTCCTTTTCTGCTGCAGAGGAGGCAGTACACTCCTTCGACCTGTGCTTGGAGGCGATCCTGGAATGGACCAGGAATAACCGGCTCAAGCTGAACCTGGAGAAGACAGAGGTTCTGTTCTTCAGGGCGCCCTCGTCTGGGTACAATGGCCCCCGCCCTAGACTGGGGGGTGTTTCCCTCCAGCCTACTGACAGGGCCAGGAATCTGGGCATGGTCCTGGATTCAGCCCTCTCCCTGGAAGCCCAGGTGATGGCAGTCTTCAGGGCTGCTTTTATCCATCTCCGCAGGATCGCCCAGATCCTACAGTACCTTGATGAGTCCTCCCTGAGGACAGTTGTGCAGGCCTTCGTGATATCGAGTATCAATTACTGCAATGCCCTCTACGTGGGGTTGCCCTTGACCCTTGTCTGGAGGCTCCAACGGGTGCAGAATGTGGCGGCCAGACTGGTTGTGGGTGCTCGTAGATTCAAGCACATCACTCCAGTTCTGGCTCACCTGCATTGGCTACCCGTTGTCCACCGGATAAGGTTCAAGGTCCTGGTTTTGACTTTCAAAGCCCTCCACGGCTTGGAAGCAGAGTATCTGGTGGAGCATATCTCTCAGAGGTCAACTGGGACCAGACCCATGAGAATGGCACAGGCGCGCTCACTTATGGTGACCACACCCAGAGAGGCACGGAAGTCGCTCACGCGTAAATGCGCCTTCTCTGTGGTGGGCCCTACTCTGTGGAATCAGCTACCTAGTGAGCGGCTCCTTGCAGCGTCCCTGCCCGCCTTTAAAAAAGCCTTGAAATCCCACCTCTTCAAGGAGTCATATGGCAACCTTTTTGTTTAATTTCCCTTTTTCTTTTCTTTTCCCTGTGCCGCCCATGCCATTCTCAGCGCAGGGTATTGTACCCTCCTATTTTTACTGGTGCCTCTAATTTTTATGCTCGTTTAGTGTTGTTTTATTCTTATTTTAGTGTACACCGCCCCGAGTTCCATCTCGGAAGATGGGGCGGTATATAAATATAATAAATAAATAAATAAATATCAAGCTTCATTCTTTTACGACGAAACGATGCTCTGTCAAATAGGCCTCAATTCCCCTCTTCTTGTACTTGAAGTTCACCACACCTAGGACACAGCTGATGATGGTTGTTATCACAGCAATTGCTTATTATGAAAACTGACAAGGTTCCACAAAAGATGAACAAGCTCTCACTTGAATGGAGCAAAGGGAGGTTGTCATGAAACACTTCAAAGCACTTTGGTGAATTTGCTGGAGTCAAGGGAAGTAATTTGCATGTACAGCACATCATCCCTAAAGCCCTGCCATAGGACTGTTTTGGCTGTTAAAATAACTATTTCCAGAGCCAATTTGTGAATTGAGGCAATTCACAAAGCGGCAGAGCTCCATACCATAAAAATAGATGCCAGAGATAATTGGGCAAGGTGGTGTCATGTCACTTGTATGCAGTTCATTAATTAACTGCTTGAAACTGCTATAAAATAATAGCCATGTCATCAAGAAGAAAGTATAGAAGTAGAAACTAAAACTGCTGTAAGGAAGAAAACAGAAGCAGCTGTTGTTAAAATGCCCTCAAGTTACCATTCATTTTTAATGGCTATCCTCTGGCCTTCCCACGGCCAAGACGGAACCTAGACTTGGACCCAGCAGGCCATCTGCTTAATACTGTTTCTGGCAAGGCTAGACCCTTTAGTGCTGAAATTAATTTGGTTCCCTGATTTCTAATACATAACGGACCACCTCATCAGCCACGCCAAGTTCATCTTCATCCAAACAACATAGAAGACAGATATCCAGTGTATTTTTCCAAAATGAGCAGCTGAGTAAGGTTGTTCAATTTTTTAGGTCAATTAAGGATTGGTGAGAATATTATTAGTGTGTGTGTGTGTGTGTGTGTGTGTGTGTGTGTGTGTG
>JAHTLZ010000129.1:29559170-29577887 GCA_023846285.1 Phrynocephalus versicolor | reverse complement strand
ATAAATAAATAAATAAATAAATAAATAAATAAATAAATAAATAAATAAATAAATAACCTTTCAGGTTCAGACTTTTAAAAGTTTGGACATTCAGGACATCTGGAGTTCTGTTAGTCTGTATGAAAACTATGATGCCATTATTTTTCTATTTTAAAAATACAGAAAGGAAAAATATTTTTAAAAGATTTTCTTGAATCCTCTCACACCTTCCTAATGCTTATGCTGAAAAGAAAAACACCCCACACCAACCGCCGGCAGTGCTTGGGTATTAGGAAATGACTAAAACAAGAATACTGATTGAACCCTGAGCGTGAATGGAATGCCAGCAGGAAATGCCAGCAGCTTTGGGGAAGCAGAGGCCGGGTCTCACTGGAGAGTGGGGCAAATGCCCTGGGCAGCACTGAAAGGCAGACGGCAGCAGCAGATAGACTGTGGTGGGTCGGAACTGTGCCAACAACAGCATGACTTATAGCACAGCCGAGTAAGTGGAGAGGGCAGCAGACTGAAGTGGCAAACCTAGTCCTGTGAGAAGAGTGGCGCCATTTTCTCTCATACTTCAGGGAAGCCCACCAGTAGTAGCGTGATATTAAGGAAAATAAGTGAGGGGTTCTACACCTCAGGGGAAATAATAAATGCATACTTAGAAGATGGGGAAGACTTGGTTCAGTAATATTATATATGAGAAGGATCTTGGAATTGTTATCAATCAGAAGCTAAACATGAGCCAACAGTATTATGTGGCTGGAAAAAAAGGCAAATGTGATTTTAGGATTCATTAACAGAGGTATGGTCTACAAATCCCATTAGTTATTGGTTCTTTTGTATTCAGCATTGGTTAGGCCTCATTTAGTACTGTGTCTAGTTCTGGGCCCTACACTTTAACAAGGATGCCAGTAAACTGGAGCAAGTTCAGAACAAGGAGGATGAGGGGCTGGAAACCGAGCCCTGTGAGGAAAAACTGAGAGAACTGGGCTTTTTTAGCCTTGAGGAAAGAAGACTGAAAGATGTCCAGAGGAGGAGCAAGATCTGTTCTAGTTCATCTCAGAGTGAGGGATACATAATCATGGGCTCCAACTACAGGAAGCCAGATACAGGTTGAATATCAGGAAGAGAAAAAAAAACCTTTCAACTGTTAGAATAATGAAACCAACAGAACCAAGGACCTCAAGAAGTGTTGAGAGCTCCAAAGGTAGAGGCATTCAGGAGAAAATTGGAAAACCATTTTCCAGATCCGCTTTGCCTTGAGTACCTGTACTGAGCAGGAGATTTGGTTTGATGGCCTTATAAGCCCCTTGCAAGTCAATTATTCTTTTCTGTTATCCCTATTTGGGAAATTGGGCAGTCTAGAAATGCAATAATAAATAAATAAATAAATAAATAAATAAATAAATAAATATTCTATGAAGTTGTTTTTTTTTTTAACAGATCCAGGTTCTGAGCATGAGTAGTATAGACTGACAACATCCCTTGCGTCAGTACACCACCCTGTGACTAAGGGTTGTTCAGGATAAGAACTGGTGCCAGTTTGCCAGAAAACTACAGAAATCAGTGCTCTCCACTGGAGAGAATGGCTGGTCACAGAGGGGTAATCACCTCCCCTATGTAATCCTGGTATTATTAATTTTCTTGAACCTTGAACTTCTCCAGGATATCCTGGAACTTATTCTTTAAATGTGGCTCTGCTCTTAGTCCAACTATCTCTGGGCTGGAGGCTCAGCTTCTGCCCTCTGATGAATCTTATCTTTCACCTGACCCACAATACCCACTTCATTTGCCCTGCGCTGACTCCAAGTCCCTAACACGGGTGGCTAACTTGCTCTTACTAATAGTTCTGGCAACTCATGGGATGGGGGGTGATTTCAGTGACACATGTTTCTGAAAGAGTCTCCATCTAGGTCCCCCTCCAAATTAGAATGTACATCCCTAATTTCTACATTCTGGCAAATGCCAGAAATTAATAGGAACAAGATCACGAAGCAGAGATGAATTAACTAAAACTGTAGGACACACATTTTGACAGGTTGAACACCTTTCAGCTGAACATTTCATAGTGGAAAGGGAATGGTGCTGAAAGAGGCCACTCATCAGATTTATCTCTTAATATCCGTGGAATGTGTCTAACCTTAATGGAATCCAAGGCAATGTCAAAGACCGTTTGTGAATTTAAAAGGCTGAACTATTTTTTTCAATGCCTCTCCTCTTGTGACATTGTTCATATTTGATCAGTTAATGGTGTTTCCTTTTCTGCTACTTCCACAGGGCAAATGAGAAAAATACTTCAACACTAGAACACTGGACACACATTTAATTAAGTGCTGTCAGGCAGATTCTGACTTAAGGCAACCCTTTCCAGTGGTTTCTAGATGCAGAATACTCAGAAATTATTTATTATTTCTTCCTCAGAAGAAAGACTGACTGCTCTTAGATTGTGCAGCTTTGCCAGAGCTATATAGGTGGGCTTTTCTCCTAGAAGGCCCAGTGGGGAAACAAACACCCTACCTCTGGCTCCACAGTGCTCTTGGTGCTCATGGAGCTACCCAGCAAAAAGATACAGTTTTGCTCAGTAGTAAGTCCTACAGCATTCAATGTGGCTTATTCCAAGGTAAATAAACATATAGAATTGTTGCCTTAGCGTATAGTCCAACGACACATTTACCTCAGAATAAGTGGAATGTCAAGCTGTGTCTTTTCAGTACTCCAGCCCAACTCTGCTCCATGCCAAAGCTAGCAGGGCTTGTTTGGAGCAATTCCCTGATGGACAGAAACTTCCTGATGCAACTAGATGTGGTCTTTTCTTGCCATCTGATCATATTTAAAGTCTGAGAAAAGGCCATAAAGTTTCTTTATGAGGATTAGTGATTATGAAGATGCTTCAACAAACTATTTCAATGGCTGTCTCCTGATGGCCAAGCTTAATCAAAGCCTCCCCCTTTCATTAGGCATGCAGAGCATATCGCAATGGCAGCCTAAGTGTAGTACTCTCATATTTATTAGACCATATTAATTGTATGGCATCAGTTGTATTCCATCATATCGGGCAGACATCTTATATTGTACACCATACACTTCAATTGTAGTCCTATCCAGCCATTCAAACGAACTCATGAAAGGCTGAATGGCTGGTGGAGTGGTAGACAAGTATGTTCCCATCCAGATTTCACTGTGGAGAACTTTACAAGCACCTTTCTCAACCATAGTTTGAAATGCTGAAAATTGAGCTGGGTTCTTTTTCACATGTCAAGCATGTGCTCTGCTGCAGAAAGAAGTGAAATAACAGGTCTGCTCATAATATTCATTATGTGGCGGTACTTAAGTTCCTTTCCACCTAGTGCTTATCCAGCCCTTTAAGCACTATTACCGCTTGGTATTTATATTCAACTTGTTCTAATGTTCATTTCACACACATTATGCTAGTTATATGTTGAGCAATTCTGGAAGATAGGGCAGTATTATAACCTCCCAATTGCTGCCAAAGAAATAAATCAGCTTTGATAATACTAGCCACTGAACCTGAGATCTGACCAACAAATATGCATATGTTTTTTTTCTTTTAACTATTAAACACCCACAAGTAATAAAACTCTCTGCCAGCATTGTTCTGTCCACAATGATGGCAGATTCCTTTCCCTGTGCAACTGTCCTGTTTTTATCTGTAACCGAGGCTAATATTCTCTTCTCAACCCCTGCCCCACCCTCATTGCCTCTTTTCCAGTCTTGCCACTCTGGTTTGGACAAGAGGTCGTTTCTCATTTCAGTTGAAATATATTACATTGGTTACTGTAGCCTGGTTTAAACTTTGCCTGGGGAAAAAAAAGAGGCCAGATTTAATCACATCTTGCTTTACTGGGCTGTTTGACATTAATTAGACGATCATATGGAGTCCAATTTGGCATAAAGGCAAAACACAGAGTTCTCCAACTGCAAGAGCTGGAACCTGTGCACAGCGTATGCAAACAACCTCATTAGCAGCTTCTGCATTTCTACCTCCAAGACAAACGTTATGAGATGCCCGGGCTTGCATCTGAGATTCTCATTTGGCAGGCACCGCTATATAGGCAACACAATCATACATTTTAAAAGATAACAACAAACCTCTGAAGATCTATACATATCTGGTAAACAGGATTCAGCAAAACTGCCAGTCTTGACTACGGGGACTCTCAATCCACAGGACTTCCATCACTTGAGCTTTCTGGGTTCACTATAAATTAAAAGGAAGAGCAGTGTGAGTATGAACTAAAGCTTAACTAGCCAGTTTCAGTTTAAATTGCACATGATAATGACTATGCCAAGGACAAAATTGCTGCAAAGCCATTTCAGATAATTACTCTTTACATTGAAATCAAACCAGAAAGAACACAGCTAATTAATTCACAAAGAGAAAGGTGAGCTTCGCAGCTCGGTAAGTGTTGCTTAGAAATAGTGCTCTCATTGTCACAGTTTCAAACCACCAATAATTCCAGGCGTCTCTGCTATATCCTGATTCTTTAGTCTTTCTTAGCAAGAGGGGGGGATGATCTTAAAGTGTGTGGAAAGACCAAAATTATTTATTTATTTATTATCCAAAGTTATCTGAAAAAAATTGTTGGCACATAAAAAAACACAACATGTATGTGTTTCCAACAGCCAGAATGGGGTTGAGATGGAGAGTGTGGTCAGCCAGTCCAGGTTCAAGATTCACACAAAGTCTGAGAGGGAAACTTTCAGAGCAACAGAGTTCCAGGCCATTTCAAGGTAACCAGGCCAAAATTTCAAGAGCTCAGAGGTCTCACATTGCTGAGACAAGGAACAAGGAGGCAGCTAGTTTTATGCTGGGAGCAGGCTGACCAGCTGCATTCTCTGATTACCTCAGCCTGACTTTGCCAGGAGGCTCCACATTTGCTGAGTCATGTGGCCCAAATCCTGACAGTCTTGCTGCTTCAAACTAGGGATTGTAAACTGCTGGTTAACAGGTCTATGTTCTTCATGGCTTTTTAAAAAGTATTGCTTGATTACTGAATCATTCACAGCAGACCTTGCTTGGTACAATCCAAGAATATTCTTCCTCATTTTAAATATTCCAGTGAGTTCAATAGATCCCAACCTTAGAAATACCACTCATGAAATGGGGTGGGGGTATGGGTGAGGAAGAGGGGAACATGCGGGAGGACCCCCTCATAGAAGGCCACAATTGGGGCAGTCAGGTGAGGCATGTGCTCCAGGTGCTGTGCTGGAGTGTGTGTGCCAAAATGACAAAATAGTATTTGTACTGTGTACTATTCTACATCCCCTTGCTGGGGAATGCGTGGAATCCATGTTTGCCCTGGGAGACAAAGACCCCAGTTGCAGCCCTTGCCTAACATTTAAGTGTCACAGGGAGGGTCGAAAATTACCTCACCTGGTTAGTTAGTGAGGTTTATAGGATAAGTTTTGTCAAATAACACAATGTAATCAATACGGTTGGACACAATTATGGCTTAAATGTTACCAAGAAATTTGTCCAAACATCTGTGTGTTTCATTGAAGCGTAGATCAAGTTTTTAATATGAGGAATCATAGACATTTGGGGTCTAAATACATTTCAGCTTCCTTCCACTGGTTTCACTAGACTTACTGAAAACATGGCACTCTTCCACATGCAAATATTTTAACCCCAGGAGTTTATTTTTTTTCCTACACGAGGAATAAATATACATGAATTATGTCAGGCTCTTATTGAAAGCAATACCAGAGAAATTATCAGTTACCTGCATTGGGCCAATTCAAAACGTGAAAGTATTCAAGTACTCAACCTGGATGGCCAATTCTATCAGTTGCATCTTCTCTTATATTTGATTTTCTTGACTCTTGAATCTTTTTCATTAATTGATGAACAAATCGGCAAACTTTGGAAGGCTCGTCTTACAAAAAAATACCCACATAACATTCTCAGTTTGTATCCAAATCAGTTTGTTTGCCATATTACTTCCAAGCGAATTATTCACTGCCGAAGACCATAACACATGTACTAGATACTATTGCACCAAAGCATCTGCAATATGTTTAGTTATTGCTGCCTACATGGGATCCAGTATTCAGTATACTGTTTGTGAAACAATCTGGCTTTGAAAAGCCAAGCACAGAAGGAGTATTTCAAGCACAGAGACAGTATTTCACATTAGCAATGGGCATTTCGTTGCTGAACCAGTAGGTTACAAAATGAACCACATGAGCCCAGGTGGTCCACGGAACTGGCTGATAAAAGCATATCCAATTGCTTTACCTTTCTCTGTCTCGGGCAGGGTTAAAATCCAATGAGGAAGCATGCTGCAACGTCATCTGTGCTAGATCTGTGATGCTGGCCAATCAGGAGCTGTTCAGGGACAGGCATAATCCCAGTTGCCATTATACAAAATGATAGTAAGGCCACACCTGGAGTATTGTGTACAATTCTGGTCACTGCATCTCAAGAAAGACATAGTGGAACTGGAAAAAGGTGCAGAAGAGAGCGACTAAAATGATTACTGGGCTGGGGCACCTCCCTTATGAGAAAAGGCTAAAACATTTGGGCCTCTTTAGTCTGGGAAAAAGGTGCCTGAGAGGGAATATGATTGAAATGTACAAAATAATGCAGGGCATGAGTAAAGTGGATAGAGGGATGCTTTTCTCCCTCTCACAAAATACCAGAACTAGGGGACATATACTCAAATTGTTCTGGGAGAGTAAGAACAGACAAAAGGATTTTTTTTCACCCAGCATGTTGTTAGTCTGTGGAACTCCCTGCCACAGGATGTGGTGATGACATTTGGCCTGGATGCCTTCAAAAGGGGATTTGATAGATTCCTGGAGGAGAAGTCCATCACAGGTTACAAACCATGATGGAGATGTGTAATCTCCAGGCTTAGAACCGGGGTACTTTAAGGACCAGATGCAGAGGAGTGGTATCAGGAGACAGATATCTAGTCTCGATGCCTCTGGTGGGGCCACTGTGAGATACAGGAAGCTGGATAGATGGGCCTTTGGCCTGATCCAGCATGGCTCTTCTTATGTCCTTATGTTCTTATATGTTCACCTCCCTCTCTGATTAGCCAGCAGCACGAAGCAGGGAAGATGACATCGCAGCGTGCTTCCTTGTTGGATTTTAACCCTGTGCAAGACAGAATGGTACAGCAATTGGATCTTCGTGCATCAGCAGGTTCCGAGGATCATCTGGGCTCATGTGGTTCATTTTGTAACCTACTGGTTCCGAAATGAAATGCCGATCCCTATTTCACATGTCTGACTTCAGAATCCTTTTCCATGTTCAAATGTCAATTTTTGGTCCTGACCTCCTTGCTGATATCCTAGCTGCCACACATGCCCTGGCTGTTACAAAGACTTAATCTGACATAGCCCTAATGTTAACTGGTGTGAACAACATAACACATGATTCATGAATAAAAACTGGGGAAAAGGTAATCAGCACAGTTTAATGTTAACTGTTTGCCATGTTTCATAGAAATGAACAGAATATTTTACTTCAAATGTTCAGCAATTATAGAACTATGGAGGATGCTGTGTCTATATAAAACCTCCCAAGAACATTTAATGAGAAATAAGATTACATCTTAATCTGAATTAAAGCATTTATAGGCTCTGTTTGTTTGTTTGTTTATTATCCAAAGTTATCTGAAAATAAATAATGACACATTAATAAAGCATGTATATATCACAGAAACAGTATTATTGACAATTGCTCAAAGAGAGGCTGATTCAAAGATCTGGATCTTTCAACATAAAATGGGCATTGGGGAATGTTGGAAATCAGAGCAAACATAATCCTGGTTCATGACAACAATATGTCATTTCCCCCCTACTCAAATGAAGTGGCCTAAGCAATAGATGTACATGAGGGCTGGAGTGAAATTCTGTCTAGAATCAGGATTTCAATTAAACTTGAAAATTCAGATGCAGAAGCTCCATGCTTCTATTTGCTTTCAGAGGCAGTATGTAGATACCTGCTTATTTCAATTTAATTGCACATATACATACACACAAGCCATTTCAATATTATTCATTGAATGCACTGTTTAGCAAACAATGGCAAAATTAATTTGAATAATTCATAGTTTTATAAAGTATTCAGCTTGGTTTTATTCATACATATGTTTATATAAAATGGTTGAGCACTTCATAAACGGCACATGAATTATTCAATTGGTTTTTCTGTTTGCTATATATAACTGTATATACACACATATCTATATGAACACTATCTATGCTGAGTCTAAAAATAGCCCCAAAAGCTGCATTCTGTTGAGAAGGAAATTCAAAAAATCAGTGAATGCCTTTTCTTTCAGCTTATCACTTGAGGCCGTGACATGGTGTTAATGGCATCATTTTAAATCCCTCTTTGGTAATAACCACTTCCATATTCACTACTTTTTAAATGTTGTTTGGGATTTGCAAACTGCTTCTATTAAACAACTGCCGGAAGTATCCAAATGTGGGTTGGTTAGAGAGGGCTGTTGTTAGAAATCCATCTCCATTGTAGCATTTCACATTCTCTCTCTCTCTCTCTCTCTCTCTCTCTCTCTCTCTCTCTCTCTCTCTCTCTCTCTCTCTCTCTCACACACACACACACACACACACACACACACACACACACACACACACAGAGGGGGAGGCAGGCTGCTCCACTGAAGCAATAAGCCATGGGCAGGGCTTCTTTGCCCTCCCTTCCGGAGAGGCGTGAAATGGCTGTGCCTAATTTCCAGCCAGGCAGGGTATTGGGGGCAGCCTATAAAGGGGGTTGCCTGAGCCTACCTCTGCCTCTTTTCAATCTTGCATCCCTCCTTCCCTCCCCTTAGTTGAGAGCAAGAGTAGCTGGTTGCATATGGGTCAAACGGGAATTTAACTGTTAACTAATTGGCCTTTGTTGACTATGTCGTTTTGCTCATCCAGTTCTCAACTGAGTGGGTTAGGTTATCCATTGGCTACTGGCCACACAGGCAGGTAGTGCATTAGGTTTCAGATGAGATCCATCAATTGGCATCATATTGTCTCTGGCAGCTAGAGATGGGCACGAATAAAAAAAATGGCATTTCGTTTGTCGTTTGTTGTTTGTAGTGTCCATTGGTTCGTTTCCATTTTTTGTGAATTTTTACAAAAAATTCGTTTTCATTTTCGTTTGTTTTGTTACCATTTTGTTACCATTTTGTTCAATTTTTTGTGATTTTTAAAAGGATTTTAAGCAATTCACTCATATTGCAGTAGCAGAAACAAAACGCACGACAAAATTTCCGGTGTTTCTGTTCATTTTGTTTCATTTTAGAGACAAAATTCGTTTGTCGTTTTGTTATGTAACGAAACGAAAAACGGAAATGGAAATGAAAAATTGTTCGTTTCATGCCCATCTCTACTGGCAGCCCTCTAAATTAGAGATAAGCTCAGGAGTGGAGGAAATAGGAATGTTAGTTCAGGCTGAAATTCAGAGGGTGGCCCTGAGGTTGGTACACCTCATAGTTTGGAGCCATGCTGAACAGGTGGGCAGCACTCATCTAATTCTGATCTCTCTGATGTCTTCCCAGGGTTGGAGGTCTGGTTGAACACCAGCCACCAGCCAATACACTATGGTTAGGCCCCCTTCTTCAGGGTAGAGTTTGAATTGTTCATAAGTTAATAAAGTTGTGGCCCTATTTAACCCAAGCAATTTGTGTCATCTTATTATTTCAGGCTGGTAGAGCATGCACACACAGAGAGAGAGATTCTCTCTCTCTCTCTCTCTCTCTCTAATCTATCTATCTGCCTGTCTCTCTCGCTCTGATTTGGGTTTTTGTTCTTTTCAACTTTCCCCCTAGTTAGATGGACCAATAGTCATTTTATCTGGTACAGAGCATATTCATTAATGCTTGTGCATTAAATTCCAGAACTGAAGCTTCTAAACATGTGACATCTGTATTATGACTTCTCTTCCGTTCATTTCACAAACACACACACACACACATCTTTTTCCCTCTCAACCCCTTGTCTGTTAACAAATTATATTTAGTTTTCTTTCTTTTCCCAGATGCTTTAGGCTTTGTTGGTTCAGTTGCCAGGTCTGCAATCGAAATGCATGACTTATAAATGGGGCTGCATAGTTCAGGCCCTACCATTAGTCTTTCTGCAGCAACCACCTCAAAAGCCAATGTGTACAGAATGAGCAAATTCGCTACTTCCTCCTGTTGCCTTTTTAGACCCAGTTTGGCCCATTCTCCAGAGATGGGCAGTTCCCATCTGCTAGTCTGTTTGCCTCCAAAGCAGACCAAAAAACGATAGAAGAGGAGTGGCAGTAGCCACAAGTCATGACCGCATGTCTCTCAACCACTTCCTGAAGTTGACTTTTCATAGAGTCAGCTATTTCAATAATGCTTGTGATATTGTACCTAATTTTGCTTATTGCCTGTTCTCCTTTGTTGTAAACTGCCCGGAGTTCCTTCTGGAATACGGGCGGTATATAAGCACTAAAATGAATAAGTAAATAAATAAATAAATAAAGACACAGGTGCTTTTCTTCATTTTCTGACCTAGACTGCTGTGGTTCCAAGAATCACTCTTTAGAATCAGGCATAAGCTCTAAGGGAAATCTTGTCACTTCCTCCTCTGTTGTCTCTTTGTGTTCTTCTGAAGCTGGAGGAGAACGGAAGCAGCTTTCTTAGGTTGCTATAAAGCCTCTTTCCACTCTTTAATTCAAGTGTGGGAAACACCCTATATTCCAGGACTACAGAAATTGTGCTGCTTATATTTTCCCCAATAGCACTTAAAGAACTCTCTGGCCAGTTTACAATTTTGCTGGCTACACATAGTGAGGGTCCAGCAAACTTGGTACTGACTTTACTGACCTCATAAGGATGGAAGGCTAAGTGAACCTTGAGTCAGCTTCCTGGGACTGAAGCCTGGATTGTGAGCAGTATTTGGCTGTAATATAAGGCGTTTATACACGACCCCTAAACTCCGGGGCAAATGGCTCCCAGCTCCGGAGCTTAAAAATGTTTCCCCACCAGCTCCGGAGTTTACAGGAAATTAAGTGCGACCACGCCCACTTTAGCGCATCCCAGCCCACGTTTCAAGTACCTGCTCTCTGGAGGTAAAAATTCTTTGATGCGGTGTAATGATAGTGAGTGGGGGGCTCTCCTCGCTTCTGTTTGTTGTTGTTTTGGCTCCCGCCCCTTTAAGAGCTACTTAGAAGACTGGAATGTTGCCGCGGCAAGAACGGAGGTGAGCCACGTCTCTTTTCTTTCTGTTTTTTCTCCCTTCCCTCACGCAGCCAGCTGCCAGGAAGTGCGGAGGGGGTGGGAACACAGGAAGAGCAACAAGCCCCTAAGATCTCTGGTCTGAATTTAAGTGGCCAGCAGATCTTAGGGGTCGTGTAAAAGCGCCCATAGTTGTTTAACCATACTTGCAGGTACATATTAGAAGAATTATTATTATCTACTTTTAGAGTAGTTTTGACCCCTCCATCTGGAAGGACAGATTTTGAAGCTGAGGCTCCAGTTCTTTGGCAGCTTCATGAGGAAAGAGGAATCCTTGGAAAAGTCCTTGATGTTGGGAAAGATTGAAGGCAAAAGGAAAAGGGGATGGCAGAGAATGAGATGGTTGGACGGTATCGTCGATACAATCAACATGGATTTGACCAAACTCTGGGAGGCAGTGAAAGACAGGACAGCCTGGTATGCTCTGGTCCATGTGGTCACAAAGAGCTGGACACAACTGAATGACTGAACAACAACATGCAAGACTTCAATTATTTGGAGAGTAGGAGGAATACCCGCACTCTGGCTAAGCAGGTGATTGCGGACTACTTTGTCTGTGTCACACATGATCCCCAACAAGCAATATGGGGGTAGTGGAGGCTCTGGTAGTAAGTTGGTTAAGTATTGAGGTGTGCTTGGATGTGCATGTAATCAGGACACATAGTAGTACTTGAAGTACCAATATGTTAAGTACAGTGATTGTTATTCAAGTACAGTAGTACTTGAAGTACCAATATGTTAAGTACAGTGATATGTTAAGTACAACCTGAGGGTCATGACTCCTAAGGAGTTTACAAAAAATTTTCTAGGCAGGGCTCAGGTTCACCTTATGTGTGTTGTAGTCCTTCTCAAACAATTTCTTCCTAGACTTTTCAGAGCAGGATATTAAAGTTATCTTGTGCGGGGGGAGCAACAGTGCTTTTTGGGGGGCCGCCAGAAAGAAACCTCTATATTCTGAGAAGGGCTGACTTTATTCCATTAAAATGTCTTTTTAAAGCAAACAGAAAGTGTGTATGTATGTCACTGGTTACTTATCTATTATAAAAGAGGTTCATGACTTTAAAAAGTCTGGCAACCACTGGTTTAGTAGAACAGGAGAATTGTAATGATTGAGGAGGATGATCATGGAAATTTATTTATTATATTTATTTATTTATTTGATTTTTATACCACACCATCTCGCCAATGGCCATTCTGGGTGGTAGTCTGGAAAGAGCAGTAAATATTTCAGATGCAATATTTATTTTTCTTTCTATTTATGTATAGAACTGGTTGCATCTCTGATGACATGTTTTATTTCCTGGAAAATAAACTTTTAATAATAATAATAATAATAATAATAATAATAATAATAATAATAATAATAATAATAATAATAATAATATTAATAAATAAATTAATAAATAAATAATCTGTGGAAATACACCAGAAATGAAATTAACCTATTACAGTTCCCCCCGGTAAAAATAACCTTTCTTGCATTTTACTCACATTGATGAATCCCTTGTGATTTGTAATGTTGTTATTGAACACGTTTAATGATCTGCTGAGGACCTCATCTAGAAGCATTAGCAAGCAACATGAGATTAGAAATATATGGTGATGTTGCTACTTTTGAAAGAATGAAAATATTCAGCTACCAAGAAAGGTCTCAAGGGATCAAATTAGGAGCTAGCTGTGAAGGAAGATGTTTAGGCATGCTCTGGAATTATTTATCACCATTTTCTGTGTATGTGGGAGATAAGCAGACATTACATTTAAATTAAATAGAGAAGATTAATTGTTGTTGCTTAAAAAGTTATTTTTTCAGAGTTATTTTTTCTGAATTATTTTCAGTACAATTTATTTGGCATTGATAGTAAGTCTTCCTTCCCATAATCTAATACTGGATCTTATTTCTGCATTGCAACCAAGCCACTGTTAAGGTATAAGTGAAATATACTTGTATGTTTATTTTATATTTTTTTCAATTTAAAATTTGTTTGCTGCTTGAAATTTATGCAGTATAATGTTATTCCAGAGTATACATCTACAATAATGAGTCACCACTGACATCAGGTCTCCCACGTCAAGATCAAAATTCTGTTGACTGTTGTCGCTGTTTTGAAAAGTAGACGGCCTTTCCCCCCTCATGACCATATAATTGTTTGCTAACTCCTGAATAGGAGAAAAAGGGCCCATCTACTGAAAAGGGTCATCTACTGAACCTTAGTTTGGAGGATCATGGTGGTTTATACTTAAGGCACCACGGATGCCATGTGTTCCCTCCCCCTGCCTCCCTGGCCAATGACCCACCCATGAGGTAGTGCATGCTCCTCTTCTTCCCCTCTTCAGCTGTTTGACTATTCCCTAGCAGGACCACAGGTTTGCCTGTCCTGCCTCCCACTCTGAGTTGGAGATCAGCCTAGGAGGTGAGACAGGGAAGTCTGTGCTCCTGCCATAGACTGGTCGAACAGCCAAAGAGGAGGAGAGGTGCGCACACTGGCTGGTGAGTGGAGAATCCAGCTGGCAAGGCAGGAGAAGGGATTGCACAACACCTCTGACACCATGCATACAAACTTGGCATGGACTTCCAAATAAAGATTTGTGTCCATCTCTACTCCTGAAACAATAGAACAGCAGTCTAAACATCCTTTGGAAAATAACAAAAGAGGTGGGATAGATTTTACTGATTTCCCTTTATTTACTATAAACTGCTGTGAAAATGAAACAGTTTATTAGTTTTGCATGAGTAATTATTTGTCTCTCGCTGTCTCATGCACACAGATATGAACAGGATAAATATGCTTAAAATCATTTTAGCCCAGCATGAAATTGTTATCTTAATTTTGTTCCTCTGGTACTAGAAACCATATTTTTTAAAAAAATATGCAGAAACAGAAAAGGAGTTTGTGGGTCTCCCCTCCATCCCTGCATCATATTGTATGAATTAAAGCACAAGGGATTTTAGCAGTCATTTCAAACACACATGTGCCACAATCCTTTGCAAAAGCTGGACTTGAGGGTTTCTATAGGAAGCAAAGTTTAGCGGCAGGAGCAAATTTAGGAGACACATAGTGGCTGCCAGTGGGAACTAGGAAGAAACTACTGCTAGAGGGCAGCTGTAGGAGATAGTGGAGCAATGTGTTTAGCACTTTGTATAATACTCTCTGACTTTTCCTGTCAGCTATTGTGATATGAATAAATAAACCCCCTGAAAAACTCACAACAACAAACCACTGATAGATGTTTTTGAACTAAACCTCCCAGAACTCTTCATCACTAGGTGTGCAGGCCCAAATTTCTAGGAGTTGTAGTTCAAAAACTTCTGAGGGCCCAAGCCAGGAAACCACTGATAGACAGATGGACAGACTGATAATGTACAGTGTTCAGTCTATGTCAGTGATTCATAACCACATTGAACATGGTTGACGTGTATGTCTCTATCTCTAGACATATGTTCACTGTCCGATGGCTTTGACCTAAAGCTAGATGTTAATTCCAGCTATAGTAGACCCATTGATTCAGTGGAAACTTTATAAACCAACTCTTATGTAAATTCTGTTAATCCAGTAAGTATGTCCGCTCTAGTTTGAATTAAGAATTGGACTTAAGCCAGAGTTTTCCGTAAGTGGCCATTAATAAAACCACAAAGTTTGTGACTAAAAGAGAAATTCTTAACTGATGTGAACTTTTGTTCGTCACAGAAAGAGATTCTCTTCTGGAGTTGTCTATATTAGCTTCCTATGTTTGGTGACTGGTCTTCGGGACTTAAGGAGTTGTTTGAAGTATGATTTCAGAAGCATACTGGAGAAAGACCATCTTTATTACCTCTCTGAAATATTAATGTTGGTGGGTTCTAATTATGAGCTATAGGTCTCTAATGCTCACCTGAGAAAACATGACAGCTTTAACTCTGCTCCCAAAGCAGCAGGCTTGATTGTTGTTTAAATTCAGTATTAAGTGTACTCACTTTTTTTGTTATTGTCATTTGCATCACACAGATATTGCTTAAAATATATGAGAAAATAAACCTGATTTAGATATTAATTAACAAAAAACAATTGTTTTACATATGCAAAGAGGTTATCTCAATCACAATGATTAGAAGAATATCTGACATTTGCTATAGTTGATTGATTACTTGTGTTCCTTACAGTCCTCTTTTCCTCCAATGCACTTGTGTATATGAGTCTTCTCCTCAGTACTTTATCTTTAAAACAACTTTGTGAGGTGGGTCAAGCTGAGATAAAGTCACTAACCCAAAGTCACTCATTGAATGCCATGGTTCAGTCAGGGCTAGAACCTAGATATCTCAAGTGCCAGTCCAATGGTCTCTAAACCACACTTCAGTGATTCTCACACTGGGCATTTTTGCCCTAAGGTTACCCAAACTGTACATTTATTATGCTGGGTTTTTACAATAATGGAGATTTTGACAGCCCTGCTTTTTTAGAAAAGAGACTGGCATAAATTTTCTTTGGGATGCCTGTTATGAAAAGCACTTGCTCGCTCTCTTTTAGCATGCTACACCACAGCTATCATGAGCTGAAATGAGCATATTTCCCATGAGTGAGCCTTCCCTGCTCAGTGATGATAGTTGATAATAAAAAGAATGGGTTAGTGAGTTGACTTATTGCTGTTGTCCATGACCTTTGTGTTGAATGGGTCTTCACTTTTAATAAAGATGTTGTCACCATTCTTTGCAACACAGATATTACATCCCGGTTCAAGTAAGTGCTGGACATGTTAAATAGCCTGTTGTTATTCTTGGCTAGTTCTAAGCTACACTGAGACAAAGATGAAAAATTACACTGCAGAGCTTTAGAATACATCTCCTACACAATGGGTGGTGGTGGTGGTGGGGAAATACTACAATTAATTGGAGTTCTAAGCTGACAGTATCACCGAAATGTAAACCCGGTAACAATTTTTTTTTTTTTTGCTTTATCTCATCTTGTTGATGCACAGCATTTCAAAGTTGCCTTCCAGTATAATATGTGTACCACAAGGCCGTGAAATGTCTACAAATGTCTTGGCATAAGGAGGTGATTTAGCACAAGCCAACTGGGCTAGGTTTCAGGTTTGTTCTTTGAATTTAGCTATGTTAGTATCCCCAGAAAAAAGAAAACACATTTGAAATGCTGGGAGATTTTTCATGTCACATGTTGCTATTGTCATTCGAAATGTACCATTTTAATGTGTTTGAAGCAATCTCAGAATTACTTCTCTTGTGGAAAAAGAGTGGAGCGTTGCCCAATTTTAGTGAAACATTTGAAGGTGAAGAGCAACAAACGCTCATTACCAAGTTTACCCCTAGCCAAAATAAATCCCAGTATTCCAGCTGAGGAAATAAGCACTTGAAAAGACAAGCTGTGGATAACTAAGCTGTAGGGACAGGGTCATTTCCCACCTATGTGCTTCCTTGGCTGTTAACATTGGTCCTTACATCACTCTGTAAATTTAGTTTCTAAGCACAGTAAACCACCACAGTGTCATGTTCTTAAATCTCATGCTGCTGATGTGAGATGTGGTTTAAGAATGAGATGAAGGAGGTTAAGAGAAGATATTTGTCTTTTGCCTACACCAGAATAGCTCTCCTTATTTTATGTATAACTATTAGGATTTACAGGCCTCAGGAGATTAGCTGAAGTATCAAGGAAAGAGTATGCTTCTCTGGGTTCTTACACAGAAAGATGTATCCCAGGGTGAGCAGCCTTGGAGAAGAAGACAGTCTGATTTTCAGTGTGAGATGGCTTTAAAGCCTTGGCCCCTTCTTCACCAATGCCCAGTTAGAAGGAAGCTTTGGTTCTCTTTGTTGTTCCAGTGGGTCTACCAGCAGATATTGCTTGGCTATCACCAGTCCCTTCATTCCTGTCTTTTTGACAGCCCGTTGGTGGGACCACTATGCCATTTGGATACCAACACAGGGAGCAGACCATGAGGACCATGATTCACAATTCATGTTATAGAAGCTCCAAAAAGTGGCACAAAACCTAGGGGAAACCACCAAACCGTGCTCCTCTTAACTGAGTGATGTCACAAGCTTACAATTTAAACTTGAATTGTAGGGAATTGGTGGCTGCTGACCTGGCAGGGAGAATTCAACAATAAATGTTGATAGACTACAACACAGCCTTGTTTTCATAATCTCTAATGAAAAAGAGATCAGAGATGATGCTTTTATCAAGGGATGTGCTTGCATGCTGTCATGAAACTCTCAAACATTATGGTTGAATTTCTCAGGAGATCCACCCAATGAAACACCAAGATAGAATCAAATCTACCCATTTCACATTCTCCCACATTTGAAAGCATCACCCCTCCCTAGAAAGAAGTCACTGCCATTTTTATCTGGAGCTGTATTTGAGAAAAGTAAATGCAATGAATTATAGCTAGGGGTAATAGAACTAGAGTAGTTCCATTGAATCAATGGAACGTATGGATCTGTTGACTGACCTAATCCTAACTCACTCGATGGTTTATCTCTAGTTATGCCTTAATGCACTACACAATCGGATTTCAGACATTGTGTCACATCTGTGTGTAGTTTGAACCTTCAATTTGAAGCATTGTTGAAGCAGTCGAGAGAGGGGGGAGAAGGGGATCATCAGGTCCCTCTTGCTAATTGCATTTGCTTTCATAAACTTTTCTGAATTTATCCTATTCTCTTAACAGAAACCATGAAATTTGATTACACCCCCCTCGCCCTTCTTCTCAGTTACAGCCACACAGAGATAGAAGATGTATTTTCCTTTCTTTTCCCCAGGCTTTATAATGAGTATTGGAAAAGGCAGAGAGGTTTGTGAATTTTTCTCTCTCTCAGTAAAATGAGTAGGATCATGCTACTTTGGGTAATTATAGAACCAGGGAGAGGAGTACCCACTCGCAAATACTACTGCTGGTGCTGAAAAGCCTGGACTAGGCAACAAAGCACAAAGCATTGAACCCGGTACTTCTTTTTGAAGCTTGTTTTCTCAGATTGTGGTCAGACATATGAAAGAGAAGTAACAAAGAAAGCATCCTTATTTATCAACTGCTGCTCCTCTTAGGCAGAGGAGGGGAGCTGTCTGAACTGGTGGAAACTGTTAACTGCTGTTTGTGGGATGAAGAAAAAAATAATCAAAACATTCCATCTGAAAATATACATATCTTGGAATGAGCATAACGTCTGTATTATCCATACTTTCCAGATTGGGGAATGATGATGAGACATGTAGAATGCTTCAGTCAGTTTCCTGGCAGGCAAATGTCACTTTGTGGCTGATAATATACAATGTGCTAGAAACATGTCTGCATCAGTACGAAACTGTAATTTGCACACCAATCAGCAACTGTTTCCAAAAAAAAAAAAAAAACCTTAACACTATTCCTCAGCTTCACTGATATATTGGTGGATGAACCACGTGGTAAATAACTAATGAGCATTTGATTGAATTAGTTTCTCAGCTGTGAAGCAGTAATAATAATAATAATAATAATAATAATAATAATAATAATAATAATA
>JAHTLZ010000129.1:29527334-29555975 GCA_023846285.1 Phrynocephalus versicolor | reverse complement strand
ATAAATAAATAAATAAATAAATAAATAAATAAATAAATAAATAAATAATTCCTTCCAGTATTAGAAATTCAAAAATAACTCTGCTTATCTGTTGACTGTTCTGTCTCTCTCTTTCTACAGTTGATGACAGTTGTTTGTTGCTGTTGATCTGTTTGGTTGGTTGCTAATGAGTTTTCAGTAAAGACAGCAGTTTGCACAAATCTGAAATTTCAAGCAGCCATAAAGATCCTTTTAAATTATTTCTCCTACAAATGTCTCGGAGTAAGTTATTGAGACTTTAAGTGCCAGACAGTTAATGAGATAGGGATGGACTTGGGAGAACTTGCAGATATTCTCCTCTGTAGGTCTGTCCTTCTATTATGTAGCAAGAGAATTTTAGCTGAAATTCAAAACTCTGCAACACTAGAGGCACAACTGCCGTTTTCAAAAATCAAGAAAAAAAATCAAGATGGAAGAACGTGAAACAATTGGAGAGAAGGGAGAAAGTGGCATCAGAAACTCTAGGAATATCAACTTAAGGTAGACGGAAGGAAGCACAAGTTATAACAGCTGGACAGCAATCCAGGAAACCTGAGGAGATTCTTTCTCTCCACTCTCCCCAATGCAGTGATAAGCATCTTCTTGAGCATGAGCTGACTTTACAGTCTTGGCACAACAGTGATGGCTAAAGTAAACTTGTATAAAATGCAAAATGGGCAGAAATGTTGACAGCTTGAGAAAGGGCAACCAGCTGCAGGCACTGAACCAGTGACTGCCATCTCCAGTGACCCTCCCTTCCAACAATGAACAGCCTCCACAACATAACAAGAGATTTTCCTCCTCAGACTGTTGCTATCTATATATGAAGAGCAATATTACATGACACAGAACTAGCAGTCCTTCCTGTCTCACACGATAAGCCTCCTTTTAAAGTGTTCTGCTTATCTGCTTTTATTTACTGTAAGGCATTTATTTACTGTAAATGCCTGAATAGGACTCACATTTTCCACCTCCCTAGTCTAACATGCTGAACCTTATAGAACCTTGCTGAGCCTCTCACACTGCAAAGCAGTGCTGGCTTTGGGAGATTGTTATTTGTTTGTTTGTTTTCCCCCACTTCCATACTGCCCCACTAGTGATCTCACTCACTACACAGGCGGCAATATAAAATAAAATTATGCAATAAAATAACAGTGATATATAGCAAAATTATAGATGGGCACAAAATGCCAAAATTGTGTTTCATTTCTTTATTCATTTATAATTGTTTTTGTTTCATTTAAAACAAAATAATTTGTTGTATTTTTTTTTCATTTTTCATTTGTTTCACTTTTCTTTTTCTTTTTTTGATTTTTAAGTTTTTAAAACTCATGCCGACTAGCTGGCCCAGGGCCGGGTTGGTGCATTTAAAAAATAAAATTAAAAAACATTTTTTACTCGTGTCTACCAGCTGGCGCGTGGGCTGGGTTGGTACATTTATTTATTTATTTATTTTTAATTTATTTATTTTAACTCACACCAACCAGCTGGCCTGTGGGCTGGGTCGGCACAGTTTTTTCTTTCTTTCTTTCTTTCTTTCTTTCTTTCTTTTAAACTTGTGCCAAACAGCTGGCCCGCAGGCCAGGTTGGCATGCTTTTCTCTTTTCTTTTTCTTTTTTCTTTTTCATTTTCTTTTTATTTGCTCACAGTGCGGGTTGGGTTAGCATGTTTTTTTAAGTTGTTTCTTTCTGTCTTTATTTTTTACCTCACACTGACCAGCTGGCCCATGGGCCAGGTTGGTGCATTTATTTATTTATTTATTTATTTATTTATTTATTTATTTATCTATTTATCTATTTATTTATTTATTTAATTTTTTTACTCCCGCATGGGCCAAGTCAGCACATTTTTCCCTTTTTTAAAAACTCACACCAACCAGCTGGCCCATGGGCCAGGTCAGTGCGTTTTTTAAAAAAACTTTGTTATTTACTCCCATGTGGGCTAGGTCAGTGGGTTTTTTAAAATTAATTTTTCTTCCTTTTTACTTGTGCCGATCAGCTGGCCCATGGGTTGGGTTGGTGCATTTTTAAATTTTTTAAATTTTTTACTCGTACGCCGGCCGGGTTGAGATGTTGTTGTTTTTTTAACTTGTGCTGACCAGCCAGCCCACAAGCCAGGTCAGTGTGTTTTTTTTCTTTTTTCCTTTTCTTTTTTAAATTTCCAGAGCAGTGTTACCAGTCAAGGTCAGGTATATTTGCAAAGGAATGTTGCAAATGGCCTGCAGTTCTTAATGCAGCCGTTAATAAATTTGATTTCTTTGGAATGGGCCTTATAATGGTTGGCTTTACTGGGACACATTAATGATGTAACAATCGAGAAATGAGGGGTGGTTTTGCAGCACAAAAATGCCTTGTGTACATCCTCAGGCCATACTAACTAAAATTGATGCAATTTAACCTGACTACATGATGCATTGGGCATCTCCATCAGATCTACTGGTATCAACAAGGAGTCAAGGTACTGATGGATGCTTTCAACCTTAGATCTAAAGTGGATTGCCAGCCAATTTACAATTCTCAATATTTGGATGGAGAAATTATTTTTGTCTGGAAGAAATGAGGTCATGAACTACACAGAAGAATTTTACCTGATGGTTGGAAGCCATCTCAATTAGTTGGTTATTGTGGCTTCTTTAGGCAGCCTTGAGGTTATTCTGATATCTTCCAGATGCTTCCCTGACAGCTGCCAGAGTGAATTTCCCTGCCTGTCTGACCCACCTTGATGCTGGATTGAATATTATTGGGTGGGGTGGAGGATAACTGGGAAAGGGCTTCTCCCCCTTCCTCTCCCACCCAGGTTTCAGTTATACATGCCAGGTCAGCCTTTTTATCTTCTATCAGATCTAATATTAGTTCAGATTTATTTTAGACCAATCTCATATTTAATAGCAACATCTGCAGATCAGAAGGTCTGCTGATAAGGTAACCTTGATTCTGCCTGCTGGGAGGAGGATACTATAAATCTGGGCCATGTTTTCCCATAATGGCCTGCCCTCTACTCAGTGTTGTATCTCTCCTTACCACTCACCACTGACATGGCCCTGTCTCAAAAGATTTTGTCCATGATGAAATACCAGACTTAATTCACCCCTTTACCACCCAGCTGCCCCACGGTACACTCTTTAACAACGGTGATGTGAACAACTGAGAAATTAATGATTACCCATTTATCGCTAAATTTAGCTGGCTCATATAAACCACACTGGAAGCATCCTTGTTTTAGATTTAAGACTCCAAAAGAGGGAATTTGTTAAATTAAAATTTAATTAAATTAAATTAAAATCAATAAAGCTATGGCACCCAATTAGAATGAAATAAGTTAAGATAAGCAATAAATAAACAGGGCAATTAATTAATAAACAGGGAGTTCATTCCTTTCTGCCCTCAGAGAACATAATATGCAGCTAGTTAAATGCCATCAAGTCAGAACTTATTTATAGTGAACTCAAGAGGGCTTTCAAAGTAAGTGAGACACTTATGGAATACTTTTATCAGTTCCACCCACCTCCTCCATGAGGTTCCATGGCCAAGTGGAGATTCAAACCCTGGTTTCCAGAATCCTGGTCCATCAATCAACCTGTTACACCATAACAAGTACTCCTGTTATGCAGCTACTACCTTTCATGACAATGTTTTTTTCAACACCTTTTCACTAGATATAGTTAAACTAAACATCGCCTAAATAGTTCTAAATATGCCTTCTAAATCTGCTCAAGTGGTGCAAGCATACTACCAAAAAGCTATGACAGAAAATAAAATAAAAGTATCCTTGTTTGGGATAGATTTTGCTTTAAGCAGTTCCTGTACAATGGAGCAAACACCTCCCTAACGTTTGTTTTGGCACACTCTTCCAGAAACAGGAAGCGTCTCTCACAGTCTCGTGTAGAAAATGAAAAGTATTGTGTAAATACTTAAGTATTGTGTAAAAATGAAAAGTATTGGGGTGCTTTCTGCTTCTCAATATGATCTAAACAATTGAGTATACTCCAGAGGACTAGAATGCCATGAATAGGCTCATTAGTTGCGCAATGGCCTGGAGTGTGTGAAAGTCACACCTATACAGCCCTTCCGAATACCCATTAAGTATGGGTCATCAGCAGTGGCCTTCTTGGTGGAGGTGTGAAGTGCTTTTGATATGTCTGGGGATCAATTAAAGGGCAGCATGCTATAATCGGGTGGGAAGCCTCACACCAACTTTCATCAGACTGACGAAGCTACTTGGATGAGCAGTGAAAAGTTTTGATATCAGGACGAAAACAAGTCTAGTTGCCATGACACAACTTCCAGATACCCAGTGTGAACTTGCTTGCTGGTACACCTCTTTTATAATTATGGACTTCTAGTTGTAATGGTCTTGAACAGACCACTATCTGGTGCACTTAAATCTTCTGGACTGTATATTGCCACCTTGGGTCCTTTTCCAAAGAGAAAGGTGGGGTAAAAATATTCAAAATAAAATAAAATAAAATAAAATAAGAGGTATAAGATCTGCCAAATTAATCAAAAGAAATTATAACATTTTAATGTATAAAAAACATCAAGTTTCTACACAGTTCAGTGATTTATATTTACAGTAGTTTTCAGTATAACCTCTACATTCTTGTAACATAAAGGTTTTAGGTTAGTTTACACTTTAATGCCTCTTTTAAGAGAAAACAGTTTTTAGAGAATAACAGCCATCACTCCAATACTAGCTTCTATTTTTTACCTTATATAAGTAGCCTGCTTCCAGTCAAAAATACTCTCATTATCTTAACATTTTGAATTGTTTTTAATTTTACTTATATATATGCCCATAATTTTATATTTCTGAATCCTCTGACACAAATAAAGACCTCGTGCAATCCTTTTATCCACACATATTACAAGCAGTAGTATAAAGGAGAATATGGAACATTGGTGGGTTTTTTTACAATAAATTAGTAATACTTCTAAAAACCATTGCCTTCTAGAATTAATTACTGCAACATTTATAAAGTACCTCTTTATATTTCTATTTTTGACAAGTTGCTAAAGGTAACTTGAGTTACTTTTTTAAAACTTCTAAATCCAGAAGCAGGAGGCATAGCCAAAGTGAGTAACTGAACCATGTGATGTTTCTATTTCACTATTTAGTGAGGCCCCACTTCCCAAGGTTTAACATTCACTTTTAACAAACTACAGTAACCCCCATGAAGTTAGGAGTGTAATGTAACTTAGCTGTACCTTTGTTGTTGAGGAAAGAAATTGACAATTTATTTCTGTTATTTATTTAAAATATTTTATCAGGCCTTGCAGTTTAAAGGGACCTAAGGTGTTTTACGTCATTAAAACAGCATTTAAAAGCTTAAAAACAGTATGCAGATATTAAAAGAAATTAAACAAGCATTATATTGAAGTGATAAATAAAAACAATATTAAAACACATTTTAAACGACAGCACACAATAATCTGTTTTAAAACCCTTTTCAGACAATGAATCGTTAAGGAAAAGCCTGTCTGAAGAGGATGATCTTGTAGTAGAACAGCAAAGATGGGGCCAGTCTGGACTCCTGTGGGAGGGCATTCCAGTGACTGGGAGAAACCACAGACAAGCTCCTCTCCTGTGTCTCCACCAAACACATCTTTGAGGTGGTGGGACCAAAAGAAAGACCTCCCCTAATGATTTTTAATGTCCAGGCAAAACTACAATAAGTAGTTTTGAATACAGCTAATTATTTGCTATTAACATACTCATATCAATTGGTTGCATGTGAATGAAAAATGTGGGCTTCAATATAAATTCAGTAAATAATTATCATAATGGAGAATCTGTTATCCAGAACTTTTTTTAATAAATGGATGGTTAGAATATTTGTCACATAGACTGCTTTTGTTTTATACATATAACATATTCTCATTCAGTGTAAATTGCTGTGTGGCACTGATGTCAGCAATAAACGGTGCAAAAATGTACACAGCATAGAAATTAGCACATCCAGCAATAAACAGTCTGAAACAATTTGGTTATTTATCTCCAACATTAGGACCATTAAAAATTGAAAAAGTGCTGTGATTCAATTTGTCCTTTCTCAGAAATATTGATCCTAATTTTCCACTAACCAGACCTTTTGGACTGCGGCTCCACGTGGAAAATTAATTTGCATAATGTTTTTTCAGATATACACAAGCTGATTTGGTGAAAAATGAATCTCCAGCAGGTAACAGCATGGTCTTCTTTAACTCAGCTCATAAGACACATCATCCGTTATGCCTAGAACACAAGTACAACAAAACATGCAAGATAAAGAAATGGCCTCCATGTCCCGAGAAAACATTGGACATCATACCATATCTACATATCCAAATGCAAAATGCAGTGTTCCATTGCAAAAATTGCAGAGTACAACCACTGTACACGGATAAGAAAGGATAACTTTCAAGTCTAAACATCTCTTCCATGGTTAGGGTGCTTTGTCTGTCTCACTCTTGGCAGTCAAAATGGATGCTTACATTATGAAGAGGCAATAAAAACTCTTTTGCTCAATTCTAAAGAGGAGTTCTATTCATGAATATTTCTGGCAGTGATAAACAAAATAAGTTATTTTAACATTCTTTGCCCATGATTACAGATACAAGAACTTCAAGGGCACTCTTGTATTTTATGGCGGCCTCAGAGTGCCTCATTTTACATTCAGTCTTTGTGGCATCATACGCGGTGTTCTTATGTATTCCTTTCTTCTGCCTATTTCTTAGAAGAAAAAGCATTACGAGGAAAGAAGAAACCACAGGTCCACTTGTTTTTCCCAATTTAGGTAGATGCACCAAATCAATGGCACTTCCTGTTGACTTCTCAATCTCCTATCATTCAGCAGGTCTACTCTAGTTGAGACAGTTATGTTTACATATTGTCTTTGAACTTTGTGCAGTAGGAGCTACACAGGTTTTGGTATAACCAGGTTCTGGTTAGTTCTTTCAAGTAAGAATTAGAAGGAGGAGGGCAAAACTTGAATTTCTGGCATGAGAACAATTCCTCACTTTCTTCTGAAAAGGTGATTAGAGAAAGAATATGCAACCAACAAAGGAGCCCAAACCAAGCAGGAAGAAAGGGCTGACTCAATTATGGAGGCAAGAAAAATACCAATCAAATTAGTGGCAAATAATAAAGCAGTACTGATGCTCAGTGCTAAGACATGGAATAATGTAGTTTTTTCAGCCGGAGCCCTCAATGTGGAGGCACTCAGAAAAAGCATTGTCAAACTCTGAATTTATTCTGTTTGCCATAAGTGATGAAATTTAATTGAGTAGATCATGCCTGATTCCAGAATTGTTTCCAGAACTAGCTGAGACTGTTCATGTGACTGGAGCAAGGAGCAGCTTTCTCTCTATCACATAATATGACATTCTGTTCTGAGTTGATCCCTGACTAGACAAAATTAGCCACATGACCAATTCAGATAAAAATCAGTAATTAGAAGGGAACAACTGATGCTTTATCCTGTCTTGATACAGGACTTTGTATCAATAGGCATGTGGATTTAGTGAACTGGTGGATATTGTCTATCTTGATCTTCAGAAGGCTTTTGACACAGTCCCTCACCAAAGGCTGCTGAGAAAATTGCACAGTCAGAAAATAAGAGGGCAGGTCCTCTTATGGATTGAGAACTGGTTGAGATCCAGGAAACAAAGAGTAGGTGTCAATGGGCAATTTTCACAATGGAGAGAGGTAAAAAGCCTTGTGCCCCAGGGATCTGTCCTGGGACTGGTGCTTTTCACTCTGTTCATAAATGACCTGGAGACATGGACAAGCAGTGAGGTGGCCAAGTTTGTGGATGACACAAAACTTTTCTGTGTGGTAAAAACCAGAGAAAATTGTGAAGAGCTCGAGAAGGATCTCTCCAAATGGGGGAATGGGCTGCAAAATAGCAAATGCATTTCAATGTAGGAAAATGTAAAGTAATGCATATTGGGGCAAAAAATCAAAACTTTATCTATCAACTCATGGGCTCTGAGCTATCCGTGATTGATCAGGATAGAGATCTTGGTGTGCTGGTGGACAGCTCAATGAAGATGTCTACCCAGTGTGTGGCAGTGGTAAAGAAGGCCAATTCCATCCTAGGCATTATCAAAAAGGGATTGAAAATAAAAAAGAAAAATTATAATGCCATTGTACAAAAAGATAGTAAGGCCGCACCTGGAGTATTGTGGTCAATTCTGGTCACCGCATCTCAAAGAAGACATAGTGAAACTGGAAAAGGTGCAAAAGGGAGCGACTAAAATGATTACTGGGCTGGGGGCCTCCCTTATGAGGAAAGGCCAGAACATTTGGGGCTCTTTAGTCTGGAAAAAAGGTGCCTAAGGGGGAATATGATTGAGATGTACAAAATAATGCAAGGCATGAGTAAAGTGGACAGAGGGACACTCTTCTCCCTCTCACAAAATACCAGAACTCGGGGACATCCACTCAAATTGAAGGTTGGGAGAGTGAGACCAAACCAAATATTATTTTTTGCCCAGCGTGTTTTTAGTATGTGGAACTCCCTGCCACAGGATGTGGTGATGACATCTGGCCTGAATGCCTTCAAAATGTGATTGGGCAGATTCCTGCAGGAAAAGTCCATCACAGGTTACAAACCACGATGGAGATGTGTAATCGCCAGGCTTAAAACCAGGGTAGTTCAAGGGCCAGGTGCAGGGGAGTAGTATCAGGAAACAGATATCTAATCTCATGCGGTCCCAGACACATTTGGTGGGGCCTCTGTGAGATACAGGAAGCTGGACTAGGTGGGTCTTTGGTCTGATCCAGCATGGCTCTTCTTATGTTCTTATGGAAGCTAGAGCAATATTTTGAAATTATTTCAATTCTCGTAAACAAAGTTTACTCATGTATCATAGCAGACCATGAGAGCAGTTTTTTCCACTAAGCCTTCATCTGTGTCAGCTGTAGTGTTGATGGAGATCTTCATATAAGCAGGAAAATGTACAGGTACACATAAACACACAGTGTTACACATACACAGACTTGGAAGGCTTATAGTTTGTTTGTTCCTCAGAAATCTCCATTGAGATTAGTGTATTTCCCACTCATCACAGTGGGAACACAGGGATTTTACAAACTAGGGAACAGCAACCTCGCTCCCATCCAACTGAACATGTGGAATGCATGAGACACTTATTAGGGCCTCTTTGGTTTTGGCTGCACCTGGAATAGATGAGGTGACGTATGGCCACAGGACTGCACATTATATACCCCTGAACTAGCAAATACTGATAGGATGCTAATGGGGCCAAATATCAATGTTAAGTATTCTCCTTCTGTCTCCAATTCTTTAGTCATTTATCACTTCTTCACTCCAGTCAATTCTTTCCTTGTGTTCCCTATTCCTAGCTTTGTTCTACCATCACCTGTTCATGTCTTAGGCTGTCTTCCTGCATCCAGAATGTCTCCCCACTTTCTTGCATTTCCCATTTTGTAGAAGGTCACCCAACTGTGTCAAATGACTGATATCATGTGGCAAGAGTTCAGATCTCTATGTGCAGCCTCCCTTCTTTCAATGTGAAATAACCAGCAATAGTTCATTCACACAGCCATTGCACAACATTCTGGTTTCACAAATTCCATTTCCCGTTATCCCCACACATACACCCTTATTAACAAAAATTAATATGGAGACATCAATTTGCTGATAAACTGTCAATACTGTCCAAACACAGAATTTAGGGGCTGGTGCTTTTTGCTCTTGATTAGACATGGGCACGACTCGGCGAAATCCTCGTTTCCGTTTTCAGTTGTCCTTTTCGTTACGTAACGAGAACGGTAACGGGAATTACTCTGCTCCAGCTCGAACCCGACCCGATAAAAGACAAATTTGGTCGGGTTTGTCGTTGTCGTTCATGGCATCACGGCGATCGTGCGATGCCAAGTAGCACAGAAAAAAAGTTTTAAAAATTAAAAAAAAAAAAACCCTGATTCCCGGCCATAAAAGCAGGCGAAAATATGCCTGCCTCAGTGAGGGCACCTACCAGAGAGGGGTGGTTTCTGGGGGGAGGGGTCCCCGGCCTTCCCCCCCTCTCCTGTCCTGGGCTGCCGGTACCAGGCTGGGGGGGCATCCTCGTCGTCTCCATTTGCCATGTGGTGGGGGGGATCCAAAAGGGCGACCGCAATATTTATTTTTAAATTGTGGTCTAAAAACCCACCAAAGCACCACAGAAACATTTGAAAACAGGTATTTTAACTACCGGAATTTTTATAGTAGCAGCAGTGGGTTTTTCTTGCAACAAAACGTCTCCATTGATTTTATTTTATTTTATTTTTATTTTTATTTTTTTACACCTGCACATGCGCAATGATGGGCTGGCCATGGGATGGGACCATGCTAATTTTTGGAGCCATTCCACCAATCGCATGGTCAGGTTTTGACTGAGACTTCTGGATGTGCCAGAGAGGGCATTAAAAGCCCACAAACCCTAACCCTAACCCTAACCCTAACCCATACACCAGTACGCTGTCCTTCTTAGTGGGTCAGAGGCACCCAGAGGTGCAGCCCACTAACCCACCCTAACCTTAACCGTAACCCTAACCCTAGCCCTTATCCTAACTCCAACCCTAACCCAGATCCGTACGCAAGTACACTTCCCTTCTTAGTGGGTCAAAATGAGGCACCCAGAGAGGTGCCTCGCAGAGCCCACTATCCCCTACCCCTATCCCATTCCCTAACCTGTACGCCAGTACGCTAGTATGCTTCCCTTCTTAGTGAGTCAGAGGCACCCAGAAAGGTGCCTCTGCCACTTACCCCCCACCCTAACATAATGTAATAATGTATGGTACACGGCGGCTCTGCGAAACGCTTCCCTTCCCTTCTTAGTGGGTGAGACGTCAGAGGCACCCAGAGAAGTGCCTCCCAGAGCCCACTTACCCAACCCCAACCCCAATCCCCAAACGACAAACGACAAACGGAAATGAGAATTTTTTGAAAATTATTGCGACAAATGGCAACAACCCGAAACGGACCTGTCCCGACAAACGACAACTCGAAACATCATTTTTTCTGGTCGTGCCCATCTCTACTCTTGATACATTGAGGTTAATGTATAGGAGCCAGCTGGCCACTGTAGGGCTAAGGGCTATGTATGTTTCAGTTTTCTCCATTCTCTTTTTCTCTTCTCTGATTTCTCTGGTGTCATCTGTGGACATCAATGGGGTCCATAATTTGTTGGTGGTATGCAATAATCCCCCATAAAAATTCCTATGAAATCAAGAGGATCCTTTCTTGATTTCATAGATCCATCTTTTATTTAAATTTCCCCACTCTTTCCACTACACCCCTGCCAGAAAACCTACCCTCATTCATCCACTGGCATAAGGAGGATTCAACACACAAAAGAATAGGGGCAAAAAAAAAACTGCAGCAGGTGAAGAGGGAGTTGTATAGGCAACCTACAAATAAATATTCCAGCACTATGGGTTCACATAGAACTCAAAACCAAAAGTAATGTGGGACAGAATGCAGAGGGTAAAAAGGGCAGCTCAGAGCCCAACGTAGTTTGGGGGTGGGGCATGTTTGCCCTCTCACCCCAGACTTTTGGTGGCTACTCGGATCGGCATTAAGTTGCTATGCTTTTTTGCCCACCCCATACTCATTTTTGTGTGGGGTGGGTATCATTTTTCCTCCTCACTGGTCACAACCCATGTAGGCAGGTAGTGCAAGAGGTAATGGTATTCAGGTAGGCCCAAGTAACTCGCCCTTAAGGTGCTAGACAGCCCTCAAATAAAGTTAATAATCATTGGTATGTTTAGGAGTAAAATAAAGTCAGCAAGTTAATATTAGGCCAAACCAAGGGCTGTGGTGGGATAGCAGATTCACTCTGGTTGGCACGATGCTGAACAGGTGGGCAGCATCTTGCTAGGGGTGAATCTCCCTGAATACATAATGTGCCGATAGACAATTATTTCTGCCCATTACCTGCTTGCACTACGGTCTCAGGTACCCTTAACAGGTTACAGGCATGTTAGTGGATTTAAGTAAAAAATGAAGTTGTCTTGCCTCTTTATTTCCGGGTCTTGGGGGGGGCAAAGTTGTAGCTCCATTGCTTGCAGGGACTGCCATGGATTCATCACACTTGGGGGAGGGGGAATACAAAATAGAACATGCACTGTTTGAACACAAACAATCAAGCAAAACCAAGATCAAGAGAGAAACTATAGAGACATTTTGGGTGTCTGAACATAGCCTTAGGCTGCAAACATAAATGCAACACTAGGCAGTAAGCTCAACTAAACCCAGTGGAATGTTGTTCTGGGTAAATATGCAGTTCTTATCAATGCTCCATACTACCTACACCTCCCCATGGAAGCTTATTTCAGACACTGGGCTAATTCTCATTTGTGAAACTCTTCAACAATGCAGACCTCTAGATTAGTCTTTGTGATAATAATTGGCATGTTCACCAATATAAGCATTCCTTCTCAAGGCTTAAACATGATAGGTAGTTGTAAAAGAGGTTGTATGACTTGTTGAAAGTGGAAAAATGGGTAACCCCATTTGCACAACTGGAAGTTGAGTCATGGCAACTGGACTTCTTTTCTTGAGAGATTGAAATGTTTTGCTGCTCAGCTTTGTCAGTCTGAGGGAAGTTAGTGGCAAGGCCTCCAATTTATAGTTCACCTTGATTTCATATTCCCCTGCTCTGAATAGGCTTATTACATGGACAGTGGCCTGAATAGATTTGTTAGGAGGACAATGCCATGAATAGGCTCATTATGTCTTGGTGTGCATGAAAGTCCTACCAGTGCAACCCTTCCCAGTACCCATTAAGTATGGAACATTATCTGTGACCTTGCTCGTGGAGATGTGAAGTGTTTCTGATTTCTTTGGGAATGGTTAAAAGAGCAGCTTAATAAATATCAGACAGATTGTGCCTGAGGTGAACTATAAATTGGAGGCCTTGCCACTAACTTCCTTCAGACTGATGAAGCTACTTGAATCAGCAGTGAAACATTTTGATCTCTCAACAAAAGAAGTCCAGTTGCTAATATGACTCAACGTCCAGATAACCTCACTTGGATGACTTCTTCACAGACCCATTTGCACAAGTGACTATGTCTCTTTAGGGGGCAACAGAGATGGGTAGTTAGGAAACTCTGGTTCATTTCCTTGTTTTGTCTGCTCTGCTGTTTTCCACCCTATAGACTGACCTTTCCATATCTGAGTTGTCTTCCTCCCTGTGGAAGGTCAAAGTGACTCATATGGGAGCAAAGGAAGCTCTATAGACAAACTCCAGTTATCTTGGGGCAGTGTGAAATTTCCTCTCCAACCAAACCAAGAAGATTAATGATACCTTTCTTGGCTTGGCTGGAAGAAAGTGGAGGAAGTGAGTATTAAGAAGATAGCCAGGAAAGGAGGGGAGAGTTGGTACCAAAATGAAAAATGTGACTCAGGAGAACGGTCTGATAAGACTACATAGTAGAGTATTTTGGCAACTATGAGCCTTTTCACATGACCCCTAAGATCTGCTGGTCACTTAAATTTGGACCAGAGATCTTGGGGGCTTGTCGCTGTTCCTGTGTTCCCACCCCCTCCACATTCCGGGCTGCTGGCTGCGTGAGGGGAGGGAGAAAAAAAAGGAAGAAAAGAATGTAGCTCACCTCCGTTCTGCCGTCTCACTCTTGCCTCCGCGGCATTCCATTCTCTTAAGTAGCTCTTAAAGGGGCGGGGGGCCAAAAAACAACAAACAGAAGCGAGGAGAGCCCGGCACTCTTAAGTTACATCCGCATCAGGAATTCTTCAGACCTGGAGAGCAGGTACTTGAAAAGTGCGCTGGGACACGCTTAGGTGGGCGTGGTCACACTTAATTTTCTGTAAACTCTGGAGCTGGTGGGGAAACAATTTTAAGCTCCGGAGCTGGGAGCCATTTGCCACAGAGTTTAGGGGTCATGTGAAAAGGCTCTATGATGGAGCTATTCAAAACTAGAAGAGTAGGAAGTCTGACTTCTGAACTACAACAGCTTCTGGTTAGACAGATCCTTTGAGGGCCTACAATGTTCTTACAGAACTTTATCATTCCTACTCATGCCGTCTATTCTGGGCTCCTTGAAAGTGAAAGAGTGGCCAGTGGGGTATCACCCTCCAGCATTTGTGGGAAGGTCAACCTTCTAGAAGCATGAAATAAAAACATCCAAGAAAGCTAGGTGAGACCCACATAATCCTTATATGATGCCTCAGTTCTATCCTGAATACATGGGGGGGGGGGAGTGTGGGATCTCTTCCTTAAGAACATAAGAACATAAGAAGAGCCATGCTGGATCAGGCCAAAGGCCCATCTTGTCAAGTTCCTGTATCTCACAGTGGCCCCACCAAATGTGTCTGGGAGTGCACAAGACTAGATATCTGTCTCCTGATACCACTCCCCTGCATCTAGCCCTTGAAGTATCGTGGTATTAAGCCTGGAGATTACACATCTCCATCATGGTTTGTAAATTTAATTTAAGAGAAGCTCCTATAGAATCTAATACCAGTAAGGATGGAAACAGCACTTTCTTGCTGACCTTATTAGTTGGATTTTATTATTACTTTTAAATGTGGTGTGTACTTAAAATTGAATCCTGCAGAAACTGATTGTGTCTCATATTCATAAGCAATTGTTTTATCATCTAATTTATTTTCATAATTGCATTTGTATATTGCCACATTTTTGACATCAAAATATACCTACATTACATAATCATATCTTTATTTCTTCCACAATTGATTTCCTCTCACTTTTTGCAAAATGTCGTTCCACCCATCCTTACTCAAAGGGATGTTCATTTTCCAGTTTCTTATATTTGGGTGGCTTTTAAGCCTTGTCATAACCATATATAGAATATTATTAAAATGGAACATACAACTGCAGGAGACACATGTAATGATAAGTAGACTGTTTAGAATGACTGCCCAGTTTCATCACCTACTTGGTATTCCAAATGTACTTTCAGTGGCCAAAGGGTTATCTGGTAATATAATCTGCAGTATACATTTAATCATGCTCTCAAGGAAAACTGAATTAGGTAGGGTCACTTGTTCCCAGCCTGCTTCCAAATAATCTTATGTCATTTTCCCCGAAGAACTGCTTTAAATCTTCTTAATGTTCACTGCATCCTGGAGCCTGTGTATTTTAAGCCATGCGCTTTTTGGCAAAAGGATTTGAAATTCATCTCCAAACTATATACATCTTTATCTTTTCATTTCTTTGAATCTGACTCTTTTCATTTTTTTAATATATCCTCTCTTTTAATATCTTTTGGTTCTGCAGAGGACCTCATTTGTTTGTACCATATTTTCCATTACCTTTGTGAGTGGCTGACTCCAAACCATTAAGCTTATTTTGATATAATTCTGTACTATCATTGTGTATTGGTACAGTTTTGCTGATGTCACTCCCTGGACTTGCTGAAGTTGAAACAGCTTGAATATTCATCAAATTTGAACATTTCCTCTATTTTTCAGATTATCTGTACTTGCTTATGTTGAAGTAACTGCCTTCCTGTTCCAAAGGGAACAGGCCTATTGGTTTCTGTTCCTGTTTCAAAGGGAACAGGCCTATTGGTTTATTCAAGTTGCTGCATTTGGATCCTCAATCCTATTGGTCTCTGCCAAAAGACAGCTTTGTGATTGGTTGTAATTGTTCCCTCCAAAATGTATCTTTTCCTAGCCAGTCCTCACTCCTATAAATGTAGCTCCCTCTCCCCAGTCCCCAGTCTTGTTCTCTCCCTGAATAAAGAGCTGTTACACTAGAAGCTGTCTCCAGCCTGCTATGTCTAACAGCTGAAATCACTGCTGAAATCACTAAACCCCACGTCACAATAGTAGCATCCCGACTGAACAACTATAATGTGCTCTATGTGGGATTTTAAAAACTCTCAGGAAACTTCAATGGGTCCAAAATATAACAGCCAGATTGCTGACTGGGGCAGGTTACAGAGATCACATTGCACCCGTACTAAAGCAGCTCCAATGTCTGTTAATCAGCTATCGAGTACGATTCAAGGTGCTGGTTTTAACCTACAAAGCACAAAATAGCCTGGGTCCCAGCTACCTCAAAGTTCGAATCTCACTGTATGAAATGGTTTGGGTGCTAAGGTCATCAGGAGAGGCCTCTCTCTCCAACCCCCCTCACAGGTACATCTTGTGGGAACACATGCAAAGGCCTTCTCGGCAGCTGCGCCTAGACTCTGGAACTCCCTCCCCCTGGAGGCCAGGACTGCCCAATCTATGCTGTCTTTCCAGAAACAGTCAAAGACCTTTCTCTTCAGGCAAGATTTCCCTGAATGATGGACTACTTACTGTCTCTTTATATGAACCTACCATACATAGCTACACAGACTTTGTGTTTATAACCACTTATAACTTTGTGTTTACATCTCTCCTTTTGTGAGTGCATTGACACTATGTTATCAATTGTTAGTTTTAATGCTGCTTTCTAGTGCTGTAAGAAACCCCTCAGTTCCCTGTTTCTCAAATTGAATATGTCTTAAATAGAGATGGGCACGACCAGGAAATTTTTTTTTTCGAGTTACCATTTTTCGGGACGGGTCCATTTTGGCTTGTTTCCGTTTTTCGCGAAATTTCGCAAAAAATTGTCATTTCATGGTGTCATTTTTCGTCTGTCATTATACTGGTTTGGGGGGGTAGCGGGCTCCTGGAGGCACCTCTGGGGGTTGGGTGCCTCCTCTGGCCCGCTATAAAGGGAAAGCGGGCTCCTGGAGGCACCTCTTTTTTGGGGGGGGGGGTGCCTCCTCTCCTCACCCACTAGGAAGGGGAAGCAGGCTCCTGGAGACCCCTCATGGCATGGGGGTCTCCTCTCCTCACCTGCTGCAAAAGGGCATGCATAGCCTATGGATATGCATACCAAGTTGCACGCAGAGACACAGCAGACTGGCAGAGGCACCCCTCTTTTTGGGGTGCCTTCCCTGCATCAGTCAGGCCTCGGGGGCATGGTTTGCATGACACACATGCTGCCGAGCCGAGCCTGCAGGAGTCACCCAGAGCCACAAGTGGCAGACTGGCAGACTCTCTGCACCCGCTGTGTCTCACTAAGAAGGGAATTGTACTTGCGTGTAGTAAAATGCAAGTACAGATCTGGCTTAGGCAACAGGGTTAGAGCAAGGGCTAGGGTTAGGCTAGTTACGGGTGAGATTAGGGTGAGTATTGGGGTGCACCTCTGGGTGCCTCTCTGACCCACTTAGAAGGACAGTGTACTGGCGTATGGGTTAGGGTTAGGGCTAGGGTTCGGGTTCGGGCTACAGTTAGTGGGCTTTTTATGCCCGGTTGGCACATCCCAGAAGTCTCTGTGGTCAACCTGGCCAAGTGGCCATGTGATTGGTGGAATGGCTCCAAAAATTTGCATGGTCACTACCATGGCCAGCCCATCATTGCGCAGGTGTAAATAAAATAAAATAAAATAAAATAAAATAAAATAAATGGAGAGAGGACAGAGGAGACATTTTGTTGCAAGAAAAACCCACTGCTACTGTAAAAATTCTGGCAGTTTTAAAATAGCAATTTCCGCATGTTTCTGTGGTGCTTTGGTGTGTTTTTGGACCACGACGATACGATTTCAAAAAAAAGATTGCGGTCGCCGCCCCATTTTCGATCCCCCACCCGCACCGGATGGCATGGCGAGACGAGAGCAGCCCAGGAGGATAGGAGAGGGGGGGAGGCCGGGGAACCCCCCCCCAGAAACCATCCCTCTAGTATAGGTGCCCTGCCCTGAGCCCTCACTCAGGCAGGCATATTTCCGCCTGCTTTTTGGGCCGCGAATCGAGGGTTTTAAAACTTTTTTTCTGTGCCGCTTGAATTGCAGCGGCCGGCGGCAAGTCCGGTGCATGTTGCGAGCGACTACGATGAGGATTTCCCCCACCACCAGAGCAGCCCAGGACAGGAGAGGGGGGGGTCAACCACCCCTCTGGTAGGCTTTTTGGCCAGGAATCAGGGGGTTTTTTTTACTTTTAAAAACTTTTTTTCTGTGCCACTTGGCATCGCGGGATCGCCGCGATGCCAGGAACGACAACGACAAATCAGACCCAATTTTTCTTTAGTCGGTTTGAGTTCGAGTTCTGGCGGAGTAATTGTCGTTTCCTTTTCTGTTCCGTAATGGAAATGGAAACGAGAATTTCATCAAGTCGTCAAGACAGCTCCTGTCCACATGCTTGCAATTTAAATGGCACAAGTCAAAATGTAAGAAGAATGGGAAAGCATGAAGAAAACCCACAACTTGGGCACCAATTGTTGGAAATAAATGCTTGTTATTATTGTATGGAATGAAAACAATTCAGGCAGATGAGAAGACAGATGATCTCTCAGCCCAGCTGATGGGATGGTCCTGTTTTCATCTTTCTCTACTGCTGACTGATGGAATGGCTGCCATGCTGTTAAGCTGAGGGAGAGAACAGCCTGACAGCCTCCATTACTTACATTATTTTTCAAGAGTTTTTGAGAGTGAGGTGACACAACAATCTTTCCACAATCATGCCATATAAAATATTGTATTTTGTAAGCAATTAATAATTCTTAAAATAGGCTTGGCTCCAGGCCAGGGGAAAATATCGCAAAACTCCGTTAACTTTTTAATGAGGCAATAGGTTTGAGCAGAATTAATTGTTTCATCTGCAGAAAGAAAGAAAAAATATTAAAATATCCACCTTAATGGTCATTTCTTTCGGGGAGAATGCTAGATTTCAAAGGGTCAAAGAGCTATCACCAAATTTGCAAGGACTGTTCTATGGTAATATTAGAAATAATTATGCCTAGTTGAATTAACACTTCACGTAAGCAGATGCAATTCTTTTAAACTGAAAAGATTTAATCCGGTGTGAATTCTGTTTGTTAAATTAAATTAAAATCCAATATATGCTAATACTGTGGGACTAAAGATTGTCCTAAGAAGGTGGCTGCCAAAGTGGCTGCCAATGTTAACTCTGAAAAATTACTATCTTGTGTTCACCTCCTTAGGGTTTTAGTTGTCATTTAACTTGTCATTTCTAACAGATGAAATGCATTATTAAGAATAGGAATCACTTCAATTTGCTCTTTTTCTCCCTTCTTCTTTAAACAAGCAGTGGGCAAACAAAAGGGAGAATGTATAGAGCCTAATGTAAGTTTTCCTCTGGGTATTTGGAACTTAGATGTCTTTCCTGACATAAGTATTTAATGACGTGTGGGCAGTTTCCATAGGAACTGTAGTTCTCTGTCTCACCCTTACTTTATTCTGTACTGTATTCAGCCTGACTGAATGAGGATACAAAATGCCAGGGCATCACATACATATTAAATATAATGTTCTCATGCTGTGGTTCCCAACCTTGTGTCCCCATATGTTCATGGCCTACAATCCCAGACATCCTTGCCAGGACAGCTAATCGTGATGACTTCTGGAAGCTTTAGTTCACCTTGAAGCTCCAGTGCTTTTATGGACTGATCATGATTTGTCTAGCTGACCCAAATTGTATGCCTGTGCTTTGTTTTGAGTTTGATTTTGACGTCCTTCTCTTGTTTTAAAGAGCCTGTTTTCTGTTACAGCTCCTTTGTGAATCCACAGAGAAGATGAACTAATCCAAGTTACCTCATCCTCACGGCACTATGTTTCCACCCATTGACTTCCCTGAGTGCACTATAATATCAATATGGCATACCATGCAGGTTCTCCAAGTCCTAAGTAAATATTTCCTTATCAGTTTCCTGTGATGACACAGATGATAAGGGTCTCCATGAGAAGCCATTTGACATATTTTTACAAAGCAGTGTCACTGCCTTGGCTAGACTAAACCTTCCCTTAATGAACTGAAATTTATCACAAATGGCAAAAGGAGTTTGATAATTTTTCTGTTCTGGAATCTGAAAACTCATTTTAAAGATGAACAACATATTATAACACAATGAAGTCATCCATAACTGAACAGTGATTTCAGCAATTTCTGATTTCCCCCTCCGCATGGCAATATCTATCCACTAAAGTTCCCCTTGTGGAAAGCTTTATTAGATCAAAGGTCCTTCCATGATTACAAGGAGCCCTTCTGGATGGAAGAAAAGGAAATTAGCGTATGTGTGTAGGAAATGTCTGCTTTTATTTTATCTTATTTTATTTTTTGTATCCTTTGAGGATTCTAGAGTGAAAAGCGTTGTGGCTGTGAGGAAAACTATACATTACTGATACCTGATCATTTTTGCTGAAATTATATCAGTGTCTCAGAGGTGTCAGTTTGGAAGGCATTCATGTCTGAGAAATCAGATTTGCAGCTCATATTTATGTCCAGAATACGGATGGAAAGAATACTTGCTAAATTCCTCATTTTTCTTTCTTACTTTTACTTTTACTTTATTTCACATTTATATACCACCTGCTTGTATAAAAACAACTTAAGGCAGTGCAACAACTCGAGGCGGTATTTACGTTGTCCTTACAAAGATGAACAAACTTTACATGGAATTTTAAAACCAAGCTGGATTCAATGCTTCCAGTCAATATACAGCTCTTTTAATTCTCTGTAATATGTGGGAAACTCTTTAGTGCCCCCTCTTTTTGAAGAAGTAAAACATACAAACAGTATGCACAGAGGTTCAGAATGATTGTTAAGATGCCAATAAAGCGGTTTGTGCTTTAAGCACAAACAAAACATTGTTTGCATAGAATCATAGAGTTGGAAGAGATGTCAAGGGACATCCAGTCCAACTCCCTGCCATGCAGGAAGCCCCATCACAGGACTCCTGTCAGATAGCCACCCAATCTCTAGTGAAAAACCTCCAAAGAAGGAGATTCCATCGCACTCCGTGGCAGCATATTCCACTGTTGGACAGCTTTAACCATCATGTTCTTCCTGATGTTCAAATGGAATTGCTTTTCCTGAAGTTTTAAACCACTGCACCGAGCCCTAGTCTCTGAAGCCAAAGAAAACAAACTTGCCCCCTCTTCAATATGACAAACATGGCTATCATATTCCCTCTCACCCTTCTTTTTGTAAGGCTAAACATTCCCAGCTCCCTAAACCGCTCCTCATAGACATTTGTTCCAGACATTTAACCATCCTGGTCACCCTCCTCTGGACCCCTGTTCAAGGTTGCCAACATCCTTTTTAAATTGAGGTGCACAGAACTGTACACAGTACTCCGGGTGGGATATGAGCAGAGCACAATAGAGTGGTACTATCATTTCCCTTGATCTAGACAATATGCTTCTGTTGATACAACCAAGAATCACATTGGCTTTCTTGGCTGCCACATCACACTGCTGACTCATGTTCAATTTGAGGTCCACCCAGATTCCCAGATCCATTTCACAGGTACTATTCTCCAGCTAGGTGTCTCCCACCCTATATCTATGCAATTAATTTTTTCTGCCTAGATGCGGGACCCTACATTTCTCTCTGTTGAAACTCATCCCATTAGCTTTACCCCAGGACTCTAATCTGTCAAGGTCATTTTGGATTTTTATCCTATCCTCTAGGGAATTAGCCACCCCTCCCAGTTTGGTATCATCTGCAAACCTAATCAGCCTACTCACTATTCCTTCATCTAAGTCATTAATAAAGATATTAATTAGCACTGGACCCAGAACAGAACCTTAGGGCACCTCACTAGTCACCTTTTTCTATGCTGAATAGAGATGGGCACGACTCAGCGAAATTTTCGTTTTTGTTTCCGTTTTTCGTTTCCTTTACGCAACAAAAACGAAAACGAAAATTTTCCAGAAAACAAAACGAAAATGAAAACAAAACAAAAAAATTTGCCCTGTTTTTCATTTTTGTTATGGCAGACACATTTCAACGAAAAGAATGCTAACGAAAATGAGAAATTTTCATTTTCGTTTTGTTTTTCGTTTCATTTTGTAACGAAAACAAAAATGAAAAATGCGGGGAAAAACCCAAAAAAACAAAAACGAACAGAAACGGACCCCAAAACGACAAACGAAAAACCAAAAAGTATTTTTTTGAGTTGTGCCCATCTCTAAAGCTGAAGAGAGGCCATTTATGACTACTCTTTAGGTATGATCAGTCAGCCAATTACAAATCCACCTAACAGTAGCACTATCTATCCCACATTCTACCAACTTCTTTGCAAGTATACTATGGGGAACCTTGTCAAAGGCCTTACTGAAATCAAGATAAGCAATATCTACAGTGTTCCCCTCATCCACCAGGCCTTTAACTCGATCAAAGAAAGAGATCAAATTAGTCTGGCATGACTTGTTATTAAGAAACCTGTGGTGACTTCTAGTAATGACAGCATTGCTTGTTAAATAATTACAGACTGTCTGCTTAATAATCTGCTCTGGAATCTTTCCAGGATTTGATGTCAAGCTGACTGGGTGGTAATTTTTGGGTCCTCTTTTTTCCCTTTTTGAAGATGGGGACAACTGTTGCCCTCCTCCAATCTATGGGGATTTCCCCTGTTCTCCAGGAAATCTCAAAGATTATTGCCAATGGTTCTGAAATTACTTCTGCCAATTTTTAAATATGCCTGGGTGTGATTCATCTGGCCCTAGAGACTTAAATTCATTTAGGGTTTTCAGGTATTCCTTTACTACCTCCCCACCTATTCTGTGTTGCAATTTCCATCCTACCTCATCTCCTCTTCGTTCTGAACTCTTTGTTTCTCTTTTGGAGAAAACTAAGCCAAAGAAGGTGTGCTTCACTGATACAAGAACCGCATTGAAATTCCTTGTCATATTTGTGAGATGAACTTTTACTTTGAGAATGGCATCCCAAATCTAAGAGTCCAGTCATAAAAGATAACAACCTTATTTGCAAACTACAATAAAGATAAGATCTCCTACTGCAGCAATCAGAGGTTTTCAGCAGTTGAACAATTATCTCTTCTAACAATGGGCTATCTGTTAGGTTCATAGTAGGGACTAGACATGGGCACGACTTAGCGGAATTCCCGTTTCCGTTTCCGTTACTCGTTTCTGTTACGGAACGGAAACGGTAACGGGAATTACTCCGCCAGAACTCGAACTCGAACCGACTAAAGAATAATTGGGTCTGATTTGTCGTTATCGTTCCTGGCATCGCGGCGATCCCACGATGCCAAGCGGCACAGAAAAAAGTTTTTTTTTTTAAAAAAAAAAACTGATTCCCGGCCAAAAAGCAGGCGAAAATATGCCTGCCTGAGTGAGGGCTCAGGGCACCTACCAGAGGGGTGGTTTCTGGGGGGGGTCCCCGGCCTCCCCCCTCTCCTGCTGTCCCTCCTCGGCTGCACTGGGGGTGGGCATCCGTCGTCCCGCCAAAGTCGCCGCCTCGCCGGCTCGCCGCCATTCAAGCGGCACAGAAAAAAAGTTTTTTAAAGTAAAAAAAACCCCGATTCCCGGCCCAAAAAGCAGGCGAAGATATGCCTGCCTGAGAGTGCACCTACCAGAGGGGTGGTTTCGGGGGGGGCTCCCCGGGCTTCCCCCCTCTCCTGTCCTGGGCTGCTCTGGTGGGGACTCGCAAGCAACAAGCCGGACTCGCCATGCCATGCAGTGCGGGCGGGGGGGATCCAAAATGGGGTGGCGACCGCAATATTTTTTTTGAAATCGTGGAGTGGTCCAAGAACACACAAGCACCACACAGAAGCATGCGAAAATTGCTATTTTAAAATGGCCAGAATTTTTACAGTAGCAGTGGGTTTTTCTTGCAACAAAATGTCTCCTCTGTCCTCTCTCCATTGATTTTATTTTATTTTATTTTATTTTATTTTATTTTATTTTTTACACCTGCACAATGATGGGCTGGCTAAGTGGCCATGGGAGTGGACCATGCAAATTTTTGGAGCCATTCCACCAATCGCATGGCCACTTGGCCACTGAGACTTCTGGGATGTGCCAAAAAGCCCACTAAACCCTGCCCTAGCCCTAACCCTAACCCTAACCCTTAGTCCCTTACCCATACACCACAGTACACTGTCCTCTTATTGGGTCAGAGAGGCATCCAGAGGTGCACCCCACTACACCACCCTAACCTCACCAGTAACTAGCCTAACCCTAGCCCTTGCACTAACCCTGTCCCCTAAGCCAGATCTGTACTTGCATTGCACTACACGCAAGTACGCTTCCCTTCTTAGTGTGACACAGAGGGGTGCAGCGAGAGTCCGCCAGTCCATCACTTGTGGCTCTGGCTGACTCCTGCAGGCTCGGCTCAGCAGCATTTGTGTGCCGTGCAAACCATGCCTGTCGAGGCCTGACTGATGCAGGGAAGGCACCCCAAAAAGAGGGGTGCCTCTGCCAGTCTGCTGTGTCTGCAACTTGGTATGCATATCCATATGGCTATGCATGCCCTTTTGCAGCAGGTGAGGAGAGGAGGCCCCCGTGCCATGAGGGGTCTCCAGGAGCCTGCCTTCCCTTCCTAGCGGGTGAGGAGAGGAGGCACCCCCCCAAAAAAAAGAGGTGCCTCCAGGAGCCCGCTTCCATTCATAGCGGGCCAGAGGAGGCACCCACCCCACAGAGGTGCCTCCAGGAGCCCGCTACCCCCCTAAACCAGTATAACGACAGACAAAAAAACGAAAAATGAAACGACTATTTTTTGCGAAGTTTCGCGAAAAACGGAAACGAGCCGACATGGGCCGCCTCCGACACATGACAACTCGAAAACGTCATTTTTCCTAGTCGTGCCCATCTCTAGTAGGGACCTCCTTACTGAAGCAGCAATCCCTACAAGCTGTGGTAGAGTCATGTTGATATGTACAGGTACTGGAAAACATTTCTTTTTCATTCTTTTTCTTTCTTTCTTTTGGCTCAAGACTCTATCAAAGCCCATGCTGAAAGCACCCATGAGCAAACATGCAACAGTAAGTAGGTATTAAATCTTTGGGTATAACCCCACTCATGTCTTTCCCTCATGCAATGATCCATTGTGTGAGCAGTTGGTGGTGTAAGAAAGTATCCAGTTTTGCACAAGCCTGGAAAATATCCAAGAGGTCATGGCAGAGGTCATTCTACCCCTGAGGAAATGAACAGCATTCAGCCCAGAGCCTCAGAAATCAGTATAGTGTATATGATGTCAGGGTCTACTGGCATAGGGCCAACTCTTAAAGTGTAATGTTGGCTTCCATATTTTACTTTCTCCTCAGTTTACTGCAGCTCTCAATGGTAGACTTGTGGTGTGTTCTCTCTCCCCCCCCCACTTCTCTTTCTGTCAGTCACTGCTTGAAGGAGGGGATTTTCTTCCTCCCTTTGTCCTTATAGGGCACCTTTATAGGATTCTGAGTCACACAGAAAAGCAGAAATTGCATTTTTCATGATGAATATATATGTAGATCAAAGGACACCTTATCCGTGCCTCTGTGTGAAATTCCAGCATTAAACTGCTGAGCAAAAACGTCACTTTTGCTGATACCAAACAGAGATATGATGCTGCTCAAGAAATATTTATGGATGGGTTGAGTTTTAGTTTAAATATTTTGAAATATTGGCTCATTTTCTGTGCATCCTTTTGAGATGATCAAATTCACCAAGTTTGTTTACCTTTCAAAAATTAGATGATAACCTTTCCATTTGCAACCATATGTGAGATGAGAAAATATATATGTTCTATTTTATTATGCCTTGAATTGGGTTTTTTCCCCCTCTTAAAGACAATCCTGATTATTTCCTACCAGATTTACATTGCTAGTTAAATAAGTTATGTAGCAAGGCTGGGGACAGAATAACCTAGTTATATCCTATTCTTTAAGTGGTCCCCAGGAAAGGAAAGATTAGGCATGCTAGACACTATATTTTAAATTGAATATCAAAATCATTATAGTTTGGAAATCAGATAGTATTTGGGAAGTTATGCTTGAAAAATAACAAGTAGCTTCTTATAAATATTGGTATGTGTGTTCTGTTACAGTCATGACCGACTCTACGGGACTCCATGTCCATGGAGTTTCCTTGGCAGGAGTACTGGGGTGGCTTGCCAGTTCCTATTCCAGGTGACTACATCACCTGGTATTCCCTAGTGGTCGCCCATCCAAGTACTAACCAGGGCCGACCCTGCTTAGCTTCTGAAATCAAGCGTGTTATATAATACTCTGTCTGAACTAGATAGGGACACAAATACCACCTGGCTGATCTATAGTATTGTTTCTCTTGCTTGCTTCTGGTGCGGAGTGGTTCTCAAGGTGATGTGTCATTTTCAAAAAAAACAAAAACAAACAAACAATAAAAATATGTAAAACTCAATTTAATGATTCTTCATTAATTTCAAAGAAAACAAACTCCAAATAATAATACTGTTTGCAAATGACTTTCAGCTCTGAGGAAGATGACTTAAAATATAGCAGTTACTCTTTAAGCTGAGACAACATTTTTGTCTTTTTCTTCTTTTTTCTTGTGTTTCTAACTGATGAACAACAATGCATTATCCAAATGCATCTTTTCATATTCTGTAGGAACAATCATGATGGAAATTAGAATTATAGTACTGCCTGAAAAGGGGCATCCCAAGATACTTTGCTGAATCATGAAGAAGCTGTTCCCATCCAGTTACTTAGCACCCAAATCCATCTGAATTATTTTTAGCACACAAACACGAAAATTCCACAAACACCTCTGCCCTTCTCTGCTGTTTAATTAAGTCACCAATGATTTAGTGCAGTTAAATCCATAACAATGCCTCAGTTATCAGGGGATTGGAAAGGATGATCCTTGGACCCCATTCAGCTCTAAAATTCTCAGATTGTAATTTGATGTCCTCTCATCACATCTGACATCACATACTCCCAGAGATGGCAGTCTCACTCTGCCTAATGGAAGGGCTGGCCCTAGGGAGCTTTAAGGATGCTCTTATAAGCACTATCTACATCCAACTGCAGCACAGAACTAGAGCTCCCTTTGTGCAGTCTGTACAATTTTTTCCCAACCTTAATTCTATTAATTTTCACAGCTGTTGACTGTAATCTTCTGGGCACATATAGTAAATGTATTCGTTTCTGAGACATTCCTTCCTTGGCCTAGCTTTAAAGCCATCCAGGTAGAAAAGCAAAGGGGAAATTCATGCCTGTTATTGCACATCCCTGGTCTCTATAAATTGTGTCACTGTGAAGTAAAGCTTTGGGTTCCAGTTTACAAGCAAAGGAAGGTTTGATCTTGGTGCTCTGTTAGGCCTGGTGCCAGGTTCGTAATTTACTACTGCCTTACTGTAATGATTTGTGGAGTAATAAAAATGCACAGGTTCAACATTTCATACATATTATGAGGACCTTGCTGGGACCAAACGTTTCTGTACTTTTTAATCATCATTCTTTCATGGTTACATCCAAAATCAATATTATTTTTCTCATTATTAAGAGAAGCAAAAAAAAAAAAAAACCTAAAATAACAAATTAATACTCAGTTACAAACTCTAGTGCCAAGTTTTCATTGGCAGTGTATCAGTAGTGGATATGATTTTTGAAAACTCAATGTAACTTTTAAAGGCATCTATTGCAAAATGGGGACAGGGGAAGCAGCTACATGGTTGCTTTGTTCAGTAAAGTGTGGTGATGGATTATGGTGGTGTGATGGTGGCGCTCCCAGTCTGAACTGGGAGATTAAAGGCTCACTCATGGCATTCTGTGCCCTTGAGGAAAAATGGTAATGGTGCCTATTCGCACACAAACCAAGGTGCATTGTTCCCAAAGTTATGGAGATTATTCTAGCATGTGAGTTAGGAAAATCTTACAAGCACAACTCTCAGGAGAATAAAAACAAATAACACCACAGTGAACTCAATATTTGTTGCCTGAGGCAGGCGCGTTCCTTTTGCCTAAGAGTACGGCTTGCCCTGGAGAAACTGGGAGTCAAACTAATGGCTCTTGATATTATTTGGTTAGTTAGTCAGAACTGCAGGAACTTCAAGCAGAGTGATTTACATGACAGTCAAAATGAGTTCGAACAGGTTCTAAGAGTCTCCAACCTTGAATCCCCGGATGTTCTTTTACTACAAATCCCAGAAATATTGGACAGCACAGGTAGTGGTAAAGGCTTCTGGGAGTTTTAGTCCAATCACATCTGAGGACACAGAGATGGATCTGTAAGGTCAGATCCTGTGCTGTTCTTTGATATGAAGTTATGCATGGAACTAGAGATGGGCACGACTCAGGAAAAATGGTTTTTCGTTTTTCGTTTTTCATTTAGGGGTCCGTTTCGGCTCATTTCCGTTTTTGTGAGCTAATTTTCAAAAGTTTTCATTTTCATTTCGTTTTGTAACGAAAACAAAAAACAAAAACAAAAATGAAAATTTTTTCATTTTTCCCCATTTAGTGCCATTAAATGCTTTTGCCGTAACAAAAAACGAAAATTGGCTCAAAATTAGTCGTTTCGTTTCCGTTTTCATTCCATTTTGGAGCCAATTTTCGTTTTTCGGTTCATTGCATAACAAAACGGAAAATGGAAACGGAAACAGAAATTTCGCTAAGTCGTGCCCATCTCTACATGGAACTACTGTAATGTGTTCTCTGTAATGTGTTCTACAGAAGGCTACTGTTGAACACAGTCCAGGAACCACGGCTTAAGTAATAACAACTGGGAAAGGGCTCCCCAGTGAAATTAGTAAAGTTATATTAATTAACAAGTGGCAAACAAGAACAAAACACAAGCTGAAATCAGCAACACAAAATAAATGTTCAACATAAAATTAGTTCAATTGTACCATATATATATACCATCTACCAGAAAAAAACACATACAAACCGCTACT
>JAHTLZ010000129.1:29462936-29509146 GCA_023846285.1 Phrynocephalus versicolor | reverse complement strand
GGCAGTTGGACTCAATTGCCCTAAAGGCCCTTTCCAACTTTATTATTCTGTGATAGTCTGATTCCTGCTTGACACGGGCCACTCTCTAGCTCTCCATGAATTACTGTTGACAAGAGTGTGATTCCTAATGCAATGTTCCTAAGTGTAGGATTTCTACTCTTAAGCATTCCCAGACATGCCCAACAGTCATGGAAATCATTGCACTGAAGATACCTGTCAATCCCAAACTGGACATCATTGTCTTATTAAAGAGTCCATGGACAGTAACATGAAGAAATTCAGGGCCAGGTGAGCTGTGAGCATTGCTCAGTTCTCCAGCAGAGTGATTTGGAAGAAACGAATGGGAGTGGGAAAGGTTTAAAAAACAGAGAGGAAAGCAGATGGAAAGGATTTGAGAGGAACGTTGGGTGCTATCAAGTCACTGTTGGCTTCTGCAGGTCCTAGTGAGGTTTTCAAGGTCTGGGAGACATCCAAAGAGCAGTTCATTGTTGTCACCATTTCCCATGAGTTCCCATGGTGCTGGAAGGTTTTGAATCCAGGTCTTCTGACCCCTTGTCCAACATGGTGTCCACCACACATTCTGCCTCTTTGTTTGAACGAGCCATTTATTTGAAATAAAAGAACAGGAACATGACAGAAAGAGTTTCTTCCATCCCCGCCCCCTCATTCATTCATATTGACACAAAACTCCGATCAGTATTATTTGGACTTCATGCTGCAATCACCCATAACTTGAGAAGTTAAACAAATCTTGAACTTAGATATGCTGATTTCTGATTGATTTCTGTGTTTCAAAGTAAATGTGACATTTATACTTGTATGAATCCATTTTCAGCCCTGAAATCTAAAATGTCTGAAGATGCTATATTCTGCATACAGAGCGTTGCTTCTGGGCTATATCACCTCCTGTTTTTTTAAGCAGGCCTTAGAAATATACAGTGGACCCTTGTATAACAAACAGCTTGTATAACATAAAATTTGTACAACATAAAATTCTGGAGATAGGGGAAATTTGCTTAACATAATCGCCTATGGGGAAAATCCATACAACATAAAAATGGGATTACTCCATTTCAATGCATTTCTATGGGAATTTGCTTAACATAATTTCATTTGGAACGAATTAATTCCTTTATACAAGGTACCACTGTACTTTTAAAAAGAACAAATATAAATCCATGCTGCAGTCATCCATAATGGATCAACAACTTATTGCTTTATAAGGAAAGAGAATTTCTCATGTGGAGCCACAAAGGCTCAAATCCTGTTGTAGTACAAATTTTCTGTAGATTGCTGGAAGTTTAAATTTAATAATAGATTCTTTTCAACAAACATGGTTAAATATGAAAACAGAATAACATTTAACACCCCCCATATTCTTTTTCTAAATTATAAGCACATAGCAAATAGTATTTAAATCCTACTCTTTAAAAATATGCTTTTGATCTGCAATAGGTATAGAAAACTATATATCTTATCACTTTATCTGCTGTATCAAATAGAAGAGTGGGAGAAATTTCCAGGAAATTTGAAAATATGAATTAAGAATTGATTATGAAAAAAAAAAAACCAAGATTTTAAGAAACCCAGCCTTGGATGCTCCTAACAGCATGTGCTTATTTTGAAATGACCTGGCAAACCTTCCTTTTTATATGCTGAGTGATAGACTTAAATAAGAATTGTAACATATATTGATCTCTCCTCTCTCTGGAAAAAATTATGAATTCACTTATCTGAACGGTGTTTAACTGTGATTCTCAAGGGATATTTGTAGTGGTTAAGTGTTTGATATGGGGTCAAAAATATACGTTAGCATCAATCTACGCCCCAAACAAAGGCCAAGCAAGAGATTTAAAGAAGTCCTTGAATAAAACAGAACAAAAAATCAGAAGGTATAATTATAGTGGCAGGGGATTTTAATTTGAATATACAGGAAAATAAGGAATTTCAACAATTGTGTATGACCCATTTATGGAGCAATGTGGCTAAATTAGAAGATAAGTAGAATGAACCAACCTTTTATTCATATAGACATAACAATTTAGTGTAATTGATTTTTTCTTAGTGATGGAGCATGTTAAGGTGCAGGGGAGGGCTGCACAGAAGGACACTTGCCTGAGAGACCCCGGGGTTGGCTCCAACTCTGGCACTTCACTCCATCTGCTGTGACCAGCTGAGCCAGCCAGCCTAGCCATTGCTGGATTTCTTCAAAGCCCCATCAAGATGGCGGGCGGCAGCAGTGGCTGTTTTGTTAGCTGCGCTTCGCACCTTTAATTATGCTGCCCTGTTTTTATTTTCATGCTTAATTTTTCTCTGGGCCTGCCAGGGCTTTGGAGGGGATTAAAAGGGTTCACCCGGGGACCCTGAGGACGCTGCTACTGGTGTGCACGCCTAAGACCATCACCAGGGAATTACTCCTCAGCGGAACAGGTATGGGCGTTCATCGGAGGGGCATCGGAGGCCTTACTATATACTGCCATCCTCCTGGCGGGGGGGGAGTCCGCCTGGGAGTTGTCGTTGCCGCCGCTGCCACTGTTCGCGGCCCCATACGGACACTGCCATCTTCTCCACACGGGGGACTCACCCCAGGATACGCCACTGCCGCAGCCTTCCCATGGACATTGTCATCTGCGGACTCCCGACGGACACTGCCCCTCCTGCGGCTTGGAAGCCGCCTTTTGTGATGTCATCTGCGGTTCTCCCCCCCCCACCGGACTATTACCATCAGCGGGCTTCCATCCACTACCTGGCCTGGCAGGCCTCTGACTTCTGTCTAGTGGGGGGGAAGCATCAAGTCATCTAGCCATCCAGCCAGTTATTCTGTTCTGGAATCACTTGCTCCTACCGAGTTCCGCTTACATCTATGCCATCAGGCTGCACCCACCTTGGCGTGCTCCTTCCAGCAGAGAGGGGGCCGAGCCGCTATCTCTGGCTTTCTGGGAGGCTCCGACAGCCTTCGTAGGCTGCGGATTATACTCCCCGGGCAGCCATTGCTACCGGCTTCACCCTCCTCTCCTTTCTTCCCACCCCCCTCTTTACACCAGCAGCCTACGTGAGCCCAGTACTTTTTATCTTTTACTTTTAGTTTGCTTGGTTAGTTTGTATTTTATTTGTTTTGTATTTTGTGCTACGCTGTTGTATATTTGGGTTGTATTTTGAAATTGATTGTCATATAGTGGTATATTTCCTGTACTTTTATTTATAGCTGTTCTCCCCCCCCCCCATCATGCAGGCAGGGACCACCATACCTGTTGTGTCGGGCCGTGGTCGGTACGCTAGGGGCTGGGGGGTTAGTCGGTTAAGAAGAACTCGGGCCAGGCATCTTGCGCCTGTCCCCCGTTCTGACCCCTCAGCTCACTGTCACGTGCCTCGGAGCCACTCCGCCAGCGCCTCCGATCTTTCGTGCCTCCTGTTGAACAGCAGGTCAGTCCATAATAAGAAACCCATCATTCATGATACCATCGCCGATGGGAGGGCCGACCTGGCATGTATCACTGAGACCTGGGTGGGTGCAGAGGGGGGAGCGTCCCTCGCCCAGCTGTGCCCCCCTGGGTTTCTGGTACAGGGGGTGGGAAGATCGGAGGGTCGTAAGGGGGGTGGGGTGGCAATTGTTTACAGGGATACTATTCAAATCAGCAGGGCCTCGACGCTGGTGATTCCAGGGTTGGAATGTGTCCATCTGTTGGTTGGGCAGCGGGACAGGTTTGGCATTGTGCTTGGTTACCGCGCTCCCCGCAACCCACCACAATCCCTACCAGAGCTCACCGAGTTCATCGCCGCTGCTCTGTTGAGAACCCCCCGCCTTTTGGTGGTGGGTGATCTCAACATGCATGCTGGCGGTGATCTGTCTGGTGCTGCTCTGGATTTCATGCAGTCCATGACCTCCATGAACCTGTCCCAGCATGTTTTATGCCCAACCCACAGATCTGGACACACCCTGGATCTGGTATTTTCCTCCACGTCTGAGGATTCGTGTCTGAGTGTGTGGGACATTGTTCCCACCCCCGTGTCATGGTCAGACCATCACCTGCTGTCTTTCTCTGTATCAATTGCCGCCCCACCCCGCAGGGACCATCGGCCAACTTTTTGGGCCCGCCCCCGAAGACTCCTTAACCCTGATCGGTTTCGGGAAGTCTTCGGAGGGCCTCCTGGCGGACTGGCTGACGATCTGGTAGACTCCATGGTAGACCTATGGTTTGATGAAACATCCCGGGCTGTCGACCAGATCGCCCCTAGGCGCCTCATCCGCTGCCGAGCTCGTTCCTCACCGTGGTTCACGGAAGAGCTTCGAGCGATGAAGCAAGAATGGAAGAGGCTGGAACGCAGCTGGAGGAAGAACCGGTCGGCGATTAAGAAGGCTGCAGTCATCGCACAGTCCAGGCGCTATGTTCATGCGATCAGGGTGGCTAGAAGATCTTATAACACCCTGAGAATTAGTGAGGCCTCAAACCGTCAAGCGGAGTTATTCCGTGTGGTTCGTGACCTCACTAATCCTGGACTGTCTAGGCCTCCTCCTACTGATTTTAGTAGTGAGCAATTTGCAGCCTTTTTTCGATCAAAAATTGAGGCCATCTGTACCGGTTTTGAACCCTGTTGCTCTAGCCCTCTCTCGGCACCCCCGACGGCTGTGCCCCCTCGGTCTCCTCGCATGGTTGAGTTTGGGCCTGTTACCTCACTTGAGACCTCCAGGGCTATTGCCCACTGCCGGCCCGCTTCCACCCCCTTCAATCCTTGCCCATCCTGGCTTATGAAAGCCGTTGGAGGGAACATATCAGAATGGGCATCTATCATCGCCACAGCCTCCTTTAGGCAAGGGATTTTTCCCTCTCGCCTTAAGGAGACTGTGGTAAAGCCCATTCTGAAAAAACCCAATCTAGCATTGGGCGATCTATCCAACTATCGCCCGATTGCAAATGTTCCCTTCATGGGCAAGGTGATCGAGAGGGTGGCCGCGATCCGGCTCCAAACACATCTGGAGGGTGAGCATATCCTGGGTCCATTCCAGTCTGGGTTCAGGCCCGGCCGGGGAACCGAGACAGTCTTGGTCGCTCTGCAAGATGACCTCCTCCGGGGGGGCGACAGGGGGTGCTCCTCCTTGTTGGTCCTCTTGGACTTGTCAGCGGCCTTTGATACCGTCGACCACGGTATCCTGCTGGATCAGCTCTCCGAGGCTGGGATCGGAGGCACTGTTCACAGTTGGTTCCGGTCCTTCCTCGGGGACCGTCCCCAGCAGGTTCAGCATGGGGGCGAGTTGTCGGCCCCTTGGATACTCCCTTGTGGGGTTGCACAGGGGTCGTCTCTCTCTCCCATGCTGTTCAACATTTACATCAGGCCGCTGGCAGAGGTCATTAGGGGCCATGGAGTCTGCTGTCATCAGTACGCTGATGACACGCAGCTCTATGTCTCCTTTTCCACCGCTGCAGATGAGGCTGTCCGGACTCTCGATCGGTGCTTGGGCGCAGTTATGGAATGGACCAGGATTAACAGGCTCAAACTCAACCCCGATAAGACTGAGGTTATGTTCTTCGGGGCTACCCCATCCAGCTACGGTGGCCCATTTCCCACCTTGGAGGGCGTTTCCCTCAGGCCATCGGACTCAGTCCGGAATCTGGGAGTAGTCCTGGACCCGGCACTCACCATGGAGGCCCAGGTGTCCGCCGTGTCCAGGGCTGCCTTTTTTCACCTTCGTCGAATCGCCCAGATTCGTCCGTACCTGGATGGGGACTCCCTTAGAACAGTGGTCCAGGCGTTGGTGATCTCTAGACTGGACTACTGCAACACGCTCTACATGGGGTTGCCCTTGAATCTCATTCGGCGTCTGCAGCGGGTCCAAAATGCAGCGGCCAGACTGGTGGCGGGTGTGTGACGATTCGAGCACATCACCCCAGTTCTGGCTCGCCTGCATTGGTTACCCGTTGCAGCCCGAATCAGATTCAAGGTCATGGTTTTGGTTTACAAAACCCTCCATGGCCTAGGACCTGGTTACCTGACAGAGCGGATCGACCAGCGGTCAACTTCGGCCTGTCCAACTAGGTTGTCGCGGGCGCACATGCTGCGCGTGGCCACGCCCAGAGAGGCTTGGAGGACTTCCACCCGATCCCGAGCCTTCTCTGTGGCTGGCCCGACGCTGTGGAACCATCTACCAGCAGAAGTGCGCCTAGCAGAGTCCCTGCCTGCCTTCCGGAAAGCTCTGAAAACCTTGCTGTTCCAGGAGGCATTTGGATGATTTTTTTCCCCCTTTTCTCCCGCCATCACCATCTTTGCAATTGTTGTTTTATATGTTTTATATGTTTAATTTTTACTAGTATGTGCAATTCCGTTGTTTTCCCAATTGTTTGTGAACCGCCTGGAGTTCCCCACCAGGAAGATGGGCGGTATATAAGTCCCATAATAAATAAATAAATAAATAAACTTGAGAGCTGGCTAGATAGCTGCCATAGTGAATTGAGTTGGGAGTTCAAATCTGTATTTTGTATGGCAGAAAAAGAGCCAGCCTGTGTAGCCTTGGGCAAGCTGCTTAGTCCCAGGGGACCCCAGAAAAAGAGAATGGAAAACCACTTCTGAGTTCTCAGCCGTCAGAACTGGATATGGAACAACTGACTGGTTTAAAATTGGGAAACGATGTATACTGTCACCTTGCCTACTTAACTTATATGCAGAGTACATCATGCGAAAGGCAGGTCTGGATGAATCACAGGCCGGAATTAAGATTGCCGGAAGAAATATCAACAACCTCAGATACGCAGATGATACTACTCTGATAGCAGAAAGTGAGGAGGAATTAAAGAACTTCTTAATGAAGGTGAAAGAGGAGAGTGAAAAAAATGGGCTGAAGCTCAACATAAAAAAAACTAAGATCATGGCCACTGGTCCCATCACCTCCTGGCAAATAAAAGGGGAAGAAATGGAGGCAATGACAGAGTTTATTTTCTTGGGGTCCTTGATCACTGCAGATGGCGACTGCAGCAACGAAATAAAAAGACACCTGCTTCTTGGGAGGAAAGCAGTGACAAACCTAGATAGCATTCTAAAGAGCAGAGACATCACTTTGCCAACTAAGGTCAGGATAGTCAAAGCTATGGTTTTTCCAGTAGTGATGTATGGAAGTGAAAGCTGGACTATAAAGAAGGCTGATCACCGCAGAATTGATCCTTTTCAGCTGTGGTGCTGGAGGAGAGTCTTGAGAGTCCCCCGGACTGCAAGGAGATCAAACCTATCCATTCTGAAAGGAATCAACCCCGAATGTTGACTGGAAGGACAGATTTTGAAGCTGAGGCTCCAGTACTTTGGCCACCTCATGAGGAGAGAGGACCCCTTGGAAAAGTCTCTGATGTTGGGAAAGATTGAAGGCAAAAGGAAAAGAGGACAGCAGAGAATGAGATGGTTGGATTGTGTCATCGATGCAACCAATATGGATTTGACCAAACTCCGGGAGGCAGTGGAAGATAGGAAGGCCTGGCGAACTCTGGTCCATGGGGTCACGAAGAGTCGGACACGACTGAATGACTGAACAACAACAACAGAAAGACCTGAAAAGGGTTACCATAAGTCTGAATCTACTTAACAGAACATAATTAGTGAGAGCAACCTGTGTCATTCTATTGTACTGAAATTCCCATCTGCCCCAGACAACATTGACACTAGTAAGAGATACTAGACACTGTAGTCCAACCATGACTGGAAGGCCACGGGTTGCTCACCCTTGGAATAAAGCAGTGTCAAGTATTTAACAACCAAAAGGGGCAAACTAGAAGAAATGGTCCACAGCCAGATCATACAAAGATCATACACATAATATGCTAGACTGAAGATGGGCAAGGGCTTCAAGTACATACTTATTTTCAAAATTGTACCAAACGTATAAAAGAAAGTCTGCTGTTCCATATCCCCCTTTTTTGCTTTGTCAGCATCAAGTAGTTTGCTGTTCATTTTAATCATGCTCATTTAAAAAAACTAATATTTTGATCACCGAATATGCGGAAGGATCCTGCAATGATTCTGCAGTATGAAGTTCATTGAAACAAAAAAAAAAAAACATTTTTGTCAGAAAAAATGCTTCTAACTGGCTTATGAGTTAAATTAATATTTTTATTTCTCCATGGGGCACTTTAAAGCAAATTCTTGTTACTAGTTCAGCTACCAGCACTTTGTAATGTCAAATAGAAGCATTTTAAAACTTCAGAGTTATTATCCATTCTGCATCCTTAGTGATAAGATTATTTCTGTTAATATGATCTCTCTAATAAAACAGTATTACCATGCTATAATTTCAGAGCAGTTTCATTATCATTTTTAAGTTGCTGATCTTTTAATTTGTACAAATGTCCCCCCCCCCCACAAGACTTTAGAGGTGCCACATGAATGAAAGAAACAAGCCTCAGGTAGTTTTGTTAATGGATAATTATTGGTGCCTCTCCTTTATATTTAAATGCAGTCTGTTCCAAAGCTGGTTAAGAGAAGTCATAAATGTCTTTCATTATGGAGAGAAAACATGTAGGAAAGAAAGAAAGAAAGAAAGAAAGAAAGAAAATTGCACATTCAGAAATGAAACTCCTGTAGTCACTACAAAGTCTTGCTTTTTCTTTGGTGCTATGTAATGCTGAACAACCTACAGAGTTCTGGAGTCCAAACATGCCAATCCCTGGATATTGGAAAGCCACACCAGCCTCTAAAAAACTCATGCCCCCAAATGAATATTGAAGCAGTATCAGCTGCAACTATCATTTTCCTTCTTGCTTTCTGTCCCCTTATTTCTTTATCTTGTTTTGCCTGAAACAAATGTAACTGTCCTTCAAACAAACAAACAACCATCTGGATGTTGTTATTCTAATACTCCACCAGATCTATTTGCTAGCTTTCAAGCCTAGCCTGTTAGGTGCTCATCTCAGCAGGATCTTTACCCCCCTCCTGTAAGTGGTTTGTCATCCTTGGAATGTATTAGTTAAATGATGAGACCTCTGACTACGGTGCAAGGCGATTTGGGCCCACTACTGTGAGCGCAATGAACCATTGCTTTTGTCAAACAGAGAGGGACTCCAGACTGTGTGAGGTGTAACGGCTTTCATTTCAAAATCCCATGCAGAAAAAAAGGAATGTGATTTCTGGATGCTAGAGGTCTGCATAGTGTAGTTTACAACCACTTACCGGTAGTCAGCTTATAAACAGGACCTCATGCTGTGCTCACATTATAGACAAGAAAGAAAGCGAGGAGATGGCCGATGCCAAGTAACTGGATTAAAATTGGTTGCAAATAGGGTAGGGTAATAAAATAAAATTGCATAAAAGAGGGACTGCAGCACATTTTGCTCCCAGTTTGTATAATGCTGGGTCTATTATTTATGGAGCCACAAGGGATAAAAACTCGAAAACCCAACAAGATTGGTTCTAATTTTGAATGGATTTACCTATGACACTGTCAGACCTACACGATGCATGTTTAAAACCTTCTAATTAATTCATTTATGCACACATATTAATTTACACAGACCAGCTAACTGCAGGTACCTTTGGATAAAATGTGCAAATCCACCCATGAACTACTTTGTAGGACATGAATACATTTTAAAAAGTAGGACCCACTGGCTTAGTCTCAAGCTTATTTAGGGTATTTGTACACGACCCCTAAACTCCGCAGCAAATGGCTCCCAGCTCCGGAGCTTAAAATTGTTTCCCCACCAGCTCCGGAGTTTACAGAAAATTAAGTACGACCACGCCCACCTAAGCACGTCCCAGCGCACTTTTCAGGTACCTGCTCTCGGAGGGTGAAAAATCCCAGATCTGGATGTAACCTAGAGTGCCGGGCTCTCCTCACTTCTGTTTGTTGGTTTTTTTTTCCCCGCCTCCCGCCCCTTTAAGAGAAGGAATCAGGACGACGGGGCGGCTTGGACCGGCAAACGGAGGTGAGCCTGCATTCTTTTGTCCCTTTTTTTCTCCCTCACCTCATGCAGACAGGAGCAAGGAAGTGCGGAGGGGTGGGGACACAGGAAGAGCAACGAACCCCCAAGATCTCTGGTCCGAATTTAAGTGGCCAGTGGATCTTAGGGGTCGTGTGAAAAGGTAGTTAGTTTTCCCATTGATAGAACAGAACTATTCTTTTTCCATTGCATGATTACGTGTTTCATGCAGCCAGTGCTTTTTTCAACTAATAACCACTAATTAATTTGAATGGCCTGTATACACAGCAGTTAATTGGCATTTGACAGCTGCGGCTTGCATATATCTGTCCTTTCTCTTGATCAACAGAGTGCCACTGTTTTAAATTCACAAAACCCTGAAAAAAATTCCTTCTTTTCCATTGCTTGGAGTTTCATTGGACTGAGTCTCATGTGATGCAGTGTAACCTGACGCACTTGTCATGTTGCATCTCATTGAAGGAAGCGCTTTCAGTACACTAGCATGTAGCAGCTGCTGTTGCTAGCAAAACATCTCAGCTACACCCAAGACCCACTGGGTATGCCACTGTCTGAAGAACACAATGAAGAGCATTCAAGGTAACCTTTTTACCAAATGGGTGTAAGCTTCTGACAGCCTGGCACCTATAGTAGCGGACGGTGGAGGTAAACACAATGATTTTTAGTGACATTTCTGTGGAAGTATCTGAGGCTGCTCTGTTGCCCACAGGTTGATATTCAGCTATAGCAGCAGTTACTACAATACCTCAGGCAGCAATGAACTGCTGAATATTTTCTACTATACAGTGTTTTCATTGTTTTTATTTTCACACTAATTTGGTGTGTCTTTGCTGTTGTTTTTAAGCGGGAAAGTGTTTTAAAATTAAAACAATGGCAGCAGCATCTGCTGACTCTTAGTGTGCAGTGGGCCACATACATATTTATTTAACACGTTACATATATGTATGTATGTATGTATGTATGTATGTATGTATGTATGTATGCATGCATGCATGCATGGCTGTCCAACTTCGTAGAGGCTGAGGTCTACTTTTTCTGGCCCAAAGTGCCTGAGGGCTGCAACACTAATACCTCTACTTATGAATTTTATCCACTCCAAGCACATGCTTGATTTTCAATGCATTCCTATGGGAAGACTGACCATGCACACACTTCCCTTGCACCTGCTTGATCTTCTGGACAGTTGTGGGGGGAGCAGGGGACTACACCATGGCCCTTGAACTGCCCCGCTCAGCTAAGACAGTGGGCTGGCAGACCCATAACTTTACTGGGGCAGTGGTGGTCCTTAGGATGAGGGAGGGAGAGTTGGAGAACTTATCCCCTCACTTTTTATTTGGTTGCCAATGGGCTACTTTGGAACCCTTCGTGGGCTACTGGTAGCCCGCGGTCTACCTGTTGTGCAGGCCTGTATGTATGTATGTAGTCTAGCCCCCCTCTGAAAAAAAAGAGAATAAATCATGTAATAATATATTTAAAAACAGATTAAAGACAAAATATTAATTAAATAATGTAAAATAAATGCATTAAAAACAACAGTGGAAGACATATCCAACACCAACCTGGGGAGATCTCCTGCAACAGCAGACTAATTTCCATACTAAATCACTCAGTCTTGATACATAGAGAGAAGGCCTAGCAGCTGTAGAAGCTCAGAATCTTTGGTCCTATCCTTTCCATGCTGACTTGCAGGGTTGGAATCATCTGCCTGAGTGAAGCAGTTGTCTCAGGAGGTAAAGAAGGAGAAATGGGAATTCGTCTCATCTCGTTTTTCAGGATATTGCTTTAATTCATTTTTGGCACCTATTGCTACTTTGTGTGTAGTTTATGAAACTTTATGGTGGTGAGTTTTTAAAATTCCATTTCTATATCATCGAAGGTAACATATGAGATATATGAGATTTTAAAAGGCCAGATAAAATATTTAAAGTAAATGAAAGATGAATATTGAAAATAAGTCTGTGAATATTCTCAGTCATTCCGATGAGTTTATCTGGAAGTTGAGTCATGGCAACTAGACTTCATTTTTTTCCTGACAGATCAAAACGTCTCACTGCTCACCAAAAACAGCTTTGTCAGTCTGAGGAAAGCTAGTTGCATGTTCTCCATTTTATAGTTCACTTTAAAGTGAACTCTACCTGTCCACCCAGTGGCTCCTTTCTTGGTAGGACACTCACGTGGCAGGACCGGTTTCTAAACACAGTGCTAGCTAAATCCATAATTGTAGTTACCACCAGCAAAATCCCACTATGTTGCTGCTTATCTTTGTTTGCATTTTTCCCCACTGAATTTTTGGCAGGAAAAGGTTGGGGTAGTCTTGCTGGTTTCATTTCTCCATGTTTGCACTGCATTGTGGGGGTGGGTGTTCTGGCTGTGTGTATTCCAGCACTGCATGCCTTTAAAGTGCACTTTGTAAATGTTGCATTCTTTTTCCTGTTTTTTGTGCATAGGAATTTGTTTATATATATTTTCAAAGTATAGTCCAGCCCCCAACAGTGTCTGAGGGACAGTAAACCGGCACCCTGTTTAAAAAGTTTGAGGACCCCTGTTGTAGGTGTTTCAGTATGGATGATAATAGAAAATTACCTCCCAGAAAGAAGGTGCCAGCTTCAGCTGTAGCATTCCTTCCTAATCCATTAACATTTTCCACAAGACTCTGTAATATTCGTTAGAAAGGAGTGTTATAAGGAGGGAGACAATCTGAGATGCAAGAAACAATTTTATGTGTAGTCCCTTCACAACTTAACTAGCAACCGTCTGTTAAAGAGATCTTTCATTGTCCGCTCATGGATAGAGAGTAGAAAGAGATACTTCTCTCTCTTTTGATCTGGAGAGCGAATTGTGCCTGACTGCAGACCAATTATGAAATTCAAGTATTTTTGAAATGGCTGAATGGGAAACATTGAACTATTTTGTATAATAGGCTTCATTAACTTCAATCATTTGTTAGGGAGGGGTCTCCCAGGCAGAAGATGTGCATCTTATTGATAAATTTATATATGAAATATGCCTTCCCAATTGGAAAAAGGGTCACTTTTGACTGATTTGACAGAGTGTGGAAACTGTAGTTGCTGGAGAAAATAACCCCAAATATGGGCAGATGAGCCTGCCTGATGTCTTTAGAGATCTATATTCTTAGCTTCACCTCAATCTCATATTGCAGTTTCAATTTGTTGCAAATAAATATTGATTCTATGTTTGTTTGTGCTTATAATAAGATTCTATCGCAGAGAAGAATCACTTTGTTCTAGTGTGCAGAGATGCTTTACTCCACCTTAACTGAAGGATGATGCTGAATGTTGATGGGATGCGAGGAGATGATAGATAGATAGATAGATAGATAGATAGATAGATAGATAGATAGATAGATAGATAGATAGATAGATAGATAGATAGATAGATAGATAGATAGATATGATGTATTAAGCCCTATTAAATAACTACTTGGCTAAATAAAGTATTGCATACTTAGCAAATATACTGTAAAAGAGCATCTCTAGCAGTTTGGAGTTTTCAAAGTGGCCAGCATACAAGCATCAATGTAAAATAAAGTTGAGTGTCAGTTTGCTTAGTTGTTGACCTGAAACTAGCTGATAATTCCTACCAGGAAAAAAAAGAATAAATATTTAATTAAGTGTTGATACAGCATTTGTCCCTCTGCCATTTCACCGTGAGGAATAGCAACATAAAAATTCAAGGAACCCATCGAGTTTGCAGCAGCCTAAAAACAACCCCACCTTCCATGTTCTTCTGTGCATGGTGTTATACTGCGCTGTTTGGGGGCTCATTTGAACCACCATATTTTTCTGACCATACCAGGGTCTACCTCATTTCAGAAGCTAACTGGTGTTAGCATTTGGATGGAAAACCACCATGTAATTCCATGGCTCTCCAGATTAGATCAGGAAAAAATCATGTCTGAACCCCTTGGGAATGTCTGCTATAATTAGAACTGCTAATACTGTGCTATAGGAAGTGTTTTCGGGTGCCTTTTAAAAGATGGGAGGGAGAAAGCCAGGCACGGCTCCACTGGGAGCTGATTCCAAAGTGTTGGTGCCACTGTGAAGAAGGCCCTATTTCTTCAAAGAAGGCCCTATTTCTAGCAGAAGATTTTGTGGCCTTCCTCAGAGTAGCCACCCAGAGGGACAACACCTGGGAGGATCTAGTGGTGTTGGTAGATGACATTGGGGAAAGACCCTCCATCAGGTTTGCAACATGAAACTAGGCTTGCCAAGTCAAAAGCTCCATGGAGCAGAGTCCCACCATGTAAGTGCATACGGGTTTGCAATCTTTAGAAGTCTGGTACTTTCTAGTAAATAATTCATCATATCCAGCCCACTGGTCCATTACTGCAAAAGATGGTATCTTGTCTTATGTTAAAATTGATATGTTCTCCTGTTTCTGAACTTCCTACACTAACAGAGCAGGCATTTCTAGGCCACAGTGGTATGTACAGGACAACTTTAGAAATGTCCTTATGCCACCAGTTACTAAATGTTCGCCAGGTGTTTGGGATCTAGTAAAACAAATACGTCACATGGCAGAAAAGTACTAATGACGTAATTATTTACTCCCTCAAATGATGGCTCCCTTCTTTTTTTCCTGGAAAGTTTAAAAATATTTAGATGTTATTCTGAAAGGAACATTCATATGGGCTTAACTTCAAGAGAGACCTGGAGACTCAAGTGTCATATAATATTGATAGAGAGGTAAAGACATGGAGTAATTAGTCTCTAGGAAAGGTGCACACAAGCGTATGTTTCTGATCACTGCTGCTAGGAAAAACCTCAAATAAGGCTTCATTTCCTAATCCTCTCTTCGGAGAAATATGAATAATGAGGTGGTAGGACGTTTCTTAAAGTAAAGGTCCTTTAAGAAATAAATTTGATAAAGAAAATGAAAGGCATGCCTGAAGTCTGTGGTGTTACAAATCATTTTTTGAAAAAGAAAGTTTTGTAGCTCCTGTGGCAGAAGAAGAAACCAGGATAGTTAAGTTTATGATTGAATCTGTAGGGGAGTGGGAAGGTGGTTGTCTGTGTGGACTAGAGATGGGCACGACCAGAATTTTTTTTTCGAGTTGTCGTTTGTCGGGACGGGTCCGTTTTGGGTTGTTTCCGTTTTTCGCGAAATGTTTTAAAAAATTGTCATTTTGTCGTGTCGTTTGTCATTTGTCGTTACCACCGCGATTTCGCACAATTTGACATCCCAGAGTATTCCCCCCCCCCACAGGGTATGAAAGGACCTTGGCTTGCCAAAATGAACTTTGGAAAATAGAACATAAATGGTAGGGTAGTATATAAATATATATATTTAAAATAAATCCACACCTCCCCTCCCAGTTAAACCTCCCCTTTGAAGCAGTATCAGAAAAGAAATCCTCACAATAAAACTGCAGGAGAATAAAAAAGAATAAGCTGAGTTGCTATTCCCCGCAGCAGACAGGGAATGAAAGGAGTTATTTCCTAAAAATTCAATTGAATCAATTCCCTCCCTGCCTGCCTAACTGAAAAATCTAAAGGCTCCACGAAATCGAAACTAGCACAGCAGCCAGCTACACACACAGCCCTCCTCCACCCTCATCCAAGCCCGGACTGTGACTGTTCTGGGAGTGCCTCGAGTTTTTATGCCCTCTGGCACATCCAGAAGTGTCAGTCAAAACCTGGCCATGCAATTGGTAGAATGGGTCCAAAAATTTGCATGGTCCCATCCCATGGCCAGCCCATCATTGTGCAGGTGTAAAAAAATAAAAATAAAAATAAAATAAAATAAAATCAATGGAGACGTTTTATTGCTAGAAAAACCCACTGCTGCTACTGTAAAAATTCAAGCATTTAAAATAGCTAATTTTTGCATGTTTCTGTGGTGCTTTGGTGGGTTTTTGGACCACAATTTCAAAAAAAAAATTGCGGTCACCATTTTGGATCCCCCCCGCACCGCATGGCAAATGGAGAAGACGAGACTGATCCCCCCCAGCCTGGTACCAGGTCCAGCAGCCCAGGACAGGAGGGGGGAGGCCGGGACACCCCCCCCAGAAACCACGCCTCTGGTAGGTGCCCTCAGACAGGCATATTTTCGCCTGCTTTTTTGGCCGGGAATCACAATTTTTTTTATTTTTAAAACTTTTTTTCTGTGCCGCTTGGCATCGCACGATCGCCGCGTGATGACATGAACGACAACGACAAATCAGACCCAATTTATCGTTTATCGGTTCGAGTTCGAGTTCTGATGGCTTAATTGTCGTTTCCGTTTCCGTTACGTAACGGAAATGAGGAACGAAAACGGAAACAAGAATTTCGCCAAGTCGTGCCCCTGTCTAGTGTGGACATGTTCCATGGCGGACTTGGTCCATACTAAATAACAAGAGAAACAACAGTGATATGAGGATGTTTTAGAGTGGTACTTGGACTGGGTATTCTGGTAGCTGCAACCCAAATGAGCAGCTTTCCCTGTATCTGGAACTGACAGTATATACATCAGTCATTGATCATAAGCCCAACATCTGTCTGTAGCTGGTGATAATGTTTGCTCTGAAGACTGTAGCAGAAGCCACCCTGTCTCATTTTGCTGGAGTAGCTATTAATTCAGACTTGTCTAGCAAAGGTTTAATGTGGCAACCTTGGCATGCAGAGGGGAATGCTGCCATCTAGACAGTGAGGAAAATCAAAATATTATTTGGGGGCCTGCTAAGAATATTTGGATGTTTCAGAAGATCCTCTATGTAATCGACATAATGCATGTATAAATGTTTTGCTGTATTTAAAGGCTACGACTAAATCAAAATATGGTCTTGAATTTTGCTGCAGGAAAAAAAAGAAATGAAATTGGCATATTCTCTGGCTGTAAGGTTTCTTCCCCATCAACACAACAGCTGAACAAGCACAAGGATGTCATATGAAATAAATGCCACCATTTTTCTTCCAATTTTTCTTCTATTCTGATATCTGCTTTGCAAGTAGGAATATGAATGAATCATGCCATGAAATGAGACAAAAAAGCTGTTTATCTCTTTGTTTTATCAGGCAACTAGTCATTTGTGGAAGAAACAAGCCATATTAGAGCAAGATGCCTTGCCCTCTATTCATGGTTCATTCAGGAAAAGTTCAGGTGTTTGTGGACTTTGGGGAAGCACAAACCAATCCTCTGAAGGGATCTCCGCCATGGGGAGATGACAGCCAAGCCAGCTGTCATCTCTCCACAGTGGAGATCCGTTGAGAGGGGACCGCAGGCTCAGCTCTGCTTATGCAGCCCAGCCCACATTTCCCTCTGAAAGGATCTCGGATCTGTTTGCGGAGCTGAGCCTCTGGCCCTTTGTCAAGGGATCTCCACTGTGGTTAGATGACAGTCAGCTCGGCTGTCATCTCCCTGCAGCAGAGATCTGTTGAGAGGGGACCAAGGGCTTGGCTCTGCTTGCGCAGCTGAGCCCGTGGTCCCCTCTGAATGGATCTCCACCGAGGGGAGGGCGGTCAAGAGAGGACCGCAGGCTTGGCTTGGCTTGCGGAGCCAAGACTATGGCCTTCTCTCAAGGGATCTCCACCACGGTGGGATGACAGTGCGCCTGGCACTGTCATCCACTGTGGGGGAGAAATGTCTAAAGGGATCCCCGTTCTCGCCTCCGCATGCGCAGGCAGGAAAGGGGGCGTCTTTAAAGGGATCTTGCCTGCAGGGGATGGCAGCGCGCCGGCACTGTCATCCACCATAGGGGAGAAGAAAGAGACCCATTCCCACCTCCACATGCGGAAGTGAGAACGGAAAATAAAAACGAAGAAAAATGACAAACATAATAATTTTTTTAAAAAAATTGTTTCAAACCATGAAACAAATCCAGATGGGCCACAAAGCGGAACAAAAATGAAATGCCATTTTTCCGTTTTGTGCCCATCTCTATTGCTTATTAAGAACTTGGAGAGTAAAACACATCCATGGTATTATGAACCACTGCCTGTTTGATGATGTATCTTGCCCAATGAACTCCATAGGCCAGTGCAAAGCACTGGATTGACAAACTTGCAAAAGCCTACGTTCTTGGCTAACTTCTTCTCATGTAATGTTTTCCTCCATGAAGCTCTGCAATATACTGTCCATGTTCGATTTGACAGAAAGTTCCCCAAGAAAAAGATCAGATTCCTTATCTCTGTGTCAGTCTTCTCTGCAAAACATATCTGAATTTTCTACTTACAGTTTTTACATTGTGAGGAGGAAATAACATTAAAGTTAGACCATCAACCCAAAAGACAAATTAATCTGAATATGGCCAGAGTAGCTTTTTGCTAGATGTTTGTGGTATATTAAATAAATAAATAAATAAATAAATAAATAAATAAATAAATAAATAATACATGAACAAAGTTGTATTTACAGTCAAACTGGAAGCTTACTGGAAGCTTTAACTCGGTGATATCCCATTTATTTATTTATTTATTTTCAGATTTATATACCACTCCTTCTTCCAGAGCGAGAACTCAGGGCGGTTCTCATTAAGGGCACCTCTAAGGGATAAATAATTATCCATCCAGATGTATTAAGAAGTTTTAAAAATAGTAACTTATCTTTAAAAAGTAGGATGATGACTGTTAAAACCATATTGTACTCACATGTACCTGTGAGGAAAAATTACTTCATACCCTTATCTACACCAACTGTTCTGGGACATCTAACTTTAGGATAGAGTAATGTTCCTTTAAGAACAATGTGTTCTCTCTCCATCTCTTTATTGCTCACCAAGCCTAGGGAGGAGGTTTCTGGCTAGTGACCAGAGGGTCTCTTTTTCTTTTCAAATGTAAATGCATGGTGCCAATCACCATGTGCTCCTCTGCCAGCATCCTGGGGAAATAACTTGTTTCTTACTGTTCTTGCTCCTGAGTTTTCCTTGCTTCTGAGCTTGCAAGCTAGCTTTAGCATTGTGTTATAGACACGGGCACGACTCAGCGAAATCCTCGTTTCCGTTTCCGTTCGTCGTTTCCGTTACCTAACGAGGAACGGTAACGAGAATTACTCTGCTCCAGCTCGAACCTGACCCGATAAAGATAAATTGGGTCTGATTTGTCATTGTCGTTCATGGCATCGCGGTGATCGCGCGATGCCAAGCAGCACAGAAAAAAAGTTTTTTAAAAAAACCCGATTCCCGGCCATAAAAGCAGGCGAAAATATGCCTGCCTCAGTGAGGGCACCTACCAGAGAGTGGTGGTTTCTGGGGGGGTCCCCGGCCTTCCACCCCTCTCCTGTCCTGGGCTGCTGGTACCAGGCTGGGGGCGGTATCCTCGTCGTCTCCATTTGCCATGCGGTGGGGGGGATCCAAAATGGCGACCGCAATTTTTTTTTTTAATCGTGGTCTAAAAACCCACCAAAGCACCACAGAAACCTATGAAAATTAGGTATTTTAAATGCCTGATTTTTTATAGTAGCAGCAGTGGGTTTTTCTTGCAATAAAACGTCTCCATTGATTTTATTTTATTTTATTTTATTTTTATTTTTTTACACCTGTGCACACACAGTGATGGGCTGGCCATGGGATGGGACCATACAAATTTTTGGAGCCATTCCACCAATCACATGGCCAGGTTTTGACTGAGACTTCTGGATGTGCCAGAGAGGGCATAAAAAGCCCACCAACCCTAAGCCTAAGCCTAAGCCTAACCCTAACCCTAACCCATATGCCAGTACACTGTCCTTCTTAGTGGGCCAGAGGCACCCAGAGGTACACCCCACTAACCCACCCTAACCTTAACCGTTACCCTAAGCCTAGCCCTTACCCTAACCCCAACCCTAACCCAGATTTGTACGCAAGTACACTTCCCTTCTTAGTGGGTCAGAGTGATGCATTGAGAGGTGCCTCCAACTCCAGACCCACTCCCTCCCTAAGCGTAACCTGTACGCCAGTACGCCAGTATTCTTTTCTTCTTAGTGAGTCAGAGAAGCACCGACGAGCTTCCTCTGTCACACTAACACATAACGCAGGGGTGCCCAAACTTTTTGTAAGGAGGGCCAGATTTGGTGGCTGAGAGTGTGTCAGGGGCCGGTTGCTCCCCAACCCTGCCACCCCACTGCAAGCCCCACCCACTGACCCATAAGCCCCACCCACTGACCACGTGTGCACCCAACCTCACAATGTTCCTGGCTATGCCGGTGGCAGCAGTCTGTGTATGCGCCCAGCCCCACAAGCTTCCCGGCGGTGCTGGTGGTGGTGCCCCACCCTTGCCTGCCCTCCCCACAAGCTTCTGCTCACCAGCTGGCCGGCCTGCCCAGCCCCTCAAGCTTCCCGGCGGTGTCAGTGTTGGTGGAAGATTTCTTTAAAAAAAAAAACATGGGGTGAAGGAGAGGTAGGGAGGGGCTGGCCAGCCAGCCATGGGCCATTCAGAATGGCCTGGCAGGCCAGATTTGGGCCCCGGGCCGGACTTTGGGCAGGCCTGACATAATGTAAAAATGTATGGTACGCGGCAGCTACGCATTATGCTTCCCTTCCCTTCTGGGTCAACTCAGAGGCACCCAGAGAGGTGCCTCCCAGAGCCCACCCTAACCCCTACCCCTAAACCACTGTACAAACGACAGACGACAAATGTAAATGACAAATCTTTGAAAAATTTCACGACAAACGGAAACGACCCGAAACGGGCCCGTCCCGACAAATGACAACTCAAAACGTTATTTTTTCTGGTTGTGCCCATCTCTATTGTGTTAAACATCAATGGGCACGAAATGCCAAAATAGCATTTTGTTTCATTTTTCTTTTTTTTTGTTTCACATAGTTTGGAACAATTTTTTTTTAAAAAAATGGTTTCTTTTTTGTTTTATTTCATTTTTTTTTTAAAAAATTTTTTAATGTTTTTTACAGCCAAACAGCCTGGCCAGTTGGCGCTTCTATTTTTTAAACCTAGCACTGACCAACTGGCCTGCGGGCCAGTCAGCACTCATTAAAAAAAAAAACTAGAGCGACCAGCTGGCCCACGGGCCATTTGGTGCTTTTGTCTTTTTTGTGTTTTTTTAAAACCTAGCACGGACCAGCTGACACATGGGCTGATTTTTTTTTTAAAATTACCTACCACCAACCAGCTGGCCTGCAGGCCGATTGGAACTTTAAAAATATCAAACTAGCGTCAACCAGCTGGCCCGTGGGCCAGTCGGCACTTAAAAACAAAATAACTAGTGCAAGCAGCAGAGTGCAAAAGGTCAAAACTCAATGATTTCCACCCAGCCACAAGCAACAGTGATGAATTCACACAATAACAGCAACAGCAAACGAAAACCATCAAATACACAGAAGGATTGTTCCTACCCCTGATTGCATTGAAACATCTTAATCCCTTCATCACAATACAATGTCTAAACTATTCTTCTGCATAGGACAAGGTTCCTCTCTCCCACAACTTAAAAAAACCCAGTCTCACTCACTCTATACCTTAGAGCACAGAGATAACTCCTAGTTCCCTGAGCTCCTTGCCTTCTGAAGATGCCAGCCACAGAGTCTGGTGAAATGTCAGGAAGAAAAACTTCCACAACATGGCCAAACAGCCCAAAAATCTCAGAGTCACAACATCTATCAGACCCCTGTCATGAAAATTTTTGAGAATACATTAATAGATATTCAGTTTGAGAAACAGTGAATTGAGTGATATTTTATAGCATTAGAAGGCAGCAATAATGCTAACACTTGATAACAGTGTCAATGTAATCACAGAAGGAGAAACATAAACACAAAGTTATAAGTGGTTATAAATACAAACTCTGTGTAATCATTCAGGAAAGCTTGCCTGAAGAGAAAGGTCTTTGCCTGTCTCTGGAAAGACAGAAGAGGTGGGGCAGTCCTGGCCTCCAGTGGGAGGGAGTTTCAGAGTCTGGGAGCAGCAACAGAGAAGGCTCTTTAATGTGTTCCCACAAGATGTACCTGTGAGGGTGGCAGGATGGAGAAAAAGGCTTCTGCTGTTGACCTTATCATCTGATCCGATTCATACGATGAGATTCAATGTTTGAGGTAGCTTGGACCCAGATCGTAAATAAAACAAATAAATACATTTTTTTTTCAGGCTCTAAGTCAAGAGTGAGCATTGTTGCCAAGTGGAGTCCAAAAACATTTGCAGGTTGGTGTTTCCCCCAAATTCAGATAGATATTAAATAAAAGTGCCCAAGTCTAAAGATCAGTTGGGTACCTTACATTTGGACCTGCTTCAGAAAGACTGTATTTTCATTAATTCATGCATTCATGCATGCATTCATTCATTCGAAATATTTCTGCTCCACCTTTCTCTACATTGTGGCATATTCTATCTGACCCATAAGTAACTGTTACTCTGTTTGCTGTGATATCACTTTGAGGAAAACCTTTCCCCCTTGCTTCAAAATATGTGTTCCTATTCCATGCACAGCTCCAAAGAGCAAGGAAAACCTGTTGTTGCTGCTGTTTACTCCTATCAGGGCATTATGCCAGTAAGCAACAGCAATGAATTTTATTACAAAATTCATTGCTGCGCTCGTTACAAAGAACTATATTAAATGGTAATACTAATGCACAGATGAGCTCGGCGATTCCCCCATTCCAAAGCTGAGCAGATGAAGGTTTTGCTTGTGTAACTCGCTTTTCATGTCCTCCATCTTTGACTTCTCCTGCAGACGTGCCTCAAGCTTTCTGGAAGCCTATTAAGTAGATACAGGATATGGTCGGAAACTGATAGGGGGAAAGCTCAGATAATATGCTGCCCATGCTTGGCTCTCATCCTTATTACTACAAGTTGATTTAGGTTGCTCAGGTTGGCTATCATTTCTTCCTGCAATCCCTAAGGCCTCTTTCTGGGATAGGTGAGAAGAGTTTGAATGTAATTTAAAGCTTTAATAAATTCTGATATCTAGAGTAGTTCAAATTTCTCCTATCTTATTACTTGGCTTTCCATAGCAATGCCTTTATTTCCCTTTCTTTCTCAGGGGCGCTTCTAAATTGTGTTACCCAACTTTTATCTAATATCCAGGATTATAGGTTGAAAACTCAGAGTTTGGAAAAGTTCCTTTAGTTTTATAACTCTCCGAGTCCCTTAGTTAGCAAGCTGGCTGGGGAAATTCAAGGAAAATGCAGCTTTTTAAATAAATAAATAAATAAATAAAGTGTGCAATTTCTTTGAAAATCAGATTGAAAGACTATAGAGTAAAATAGCTGGAAGGAATTAAAAAGTAAACGAGTATGCTTTATCCATCCCTTTTTATTTTTATTTTCTTATACAGAATAAAACAAAAAGGCACATATATGGGGAAAGGGAGAATGGAGAAGGGAAGAAGGGAATTGGGAAGATGAGTACAATAACTATATTTGTTCTTAACATATTTAGGCATCATACAATTGCAAAGATTTAGCCCTACCCCAAGTATTTGTTGCTCTTGTAAATTAGCTTTTCTTGAGTTTTCTTTCAAAGCTTAGTACAAATCCCTCCATAAGGCAGTTCCCAGCTTTCACAGGCTTTTTGCGTTGGTTGATCCTTTAACTTTTCTGATAATATATCCATCGCCCCAACTTCTAAGATGTTTGCAATCAGCTCTTCTTGTTTCAATGTATTGACTTTCTTCCAGTACATAGCATATAAAATTCTAACTGTTGTGTATTGATCTGTATTCCTATTATCTGTACTTGCTTTTGTTGAAGTAACTGCCTTCCTGTTCCAAAGGGAACAGGCCTATTGGTTTATTCAAGTTGCTGCATTTGGATCCTCAATCCTATTGGTCTCTGCCAAAAGGCAGCTTTGTGATTGGTTGTAATTGTTCCCTCCAAAATGTATCTTTTCCTCGCATGTCCTGGCTCCTATAAATGTAGCTCCCTCTCCCCAGTCCCCAGTCTTGTTCTCTCCCTGAATAAAGAACTGTTACACTAGAAGCTGTCTCCAGCCTGCTATGTCTAAGAGCTGAAATCACTGCTGAAAACACTAAACCCCACATCACAACACTAACTACAGTTATTACATGTAAGACTAAGTATCTTATTTTTATGTATCCAGTCTTAGGCACAATACACACTACAAACAATTCTGGTTTAAATGATAATTTACACCAAACAGTCTTTAGTAAAAATTCATGTACCATTCTCCAATATGTTGTCGCTTCTCTACAAGACCACCACAAATGACTGAAAGTTCCCTCCTGCATCTTACATTTACGTCATTTGTTTGACACATTAGCATACATTTTAGTTAGTTTTCCAGGTAACATATACCACCTATAAAACATCATATATTTGTTTTCTTTAAAATTTTCAGACTTTGTAATATGTGTATTAACTTTCCAGATCTGTGCCCAATGATCAATACGATCCTCTTGGCATGTTTCAAATGTACCTATACTGAAGAAACAAATACAGTGGTACCTTGTATAAAGGAATTAATTTGTGCCAAATGAAATTCTGTTAAGCAAATTTTCCTTTGTACAAATTTCCCATAGGAATTCATTGAAAACAGATTAATTCCCTACTTGCAACCATTTTTCTGTTGTACGGATTCACCCTGTAGGCGATTCTGTTAAGCGATTTCCCCCTATTTCCGTAAAACTTTTCCTTTAAGCAGATTTTCTGTTAGACTGCTTATTATACAAGGATCCATTGTAAGATTATCCAGCTACTAGATATAGAGCAAAAATATATAACACACAGGCACTCATAATGATATCCGAACCCTCTGGGGTGAATCTGAAAAAGCTCAGGAAGCCACCATATACACCTAAATCAACAAACTCAATTTTTATCTCTACCAAGAGCAGGTCTTTTGTAAAGCTAATGGATCTAAACTGCCCACTCAGATTTACCTGTTAGTCTTGAATGAGCAAGAAATCTCTGTTTAATAAGATAGTTCACAACAGTATATTTTTGGTCAGAAGTTTCTGACATATCTTTGCCCAAACTAATGCAAAGAATGTAGCAAAACTTGGAGAAGAATAGGAAACACTGAGGTTGAGTGTCAGAAGATGCCATAATCCCTGCTAATGAAAGAGTCCTGGGGCTCTGCTCATGTGATTCCTGGGTCTACCAGGCCACCACATGATATACATGGAATATAAGATGTTGGTATATCTTAGCTCTTTCAAACAAATGTTGTGTTAGCTTTTCTTCACTCTGCATTACTAGTGGCATTTACTGCAAGGCCCATCTCATCAGGGGTACTAAAGGGCTGTATGTCTAACACCCCATTTGCTTAAAGCATGTTGTCTTTGTTGTCTCTCTTTCCAAAGGCTCCATTATCCCACTCAAAACAGAAAATCTGTGTTGCACAGACGCTTTCCTATCACTTCAGAACTGCAGGGATAACATCCAATGTTGAACTTGGGTATTATGATTGCTGGAGTGCAGCCATGGGCATGATTTGTAATGGAGATAAAAACAATTATATAGTAAATAGCAGTATGAAGCTCTGACAGCCTACTTGATGGCAAACGCCTCCTTTGCTGTGGATAAGCTCTCCGTGTAAAGAATAACTTGCAACTGTGAAATACATTTCCCACTCAGTCGTCAGATTGTGGAATGAGAGGCGGGTGACTTTTCAGGCTTAAATGCAAAGTGGACAGGCTGGAAGTCTGTGTCATATAGGCCGAGATGACAGGACATCTATTGTGCAAAGCTCTTTTTGGCCAACTTCAGCCCTCTGAATGTGTCCTAATAAGTCCTTGATATGTAGAGTACCCTAAGTATGGCTATGGTCACACATTTCAGAATTGACTGTACTAGCCAGTTAAGGCCATCTCCAGATGGGGGAAGTTGGAGTGGGTCTGGGTTGTGTTTAAAAGATTCTTCTCTTCAGTGATCTATTTTATCTCTCATTTGAGTGATCCTTCCATTCACACTGATCAATGTTTTTCTCTCTGATGATAAGGTTCATATGGGACTTTAGATCAGTTGGTCCCTTTTCACTTAATGGTACTCCGCATCCCACAATTATCACTCAGCTGGACGCAGTGACATCCCTTGTTGTTGTTGCTAAATAAAAAAAGTGCTATAGTGAAACAGCAATGCAGTTGTCTAGCATGGTACACATAATAGGGCCAATGTTTATCTAGAATAGTGTGCATCAATAGGAAGATATATTTCAAAATATTAAAGTGGGAGAGTAAATGGAAATAGAGGAGGAACTTTCTCTGCCATCCCTTTCATTGCCACCAAAAATGTCACAGGGTTGTCACCTCAGATTAAGCCACCCACGCCTTGATTTAAGTACATACTAAGCATCTGCATAAGCTACAAAATGAGCCACTGAGGAGAACTTGGAATCCCATAAAAAACTATAACCTTGCCACTGTGCCAAAAAAGGAGATGAACAATTCTAAATTTATTTATTTATTTATTTTTCTATTTCTATACTGAGACCGATTTTCCCAATGGGAACCCTGAGCAGTTTACATAAAAAACATGTAAACAATTAAAACCAACACAAGAAATAAAAATCAACCTAATACAGATAAAACAAAAGGGGCGCATGGTGGATCACTCTAAGTCAAAATGCATGTGGACTCCATTAACCAAATGCAGACATTGATCCAGATAGTGAGCAATTCTGCTAGTGGAGCCATGTCCCAAGTCTAAGATTTTGGGAGCAATCCAGAGACTGTTAAAAAAAGAATTATAAGATGGCACTCCCCACATTTCTAGATTAGAAAACACCTATAGTTCTAGATGTACATTCTTCTTCCTAGTACATCCAAAGAAGACATTGGAAGACATAACATAGCAAATAAGGAACTGTTTTCCTAATGCTGCACTGGTGTGTCCCAAAGCTATTAAGTTTTTACATACTCTTTGCTTCATGAGTATCCATCTAAAATTCACATAATAGGTAGTCCATCATTCAGGGAAAGCTTGCCTGAACAGGAAGGTCTTTGCCTGCTTCTGGAAAGACAGCAGAGATGGGGCAGTCCTGGCCTCCAACAAGAGAGAGTTCCAAAGTTTGGGAGCAGCCACAGAGAAGGCCCTTTCATGTTTTCTTCTGAGACACACCTGTGAAGGTGGTGGGATGGAGAGAAAGGCCTCTGCTGATGACCTTAGCACCCAAGCTGGTTCATACTGAGAGATTCAATGAGGTAGCTTGGACCCAGACCATTTTGTGCTTTGTAGGTTAAAACCAGCACTTTGAATTGTGTTCAATAACTGATTGGCAGCCAGTGGAGCTGCTTTAATAGGGGTGTAATGTGATCTTTGTAACCTGCCTCAGTCAGCAATCTGGCTGCTGCATTCTGGACACATTGAGGTTTCCCGAGACATTCCATTGGTAACCCCACATAGAGCGCATTACAGTAGTCTAGCTGGGACAACACTAGGTCACATGTCACAAGGCCACAGCAGGTTTCTCAAGAAACAGGCATAACTGGTATATTAGCTTTTAAGAAAACACTCTCTTTATCAGGGAGATATGTGGGGCTGCCTTTGAAGATAGTTTGGCAATTGCAACTGGTAAAGAATTGGGCCACATGGCTAGTGAGTGGTGTTGCCTCACAGACTCATAGTATGCTGGTTCTAAAAAATGTACACTGGCTGTCAGTTGCTGCCCAGGTCCAATTCAAAGTGCTCATGCTTACATATAAAGGCCTAAGCGGTTCAGGACCTGGTTACCTAAAGGATCATGTTCTTCCATATGAGCCTGCCAGTACTCTAAGATCAGGCCAGCAGGCCCTGCTGAAGGTGTCCTCCCTCAAAGAGGTGAGGGGGGTGGCATGTCAAAACAGGGCCTTCTTGGCAGTTGCCCCCAACTCTGGAATGCCCTCCCTACAGAGATTCGCCTGGCACCAACATTTTTGCCTATTCCGTGCTAGGCGAAGACCTTCCTGTTCGGTCATCATTTTTATTAGATAATGTTTTTGGCTAGATTCATGAGCAGCAGGGTTTTATAATTTGCACTGTATGTTGATTTTTTAAAAATTGAATTGTATTTTATAGTTTTAATATTTATGTTGTTTTATAATTTAAATATATTGTTATATGCCACCCAGAGACCATTTGGTAGTGGGGCAGCTAAAAAAAATGTAAATAAATAAATAAATAAAAGTAAGGAGGATGAGAGCAAGGCTTTGAGTTGACATTCAGGACTTGCATCATCCAAAATGGGCAGCCAATATTTTCTAACATTCTACTTATGAACTATGTTGGATGAGGTCTACTACCATTGTCACCTGATGAGACTAAGCTATATCTGTCCAGATGTTTACCTACATTACAGTAGGGACTAGACATGGGCATGACCAGAAAAAATGACATTTCAAGTTTTTGTTTGTCGGAACAGGTCCGTTTCAGGTCATTTCCGTTTGTCGTGAAATTTTTCAAAATTTGTCGTTTTGTTTGTCATTTGTTGTTTGTCATTTCCACCGCAATTTAGCTCAATTTGACTTCCCAGAACACAGGGGCATCCTGCAATCAGGTCCATCGCTAGGTGCTTTTGTGCCCTAGGTGGTGGGCGGGGTGGGGTGGCGGGTGGCGGGGGAGGTGCGGGCGGGCAGCGGTAGCGGGGGGGCATGGGCGGGGGGCGACAGTGGCAGGGGAGGTGCGGGCGGGCGAGCGGGCAGCCGGCAGCCACGGGTGGATGAGTGGGTGGGCGGCGGCGTGGGCCGCAGGCGGGTGGCGGCGCGGGCAGGCGGGCGAGTGGGCAGTTAGGATATCATTTAGGACAGAGGTTCTGTTCTTGGCTTGCACCCCAAATGTGTCTGTGTGTGCAAGCAAATTGAAGTTGGGAAAATAGAAAATAAATGGTAGTATATAATATATTTCTAAAATAAATCCACACCTCCCACTCCCAGTCAAACCTCCCCCTTTATCCAATATCAGAAAAAAATCCTCACAAACTGCCAGAGAAGAAATAAAGAATAAACTGCTATTCCCTTCAGCAGACAAAGCTGCAGGGAATCAAAGAAATTATTTTCTAAATTCAATTCCCTCCCTGCCTGCCTAACTTAAATCCTAAAGCCTCCAGCCTCCCTCCTCAATCTTGATCGGATCACACCAGCACCAGCAGCCAGCCCTCCTCCCTCAACCACATCCATACACCCGACTGTGATTTCTGGAAGGTGCCTCGGCTTTTTATGCCCTCCGAGACATCCAGAAGTGTCAGTCAAAAACCTGGCGATGCCATTGGTGGAATGGTTCAAAAAAATTGCATGGTCCCATCCCATGCCCAGCCCAAATGGGCAGGTCTAAAATAATAATAATAATAAAAAATCAATACGACGTTTTATTGCTATAAAAAAACCACTGCTGCTACTATTAAAATTCAGGCATTTAAAATAAATAAATTTCACATGTTTCTGTGGTGATTTGGTGTGATTTTTGACCACAATTTCAAAAGAAAAATTACGGTCGCCATTTTGGATCCCCCCCACCGCATGGCATGGCGAGACGAGGGTGACCCCCCCCAGCCTGATGCAAGCAGCCCAGGACAGGAGAAGAGGGGGCGAGGCCGGGGACCCCCCAGAAACCACCCCTCTGGTAGGTGGCAAAGCCTCAGGCAGGCATATTTTCGCCTGCTTCTTTGGCCGGGAATCGGGGTTTTTTTTAAAAAAAAAACTTTTAAAAACTGTTTCTGTGCTTCGCATTGCACGATCGCTGCAATGCCACAAACGAAAACGAAAAACCCGACCAATTTTTTCTTTTTTCGGTTCGAGTTCGAGTTCTGACGGCTTAATTATCGTTACCGTTTCTGTTACGTAACAGAAATGAAAAACGGAAACAAAAACGAAAATTTCACCGAGTCGTGCCCATGTCTAGTAGGGACATAGATTCCAGCCTCCGCACACACCCAGCCATCCTATTTCTCCCATCCTGCTTATATGAAGGGAAAGTGTGCAAAATGTGTCAAGTCAGAATATATTGGGGAAAATCCTGTTGCATAGATTTGCACTGGTGTAAATCAGACTGAGGCAATATGCAATACGGTTTTGTCCATGTTGAACCAAACTTGGTGAAAAAATTGTGATTTTACATACATGTGGGAATTGGACTGAACATGTTACAGCTAAATCCATGTGTAAGTTGATAATGTGCTGGTTGGTATGTTTCCCAGAGTCAATTAGCTTAAGTTCCTCCCATGACTAGGCCAATTGTGATCCCAGTGTTGTGAATGAGTTTTTAAAGGCACCACCAGATACACAGTCCAATGTCAAAACCGGGTAAACAAGCCAGTCTCCGGAGAGTTCTAACATAAATCAACTCCAGTCCAAGGTCAAGACAAGCAGCAAGAAACAACCATGAGTAGGAAATCAGTAAGCCCTGAAATCCACAGTTGTTTCCTGCAAACCTGTACCTCATAGCCTGTCCTTTATGAGGCTTCATGCCTCTCATTGATTTCAGCTGTAGCCTGGCTGCATCACTACACCCAGCAAACAATCAAACCAATGATTATGAGGATGCTCCTATAACCACTTCTAGTCCATACATGCAAGGAAGATCAAAATAGGAGAATCACCTTGCAGGGCAGAGTTTCATTTTCACTATTTGAGCGACCATAAATATCTTCCATCTTCTGTTTCTTTCGTCTCCTTCTGACATCATTCTGTTTTATCCAAGCTACACAAATTGTATCCTCCAGCACACAGCAGGATGCACTGTTATAGCTGAAATAAGCTTTACCTACATTACCCAAATGTCAAGTTTTAAAAGAGGTAGCCATGTTAGTTTGTGCAAGCAGATCAGGCAGAAACAAAGTTAATAATAATAATAATAATAATAATAATAATAATAATAATAATAATAATAATAATAATAATAATAATAATAATAATAATAATAATAATAATAATAATAATAATAATAATAATAATGACAAATAAAAGAGACAATAAAAGACACAAAACAGTTCATCACCTTAAAAGCTGTTATATTTTAATGACAATTTCATTCTTGAGTCTGTGTGCAAAAGCGCAGTGTGTCCCTGTCGAGCTTATTGCATTCAAAGAGCCTAATCTCCATTGTGAGCCTTATATTATTTTTCCCTTTTCACAACATTTACAAACTGATACATATCTCTCCAAGAGGATAAGTGTGTGTGTGTGTTTTCCTAAATCAAAAGACAAAAAAAGGGGGTGGGGGTCTGGAGAGAATCAGATCACATTAGCTCTGTTGAGTTATTCAAATACATGCCAATTTACTGAGGCTAAACTGTGGTGGGCTGTGTTTTCGATAGATATTGCAAGGGCTTTTTGATCCTGATAACCCCCAAATGTTCAGCATGAGCAAGCTTTCATGGTCAGCTTTCGATGATTTTGATATTTGACTTAATCTGTAGCTGGAGGTTGTTTGTTTTACTTATCTTGATGGCACGCCTCGTACTGAAAGAGTCAAAGAAATTAAAAACAGTGCCGGCAGATTGGACACTTGATACGCAAATAATACCACATTCTCTCTCTCTCTCTCTCTCTCTCTCTCTCTCTCTCTCTAATGGTTCACAGCAGCTGACCAGTTTCTCCAAGTGTCTTGATCCACAAGCCTATCTGATATTAGAACTGCTGGGTCTTCTAGACACTTTTTTTTTAAAGAATAACTTTTAACCTCAGGGCAAGAGTCCAGAAGCAATGAAAAGAGGCCTGCTTCATCAGGGCTCAACCCTAAGTCTTCTCTTCCATTATAATATTCCAACCTCCTTTATCTTCAGCATTGTCTAAACTGGCTTGATTCATCCCCAAATAGATCCTTGCTAGCAAGTACTGGTGGAAGGTGCAGCCCAACATTTCTTAAAAAGGCTGTTTTGATAAAGGCTGTTTCATATAATTTTTTGCTGGACCTCCTAGATAGGACCTCAACCTCCTAAACTGTGCAGAGTAATTCCCTAGTGATAAATCACTAGGAACCCAGCCACTTTTCTCTGGAACGTGAACCCATCACTTGAGTTCATATATTGACTGGTCACTACTTGGAAAGAGCCTTCAAAATGGCTTAATGTTGCTGCTATTCATCATATTTTTAGAGTTGGCTAGAACTGGGCTGGACCCAGCTCTGAAGCGTAAACACCATTCACTTCAGGCAATAGTTCCTGAATTTGAGTAATCCCGATGCTTTTCGAAACCAGCTCCTAAAAGCTTTCACCACTAGCTGTGCTGGGTCAAGTTTCTGGATTATCCAACCACTTCCTTAAGGAATTTTGGTGTGAAGTGTTGTGACGTGGGGTTTAGTGATTTCAGCTCTTTGACATAGCAGGCTGGAGACAGCTTCTAGTGTAACAGCTCTTTATACAGGGAGAGAACAAGACTGGGGACTGGGGAGAGGGAGCTACCTTTATAGGAGCTAGGACTGGCTAGGAAAAGATACATTTTGGAGGGAACAATTACAACCAATCACAAAGCTGCCTTTTGGCAGAGACCAATAGGATTGAGGATCCAAATGCAGCAACTTGAATAAACCAATAGGCCTGTTCCCTTTGGAACAGGAAGGCAGTTACTTCAACATAAGCAAGTACAGATAATAGGAATACAGATCAATACACAACATGAAGGCTATGGATTGTGCTTACTTTAGGAGCTGTTGAGCCACCTTCAGTTTGCAGTGCCTTACTCCAAGCTGGACTTCTATCCAGTTGCCCCCCTCCCCCCTAAATGTGCTGGGGGCAGTAGCACATCCATTTGCATTCAAACCAGCCAATGGTCTCCATGCCATCTGTGGGACCAAGGCCTCCAGCTATAACTGATAAAATGTTCTGGATTGTTTTATTCCATCAGCAATGCTCAGTGTTTATACATTGCTCATTTTTACCCTCCCCTACCCTCACTGCTGGTACAACCACAAATGTTCACTGATGGTGTTCTTAATTCATGTCTGATATTAAAGTGTTCTGCTTATATACCACCTCATAGCACTTCAAGCACTCTCTGAGCGGTTTGCAATTTAATTATGCAGGCTACACATATTACAACTCAATATTTCTGCAATCCTTCTTGCACCCATTATTTGGTGAAAACATGGCACACATATTCTTTAATCTATTCTGCTCTTTAGTAACATGGCACTAATTGGAAGTGGACAATGATCCATGAAAATGGGCAAGCAGGTTTTCACCTCTTTAAATGCATTTCATCTTTAGAAACAGTAAAAATAACTTGGAAGTCAGTTTTTTTAAAATTCTAGAAGTTCTGGTTAGGACTGACTCTAAATAAAGAAAAACAAAAATTGCCCTTGTTAAAACAGAAGAGGCATAAAATATTTGGTTAGAACAAGTAAGATCATAATTGTTCATATGAAAGTCTCGAGGAAATGTTTTAATTCTGTTCATAGTCTTGTAAAAAACTAGAAAGCAATAACAACTATATTTTCATATCTCTGTTTTGTCATTGGGAGCGGAAATCGGGGGTGGGGGAGAGAAAGAGAGCATGTTCTTTAATTCTCACCTTGTGAGGTGGGAAGCTATTAGAGAAAATAACTCTGAGAATGGACCAAAAAGTTCATTATGTATTAAAAACAAAACAAATCATACAGTTAGAATAATCTTTGCTGCAAAAAGGAACTACGAGTATCTCTTCATCTCCCTTCTATATGAAAAAAAATGCTAATAAATGTTGTCTCGTATATAACACATACATTGTTGTTTAGTTTTTCTAAAATAAATTTGCAAATGGAACTTAAAGCTGATGGGTAAGTAACTGAGAAAAGGCCCATATTCTCACGAGTTTTTCCAGGTATGAAGTTCAGGTCTTTTTGTTACCACTGATAAAAAGTTACCTATAGAGATGGGCATGACTTAGCGGTATTTTCATTTTCGTTTTTTGTTTCCGTTATGTAACGAAACGAAAAACGAAAAACGGCTCAGAACTGGAACGGAAACGGAAACGAAACGACTAATTTTGAGCCAATTTTCATTTTTCGTTACTGGGAAAGCACTTAATGGAGCTAAATGGGAAGAAACAAAAAAAAATTTCGTTTTCGTTTTCGTTTTTTCGTTTTCGTTACGTAACGAAACGAAAACGAAAAATTTTGAAATTAGCTCACGAAAACGGAAACGAGCCGAAACGGACCCCTAGACGAAAACGAAAACGAACAATTTTTCTGAGTCGTGCCCATCTCTAGTTACCTAAGTTAATCTGCAGCTGAGGCATACATGAAGAAATATACAATCACAGAGGAAAAATAAAAAATCCAGCCAAGAATTTTTGTTTCTACAAATATTAGTATATATCTGAAATGGTAGAGAGTGCAAAGAAAACATTGACACTTAAAGGATCCTGTGTAGTGGAAGATGCTCAGGCATCAGAAAGTTGGGAAGGACAAGAAAGTGTTTAGTGCACAAAATAGGCAGAATGGTTTGGAAAGGAACTATAATCATTTTGTATTAACTAAGAGCCGTGTGCTATGATTTTATTACATAGGCTAAGAATACAGATGCTTGCCTCTTTTTGTTCTTGTTTCTCTCAATTGCTGTTAGGGAGACTGCGTAGTGTGCATGGAGAGCTAATGAATTACCAGAAACCAAATGTCTTGTTGTCAGAAGCCACACACTTGAGAGCAGGGAAAGGTGGCAACTATAGCTCCTCTGCATGCATGGGTGGCCAGGGAAAAACATGACAGGAATTAGGTTTCAATGTAACCAGAAACAAAAGATTTCAGAATAATGGCTTACTCTTGACAATGTGACCTCTGCCAGTCTTCATTAACTTGGGTCATTGACATGTCACATTTAAAGTAACCAAACTCTCTTATTTTAAAGCTTTGGAATTTACTTTGTTACCAGTCTATACAAGTCTTTACAGAAGTAAACACCATTGACTTCAATGGTACATGTTTTCTTGGTAACAGTTCATAGTCTTAAGAACAATATGTTTTCAACAGAGATTGTGCCAACATTACATCTACCTCCAGAGGAAATTATGAAGCCAGGCCCAGCAATAACTCTTTACTTACCATATTTCAAAAGCATCTACAATACTTTCCTTTTAGTTTCATTTAAAAGAAAAAAAGAAAAAATAAATGTTAAGAAGCTGTGGTATAAACACACACTCTTGTTGGGCATTGACTCAAAAATAACAACAGACCTTGAGACATAGTACAACATTTGAGCGCTCTTCCATCATGAAGTCCACATTTACAAAATCATAAAAGTAACTAAAATTCAGAGTTACCTTGCAGTGTAATAGTGTTGTCATTAAGTTGCAGTTCTAATGGAACAAATTACAAATAATTGATCATATGTAACTTGCTACTTCCAGTTTAAGGCTCTCTGCTCTTCCACCCTCCATTCTCCCAAGATTTAGTTGGTGATTCATAATAAAAGGTTAATATATGCCTTCTTTCAACACTTGTTGGAAGTGTGCATATGTATAATCTTTTGAGCCTATCTCTTAGGAAGATCTCATTTAAATTCAAGTGCCTACCTTAGAGAAAGACATAAATGAAAGAAGATTCATATTAAATATTAGGAAAGCTATATTGGCAGGTTGTAGAACTGAGAAGCTGGTGCTAAAAACAAGATAATTAGAAGTAGGGGAAAATGATACTGTTTCTCATTTTCCTTACCTCAAAAACACCCACACCACACTTTTTCTCCCTGAGGAAGTAGAAATTACTTTCCTGGTGATAGAATCTTCTGATATAATACATTAACCTGGAAGGTCTAAAATACTATTGGAACTAGTCCTCCAATTGACGAAATACAATGATTAAAGATTATAGGAGCTGAATTTGAAGCCACCTCAGGGGCTGACGTTTGAGAACCACTATACCACAGTACCTCTAAACATGTGCAACAAAATTGTATTAATTTTAGTATAATCATAAATCATTTTGGTAATTCTATTATAAAAATGTAAGCTTACAGTTTCCAGATATTATGCTACCTAGTCATAATCCTTTTAAAGGATTCCCATGGAGAATTTAGTGTAAGGTAGGTTACAAGCCTAATTGAGCCTTTTGGTCTGGTGCAGTTATCTGAAAATGCAGTCCCGTGCAAGTTTATTGAGAAAGACTTCCAGAAGACTTGTGAAACACTGCAATTTGAGATATTTTTATGGGAAGTGTGGCTCTTCTCCAGAGCTGCAAATGACGTGATGCTTATAATTTGTTCTTTGTACCTTCACGAGGACTAAATGTCACTCATGTTGCAGTGTAACATTTTAGTCACTTCTGTAGTTACATGGCCTCACTAAAACAAAGAGGGAGTGTGCCACATGGATCAAGTGCCAGCCTCATGCTCTTGTATGGTTTCAAAGGGGAGGAGAAGATAGGCAGAATTTGAAATGTGTGTTTTGTAACTAGAGCAGCAATAATGACACCTGATTTAAGACTAAATTTTCAAGTTTTTCCCTTCTTTTCCTCCATAAAGTCTCTTTAAATGTTCCCTTTAAACACATACTGTATCTTTTTGAAAATGAATGCCCAGTTGTCGTGAGCTAATCAGGATATTTAAAAACAACAACAATGCATTATTATGATCATCCTATGTGCAATGGGGTGTTGGGCAGCAGAGAGTGATCCATATAATATGGCATATGCATACAATTGTATACACGGTTGAAGATCATTTTTGTTCCTTTGAAATACTTACATTCTTCCCTCCCTTGTTGTTTCAATATAAATTTATCTCTTTGTCCGAGAAACAAATCTCTTCATCATTATTTTTTCAACCAATATTAATAAGGCAGTCAGACAAGTATATCAATAGGCTATGCTGGAGGCTTAAGCAGCAGTTTCAACTAAGTATTTCTTTTCACCATTCACATTTGTAAAAAAAAAAAAAAGCAATAAAATGGCATTGTGTTTGGGTGAGAAATAGCTGTGTTTTTTTTGTTTTTTTAAAGGAGCTAACATCTGGGATTTTCCCTCACTTGGTGTTACTTTAAAAATGGTAATGAGCACAAATGGGGTATCCTGTAGTCCATCTTAACTCCTGCCATTGGTGGTGTCAACATTCAGGCTGCCCATTCAAGGCAAAATGTGGAAGCTGAGTCATGGCAACTGGATTTCTTGTGAGGTTGAAACGTTTCACTGCTCATCCAAGCAGCTTCATCAGTTTTGGATAACCTCACCTGGGTGCTTCACAGACATTCTAAGCAAAATTTAGTACCTTTTCCTCCTGGCAATGCGAGCACAATCGCATGCAGCATTATAGGGCCATTTCCTGGTATTTTGAATTGTGGACTCAGAAGCACAGTGTCCCACTGGGGGATTTTGAAGAACTGAATAAAGAGTCAACACCTCGTTGTTGACCCGAATTTCCCATCACAACCAATGGCAAAGTATGTTGGGGTTAGCAGTTCAGCACCCTCAAGGGGAGCGTGCTTTGGAGTAAGTTAGCTGGCAAACTCTTCCTGGCCAGTCCTTTCAAATAAATTCTATTCATATTTCTCCTTGTGCAAGATTGCTTCTTGACCAACCTGTCTGCTTTTGGAACTACGGTAAATATTAATCATAATAAGACACACACCCCCATTTCCTTCTTAACCGTGGCTTGGTCAGTATGGATATTTCTGCCTGGTTACATTAGATCTTCAAAAGCAGTAAAGACTTTCAAAACAGTGGGAATGTTTTAACCAAGACCACGGTGATGTGGCTACAAAAGTAGCAGAAGATCAAAGCCATGTGCTGTAGACTGATAAGAAAGGTATTCTATTTACTGATAATGCAGATATGTATCCCCTGTTAGGCTGCTTTCCTAACTGGGAGCTATAGGCTATGGCTTTTTCTGCACCTGAACTCATTTAAAAAGCAAAGTGTATTCTTTTTTTTCCCTTGGCTTCTGCAAGGTTTTTCTTCCCCCTCCAAACTCTAAGAGATAATACTTCAAAGGATTTTTTTTAATCCTCCAAACCCAGACTTTTATCTTTCTTATAAGTCACAATTTTGCATTGCAAAGGTTTGACTCTAATTTGCCATTATCATGCTCACCTGATGTTTTAACTCTTCTGCCCTTTAATGCATCACTTAAATCTATGGTCGAGCAGCTGAGTGAGAACACAAAGGGGTTTGTGTTGATTCCATTCCTGAGCTGCCTTGAAAACACCCAGAGAATATTTTGTCGACTGAGCTCTCTCCCCCTGAAGAGTTTCCCCCATTCATTTCATAGCAATACCAGAGCTGCCATACGGAGTGCTAACAGCAATTATTTGAAAGGCTTTGTGATGGAAGACCTTCTGAGACCTAACCTGGAACTTTCTTCGTGCTGAACATGTGAAGGAAGGAGCTCTCTGTTTCTCTGAAAGAGTCATGCCTGTTGCTGAGAAAACTAAAGTTCCTTTGGTGCCAGCTCGCTGGAAGCAATCCCCAGGCACAACATTTATTTTATTTTATTTTATTTTATTTTATTTTGAGTAATTTTACCCCACCTTTCTCCTTGGAAAAAGGACCCAAGGTGGCTTACAGCAATGAGGGACAATATACAATCCAGTACAATTAAGGCATATTCAAGTATTGAGAACAGGGAATTGAAGGACATCTTACAATATTAACAGACAACATTAAAGCTACAAAAAAAAAACACACACAAAAAACAAGCAGTTAAAAGGAGAGTGAAAATTTCATGTAAAACTTATGAGGGGTGGAAACTAACACTGAAAAAAAAGTATCAATGCAATCACACAAGGTTATAAGTGGTTATAAACACAAAGTCTATGTGATCATGTATGGTAGATTCACATGAAAGACACATAATAGTCCATCATTCAGGGAACACTTGCCTGAAGAGAATGGGCTCTTTCTCCCAGGAGAAAAACGTGAGCCATTCCCTTTTCTCCTGGCAGAAACAAAACAAGAAAAAAAATGGAAAAGGGAGCCAGGAAGGAGAATCTAAGTGAGTCCAACTCCAAGCTCATTTACCCCAAGGACATTGCTACAATGCCAGCACAAACCCAGGCCAAGTGGTGGGTAGTCCCAAGAAATAACCACCACCATCCCTTGTCCTAGAGGGGTTTGGATTCAGCACAGCCACAGCTGCTTGTGTTGGCTCTGTTGACCCTCAGTTGACCTAGGACTGTGCTATAAAACAGCAAACCTTCTGGAAGTCATGAGATTACAGGCTGAGTTGGGAATGCCTCTTCATTGCCACATGATCACAACCATTATGTGTTGTGATCATCTGGCAATGCGTAGGCATCCCACACTCAGCCCATGAATTGATGACTTCAGAATTTTTTCAGTTTAGCAGAGTAAAGCTTTGTATTCTAATATAAAGGGTTGCCATTTAAACCCCACACCAGGAAGAATTCCAATCAGGAAGTTTCAACCAGTTAGAGAGGCAAACAAACACACATGATGGGGAAAGTCATCCACATCCACAACCTCAAAGTCAAAGCTCACCCTTGGACCTCTTCTCATCCCAGCCAATACTTGTTTAAAGAAATGTCTTCCAGATTACAAAAGACTGGGGGGTGGGGGTGGGAGAGGCCTAAAAGCTTAATTTATACACAAAAATAATGTGAATTTTAATTGTTTCATTTTAAATTGAAAAATACCCACACACCATTCATGTTCCATGGTTACTACAAAAGCTGTTGGCTGGTTGGTTGGTTGGTTTATACTGCCCATCTGGCTCCCCTCTGGGGAGTTTACAACATAGTAACATAAATGATGTATACTGCATCTCCATAGATAACTTTATGGTGGAATAAATGAGTATTTCACTTAAACAGACCAAAGGAACCAAACAGACCGAGACAGCTAACAAGAGTTTGGGAAGTCTGAGGTAGTAAGGAAAGAAACTACTGGAGGAAAAGACAAAAGAAAGGTGGAGGCCAAGAAGACAAAGATTTTAGTGGACCTTCCCAGCAACTTTCAAGGCAGATGAGATCAAGGAAAGGGCACTTGTAGACAAACAGAAGAAAGTAAAAATTTAACAAGGGCTGTGGAAGGAAGAGACACTTCAGTGGTGGTGTGGTGACCTGCAAAGTGTCTGCAATGTTTGTCTTCATGCCTGAGACCATCATTGTGTACACCTGAAGCAGGTACAAGATGGTAACACTATTGGAGGGGGGAATGAAAGAACTGGAGCAGTGAACGGACATGCTTAAGGCTATAAGAAGATGAAGTACACATAGACAGATCACTCAAGCAGCAGCAGCCAAGGGACGCACTAGAGGCAGAAGAATAGCAAGACAAAGCAGATAAGAGGGATGAACAAACATAGAGAGGGAAGCACAATGGAAAAGAGTCACAGGACCAAAAAGAGAAGAAGACTCTTCACTAGTGGAATGTTAAAACTGCTTTCAGAGTCTGGAATAGGAGTCTGGCAGACAGCATGCATAGGAAGAGAATATAGTAGACCCCCTGGGAGGACATGAGAAAGGCTGAAGCTGAGCCAGCCAGTCACTAAAACATCCTACCAAAGAGAAGGAGGAGTGATTCTTCTTGTATTAGGTCACTCCCTGCTGTGTATGATTGAAATTGAAATACACTGAGAAGATTCATGGACCCACCATGTATGCTGTCTTTCTGTAGGATGGATTCATTACAGTCTTGTTCAACTCTTCATGACCCCACATCCATGGAGTTTTCTTGGCAGAAATACTGGAGTGGTTTGCTAGCTCCTTCTCCAGGTGCCTACAGTACCTGGTATTTCCTGGTGGTCTCCCATCCAAGTACTAACCAGGGCCGACCCTGCTTAGCTTCCAAAATCAGGTGAGATAAGAAGTGCTTAGGACTTCTAGGCAGTTATAGGATGGATTAGGGATGCAATAAAAGAAAAGATGGGCATGAACTACTGTTCCACAATGCAGTGATTTGGCCACACAACTTCTGCACTCCCTCTGAGTACCCACCAGAGAAGGCAGGAATGGGATACCAGGGAAGCCATGGAACAAGTTGTGTGACCAAACCACCAAACCACACCAAACCACAGAACTGTGGTTCATTCCTATCTCTAAATGGAAGGATTGCCATTACTCATAAGCTCCATGGATGCATATCCATTTTTGCTCATCCACATGGAAACAAAAAACACAGCCAACTGCAAAGAAATTACATTAGCCTTTGAAACTCCAGGGAAGAAATTGTAGGACTTTGGGGTACAGATAGATTTCTTACCCACCTTACCAGTACTCAGAAGATGGAATGGAAACTGGTCTGGATGAATGTAGGATAAATTTGTAAATTTGCCAGTTTGTAAATTCTTTCAAATTTTTTATAAATTTGTGAGGGATTTGGATTTTGGTACTACGGGTTGTACTTCCTTAAGGATGGATTGCTGACAAATAATGGATTGTACCTCATAAGCATTGGTAAGAATGAATTCGACTATAGCATTAAACTGAACTGGAAGAAGGAATAAAATGCTTGTTTCAAGGGAAATATAAATGGTGGCTTCTGATGTAAGCTTTTCTGTTCTCATGCAGGTAGCAAATTCGTATGTGCAAAGACAAGCAAACACAGATATGTTCTCCAGTGACCAGACTTTAATCCCATTCACACATAATACATATGTGTTGGTTGCCAAACAGGCAAGAAGAAGGAATGGAAACTCGTGTGTTTGTCAGCCAGCACACATCTTCTAGTCACACAAGTCCCATGCCCTTTGTTGTCACTGCTACCACATTTTATGCACAATTGGTGATAGTCTGAAGAGGAGACTCATAATATCCACTGAGACTCTCCATACAATTTTGAAACCCTTGTTTTCTGGTGTATCAAGTCATGTGGAGAGCATGAGGCTCTACATTTACAGAAGTTACTGTCCAACTATAAAAACCGAGAAAAATAACAGCAAAGGGGTGGGTATAGCCCAATTCCCTTCTTCATATGTTTGTTTAACAAATCTTTAAGGACACTTGAACAGGCCTCTTGTAAGCACAAAATCTCAATGTACACATGCTGAAATTCTCACAATACCAGAGTGCACATAAGAAAATCAGGATTTATAAATAACAGCTGTGAGAGACAGAGCGTTTTGCCTCCACTCATGCAAAAATATGTCTATAATGGGAGCCAAACTGCCATACAATAACTATATTTCCAGTCAGGCACACTATCCTTATAAGGTTTGGTTCTAAAATGGCTGTTGTTGATGGAAACACTATAAACATTAAATACAACTGTGTGCCCTCAAGCTGCTTCTGACATATGGTGACCCTTCTCAGGGTTTTCTAGATATAAAATTTGCAGTAGTGGTTTACTGCTCCTTTTTCAGAAGGTATTTGGGTATTCTTCGGCTTGCCCAAAACTGTAAAAGTTGGTTCTTGTCCTACAAGGCACAGCACTGGGGGAGCAAACCCATGCCCCCAGGTGCTTCTACTCAGTGAGTTATCCAGCTAGCTTCCATAAACATTACACAAGTGACATTTCCCTCTCTGAAAGTGAGGTAAACTTTAAAACATGTATTCGGTTTTTCTTTGTGATCTTTAATAATTTCTCCTGTTTTCTTTGTTAATTGAGTCTGTGTGTATTTAAACATTTGCTCTTTACCCTTAATCTTGCCCCCGAGTTTACAACAATACTGAAGCAGAAGTTTATTTTCATACCATTTGCCTTCACTTCATTATTATTATTACATGAAGGAAACTCTTTGTTCCCTCATGAACAGTAAAAACCCCCAAAGTTTATGACATACCCAGGGTCTTAATGGTGGACTTTTCTAATCAAAGAATTCTAAAATAAAAAAGTCAGTAGCATCACTGCAATCTCAGTCTGTGGAAATCCACAAGCATAATTTTATTTAAATCATGAATGTTGTAAATTATATGCAACTATTATTGCAATTAAGTACATTTGGTTTAATATATCCTTGGAAGCAAGGGTGGAAGTACAAATACACTGGCCATACTCTGGGCCTAAAATTTTCTCTGATGTTTTAATAGCAACACATGTTGTTCTTTTTTTTTTCCTCTGCTGCCAAACATTCTTAATCAAGTAACTGTGGTTTTTCTGATTCTACTACACAATGCCAATACAAAGCAACACAAATGACTAAACTACTAACAAGTTCGTAATGCTTAGCCTCTGCCTTGAAGAAGAAAATAACAAGGGAACACTTTTATCTATAAAACCACCAAAATGTTCATGATTATGATGAAGATTATCTGAAGAAGGCTACTAGATATTATAAGTCTTCTATAAAGGGCAAGGTGTAAGGACTTCCCTCCCCCAAGAAATATTGTCACTAGAAATAACAGAATATCATTTCAGTTTTTGTTTCTTCCATTCTGTTTCATCTGAAATAATTTTAAAAATATCATTTTGTTTTTCATTTTGTTTCATTATTCATTTGTGTTCTCTCTCTCTCTCTCTCTCTCTCTCTCTCTCTCTCTCTGTGTGTGTGTGTGTGTGTGTTGCTCAATTAGGCATGGAAAAAGGCAGATTTGTAAACTTTTTTTGCTGCCCAAAGTGTGGATCAGCTGTAACGCAGGCTTGGGTTGTCAAAAAAAAAAAAATGTTTACATTCCCTCCTTTCCCCCGTGTGTTAAACTTTTAATCTTTTAAAACATCCCTGGGCTTTTAAAACATTTTTTGTCCCTTCCCCAGTGCTGGGGTGTGGGAAAAAAATAAGAAAAAAAAGTTTTAAAAACTCTCCTTTCCCCCCAACTGATGGGGGTGAGGAAAAAAGAGGGATTTTTAAACAGTTTTCTTTTTTTCTCCCTCAACCCAGTTCTGATCAGCTGGAGCCCGGGACTTGGCAGACAGAGAAAAATGTTTAAAAAGCCCAGGGCTTTAAAAACTTTTTCCCCTCCCCCAAGCCCTGCAAGCCTGCTGATCAGTGCTGTGGTTGGAGAAAACCCGTTCCCCCCACCCCAGCAGCAATCAGCTGGAGCCCAGGGCTTGGGGAAGTTTTCCCCCATAGGAATGCATTGCTTTAATGCATTCTTATGGGAAAACGAAAAACAAAATGGAACAGAAATTTCTGTTTTTCTTTTCTTTGATGGGGTGGTTCCTTATTTGTTTTCTTATGTAATTAAATGAATAATAAATAACAAAATGAATAAAAAATTCATTCTGTGCCCAACTCTAATTGTCACTTGCATCTCAATAGCTGAATTTCAATGGAAATAGCAACTAGACTAGATCAACTGAATCAACAGGCATTTGGTGACTCGATTCCTATTTATTTGACTGTTTTGTGGACCTGCTGCAGGGTGAAAGAGGAGAGAGAGAAAAATGGGCTGAAGTTCAACATAAAAAAAAAAAACCTAGGATCATGGCCACCGGTCCCATCACCTCCTGGCAAATAGAAGGGGAAGAAATGGAGGCAATGACAGAGCTTATTTTCTTGAGGTCCTTGATAACTGCAGATGGCAAATGCAACAATGAAATTAAAAGATGCCTGCTTCTTGGGAGGAAAGTGATGACAAACCTAGGCAGCATCTTAAAGAGCAGAGACATCACTTTGCCAACAAAGGTCTGGATAGTCAACGCTATGGTTTTTCCAATAGTGATGTAACAAAGCGAGAACTGGATAATAAAGAAGGCTGATTGTCACAGAATTGACAAGGCAGCTTGGAGAGCTCTCCCACAGTTGTAGGAAACCTTCCTGGGGCTGGGTGCCCCCGGATCCACCGACAAGCCAGCTGAGAGAACGCTTTTGGAACCAGCTTGTTGGCAGCTCCACTGGAGGTCGGCCCTGGGAGGGCTCCCCACTGGAGCAGGGGTGCCCTCCCGCCCAGCCTGTCTTTTGCTTTTTTACCCCCCTTCCAGAGGCAGCACCCAGCAGCTGCTTGGTGCTAGCTTGGGAAGGGGAAAAAGAGTTGAAAAAGTCCACACTCCCCCACACCCATGGGGTGGGAGGGAAGAGCGAGCTCTTTAAAAAAAAAATCCCTCTCCTGGAGCCAGTGCTGCCACTCGGCGCTGTCTTCAGGAGGGGGAAAAGAGTTTAAAAAGCCCACTCCCCCCCCATGGGGTGGGGAGAATAGCGGGCTTTTTGAACTTTTTCCCCTCTCCCAGAGCCAGTGCGGAGCAACCACTTGGTGCTGTCTTTGGGAGGGGGAAGGGTTTAAAAATCCAGCTCTCCCCCCCACCCATGGGGTGGGGAAGAGCAGGCTCTTTAAACTCTTTTCCCCGCTCCCAGAGCCAGCACTGAGTGGCCACTTGGTGCTGTCTTTGTGTGTGTGGGGGGGAGAGTTTAAAAGCCTGCTCCCCCCATGGGGTGGGAGGAAGAGTGGGCTTTCTAAATCTCCCCCACCCTGTGCCCATCAGCTGTTTGGTGCTGGCATCAGGCCAGCGTAGATCAGCTGCTAGGCACTTGAAGGAAATATTTCCCCTAGGAATGCATTGCTAATGCATTCCTATGGGAAAACGAAAAACGAAGCAGAATGAAATTTCCACTCTGTTTCCATTTTGTTTTTCTGTGATGGGTCAGTTTGTTATTCATTTCATTCCCTAACAAAATGAATAACGAATAACAAAATAAATAATAAATTCATTTCGTGCCCATCTCTAGTCATGAAGAATCGGACATGACTTAATGACTAAACAACAACAACTGGATTTTAGCCATTGTGAACCTAGGAGCAGCGTCGGGCCGACTAGAAGCTTGGGTGACATGGTTTCCATCCTTGTGTTATGTTTATCTGCCCCACCCCCCCACCCCCAAAAAATCTGAGACAGTGCATTATAGAGGGCTATAATTGTCATCTGCTTCTCATGACTGCAATATCTGTGGAATGTTGATATTTTATGCCTCCTATGTCCCAGATTTGTTGGCTTTGCCACAAAGGTATCAGTGGGAAACATCAAAAACTGAGGGACCCTACTTGTTTGGCTGTCTTTTCTGTCTGCTTATTCTTATTCTAATGTGAGACAGAATTCTGAGAACAGGTTTATTATGTATACCACATTTATTAGTTAAAGATCTGGTACATATTATTACTCATTGTCCCTTTAGTATTATATGTGGGCCAAAACATCTGGCCCAGATCTTTGGAAAGTACAGGAGAAGGAAGGCAAGTCAGGTGGTAATTTTATTACCATGTACTCAAAACAGGTTGGTCACCATAAAGATTGCATTTTTAAAAAATCCATAGCAATGTATACCACAAGACATTGATTTATAAAACCCTCCATGGCCTAGGACCTGACTACCTGACAGAGCGGATCGACCAGCGGTCAACATCGGCCCATCCGACTAGGTTGTCGTGGGCGTACATCCACCTGTACCCGAGCCTTCTCTGTGGCTGGCCCTACTATGTGGAATCATCTCCCCACAGAAGTGTGCCTAGCAGAGTCCCTGCCAGCCTTCCGGAAGGCTTTAAAAACTCTCCTATTCTGGGAGGCGTTTGGTGATTAAATAAAAGTCCCCCCCCGCCATCTGCTATTTCTGCTATTTTTGGTTGCTTTGTTCTGCTACTTGGTTAATTTTTCTTATTTTAATTGTTATTTTGTTATATTGCTTTGTTGTAAACCGCCCGGAGTTCCTTTGGGAAGACTACCTGCTCAATAAATAAATAAATAAATAAATAAATAAATAAATAAATAAATAAAT
>JAHTLZ010000129.1:29346576-29436471 GCA_023846285.1 Phrynocephalus versicolor | reverse complement strand
AACAACAACAACAACAACAACAACAACAACAACAACAACAACAACAAACATTAATTTGCCCATTAAAGACTCATTAAGTGACCAAGTCGGGGCATGCTGGTTCTCTGAATTTCCTGATTCCAAGTTGCATAAGTATTTAAATGTGACAACAATCAAGGGACAGGTTCGTGGGTAGTGACAAAATATGTACTTTGCTGGTAAAAGCTCTCTATTTGGCTCCCTGGAATTTTCAGGTTGAATCCAGAAAAGTTTCTGGCTGAACTCAAAATACTCTACCCAGATGGACTAATAGTCAGACTTAGTGCAAGGCAACTTCCTATGTCAAAGGAGTCTCATATAGAAGCAGGTCCAGATGTGATTTGTCTTTCAGCAACATTTTTGAAACTGCTTTTCTTTGTATTTGTGAGTCACGGGGATGATTGCAAGGAGGGCAATAAGTTTTGGTCTGCTTGTGATCAAAGAAAGGAAAGAACCTGCGTGCATTAAAATTCACCAACTTTGTTTCCCTCCAATATATCATTTGCATATTTTCAGATTAGAACAGCAGGACGGCAGCAGCAAGTTAGATTTTCATTATTATTAGTTTGGATTGTGGCCGCTATCAGTATTAAATCTGAAAGGGCAAAGGGACATTAGAATCCCTTTCTACTCAGAGACCGTTATCTTGGAATACTTGATTTGTTTCTTCCCGCTGTCCAATCCATTCAGATTTCAAGAACCAAAGTGCATTGAATGAGTAACAAGTTTGCTATAAGGATGTCTGTGTGCATGCATAACCTGCAGGAGAGGAATTATCTCCACAATGCATGAAAGCATTCAGTGAAAATGGGAAAGGCACCGGACAGGAAGCAAACCGTCAAATTTTCAAGTGTGCCTCTGCAAATAGGTACAGCTTATGCTGTCTACACCCTCCCCTCAAAAAAAAACACAAAAAAAACAAAAAGAACAAAAAAAACAACCCTCTGTGGATCACAATATTCCATGGCAAAGCAAATACTAAATTATCCTTCCTAGTGTTATTGTGTGTCTTTGCCTGCATTGGGGACAGGGGAGCAGAATTGATTCTGATTCTGAACAAATTAACCCCCATCCCTCCACATTAGAGTAATAATCCAGTCCTGATTCAACATGTTGACATATACACAATAGTTCAGGGCTGAGGGTCAAATGAATATCTAGTTTGTTTCTGTTTTTTCCTCTCCTGATGCCTCTCTCCTCCATATTTTTTCTAGTATAAACTGAGACATCTTTGCATTTGGCAGCTTAGAGCACATTTTTTAAAAAACACTGGATATGTATCTAATTATATATGAATAAAACTAATTAAGACAGTTTTACATTCCATAATGATACCAAATGGTACCGTTTTATGTGTTAAATTATACACAGTACATTTCATGTTACCAAAGTTGAAAAGTAAGTTTGCTAGTGAAGTAGCATAAATACCTCGACATCTCAAAGAATGCTAAATTTCCCTCAGAAAAACGTTGTTGTTGTGGTGACACAGAATTTCTATTCAAATAGATGCCACCTGGGTGCACATGGATAAAAAGAGGTGACAAAGGTATATACAGTTATGCATGCTGCCCCACAGTTCAAGATGCAATCAATGAGAAGGGTAGCTCCGAGCCCGGGGAAGTCCAGCGGTGGGGTGCGTTTGCCCGCTTGCCCCAGGCTTGAGGTGCAAAAACTTCACATCCATCTGGGGATTCCTGCCCGGGGATCAGAACCGATATAAGTTGGCTCCTCCAGCCGGCCTCCGCTTTGAGGTGAGATCATCAGCCCCACCCACCCAAACAAACAAAGGAGAATGAGCTTAGCTGGTCACTATGGGGCCGGGTGGGAATTTTTGGTGGCTACCCTGATTGGTTACCCACAGCATGGGTAACCACATGTTTTCACCCATCCCATTCTCTTTTCACGTGGAACAGGCTCCTTAGCAAATCTGGTCACAACCCGGTAGGCAGGAAGTGCAAGAGGTAATGGTATTCAGGTAAGCCCGAGTAAGTTGCCCTTAAGGTGCTAGACAGCCCTCAAATAAAGTTAATGTCATTTGTAATTTGAGCAGTTAAACAAAGTTAGTAAACTAATATTAGGCTGCCTCAAAGAATGTGAGGGTGAGCAGCATCTTGCCTCAGGTGAATACCCCTGAATGCACAATGGTTAGCAAGGGATTATACCCGGAATTACCTCCTTGCACTATGGTTCAGGTCCCCTTAACAGGTAATAGGAATTCTAGATGATGCAAGTTAAAGACTGTTATAAATAAAGTTGTGCCCCAATTTATCCCAAACTGGTGTTGTCTCACCTCTTCATTTCTGGGACCTGGAGTGCAAAATAATTGTTGCATTCCTCCAGCAGAATATGCCATGGCTGAAGAGGGAAAACTCCATACATACAGGTATGAACCTTGAAACATGCCCACAACTAAAGCCTACACACATACAGGAACTTCACTGCAGGCACTTGTCACTTTGTAGATGGGGGAAGTCAGGACAGAGGTGTCCTGCCTGATGCTATGCTCCTCACAGTGCTAAAATTCTATTTTTCACTATATGGGAGATGGAATGGATGGGAAACATTAGAATCCATGATTATCCATTGAAGTCAAGTGGGAGCATATACAGGTTAGATGAAAGGAAGATCTTCTTCATACACCCTTCTGCAGTCTGACCTGGACATGCTATGGCTCAGCATAGAATTCACCACCAAATATTTTGGCGAATGACTCCAATGTGAGCAATTTGGAAAAGCAGGTTAGACGAACAATGCATCAAGCTATCAGTTTTGCTTGCCATGATGATTATATATAACCTCCAGTACTATACGTTGCTAGAAACCACAAGCACACAAGTTTTATAGTGTTCATATCTTACATATAGGCTTCACATTGCAATGGCTGCTGATTCTGGCATTTGGCTCAATCTGGTATGTTCTTAAAAACAGAGCCTTGAACATAGTAGAGTGATAGTTATTGACTGTCTCCCTCTGCACCTACACAGGGTTGCTGGCTTAGTGAATATTCAAATGTTCAAATATGATCATACCATATGTGCATTCAGGAGAACTTTCTTTGCAAATATATTTAAAGGAATGTATGAATAACACTTAGAATTACAAAGTCAAAGCATGCCACATTTTCTCCTGAATGTTGTTTTTACTGGAAAATAAATCAGATATAATAAATCATACATTGGCCACTCCTGTGTGGAAATCCAAACATCCCTCCCCCCACAAGCTTCAGCCTTTGAAATTCTAATGTGTGTGCATATTTATAAGTGAAATAAAATATTAGCCTAACTTTTTTTCCTTGAAAGAAAAACCACTTGGGGAAGGAATGAAAATATCCCCACACAATTGCACAACAATGTTTGTAACTCTGTTCTCAGTAGGGGAGGGAGGAGGTTGCAAATAAATTGCACGCATCTGAGCAACCAACATCCTTTCCGGAAGTTATACAAAATAACGAATGCAGCTGGTACATAGTTATTCAAAGGCTTGCCCCGTCACATCCACAGAATCACTGCCTTGTTGTTAGAATCCATTTAAATCAAATTACATGCAGAAATCTAATTACCTGCTATTGTTTATAGCCAAGCATCTTTGGGGATTTAACAGTCAAGAACACCAAGTGTGAAGCATGGCTTTGAAGAAAGTGGCTTTGTTTCGGCACTCCTTGGTTCTGAGGTGTTCGAAAGGTGCAGGAAATGTGAACATCCAGAAACTAGGCCAACTATTTTCTAACATTATGGTGACGGATTAAAATAACAATGCCGTTTAGGTAACATGATTGGCTCCCTTCGCCTATCTACAAAAATATCCCTGTCTTAAAAGTAAGAGGACGAGAACTGATTTTGGAACAACGGGTGGCATAAAATTAATCTTGAAACACTTACTGAGACGTGTAGCTGCTTTTAATTATGAAATGTTAACGTGGGTAAAAATAACTGTGTTGGAAATATTACTCCTTTAGTGAATTTTATTCCAGCAACAGTGCAACAGTATTCATGCAATACCAGTGCTCTTCACCAGCTCTTATCATAATAGTTTCTATTTGACTGTGTCGTGTATACAATTTGTATTTCACATTCCAAATGCAATTTATGAATTAGAATTAGAGATGGGCACGACTCAAAAAAATTGTTTTTCATTTTTTGTTTGGTCGTTTAGGGGTCCGTTTCGGTTCGTTTTCATTTTTGTTGGGTTTTTCGCAAATTTTTCATTTTCATTTCGTTACCTAACGAAAACAAAAAATGAAAACAAAAATGAAAAATTTCTGTTTCGTTAGCATTCTTTTCAGTTCAATGTGTTTGCTGCAACGAAAATGAAAAACATGGCAAAAATTTTCGTTTCGTTTCCGTTTCCATTTTGTTTTTGAAAAATTTTTGTTTTCATTTCGTTACCTAACAAAAACGAAAAAACGAAAACAGAAACGAAAATTTCGCTGAGTCGTGCCCATCTCTAATTAGAATACATCTAAAGTTATGCTTAAAACCACAAGGAGTCTCGTGGCATCTTAGAGTCTCATATATTTGGTGTGCCATGAAATTCTAAGCAGCAGAGCCAACTCCACAAGGCTTTTATAGTTCCTTAAGATGCCACAAACACCTCTGTGGTTTCTGCTCTAATGGTGAGGAAATAACTCTCTCGCTGTGACCATACCCATACCTAAATTTCCTTCTTTTTCCTATCTTATTGCTAAGGAATATAATATAATTTTAATTTTTTAAAGTTGCAAATAGAAGTGACTATAAATTCTGTGAGAACAGAATAGAGAGAGAATGTATAGTACAGTACATTGACTGGATCATACTGCCGAGATCTTAGAGATGTACAAATTTCAAACAGCTTTGTGAAATGAAGGTTTTTGTATCTGAAATTTGATCTGCTATTCCCAATTCTATTTCTGCTTCCTGGAGAGAAATCCTGGATTTCAACCATTGCATCTGATGTTTTTGCTCATTATGTTTTGAATACTTCTTTCAGTCTTTGGGGGCTGGGGAGGGGGGAAATCCTGCATTGTGTTTGCAGTTACTTGAGGTTACTTTCTTTTTTCTTTTCTTGTTTTGCATAGCTTTGTAAGACACCCTTGTTTAAAAAAATAAAGGAATTTTTTTGCTACAGAATATTAAAAAGCCCCATTGAGGCGATTCACTATGAACTGGTAGCACTGCTTACTACTGGATGAAGAAATTGAATTATTTTTAAATTGCCTGTATCTTAAGATTAACACAAGCCTCTCTTTTCTTATTTCTGGTGGTTTATTTTGGAACACGGACTATATCCCATGTACAGTTTTCATGATGTTCCCTATAAATCGCAGCACTCAGCTATTCTCAAATTGCTCTATTACTTGATAACCTCTGAACCTCTTCCTTCCCAACAGACTGTTCCAGTAAATTCAGTTCCCATAAGCAATGCTATCCATCCTTTTCAGAGAGGCTGAAAAAGGTCATATATCTGCTTTGAAAATAATAATTTTCCACTGGTTTGCTAGTTGCTCTGCCTTATGTTTCTTTCTTTGTTTTTATGCCACAAGCTTAGTCAAGTTACAGTTGAACTGGCAAGCCAATCCAAAGACCGAATCCATCTTAAGTATTTTATCTCACATTGATGTATGATGGATTGAGGGGAGTTTGCTTACAGTCAGCAGTGACGGGTGAGATAGTGCATTATGAATGGGGGAATGGGGTTCCACAGACTTTCCAGGGTGTATGAAGATTAGCACAGAACTAACCAAAAATATTTTGCTGCTTAACATCAAGTAACAAATAGTTCCCCCTTTATCCATAACAAAGTAAATAGTATACAAATGCATCCAAATTGTTTTGGCAAGGAGGCAGAAAATCTAGCACTCCTGCCCATAGCTAGAAGTTTTACAGACAGACAGATGGAAAGATAGACAGACAAATAGATAGATAGATTGTATATGTACACAATTTATTTATAAAACACTGTAATAATGTAAAATAAAATAGTATATATTTATTTAAAAAATCTATTAAAAACCTACAAAATGGATTGTTTGTTAGCACAGCTAACTGTAACTGTAACTATACGCAGTACACATATACATAAAACAAAAGGAAACAAGTTCAGATTTGCTGCTCTTTGCTGGCTCCTCTGATCTGTGGGCAAATGGCCGACCTATCCTGTCCCTATAAAGACTGGTTGCCAATTCCAATGGGAATCCCAGCAAGCTCTCTCTGTAAACCTCTGGAACAAAGAGTACAGATAGTGGGCCATTTTCCCCACCCATCTTGCTGAATGATCAGTACATTCTGCAGCAGCATATTCAGCCAGACATTAGTTGTCCTCAGCCTGCCACTTATCAGGGTATTTTAGCCCCAGGTCTCTTCTGGAGGAGAGAGAGAGAGAAAGGGAGAAATAAGGCCCTTGTGTTCCATCCAAGAGGGGCGTGGTGGTTCAGTGGACTATAGTGCTGAACCAGTCAGATGCAAAATTGGCAGCTTGGTGGTTAGAATCCTGCGTGCCACTCAGCAGAGTAAGCTCCTGCTTAACCCCAGCTCCTGCCAACCTAGCAGTTCGGAAGCATGTAAATGCAAGTAGATAAATAGATACTGCCATAAAAAGCAGGAACGTAAGCAGTGTTCCGTGCAGCCATGCTGGCCACATGGCCACAGACTTGCACAACACTGGCTCTTTGGCTTGAAAATGGAAAAGAGCACCGCCTTTAGAGTTCAATCCCAGGTAGCAGGCTCATGAGTGACTCAGCCTTCCATCCTTCTGAGGTCAGTAAAATCAGTATCCAGCTTGCTCGTGTGTGGGGGGGGAGGGAGCAAGGTGTAGCCTGCATAATATAATTAAAAACTGTAAACAGCCCAGAGACTACTTAAAGTGGTAAGGAGCGATATATAAGCAGAACACTTTCAGCCCATTTGCTCATTTCTTTAAGGAACTGGAAATTTGTGGGACATCGCTGGAGAAGCTTGATGCCAGGCTGACCTTGGCCGCAGAAAAAAGAACAGGCAGACACAGACAGATATGTTTTTTCCAGCCAGTGGAAAAGGCACACATGCACAAACAAGCTGCTGCATTCTTCTCAGAAGGCTCTGTTTTTATTATCTTATCTATGTTTATTAGCAAGACACTGGTGTGCTTACAGAAACAAAAGCTTGGCTAGGGGACAGGTGCCCTTTAGCCTCTTGGCCCTGCCTCTAAGCAAAAGGTCAGGGGAAATAGAAGGCCACTTCCCTTCCAGATATGCAACGTGGCACCAGGAGAGTGTGCTCAGTCACTACAGTCCCTCCAGAACACACCCTTCAAAGGAAGGTTCCCACAGAATTTTCCAAAAGAAATTTTGTCTTTAACTCTCTCCCCACTGCACACCTCATAGTAATCAAGTTCTGAGCTGGTTAATATCTGACTAATGCCTGCTTTACTGACCAAAGCTGACAGTGTTGTATACGGTTGCCTCTGTTGCATATCTTGCCAAGGAAATGAAAACTTGAATTCAGTGGTCAGTATGACTAGAGAATTGACCATCCTTGAGTTTGGACAGGCCAAGCTAAGTAACTTTAGTCTGAAATACTGATTAAGGTGCAGCTCTCATTTAATGTAACAGGATTTAAAACTGGGCAATGAGCTTAGGTTTGACTCAATATGATGGAAACAATGGGAGTACATATACTCTATATACTTGAGTATAAGTCGACCCGAGTATAAGCCGAGGCCCCTAATGTAACCCAAAAAGCCTGGGAAAACTTATTGATTCAATGATAAATCGTGGGTGGTTTTTTTTTCATTATACTTGAGCATATACGGTATACTGGGCAAGCTCTAAAGGGGCTGGGGGTAGTAACTGTCAATGTTTGCTGGTATTGTTGAGGCAATTAGGGAGTTAATACCATAGAGTAAACACACTGATTGCCTCCAAGGTCCCAACACACAATGCCAATTACTAACCCTGGCCCCTTTAGAGCTTCATAACTAAGTCTCCTTACCCCCAAACCTTTCTAGATTTCAGGGGGTTCCCTAAAATTACTTCAGGATGCTACTTTGGAGTCCCAAGGGAAGAAAAAATTTGATATTAAAATAATTTTGAGTGCATATATTTAAAAAATGCACTCAAAATTTACTTACCTTTGCAGCACTAAAGCAGCAGGGGTACCTTAAGAAAGTGATTTTAGGGAACCCCCTGAAAATTGGAAACATTGGGGAGATAAGGGGGATGAGTGATAAAGCTCCAAAGGGGGTGTCCCTAAACCTTCTCATTGGAATCATATGGGAAGCTGCAGCAGCCTTATCTCTCACCTGATCATCCTTGGAGTAGGTATTTTTCCTAGGAACTTGCCCTGCACCATCCTCCCCAAGCCCTCCGAGCACCTAATTTTACCCCCAAAACCTGGGAAACTTATTGACTCGAGTATAAGTCAAGGGCTTTTTTTCAGCCAAAAATAAGGGTTGAAAAACTAGACTTATACTCAAGTATATACAGTATGTTAAAATTTCTTGTACTGAACGTGCCATCTGTAAAACTAACAGAAAGCTGATACTGTGAGAAAGAATTCTTAGGGAGCCAAAATAGCACTTTCTACAAAGCAGAAAACATCAGTTACTGTATATACTCGAATATAAGCCTAGTTTTTCAGCCCTAATTTTGGGCTGAAAAAAGGGGCCCTCGACTTATTTGCGGGTCAGTACTTTTAGCCACTGAGGCAAGTGCTTGGGTCGGTGGCTAAAAGTCATTTTAAACATTGTCTGCCTCTTCTCATGACCCCCCTCTGCATCACAGAGGAGTCTAGGGTGGGAAATGCAGCAGGGTCTGGCAAGTGCTTGGGTCGGTGGCTAAAAGTCATTTTAAACATCACACACCACTCCCCCAGCTTGCAAAGGAGGAGCTGACAGGCCCTGCTGCATTTCCCACCCTAGATTTATACTCGAGTCAATATGTTTCCCTAGTTTTGGGGGGTTAAATCAGGGGCATCGACTTATACTCGGGTCGACTTATACTTGAGTATATATGGTAATTCCAGGAAACAACTTAGTTATAAACAGCAAATTGCTGCGAGCTGTCCTTGCTGCAACACAAAGCACTTGTGTTTGATCTCGAATGGAGAATTAAAAGCCATTAACTTTACAAAAGACCTGCTTATCGTTGGTTGGCATGGGGTTTTCCAGATGCCAGAGGTATTTTTGAACTCTCATGGGAAGGGGGCTACAGGGTTTATGCCTGTTATTCCATGTTAGGTAGTACACCTCTGTTTACCATAAATACCCAATAACTACTGGGCAGATAGAAAGAGAGGGTGCAATGGATTGGAGAATCCTGGAAAGGGGCATGGCTGGTTGGCTGGGCTCTTTAAAAAATGCAGCATTCTACATTGCAAGGGAAGAATATTAAAGCAACACACTGACTTTCCTCACACACAGTCCAACTTGAGGCGTGTCTGTTACTTGATGACAGCTTCCATGTGCTGTAAACATTTGTTGTTGTTCCTAAATGCTTGAGTAGTTGTTAACAAAGATAAAATAAGGGATTGCTTTTTTTTTTAAAAAAAGAATATCTCTGTAATGCTGCGAGGAAGATTTTATCTTTGAGACATTAATGATAATCTCTTGTGTAATTAACTGTGGAGTGGTTATGCATGCACTCTGCCGTCCATGACAAGCCTCAGAGAAGATACACCAGTATTAGCCACAGGTGAATTCATTTAGAAAGATTAATGACGGCACCTGAATTTTAATGCCTGGAAAGGGATGGAACGCTGAATCCTTAATTAAAAAGTTGAATGAATGGTATGGTTTGTTTAGCATCACAAATTTCAACTGGAGATTTTTTTTTATTCAAATGAAGCTTGCAAAGGGGAAAAGTTTTCTTCAAGCAGGGGAGAGTAAAGGTGAAAAGCAATCATGTTTTATGTGCTTTCCCTTATGTAAATCGATACATGGATCAGTTGCTTTGATAAGGATCAAATATGGTTTAATTATGGCTCCTGTGTGTTTACAGGGAACATTCAGGAGAAAAGAGGGAGGGGGAATTTCCGGGAACACATTGCAGCCCCAACAGTACTACCAACAGATGAGAAAGGCAGAAAAAGTGACAAGAATCTTATTCTTTCGTTAACGAGAGACAGTTTTCAATTCCTTGTTATTTTGTCAAGGTTTTCATAATGAGAAAGTAACCTTGAACATTACCACCTGAATCGCATTCCCAGAAGATAGTTAACTTGCTTCAAAACTCTCTTTCAATTAGCAAGTTACTTTAAACTTGTTATTAATGTTGAAGTTATTCTCCTTAACAAAACATGAAGCAGCCAAATTCATTTAGCTACATCCAGAACAAGTTCATCAAGTACGCTTCTGTTAAGAAAATTAAGCATTCTCTCTCTCTCTCTCTCTCTCTCTCTTTCTCTCTCTCTCTCCTAGAAAAGGTAGATGGAATCTTCTAATGATTGTTTCCATTAAATCTTAATCAGAGAAAATGCCTTCCGTAAATGAGATATTTTATAAAGGTGATTTGTATAGGACAACTGATCAACTGTTCCCTGGGCTTTGTGACGTGGATTTTCTGACCTAGAACAGATGCAGAAGGTCATACCTCCTGTCTCTGTCTATCCCTTGCGAGCCACGCTGAGTTATCCAAACAGGAGCTTGTTTTTAATGAGGCCCTTCTCACCGAATGAAGAAGCAAAAACAAAAGAACCTGTAACAGCTCAATCAGGCACACTTATATACATCCCTAGCTGGGTTTAGAATTGGTACATTCATTTTCTCCCGTCTGTAGTTGTTACAATGGTCGTTTTTAAACGAGATCAAGAAAAGATTAAAAGAAGAAATTGTGGCTCAGAGAAAAGTCCAAGTTAATTACTAAATGATGATAAAACTGACTGCTACTTTACCTGTGTAAACAATGTGCTACTGAGTGTTTTGATGCTCTGTAGCTGAGGAATGGAGGCTTCTATAGGCTTTTCTTGATGACGGGAAACATAAAATTTCTTTCCTAATACAGACATACCTCCTTTTCACAATAAAATGTTATTAGTCTGGACATTTAAAAAATGCATTCCCTATTTTGAACGCTGACAGGGGTGAGTGTATATCCCATTGTTGGTCTTATGTGGCATCAAGTTGCCTCCAACGTTTGACAATTGTATGAATGAGTGATCTCCACAATGTTCGGTTCTCAATGTCCCTGCTCATATTTTGCAAACTCAACCTTGAAGCTTCCTTTAGGGAACTAATCTATCTGCCTGCAACTTTGCCCAGAATTATTGCTTTCACCCCGAGTGAATCTTGCTTCCCACTATGTGCCCAAAGTATGACAGCTTCAATTTAATTCTTTTTGGTAGTTCAGGCTTTATGAATTGTAGAACCATTTCTTTGTCTTTCTGGCAATCAAGGGTCTACACAAAGCTGTTCTCCAGCAACAGATTTTTTTTCACTGTTCAGCTTTCACATTTTGCTCTAGAAGGTGTTGTCCTATCAGCTTTCTCTACTGCTCAGCTAACCATTCGTACATATGAATTAATGTCTTTTCTTTTTTGTATCTGTACCATGGCATTGATCCAAAACAACATGCCTACAAGGTCAACATCTACAGGGAACTTTTTAAAAAGCAACTTTGTTTCAAAGGAAATTTGGAATGGATCCTGGCATGTACAGACATACCTCTTTTTACAAAGCTAATCCATTCTCTAGGCCATTTTGTATTCCAGAAAATCCATAAACCGGAAATGCACGGGGGTGCAGTGCATCCTGGGTACTTTTTTGCAATGCCTTACCTAAACTGAGGCATTATTTCCAATGGATTTCCTTTCGTGAGCTGAAAATTACATTAATGGAGGTGTTCGTCATGGTATGCCTGTATATTGAAAACTCTCGAGTATATGAATGTGAGATATGGAGCTACTGTACCACAACTCACAATGCCAGGAAATGGCTTAATATTGCTGCCCAATATTGTGACCACATTACCAGCAGGAAAGTGGTTAACAAACTTTACAAAGCAAAGGACAGCGTGAATATTGATGGCAAACATGTCAGCAGTCAAGATGGCTACAGAATATCTTCTTGTGCCCACTGCCATTCCTTCTAGTCATTTTGATATCTCAAAAACTTCTTGTGAAAAACAGCTTTTCCAATTTCTTTGTGTTTTTGTAAAAAGTGACTAGCTCATCAGTTTAAAAAGAAAAAAGCACCACTTCTGAGATGATCCTCTCCTTGGTGTCTCTTTGTGAATGGTAATTAGAAATGGGCATGAACCAGCAAAATGACAGTTCATTTTGTTCGCAATTTACAATTTACAGTTGCCCCCCTAACAAACCACAAATTGGTTCATTGGCTTGTTCAGGATTTAATATTTTTAAGACAACCTGGTGGCTGTCTTTAAAAAAGAAGGCTTCATTGCCTCCCTGCCCCCACCTCTTCCCACTGTTCCTTTTGCCACACTACCTTGTCCTGTTGCTGCCTCCACCACCACCATCTTGAGACTCAGTGGACACCCCCCTTTTTTTCAAAGCACCTCTTTCTCTTTTTTAAAAAAGACACCCACTGGGCTGTCTCACAATGGTGGTGCGGGCAGCAGAGGCCACTGCAGGAAAAGGAAGGGAGGTAATGGTGGCAGTGGAATGGGAACAGTGGGCAGGCTGTGGGGATAAGGAAAAGAAACTAAGAAGTCTGTAACCTTGCCAAAAAAAAAATGGTTCAGGATGTACCCAAATCCACACAAACCAATGAACCAGCAGTTTTCAATGGGCTTTCTGATTCACTTTTTGCTTTGTGCCCATCTCTAATGATTAATATATCATCTCTAATGATTAATATATTATCACTCATTACTGTGGGTCCCACCTTGGGTCCTTTTCCAGTGAGAAAGGCAGGGTAAAAATACTCAAAAATAAAATAAATAACATAAATAATGGCAGTTATCCCCTTTCTGGAATACTTTCATTCCATTTCTTTCTTAAAAGCAAAGTTTTTGTTGTTGTTGACTCTTTGAATAAACTCTTTGACTTTTCAGCCTTTTAATGGCCTTTTTCTTAAAATATTTCCCTCTACCACCCAACAGCTCCTGCTGGCTAGCATGTACCATATGCCCAGTCTTACAACAAAGTAACTGGTTTTCTCTTTTGAAGATCAGTATTACAGCCCCTGCAGCATGATATATTTCCAAATAAAAAAAGTGGATGGGCCAACCACACTATTTCAAAATATTAAAGACTGATCTTTTCAATTTACAGGATCAGTTGTAAATCTGTGGACATTTAGGATTGCCTATTTCTGAATGGGGAAGAACAGTTTTACAGTTAGAAAATCATAATTTGAAAATCCTTTCCCGAAACTTCCCCAAATTTGGCACAGAGAAAAAGAAGACCATCTACTACAAATGAGCCAGATTTGGTACTGGTCTAAACCTCATATTTAAAGATATATAGTAGACATGGGCACGGAGCGGCGAAATTGTTTCCGTTTTCAGTTATCATTTCCGTTACGTAACGGAAACGGTAACGATAATTATGCTGCTCCAGCTTGAACCCGACCCGAAAAAAGAAAAATTGGGTCGGGTTTTTTGTTGTTGTTAATGGCATCGCGGCGATCGCGCAATGCCAAGCAGCACAGAAAAAAAGTTTTTAAAAGTAAAAAAAAACCCCGACTCTCGGCCAAAAAAAACAGGCGAAAATATGCCTGCCTGAGGACACCTACCAGAGGGGTGGTTTCTGGGGGGTCCCCGGTCTTCCCCCCCTTCTCCTGTCCTAGGCTGCTTGTACCAGGCTGGGGGGGGGCATCCTCGTCGTCTGTCTCGCATGCCATGCGGTGGGGGGGATCCAAAATGGTGACCACAATTTTTCTTTAGAAATCGTGGTCAAAAAACACACCAAATCACCACAGAAACATGTGAAATTTATTTATTTTAAATGCCTGATTTTTAATAGTAGCAGCAGTGGGTACTTTATAGCAATAAAACGTCACATTGATTTTATTTTATTTTATTTTATTTTATTTTTTATTTTTTTAGACCTGCCCATGTGGGCTGGGCAGGGGTGGGACCATGCAATTTTTTTGAACCATTCCACCAATGGCATGGCCAGGTTTTGACTGACACTTCTGGATGTGCCAGAGGGCATAAAAAGCCGAGGCACCTTCCAGAAGTCGCAGTCGTGTCTTGGATGTGGAGGGTGGAGGGCTGTGTGGCTGGCTGCTGCTGGCTGATTGGAGGGAGGGTGGAGCCTTTAGATTTAAGTTAGGCAGGCAGGGAGGGAATTGAATTTAGAAAATAATTTCTTTGATTCTCTGCAGCTTTGTCTGCTGAAGGGAATAGCAGTTTATCCTTTTTTTTTCCTCTGGCAGTTTGTGAGGATTTTTTTTTCTGATATTGGGTAAAGGGGGAGGTTCGACTGGGAGGAGGTGTGGATTTATTTTAAAAATATATTACATTGGGACGTCAAATCGCGCTACATCGCGGTGGAAATGACGAAACGACAAATTTTTGAAAAATTTCACGACAAACGGAAACGACCCGAAACGGACCCATTCCGACAAACGAAAACTCGAAACGTCATTTTTTCTGGTCGTGCCTGTGTCTAATATATAGTTTCATTTGGGCTGCCTCCATTTTTACCTCACAGAATGTTGATTTGCTGTGCCAGACAAGATCCTTTGCAAACATTCATGTGAAATTTATTATATCTTATGTGATTCTTTTAAAAAGTGCTGTCCAAAAATAAAAATGAAATGAAGTCCACAGTTGATTGACCCATTTATTAAGATAAACCAAAATATTTCCAAAGCATGCAGGCTTTTGAGGTCCCCAGTGTAGGTGATACAAAAAAAAAGGGAGTGGAATAAAAGAAGAAAAAGAAAAGTGAAGAAATTATTCCCAATGTTTTAGCCCTGGGTTTGAAGTGTGCCTTTGATTACAATGTCCTGGAGAAGAAGCATGGAATGGTGACAGCGATTCATGTATGAGTAACCTCAAGACTTGACTTTTGCAATCAGTGCAGTCTTGGCATTAGTCAGAGTACAGTGGACCCTCATATAACAAATGGTTTGTATAACATAAAATCTGTACAACATAAAAAAATCTGGAGATTGGGGGAATTTGCTTAACAGAATCGCCTATGTGGCAAATCCGTACAATTTAAAAATGGTCGTGATTAGGGATTACTCCATTTTCAATGCATTCCTATGGGAAATTTGTACAAAGGAACATTTGCTTAACATAATTTCATTGGAACAAATTAATTCCTTTATACAAAGTACCATTGCATTTTGCTTCTGTTCAAAGTCTGCCATAGCTTTAGAGCAGCACTTCTCCACCTGTGGGTCCCCAGATGTTCCTGGACTACAACTCCCAGATATCCCGGCCAGCTCAGCTAGTGATGAAGACTTCTGGAAGGTGCAGTCCAGGAACATCTGGGGACCCACGGATTGAGAATGATTGATTTAGAGTTGTTGTCAGTTGGAAATTTCTCCTGACCAGACTGGAGCATGTTTGTGGCTATTTAGCTCACTGTTTATTCAGATTATCTTAGATACAGGCAGACTTCACGTTCATTTATTTTTAACTTTGTGTTTTCCTTTAAACTGTTGTGAGCTGCCCTCTTGAACACAGTGTGAATCTTGCACAAAAGAAATATGTGAGGAGGAATAATCTTTCCTGTACTGTGGAGCTAAGCTGATCTAAATCCAACCTTTAACTTTGGGAGTCAGGGTGCATTGGCAGTGACTGAGAACTTATCGGCTGGATTTAAAGCTGTTTACATTCTATCAAAGACAAAAGCATTAAATTGGCTGTGAATGAAACACAAGAGCATTCGAAAACTGCCAAGTTTTGTGCCTTCCTTTTTCATCTTATTGAGTTTTTTTCATTAGAGGGAAAGAAAAGGAAATTCAGAACTAGTGAAGTCACAGTCTTGTTTTTCTGGAAGAACAGACAATTGGCTACCTGCTAGCCAATCAAAGAAAATACTATTTCCTGGTACCAACACATATTTTTCAGCTGTGATTTTACCTTAATTTTAAAATAACCTTTGGTGCACATAGCTTCATCTGCTTTCTAAAACAAAAAAACTATCCACATTCTGCTCTCACATGCTCTAAATCACTGCCTCAGACCAACCATTTCATGCAATCACTGTAGAAATTTACCATATATACTCGAGTATAAGTCAACCCGAGTATAAGTCGAGGCCCCTAATTTAACTGGGGAAACGTGTTGACTCGAGTATAAGCCTAGGGTGGGCAATGCAGCAGGGCCTGGCAGCTACTCCTTTGTAAGCTGGGGGAGTGGTCTGTGATGTTTAAAATGAGTTTGACACTTCTTTCCCACTGGATGTTGCATGTATTAAGATGTCCCCTTTCTTTGGTTCTGGATGAGAAATTATGTGAATATTTGCTATGTCCTTGAATGTCATGCTCTCTCAATGCTTTTAAAAGGGAAAAAACCCTAAGATCATTATCATAATCATCGTCACCACTAAATGTTGCCTAACACACACACATACACACAAAATCCCAGCTCCTATTGTGTTCTGAACCTGGACAGACAAAAATGAGCCATCTATCTATACAGTATTTTTCACCTTGCACTGGATGGAGGAAAGGACAGGAAAAGAGGGAAGGGAATCAAATCGGATATAATATAAAATTATCCGCTGTAGAATATCTCACTTCTTGAGAATGCTTCAGGGCATCGGTCCAAGCAGCCTAAAGGCAGTGTGTATCATCACATTTCTCATAAGATTGTTGTGAGTAAAATGGCTTTTTTTAAAAAAAATTAGATTTTTTGCAGTGAGAGAAATAATAGAAGATTCATTCTCATCTTCTATGTAAAAAGACACAGGGAGACTGTCTTGTCAACATTTAGAATACGTAACACATTTCCAATAATTTATTACCCTTCTCTTTGTTCTCTCTCTCCTTTGGATAGGATCTTCCATCACTTTTCTCTCATTTCGTTTTCCTCGATCCCAGTCTACCGAAGGGCGTTTGCTGACTTTGAATAATCTACAAGGAGCCACTAGCTAAGGTTGCTCGAGTTGTCATTTAAATTATGTAAAACTGGGAGATGCAAGGAAAAAGAATGATTAGATTAATGCTTTTCAAATGGACTTACCGGAGAGGGGGGGATGCTTGCCCGAAACTCTGTATTTCTAACACCCACACAATCCTTCTACGTTAAATGCCTGCTGCACAATAGCACTGGCCAGCCAGTTTAATTATTCTTTCTTATCCTATAGTGTTTGTGTCTTCATTCTATGCGTTTTACTATGGTCAAGTTGCAAGGAAGTGCTTCAAATAAAATTATTTCAAAGGCAATAACATTTATAAAAGCTTTATGGAGATTTTAGTGTCAGGTTTTGTTGCTGGGAACATTTGACATTATCTTATCAATTGTTATTTGATACGGTTCACACGTTCCAGGTTGTCCATACATTCTGAACAAGGAAGGCATGTGGTGGAATTAAAATAAAAAATGGACCTTTCTGTGCTCAAGCCCTTTCCCCTCTTTATTGTTAGAAATACAGAGACTGAAATAAAAAGCTTCCAGAATGAAAATGACCTTCTTCTATGATAATTTACCTTTTTGCATTATACATTTTTCAGAAATATTTGTTTCCTCTATGGAGCCGTTATGAAACAGATACTGTGTTCACAATACAACAGGTTTCAGAAAAGCCAACTCGGGTACCTCTTGTCTAAATCCAGCTTCCCATTTCACTTGTGTGTGCATACCTATGAGTCTGCGGACAAAAACGATGCCCTTATAAAGAAACACATGAACACTCACTAAGGAATGGCACATGTGGAGATCTACTGATTCTAACAGTGCTAACCTGGAAAGTTACTTTTAGAAAGTGCATGGGGCCCAAGTACAGATGCCGCAAGAACCCCAGTTACATCAACTCTGCTGCTATTTAAAATCATTTTTAAAAATGCCATTAGCATGATCAGAAACTTAGATCAATTCATTTGGCCAGCCAATTGGGGATTTTCCATCTTCCTAGGAGGATAGTTTTTTTAAAAATCTACCAATTCAGGTATCACTCCAGTCCTTATTGCTTCAGTGTGTGCAGATGTTTCTGTTGGTTTATTTACTTTGTGAAGGGGGTGGGTTCTTGGGTGCTGTGGCCACTTCATGGCCCCTGAATTAATACATGATTAGGGCAGTGGGGACCCCCAGGAAAAAATATGGCAAATGAATTTATTTATATGTGAGAGCATGTGTATCCTACAGAACTGACACAAACAGTAAGTGCAATAAATGAACTAATAGGCATATGAATGGGCCAGGTGTGTGTGTGTGTGTGTGTGTGTGTGTGTGTGTGTGTGTGTGTGTGTGTGTGTGTGTGTGTGTGTGTGTGTGTGTGTGTGTGCGTGCGTGCGAGCGAGCGCTCGCAAAATGGCAGCATTTAGAAATGTAACAATTCCTAAAAGGATGAAAATGGAACAATTATTTTGGCATGCACAATTGAGCACTTAATTAATTATAGTTCTAAAATCCACCCAGATATGTTCCTGTTTAGGGTTGCACAGCAGCAAGTGGCAAGTAAAGTAGGCCAACTGAACCAATAGGACTTACCAAGCAGTTTATTTGTCAAATTCCTACTCATTCAATACACCTGCTTTAGTTGCGACCTACTAATGGATATCAGCCACTATCTCATTTTTCAAAAGTAATGAATATTATTTCTGCCATTTACCAGGGTCTGGGCATACTGGAAGACAAATACCACCTTCTGGTAAGCCTTCCAGACAGCTCTACTTGATCAAAAGCTGGATTGGTTAATATGTGCTATGGAACAAGCATGATATATGATAAGCTGCCCATCAGCTACTGAGCCTTGATGAGAAGAACTAGTGGTATTTCTTCAAGGCAATGCCTTGTTGTGCTGTCTGGTCAGAAATGAGACACTAGATGAGAGAGCAAGATAAAGCTGGATTACTGAAGGTTTCCTAGAAAGACCTGCCGAAAATCATGCCTTTAAGCTGAGCCTGGTCAAGTCCATTCACCATGCCTGAGTACTCACCATCCAAAAACTTTTATGTGTCAAGGAAGGAAGCAGTGAACATTTCTTCTTTGTTCACCCAGACTCTCAGAAATATATTAACATCTCCATATGTACATGGTATGGTGACAGCCAACCAAGTCATGTCAAGAGGAAGGATGACAAGCGCTTCCATGGCAGTGTTCATAATAGAGATGATGAAGAGAAGGATTAAGCTGTGGGATACACCCCCCCCCCGCTAGGGGCACAAAATGGCAGGGAATGATGAAAATCTCACCGTAATGTTACCTGGTTGTATATTTGTGCAAATACAGATGACACCAACTTACTGGTGGAAAGCGCCAATGACTTGAAATGACTGTTAAGAAAAGTGGAAGAAGAAAATGCCAAAGCAGGACTTCAGTTGAATTTTAAGAAGACAAAAGTCATGACTGCAGAAGACCTGTACAACTTCAACACTAATAAAGAAATTGAAATAATTAGAGATTGTATATAGTGTGGTTCAATTATTAATCCATATGGAGACTGCAGCCAAGAAATCAAAAGAATACAAAGCCTAGGAAGGGCAGCAATAAACAAATTAGAAAAGATTCTCAAGTATAAAAATGTGTCAATGGAGACCCATCCATACTATTATACTTCCAATCGCCATGTATGGGTGTGACAGCTGGACAGTTAAGAACGCTCACAAGAACAACGATTCATTTGTTTGAGATATGGTGCTAGAGGAGAGCTTTGCAGATAACTGCCAAAAAGACAAACAAGGGAAAAGCAAACATGGTGAAATTGATACTGTCCGACTCTGAGCCCATCACAAGAAGGCAGGATTTTCTTGAAAAGACAATGATCTGGGAAAGGTGGAAGGTAGCAGGAAAAAGAGGAAGACCAAATACAAAAGGACTGACTTTCTTGAGTTTATAAAAACTTTACAGTGCAGCTGAGAACATGACATTTCGGAGATCGTTCATTCAGTGTCACTATAGTCCAGTGGTGACTTGATTTTCTTGAAAAGACAATGATCTGGGAAAGGTGGAAGGTAACAGGAAAAAGAGGAAGACCAAATACAAAAGGACTGACTTTCTTGAGTTTATAAAAACTTTACAGTGCAGCTGAGAACATGACATTTCGGAGATTGTTCATTCAGTGTCACTATAGTCCAGTGGTGACTTGATGGCCCAGAATGACATTTGAAAGCTGCTTATAAAACTAACCTTGAAGTTACAGTTGCATCACAAAAGCATTGACGTTGATAACCCTTGTTATAGTTATCATGTGATACATTTATACCTTTTTATGAGAAAAGGAAATGGGAACATTGAACTACTCGTCTGAAATTGTTGTCACACAAATAACTAGGCTTCTCAGTTTCACCGGAAACAAACAGAAAGCACAACAAAAGCACTGTGACACTATTATGACTCTCCAATGTCAGTATCCACTTTCATGTATTACCATCCATGTATTCAGCTGCATGGACTGATGACATCCAAAAGTTTATGAAACAAAAACAGGTTTAAAACAAGGCTGGTCTGGAGTAAAGAGGCTACTTTCAGAAAGAAAGAAAAACAATATACGGTGGTAAGTGTACGGAATATCAAATTCCTTAAGGCAGACAGAACTCTTTTTAAGTGTATACCTCAGCTGCAGAGGTTTACAGACTCCTACAGCAAATAGTAATCACATGCTAGCTCTCTCAAATGAGCATCCCATGCCTTCAATGGGACTTATTCTCAGCTGTGTACCTAGAAGAGCTACCTAAATTGTAACCCAAAGCGTATCCATTTGGGAAGAAAACTGTGAAATCAGAGGGACTTGCTTCTTAAGAAATATGCATTGGATTAGGCTTCAGAATTTGTGGGCTGGAGAACTGTGCAGATTAACCCTATTTGTGTCAAACTGATATCATTTCCCCCCTGAAAACACTTCTTTTATGCCTTTAGTTTCGAGGTGTCCACACTCAGGCAGGGAGCTTAACTTCCTGTCAGTTTCTATCATGCAGTCTCTTTATTATCATCATCATGTATGGATCTGCATAGTGGCAAACCACAATGGCTCTCTAAATGGTGGGAATCCCCTCAGAGTGGAAAAGTGAAGACTGCTGCTTGAGCATCGAGGAGACTAGAGTGATCGAGCGTCTAAGGAATCTAATCTTAGGTATGCCACTTTTACAGCAGCGGGATAGGATTTTAGGCTTTCGTGCTATGGAGAAAGTTGAATCAAAGAGATATGCGGAGAGCCATTTTGGGAACAGACCGAAAGAAAGTTTACCCATGACACCAGTTATTGAATAGTGTCAAGACATTTAAAATGCTTCTTCCCTTTCTCTCATGTGCACAAACCTACAGGCCTTTTGTTAACCTCTGAGAAAACTCAGATGTGTCGTGGCAAGCTGAAATTGTATTGTATCCTTGTTTTTGAATTTTTAATTTGATTGGATCATTATTTCATATACCCCATTGAGGATCAGCTTAACTTGCTTGAATTTCTTTTGTGTTGTTCACCGCCCTGAGTTCCCTTTGGAAAATTGGGCAGTATATAATTATGTATGTATAAATAAATAAATAAATAAATAAATAAACTATTTAGGGAGCTGGTGAGTTTTAAGGGGGGAGAGGGAACACTGAGCTGTTCTTTCAGGCTGGATTTGGCCATCCAGCTTAGTTATGTCTCAGGTTTGGTTTCATTTCTTCACATTTCAACTTCATGGTGCGAAAGAGCAGTGGCAAAAAATGTCAGATCAATGAATGTGTGTATTTGAGCTTCTGTTATGAACAAGCTACTATTGCAATGAGCTTGGGAGGAACTGGCTAATGGTTAGCAAAATTCTGAGCCCAAATTTCCTCCTCCCTGCATTGTTGATCCCTTTTTATCCCTTTGTCTGTTGTTTGCTTCCCTTTTAGTGAGTAGGTTAATCATAGACCTGTATGTATACACACATGGCAGCAGTTTAGATGCAGCTTGTTTGTTAGGGCTGCAAGTCAAGCTTGATGTTAACTGTGGTATACAAGTAAATTTTAAATGCTTCATTCTCTGCTGTGCTTGAGTAGAGCAACCAAATGTGCATTCCCACTCCAGTCTACCCCGCAATTCTTCAACTGTTCATTTGTGCTCTTCGGAGCACAGTGGAAGCATGTTAATGGGGCATACTTTTCATGTGAGGTGGGGAGGATTCTATTTTCATCAATTCCCCAGCATGGTTAGCATCTTAAATCCTCTTCCTTCACATATGCGTCTAGAAAGCAGAGAGGTACAAAATTCCCATTGGCACTGAGTGGATCAAGTTCTGTTCTTCATTCTAACCATGCACAGACTACGGGAAGCCATCTTCTCCAGTCTTGGTGGCAAGTTGAGACATAAGCTCTTTCCCCCATGCAACTTTTCTGATCCGTATGTCCCCTTTCCCACCTAATAGTGATTAGCTAAAGGAAAACTATATAGAGTATGAGGCTGCCCAACCCATGGGGGTAGATAGTCCCAGCTTTAACTGCTGATAAGAGAATTACAAGGTACAAACCTGAGAAAGAACCTGATGCTCTTAGGAACTTGGGGTGCTCACTAGTCTTCAAACTTCTGGTCTTAAGTTCCTATGGAATTGCCCCAACATGCCCCAATAGGTACAACTTTTCCTTCTTTCTGTGTGATGTACTCTGTATTTTCTGAAGTTATCCATCCATCCTAGTAGGTTAAGCCAGCTGTGAGCAATCTAACATCACAATGGATGTAAGACAGATATTCTCAATTGTTTACTGGGTTTATGGTCCCAACAAAATTTATGTGGTTGATGTTGCTTATTTGGTGTGTGTGTGTGTGTGTGTGTGTGTGTGTGTGTGTGTGTGTGTGTGTGTGAGAGAGAGAGAGAGAGAGAGAGAGATGCAACTTTTAAGCTGGGCTTCTACTCTATTTAATTTTGGTGAGCACGCTTATTTGGATAAGCATGCTTATTTTACAGATCTATGCTTCACTTATGCTAAAATACCTTGTATTAAATACTAATGAACCCATATTTTAGCATTTTTTTAAAAAGTGGAGGGGGGAATGTAGCATAAATTAAATTGTTGCTTAAAAACAAAATTCATGTGATAAAATATTAAGTAGGAAGGAAAAGGTAAAGATATTCCAGAATGAGGAAAGTAATGTCAGAACCAACACCATTTTTTTAAAAAAAGAGAAAGATCCCAATTGTACTTTTTGTCTTCAGTTGCTGCGCTGTTTTTCTGTTCCCTAAAAGTTTTGTTTTGCAAATTCTCTAAAAAGAAACAAAAGTAAGGGGGGGGAGAGAGAAACATTATTTTGTCGCTATTAAGCATGAGATGCTTAGCATCTTATGGACTACAGATCCCATAATTCTCCATTCTTGGAGTGCCGTCTGACAGAAAGACACCTGTAGATACCTCAGGGTAATGCACCTGGGAGAAAGGCCTTAAGTGGAAGGCACATGTGGACATGTTCCTGATCTATCTGGCAGGACTTGACCAGCTTGACCACAATGTCAGAATTGAGAATAATGTGATTGTAGCGTCTAGTGATAATCCCAGATAGATGCTCTGTTAAAAATATGAATGAACAAATAGTGCCAGTTCCAGAACAGACCTTTTAATGCTACATCATGACAATTTCTTGTCACCTCTTGCCATTTTCGTCCTCCAAACCACCAGCATTTATTGTTTGCCCTGGTACTTAAAATCATGGAAGTGCCCTAATAGAGAGTCCTAAATGCTTTGCCAAACTCACCTACAACTACCAAACGGCAATGGCATAAGATGGACACTTAAAGAAGGATCGAACTGCTATAGGCTCCTAGTCACCCAGACGTGAGAGGGGTAAATCTGATGGATTGCTGGTCTGAGTGAAATCAGCATGGCTGTGGTTCTACTATTTTCATCACAGCCTGCTGTGAATTTAGGGATCTAGTGTCTGCAATTGAGTGATGACAGATCTTTTGTTTTACTGTCAGATGTCAAAATATATGGCTTTGAAATATTGAGTTGTGGATCAGATTTATTTTGCTAAGTTAGCATTTCTGGACTGTTCTACTTAGTAACCTTGATGAATTAAAACATTTCTTAAAATTAATTATTTATTTTTAAAAGAGTTTGCAGAGCACTCTACAACTTAGCAAGGGAAGGGTGAAACCCTTCATCTTTCAGTAAAGTCCTAACAAACTTTGTTTTGTTAACTTAAAATAGTGAGGGTAATTACCTTTCATATATGATTTATGAAATGCACATTACTTGTTTAGTCAGACTTGTAGGTAAGCATTCAGATCATTTCTCATTTTCCCCTCATAATAGCCAGAATTTGCCAAGGGGGAAAAACATACTCCAGAGAAGTACCCATTTGCTTTTAACTCATAGATGCCATTTGGATTGCTGTGCTCAGTTTAAAACATGGTCTAAGAAAGGCACCAGCTTTTTCACAGGTAATTCATAAACATAACCTACAAAAAACTTCACACCTTTTCAGGCCCCTCAACTACCCGGATTCCAAGGACACCAGGTTCTGGCAAATGTTGGCTGTTAAAGGAGGAAGCAGAGCCTAGCAAAACAATGTCACCTTTTATCTTTAATTTCTTCTCCTTCAGAGCTAACTGTGCTGCTCAGTAACTCCCTGTACTTTGGGTTAAGATCCCTGAAATTCTCAGTAAATTTTTGGGGCCTTGTGTAATGAACAAGCCTCTGTCAGAGTTCAGTGTGCTTTATATTATTAAGACTTTAAAGGACTCATATGTGCCCTACGATAAATATTCAGGGGAACAAAGACTTGCCTAGTTTTTCCAGATATAAAGTACAGTGGACCCTCATATAACAAACAGTTTGTATAACATAAAATCTGTGCAACATAAACAATTCCAGAGATAGGGAAAATTTGCTTAACAGAATTGCCTATGGGGCGAATCCGTACAACATAAAAATGGTCGTGATTAGGGATTACTCTGTTTTCAATGCATTCCTATGGGAAATTTGTATAAAGGAAAATTTGCTTAACATAATTTCATTTGGAACGAATTAATTCCTTTATACAAGGTACCACTGTAAAGAGTTTTGGGTCTTGTCATTTTTATTTTCTTTTGTTTTAAACTAGGAATGTCTTAAAGGGCGGGGGACTTATTTTCTAGGGTTTTTATTTTTGTCAAGTTTAGGTCAAGTTCCTTTTACAGAAAGAGGGAGTTGTGTTTTGCAGCTTTTTTAAAAAAGGTCAGTTTGCATTTTGGATTTTTGAGAGGTGACCTAATTTTTATCTGTTAATCCACTCAATGTTCAGAATTGTGCCACGCATAGAATCAAATGTATATAACCTTGGGATTTTGTCTATTTGGTTTCTCATCACTTGAATTCTCTAAACTCAGTGATTTGCATCACAATGAGAAAGGTGACTCCATTGAAAAGACATTTTATTTAATGTGATGCTGAATAAATATTTATTCTGTTTTACTTGTGTTTGCTCATGCACACATGCCTGTGATTGAGCCAACCCCCATAAGAAGGGAATGGGTAACCATTTCAGAGTATTCTCTACCTAGAAATCCCTGGTAAGGGTTCCTGTAAGTTGGAATTGACTTGACAGCTTGCTGCTGCTGCTGCTATATTGGAACAGTGTTGATTTTTTTCATGCAGTGGAACACTGATATAATTCTAGCTGTGCACAAATGACTTTCAAAACTCTCCACCCTATTTGTGCAGATATGTTGGTGGGTTGACTTCACCACCACATTTCTCAAGGGGAAGGATGAATTCTACAACAATTCACCCAGGGTCACCCTTGCCATTAGATGCGTTTCTTCTTTTCACTGCCAAATATGTCTGATTTTCACACTTCCAGAAGCAACAGCAGCACTTCCACTGGCAAACTGGTTTGCTTCTTCCACAGGGTTATCTATTAATGCTATACTAGATCATGGAAGGCGGGGCAAAGGAGGAAGCCATGCAAAGGATCTAGATAAATAATTGAAGTAATTGTGCAAAAGAGCCAAGAGAATAATTAAAATAAAAATCTCAAAATATTTCTTAGGAAAATGTCTACAAATAAACATTGCATCCACTTTTGTTCTTTATCTGGGTTTAGCTCTTCCTAGACATTTCAAATGTTATAGTTTTGATGGGCCATTGTAGAAATATTTTGTTTGTGACATATTTTTGTCTCTAGTGTACATGATTATGGTACAGCATCTTTCCTATAAGCCTTGTAGAAAGTTTGAGGGACCGTAGTGTAAAACAATGCACCCTCTCTGAGCTTTTGAGATGTTTTATGGTTACATTTTTCAGAATGCAAGCTGGCTAAGGGTGCTGCATTTGGATGTGCCTTCTATAATACATTTCTTTAACACACCACAGCTTTCCTGGGCTGCTTACACTTCTTGGTCTAATAAATACTGTGGAAGCACTTGCCTCATAATGTGGGGCTCTGTGCAATGCCACAGAAATGACCGTACAATGAAAGGCAAGACATGCACACACACTCCTCAGCCATCTTGTCAGCCAGACCAGCTGAACCTCATCCATGAGAATTTTTCCCCAAATACCCCCTCTTCTGAAATCCTTATAATTGTAATTTTCTTTCTACCAAATTAAGAATGGTTCAAATTCTTGTGAAATTTTTAGAGTTGCACTGGGTATAACTGCTTCCACCGCTATTCTACTCCAAAGTTTTCTGAAAGAGTTTGGTGTGCTACAAAATGTGAATGGGAACTGAAGTATGCAACTTAGGGTGCTTTTACACTTCCCCTTAAAATCCGAGGCAAAGGGCTCCCAGATGCGGAGCTTAAAATTGTTTTCCCACCAGCTCCGGACTTTTAAAAAAAAATTAAGTACAACCATGCCCACCTAAGGGCGTCCCAGCACATTTTCCAAGTACCTGGTCTCCAAAGGTGAAAAATTTCTGTTGCGGATTGCAAAGCAGTGAGTGCCGGGCTCTCCTCGCCTTGCTTTTTTTTTTTTTTTTGCCCCCTGCCCCTTTAAGAGACTGGAATGCTTCCCGGGGCAGCTCTCAACGGCAGAGCGGAGGTGACCCTGCATTCTTTTCTTCCCTTTTCTCTCCCTTCCCTCATGCAGACAGGAGCAAGGGAGTGTGCAGTGGTGGGAACACAGCAAGAGGAGCAAACCCCCACAATCTCTGGTCCGAATTTAAGTTGCCCGTGGATCTTAGGGGTTGTGTAAAAGTGTCCTTACACTAAATGGCAACACAACTTATTTTAAATTCCACAATGTCTTACTAGGCAGGAAGATATATTCAAGGCCGACATAGGCACACAGCATTCTTGATAGTTTAGCAGGGTTCCAGGGCCTTTCTTGCCTATCAGTCAAATACAAAAACAATCTAGTATATATAATATCTGACAGCTGCATATTTCCTAATCCTCACAATACTGCAGAAGAAAGGCATGTCAGGGGCATTGTGGTGAAATTAAGTGGCAGCTATTCCAGATGCCAAATATTGCTCACAGCCAGGTATGTTTGCTGGGGCCCACTACAGGGGGGATAGCAGGCAGCCCATCTAACAAATATATTCTCCAGTGTCCCTGAAACCTGGTTATGCTAAATTTCCAACTTGAATGTAATCTCCTGTGAGACGTGATTGTAGCTGTGCATCAGCAGAGAAAAACTGTCCTTTCAAGAAATAAAAGAGTTAATTAGAAAAGAGCTGAAGGTTTAGAATGTAAATAAATTATGCTGGACATATTGTGCCCATGGAAGAGATGCCGAAAGTAACTATTTTTGAAACATTGTCAAATGGAGGTGCTTGGTGGTTTTGCAGAGCAGATATGGAATAAAGAATGCTTCCCTGGAGTCAGAGATTGTAGATGCTGCGTAGCCTTAAATGAGATCTGATTCCAGGCTGTTCTCCCATTTCGGCTGTTGGCAGGCCTCCTTGCTACCTGTGGATGGATGAAATTCCAGATGTGGTAACTGAATACATGAGCCGAGCTGAGCCCCCACCTCCAGCTGTCATCTCATGGGAATTCTTAATGGGGAAGTGAAAATGGTTTGGGAAGATTAAAATGAAACGCGTCAGCTTTTCTCAAGGAAATACAGCATAAACGGGGGTCAATTTTCCTTTATGCAAAACATTTCTAAGCTGTCGACCTTCATGTGACAAATCCAGAAACCGACCCAAAGCAAACATTTCTCAAGAGAACAGCTGAGGGAAAGTGACCAACTCCCGAATATATTTTGCCTCCTTGTTGCTGTTGAAAGAGCCACCCTGGGTGCCAAACTAAATGGATGTGATAGACCTGATTCTGCACTCCAAGGACTGCTGTCTTCCTCATAATAACAGGAATGCTAATGCTGATTGTGGGGACCACGAGCACAGATGAGCTGTGCATACCAAAGGTATGAGTCAGCAGAAGAGATTTTGAACTGCCTGGTTCTCCCGTCCTTGAAATGCACAGCTCCAGGGCCCTGCGAAATATGAAAACTAGAGAGATGGGGTTTCAAAAGAACAAAGCAGGACCGGGCCATCAGGTTGATCTTCCTATCTGAGGATATTGAGGCAAGACAGAGTAAGCCTCAGGATACACAGAATATGAATTAAACTGCACAGAGCACAGATCTACAAGCACATACTGTTATGACATCTTGCTAGCTGAAAGAGGAAGTTCCAGGCTACCAACAGAATATTCTTATCCAGAATTCAGCTTTAAATAGTGGTGGTGGGGTGTCCCTGTCTTTGCTCCTACCCACTTGCAACACAAATCGCTTCTTCTATGGAGGGAATTCCTGTTCTTATTCCCTACATTTTACCATCTATAGCAATATCCATCACATCCTGCAATGTGCACAGAATAAGATGTGAGGGGGAGAGAGGGTGCAGTTGATGTATTACAGTTTTGGGTGAAATTTATTTAAATTGTTGCCTTTAACATGCAACTCGTCATATATTGTTGTGATTCACCTATATACATCCTTTTTCAATGTTTTAGCAGTTTTCAAATGTCTTGTGAGTGAATATTACTACAATCCTTCTGTATATTACAATGTTCCAACATAAAGGAATGAATGAATTCCCCCCCCTTTTTTTTTCTTTTAAACATAAATGGGATAATGTTGCATGTCAGAGTTTAAGAGTGGCTTAGAGCTGTTCGGAGAAGCTTGCTGGCCAGTTGAGTGGGATATAAATGTAACCATAAATAACTAAATAAAGATCTTAATGCCACAAATGCAAGTAATTTTCGCCATTACACTCGAGTAAGTCTTGCTGAACTATAAGGAACAGTCGCTTAAGTCAGTGTTAAGAGTTGCCACATACTTATCTTGTTTGTGAAACTACAGCACAAGATTGCACAATTGTATTTTGATGATTAATCTCCATTGAAATCAAAAACACAGCAGGATGATTCAAAAGTGCTGGTGAGCTACAGTAGGAAGATTCAGTTTAACCTATGAATTAAATTAAACACAATGAATTTAAAGGATTTTGTGATTATTGTTGGCGGAAACAAGTGTTTCCTTCAGTCAGTCACTATAAATGCCAAGCTATATTAAGAATGTGCCACAGCTGAAAACGGTATTTGTTCATAGTTTTCTGAAACACTATATATCCCTACTGTATCCATGAACACAATAACGTTATTTACAAGGAGTGGAGGGCAATTCAGTAAGGTAGAAAAAGGAGAGAAAATTCGTTTTGCAGGTTTGCATCTGTGTTCACACCATGATTGTGTCCATGGAAGAAACATGTGGCACATTTTCTACATCCAGCACCCCTTAGAAACAACTATTTAAAAATGTGTTCCTTCTGGTTAGTCCCCTTTGTGAAATAACTAGGAGATAAATAATTATTTCATGGTTGTAACTGAATAAGAGATACCACTACCTATAGCAATTGTTTTTTTTTGCAAAGTAACTTGCCATGCTCTGGAGCATCCAGTGTTTTTAGAAGAAAACCATGTGGAAGAAAAAGGTACAAAGTTCAAATTGTTACATGGTCCCCCCCCCCTTTGCATTTTATCAGAGTTAGGGGCACTTGGACTTTTTAAAATTAAATTATATAAGCCATAAGGAACCAAGAAACTTTACTGTTTGATAAAACTGAGAAGGGGGGTTCTAGCACATCCAGTTTTACACAACGTATTGCGTGACTTTTCAGTTGTCGTAGGACTTGCTGGCTTTGCACTATATATTTCTGCATGTTTTCCCTTCCAGCCTGGAAGATCCAGATAAAGATCCACAGAAGGTCATCAGGCTGACAGACGATGAGCTTGTACTTCGTAGAATAATTGGCACTGGAAGTACAGTCTCTCAGTCAGGAGGGATGTGTGTCTGTAGTTCCTGCATTGTGCCACAAAGAATCATTTTTCTCTTATCATAAAAATGTAGAAAATCCCTTGATCACCCACTATTGTCAAAGCTAGGGTAACAAAATGGTGTTTAAAATACTGATGCTCTGTCAGGAAAAAAAAGAGGAATTGGTGGTTTTCATCAGTGAGGTCTTTGATTGAAGTGAGATGTTTACTTAGGTCTCATTACATGTGGTTTGCTTGGCTGAAAATAGATGCATTTAAAGCTTGACATCAATGTCTTAAAAGCTACTCCTGGGACAAAAACAGCGTCTTTCTTTTTTTAAAGCCACTTAATTTTTGCCATCAAATTAATATTTTATTATTCCTGCAGGCCCTCTACTTGGTCTTTATGGCTTTCGCAAGAGCAATGAGAGCTACATAATAACAACATATATGAAATTGTATCTTGAAAACCCACTGAGAGAAGGTGCTGGAACTAAGTGCTTTAACACCAAATAACAGCAGGGATTAAATATTACAATGGATTGTTTTTATTTTATTACATAGCCAAAAGGAAGTGGGGGAGGGGAAGACAAATGAACAAATACATCAATTTTAGGAGCAGCTCATGACAATCAATAGCTTTCCCCCAACATACACACTGGGACATCATGTTCAAACGGTTTGATACCTGCTGCAAAACAAATATTTCACAGCTTTAAAATTTTGCACAAGAGAATAATTGCATAAAGGAGACTGTTTATTATTTTTTTTAAAAAAAAATTGCTGTCACTGATCACAAGAGTATCAATTATTTTTTGCTGAGACTTTCTTTCCTCTTTTACGGTAGGAGTTAGTGCAAGCTTTACAGACCTCTTCGTTATTTTATCAGTCACTCAGAAATAAAGGATTCATGGCTCTTTCTAACCTAGCTGTAAACTCATTGAAACAGTATTGTTTAAAGCAAGAGTTACCCAAAAGGAACAAAAGGCAAAATGGTTATTTTGCAGTTTTAAATGGTTGAATGCTTAATTTTAATTGGGGTAATTGCAGAAGGATAAATCAAATTTTATTCATAGCTAGCATAGGTTGTTGCTGCTCTTTTGACTTGTATGCCACCCCATAGTGCTAGAACATTATCTGGGTGGTTTACAACATAATTATAGAAGGTGCAATTAAATAGGTGCGTTTCATAGGTACATTAAATCAATGGTACTTAAATCAGCAGGACCTAACACATTGACTTAACAAGTCCCATTCATTCAGTAGATCTATTCTGTTTAGGACTCACTGGGTTTTTGAAAGCCCACAATTTTCTAACCAAATGACCCTTTTTCACATTCATGTTTTAAGCAGCAATAGACATTTTTAAATACAGTGGTACCTCTTAAGACAAATGTCTCATAGGACAAAAAACTCATAGGAAGAAACAAATTTCCAGGAATATTAAGCATGCTTCACATGATTAAAAAAAAAAATCCTATGGGATGCTTCACAAGACAAAACAAAGAACAAAAAACCATTCTATATGTTTTTATTTTTCATGTATCTAGAACAAGTGTTTTTTATTTGAGCCTCCGGAATGGATTAATCCATTTTTCAGTGCATTCCTATGGGAAACTATGTTTCGTAAAATAAAATTTTCTTAGAACAAATTGACCCATAGAACAAATTAAATTGTTTTAAAAGATACCACTTTACATAGTTGTAAGGTGAATTAAAGAAAAATAATGCTCTGGAGATTTCACCTCTCCTTGCCATTCTTATTCCCATTATTTCTGATAATTAAAGGTGACAGTAGGTCTTATAACAAAACCATAACATTCAATCAAGCCCAAAGCAAGCATTTTTTTTAAAAAAATGCATATAAAATATAAAATATTTAACTCCATATTTCTCCTTTAATAGGACCCATGGTAGCTTATATAACCAAAATACAACATTTAAAGCTAAAAAATGAGTGTACAATAATAGAAAAGGATCAAACAATTACCACACTAAAAACATAAGCAAATGCAGTGCCAGAAACACATTCAGGTAGCAAAGCACAAGAATCCAATCAAACCCCACACTCATGCAGCCAATCACAAAGGAAAATGTAGTTCAAAGAGAAATAATCTTTTTCGACTTGCAGGAGAAGATATGGGGCCAGCCTGACCTCCTGTGGGAGTGAACTCTAATGTCAGGAAGGAGAAGGCCCTCTCCTATGTCTCCACCAAACACACCTGTGAAGGTGACAGGACTGAGCGAAAGGCTTTTCCTGATGATCTTAATACTCAAGCAGGTTTTAAAAGGGAGGCATGCACTTGAGCTAGGTACAACAAAGTAAAAAATGTTTGAAGCAATATTTTTCAATTTTTCAAATTTTCAATTTTTAATTTCACATGACAACATGCTGTTTCAAAATTTGGATAGGAAATATAACTTAGGTGGAGTGTTACAAATATTTGTTGTGCATTGACTCTTATGCATTGCAATAATGTTCTAAAGAGAAAAGGAATGATTTCAGAGACAAAAAAGGACTATAGAAAAATCTTTGCAAAGCTCAGTGTTGACGCACAGTGTTCACGTGCTCTGGGGTTATAATGTAATTATTTGCTTTTGCTGGTCAAGTCATTCTTTAAGTTGGAATTGGGCAAAGTATGGTCCTGGAGTTGGTCACAACCTCTCAAAGCTGTTTTGTATAGTCTTCAAGTCTCTCCACATTATTTACCAAGCAAAAATGCCATACTGCCACTCCTTGAAGCTGATGTTTCCAACATTGGGTCCCTCTGTGTTCTTGGACTACAATTCCCAGAAATCCTGGCCAGCACATGTAGTGGTGAAGGCTTCTGGGAGATTTAGTCCAAGAACCTCTGGAGACCCAAAGTTGGGAACTACTGCCATGAAGGCTCCTTAGCAACAATTCAACTTTCAGATTAGGCAGGTGCCCACCACTAGTTTATATTCTATTCTATTCTATTCTATTCTATTCTATTCTATTCTATTCTATTCTATTCTATTCTATTCTATTCTATTCTATTCTATTAATATAACACAAAACCAAACAACCAAACCAGAAAACAAATATATCAATTTTTCCAAACTGGAAATTGACTTGTTGACACCTCTGGTTTCTTTTGTGTGTCTTTTTTTGCTTTTGGGAGGAGGTAACAGATGGGGTACCACAAGGCTCAGCCCTGGGCATGTGCTGTTCAAGTACATATCAAATCTGGGTGAGATAGCCAATGCCTCGGAAGACGGGAATAAATTTCAAAAAGATTTTGATAGGCAGAATGAAACTTAAGAGAGACACATACAAAGTTCTACACCTGGTGTGTGTGTGTGGGGGTGAAATGAACCGTTGAATATGTGAATATGGAGGCCTCTTAGCTCATTAAGATTTTGAATGAGAAGTATCTTATAGGTGTTGTAGCTGAAAAGCTAAATACGAGTGTGATGTGGCTGTATCCATGGAAATATAGCCTCCAAATCCCATGAGGTACTACTCCCCACCTATTTGGCACTGATTAGGCCTCATCTACTCTATCCAGTTCTGCACACCATACTTTAAGAAGGATGCCAAACAGTTCAGAAGAGGGCAACAGGGAGATCAGTATGTGCTTTAACTGTCTCAACATACAGGAAGCCAGATTTAGGAGGAATACCGGAGGGAGGGACTTCTTAACTATTAGAGCAAAATGCCTATGGAACCAATTACCTCAGGGAGTGGTGAACACTCCAACACTTGAAGCATTCAAAGAAATATTGGGCAACCACCCATCAGATCTGCTTTGACTTGGATTGCTGCCTTGAGGGGGGGGGTGGACTCCATGGCTTTAAAGGCCCCATTCCATCTCAATTATTCTGTGATTCTGTCAGTGGGGGAGGGGGGCTCCAATGGATCAAACACCTCCTGTGAATGTAAGGATGATTTTGGTTCTTGCAAAACACATTCAAAATCCCTATCTCTATATTCAATAGTTTGATTTTATACCACGTCTAAGCCAATGTTATTGCCACAGGAAATAAAGTGCAGCAAACTAAAAAGGTAAAGAAGCAAGAGCAAATAACAGCCATGTCCCCAACCAATGGAGTAGGGAAAAAATAACAAAATTGGAATAAGGCAGAGAAAATAGTGATTATCCTCATACTATCTGAGGTTGAATCGAGCCTTTTTCTATTTGCAAGAACAAGTAAGCATCCATCTCTTCCTCCTCCTTTCCTGTAAAAGAGTTGAAACCCCTTGATGTAAAAGGCTGTCTATAAACTTAAATGGTACTATATTATTATAGAAGATAGAGATATTGAAATGACAGAGAGAGAAGGAGCAGCTTTTAAATGAGATACTCCAGCACTGAAAATGCAAACCACATTAAATGGGCAATGGTGAAGGAATTCCACCCACCCATCCGCCCTCCCAATGAAGAGCCAAGACATCGAGGCATTTAAAAGAGTGCAAAAGAGACAATGAAACTTAGTAAGTGAAGATAGTGAAGGCACAGAATAATAAATAAATGTGCATATCATCAGATGAATGCGGGACACCAGGCTGGAAGCCAGCATGTATGGTTTCAATATATAAGAAGCCTTGAAAATGGGTAGGAATGTTAAATGTGCTGGGAAAAGACACTTAACAGAGAAGCATACAATCTAAGTGTGACATTCTTTTTATACCAAGAGACTAAGGAAAGCATGGAATGATCAGGGATTGATACAGTTTACACGAAAGGAAGCAGATCCTGCCAGTTCATAAGTATGGAGAAAATGATCCAAGCTACTTTGAAGCAATGCAGAGCTCGGAACATTATCTAGAGGGGCAGCAATTATCTGTTTGTTCTCCATATTCATTGACATATTCTTATTAGGATTTTGAAATATTATGCTTGTCCCCCCAAGGCCCGAAATAACGAGTCAACACACTGGCTTTGGGTTTAAAACTGGGCCACAACTTTATAACTTTGATTGAATGGAACCGAACTGTAACTGCAAGGAATTGTTGTAAATGAGTGATGGGGCTCCCGTAGTGCCATTCAATTTATCCTATCCTATTTGTTCATTTTTCTTTGTGACGTCATGTTGCTTTCGGTGATGGAAGTGCAGCTCCTAATGAGAAGCACTCCTCCCCACATATGGGTTCACTTTTAACTCCAGGCAGCCATACATGTCCTGTAACTTTTTATCTGTCTTTCCTCTTGATGGCCTATGGACCTAATCCTATGCACTATTATGTTATGTTGTACAGCTGCCGTGTCCCCTTGTTAAGGGGATTTTCCAATCTGATGTCAAGGGGATGAAATTTTAGTTGCACTACCTGCCACAACAAAGGAGCTGTTATGCATGCTCCTTGCCCGACACCTAGCTGACCAGCTCAGCCTTGAGGCCGATCCTCAAGTCACTTAGGAATATGTCTAGGCCCAAATCCGAAAGATGGATTCCATTGGCTTTATATAACTCTGGGCAGGAAAAGTTTATTCTTGGATATGCAATTACTGAACCTAACCGTTCCTGCATTGCTAGGCCAATTTCTCTGTTTAAACATCTCCTAGCCTGATCCACCCAAAGTGGTTCACGGGCCCTGCACACACAACCGTGGCAACATTGCTGACCAGACTACATGGGTACAAGGGAATTGGGCCTTGAAGGCCTTCAGATCTTCAGGGGTGATGTTGGCAGTGGGGGTGATGGGAGTGGGGGTGGGGGTGAGGTTGTCAGCAGGGGTGGGGTGGGGGTGATGTTGGCAGTGGGGCAAAGGGGCAGGGTGATATCATCAGTGGGGGTGGCAGGGGCAGTGGGGGCGATGTCGGCGGGGCAGCAGCGATGGCAAAAGTGGCAGCAATGATGACGCCATGGGGCGGCAGGGGCGGCGACAGGGTTTGGGTTGACAGCGGTGGCAGCAACAGCGACGGCGATGATGACAGCAGTGGCAGTGGTGGGGCAGCAATGCCGGCACATGAGGGGGTGGGGGGGTGGCTCCCACGGCAGTGATGGTCCTAGGCTGGCCTGCTTGGCTCACTCATTTTCTCCAGTGGCGACTCCAGCGTCGCACACAGAGGCGGGCCCAGGCAGCACAGGAGACACCAAGCCAGCTCGGGCCTGCCTCTGCAGCTGCTGCATGCGCCACTGGAAAACCCAAATGAGCCCAGCAGGCCGGCCTGGGCCGGCCACTGCTGCCACCACCACTGCTGATGAGGCCAAGTGAGCCCATTACTAGCCTGGGACCTCAGGTGCTTCTCCAGTGCATAAGGGGAAGAATCCCCCCCCCCAACACAGGGACCTTGTGGACGACCTCTGATGGCACCATGGGTGAATGGTCACCCGTGGTTGACCTGTTGTGCAGGTCTGATCTAGGGATTTTTGTTCTTTTTATTACAGGAATTGCTTTTTGCATTCTTCCCTAAAAACTTCTCTCCACCAATCGTGTTTTTTTTTCTTTTGGTTCACAGTCCATTCAATTACATGATTCAAATCTGTTCAGTCTCAGACGACTGTGTTTGAATGAGTTCCCTACCATTCAAATGCCTCAGGCCTCATCATTATGGAGGCACTAAATACCAAGAGGTGTTCCCAGACTCACAACCAGGGTCTGTATCACCCAATACAACTTGAACCTCCCTTGTTGCCCTTACCCTTTGGGAAGGAAGGAAGGAAGGAAGGAAGGAAGGAAGGAAGGAAGGAAGGAAGACATAGAAATCAGAATTCAGCTGCTAAAGTTTGGTGACCTCATTCACAGTCCCCAATACCTATGCAAACTGGAGTGTGCAGGAAATATAATTTACTGAGAAGTGCATTTCTGAGAGAAAGGAGTGTTTGTGAGGATGGTTCAAGAGACGTGTTTGGAAATACTTCTTTTGCTCTCTACCATCATCTACTGCCTGAGAAGGTTCCCTCTCAATGCCTTAATTCTGATTGCCAAGAATGTGAATAACTTAAAGCTGGCTTTTTAAAAAATATTCTTTTTTAAAGGAACTTGCAGCACTGCACTAAACAGGATGAATCAGAAGGATTACTACCTATAATAGGATGGAACGCACAACTCATTGTTGCCCGTTTGAGACGTATAAGCACAGCTCGGTGCCTGTATCATCTAAATGTGATCTGGAATCATGTTTCCCTTTCTGTCACACAGAGAGTATGTTATAGATTCTATCTGCAATAAAAGCTATGGCACCATTTGCTGCATAACACATTTCAAAAGGTGAACAATATTTTAACCTCAGTCTGTGACAAGAATTATAATGCCAAAGATTTCTTCTCAAGGAAGCTCATGGAAGAGAGTCTCCCCACAGATCTTGATCACACACGGCTTAGAAACAGCACTTACACATTGTTGCAGACCGCATTATGATGTCCTTGAAATTTATTGAGTGAGAACGTTAAGTACAACTGTGCTGTTACCAAGTTTGCAAGTCTCTCATCCCTATTACTGAGAAACCCTGTTGCAATTTGGCAAGATTAAGCCTTTTTTAAAAAATATATAAAAACTGCTTAATTTGCAAGGAGAGCCTTATAAAACAAATGAATAATATCAGCATTCTGGGATGATTGATACTTGATAGTTTTTTAAAAATCTAATGGCACACAGGGCATAATGAAACAAAACTCTAAAGAAGTGTTCGTCTCTATTTTATATACTCCTGCTTAAAAAAACAAACAATGACAACAATAAAAATATCCTTAGTACTTAATCTTATGCTGTTTTACATATGGTGGGTAGAGATGGGCACGACTAGGGAAAATGACGTTTTCGAGTTGTCGTGTGTCAGAAGCAGCCCGTTTCGGCTCGTTTCCGTTTTTTTTGCGAAAATTCGCAAAAATTAGTTGGTTCGTTTTTTTGTTTTTTCGTTGTCGTTAGTACTGGTTTTTTTGGGGGGGGTAGCGAGCTCCTGGAGGCACCTCTGTGGGGTGGGTGCCTCCTCTGGCCCGCTAGGAAGGGAAAGCGGGCTCCTGGAGGCACCCGTGGGTGCCTCCTATCCTCACCCACTAGGAAGGGGAAGCAGGCTCCAAGAGACCCCTCAACATGGGGGTCTCCTCTCCTCACCTGCTGCTGCAAAAGGGCATGCATAGCCATATGGATATGCATACCAGTTGCAGACTAGTGAGACCAGTGCACTGGTGCATGACCGTCCGTCCAGGAGAACCCTGAGTCAAGACTGGGTTGCACCCGCTATGTCTCACAAAGAAGGGAATCATACTTGCGTGTAGTGCAATGCAAGTAGATCTGGCTTAGGGTTAAGGTGGGTTAGTGCAAGTGCTAGGGTTAGGCTAGTGATGGGTAAGGTTATGGCGGGCTAGCGGGTTTCAACTCTGGGTGCCTCTCTGACCCACTGAGAAGACAGTTTACTGTGACGTATGGGTAAGGAGTCAAGGATTAGGGTTAGGGTTAGGGGGCTAGGGCAGGGTTTAGTGGTCTTTTTGGCACACCCCAGAAGTCTCAGTGGCCAAGTGGCCATGCGATTGGTGGGATGGCTCCAAAAATTTGCATCGTCCACTCCCACATGGCCACTCGGCCAGCCCATCATTGCGCAGGTGTAAATAAAATAAAATAAAATAAAATCAATGGAGGACAGAGGAGGAGAGGAGAGACATTTTGTTGCAAGAAAAAACCCACTGCTACTGTAAAAAATCTGGCAGTTTATAAATTTTCGCATGTTTCTGCGGTGCTTGTGTGTTTTTGGACCACGATATCGAAAAAAATATTGCGGTCGCCGCCCCATTTTGGTTCCCCCACCCACACCGCATGGCATGGCGACTCGAGTCCGGCTGCCCAGGACAGGAGAGGAGGGGAAGCTGGGACCCCCCCCCTCCAGAAACCACCCCTCTGGTAGGTGCCCTGAGCCCTTAGTCAGGCAGGCATTTTTCCACCTGCTTTTTGGCCCGGGAATGGGTGGGGGGGGGTTTAAAAGTTTTTTCCTGTGCCGTCCGTGCCGCTTGCGCCGGCGGCGAGACTCGTGCGGCTTGTTGCTGTGAGCCTGCGGCGAGTCCCACCAGAGCAGCCCAGGATGGAGGGGGGGGGAGGCCGGGGACCTCCAGAAACAACCCCTCTGGTAGGTGCCCTGAGGCACGGCAGGCATTTTTCCGCCTGCTTTTTGGCCGGGAATCGGGTTTTTTTTTAACTTTTAAAAACTTTTTTTCTGTGCCGCGTGGCATCGCACAATCGCACGATGCCAGGAACGACCACGACAAATCAGACAAAATTGTTCATTCGTCGGTTCGAGCTCGAATTCTGGCGGAGTAATTCCCATTACCGTTTCCATAGAGTAACGGAACGGAGTAACGGAAACGGAAACGGGAATACCGCTAAGTCGTGCCCATCTCTAATGGTGGGGGTTAAACAACATAGGTGTACCTAGAATGCATTATAATGATTATAATAAATGAGAACCCTGTATGTAACAAAGTATCTTTATGGCACCCTGCATGTAATAAAGCATCTTTATGGTTTCTATGCACAGGCAAAGAAAGATTTGAAAGTCATCAAATGGTTAATTGATGCATCTCTGTGTGTGTGTTGTGTCGTTACAGTCGTGACCGACTCTTCGTGACTCCATGTCCATGGAGTTTTCTTGGCAGGAATACTAGAGTGGTTTGCCAGTTCCTACTCCAGGCGCCTACAGCACATGGCATTCCCTGGTGGTCTCCCATCCAAGTACTAACCAGGGCCAACACTGCTTAGCTTCCGAAATTGGGCGAGATCAGATGTGCTTAGGGCATCTAGGCAGCTAATTGATGCATCCAGCAGTTGCTAATTGAGGTGCCAGGGAACACCTTGGTTGCATGATCAGGTGTGTAACTAGGCACATTACAAGATAAGCTCCAGACCTTTGGCCATTGCCCCCCCCCCGCCACGGTGAAAGACCAAGCGAGACCATTATATGGGTTGAACTAGGGCCACACTTTATTAAACACTTCAAACAATATAGCATAACAACATAACATTTGAGGGGCCTGCAGAAGCACAGGTTAGAGTTGGCGCCAGAGGGTCTCCCAGGACCCTTCCGACTCAAGAGCATTAGGGTGAGTCATATCCCCTGCAGATCTGCTACTTCAGCAGATCTGCAGGGCCGGCAAATTCCCACCCCTTGCCTGGGTCCCCAGGGAGCTTTACCTGCTCCCCACGGCCCAAGCAAGGCCTGTTAGAGGCATCCATGCCCCACGCTATGACCTCTCAATTCGCAGCAATCAGAGCAGGATGCCCCACAGGGGATATTAGAATTTAACTCGCCAGCTCTAACCCCCCCCGGCGCTACTGCCAGTGTGACCAAAAACCACGGTTGCCCTACTAGCCCAACCCCCAAGTACCAGCATGGGATAGGTGAAAAATCCCCCTTCCAAACAGCCAATCTAGGAAGGAGGCAAAAATTCCTATCCGGCCCAAATTGCGACCAGATAGACTCACGCTGGCACTACCAAAGCGGTGGGTGGGCGGAGGACGCTCAACGACGAAAGAGGGTCTGGCCTGGGTGGGTGCAGCCTTTATAGGGCTGCCCCGCCCAGGCCCGGTATTCTCACTGCCTCCCTCTCGCAAGGCTTCGCGGGGGGGCGGCAAAGGAGCTCCGCAAGCCAACAAGCGGCAGCGGAGCCAACATTAGCTACAATTAGCAAGGGAAGGTTCAGAAATTTTACATGAACTCCAAAAAGATCTGGATCATTTTTCCATCTAGATCTGATTCAGATCTATGCATGCAGAATGTCTGATTGGCAAGTGTGTTCGACAGAAATGTTTGTGTGTGTGTACCAGGACAGATACAAATGCTACTGTATGCATCATAGAGTTAGGTATGAAGCAAGTCATTCTAATTCATCAAAAGTCATATGCACAGAGCCAGAGATGCTGCATGGTCACTCCCCTTACTCCCCCAGACAGCTGCCCCACTCACTAGCAAAAAACACTGCCCAGGTCCTCCTTGTAGGGCAGCTGGTCAGTCCAGAGAGGAGCACATACTTCCCTTCTCGGCTTTTTCCAACAGCCACCCACTCAAAGGCTGCAGGACAGAAATAGACTTTTGACAAATTAGGATGCTTTGTTTTGTGACCATCTCTCTGTGTGTACCATTTCCCCATGCTTTGGACTCTTGTTTCCTTCTTCCAGGAGTTTACAGAAAGTTGGTCAAATGATTTCCCAATGAAACTGGTTGGGAGTTGATACAGATATATTTATACATAGTAGCTCTGTAAATAGTTATCAGGAGGAGCTGGGGACTTAATTCTTTTATCCATATTGGTATTAACTCTCAAAAGAATTTCTGAATAAATGTTCATGAATATTGTGATTTGAGGTTAAATTTATCTGAATCAGATGTTTGATATTAGAATAGCCATTGGCTCCAAGCAATAAACCTCTATTGATTGAGTCCTTTGCAAGTAAGTCCCCCTCCCCTCCCCTCTAAATGATTTCACTTTTGACAATGCTTGAATGTAGTCAGAGTCAACCAAACTTTGCACTTTCAAGTCCCAAAGAACGGGATCAGACTAGCTAAGAGAAAGCTAGTTAATACAGTCCATAGACACTACCTATTAAATCTGACCTATATCCCACTGGGTCCGATTTTTAAGTCAAGTGAGGAGTTCTTTTACTGTTAAAAAGAAACTTGGTAGGGGTGTCACAAAGAGGATGTTTGGCTTTCTTATGATCATTAAGCCCTCCTTTACCATGCCACATATTAATAGACAATTACTGTATTTTTTCTGTCTATAAGTCATTCCCGTGTACAAGATGATCCCCACTTTTTCAACCCAAAATTGCAAAATTACAGCTTCACAACCGCATAGTTTTCTCCTCAGTTTACTTCCACATATAAGATGACCATCAAATTTTAGTATAAGAAGTTAAGAAAAAAACATAGTCTTGTACATGAAAAATTACTGTACAGTGGTACCTCTGCTTACTTACGAGTGGCTCGACTTAAGAGCAATTTGACTTAAGAGCGAAAAACTGTTGGCATTTTAACTGCTGCCTTACAAATTTTTGACACAGTTTGCTCTACTTACAATTTTTTATTTTTTTATTTTTTTCTACTTAAGAGTTGCTCAACTTAAGAGCATGCATCCAAAACAGATTAAACTTGTAAGTAGAGGTACCACTGTATACAATTGAGAATAGATTGAAATGGTTCCCCACCACCACCCTGATTTTCAAAACATCCAGCACCGGTCCACTTTCACAGACAGTTGCATCAAAAGGTAGCATCCTATGCCTCACAAGAGCTGTTGGCTAGCTGAGGGATATAGGGTAGGTTGTGTGGAATAGAGGGTGGTTTGGTGTCTGCCTGCAAATGTAAAATTTCTGGAATCTTTGAGGGGGGGGCAGAAAAAAAACACTTCTGGTTTTTCTCCAAACTTTTTTTCATGGCTTTGAAATTTCCCAGAATTTTACATCTCTTGGTCTGCCCCATCCATTCTTATTTCCTGAGGTACCTGCCTCACTCTGTCTATAACATAGCAGTTGAACTGGTGCTCAGACCTGCATTTGCTGAGTTCTGAAGCATCTTTTTCATTCCTGCTCTTCATCCAGAGAAGGTCATACATGGGAAAATTTCCTTCCATCTGTAGATGACCCTTTGAATGAACACTATTGTCGGGCAGGTTCAATGGAATCCCTTACTCCCAGAGGATCTGTCCATGTCAAACTAATGCCGCTGAAACGCTTGAACACATCTTCTTTCATTGCCCAACTCACGATGCACTTCGTAAGAAATATCTATCCTCCATCCTCGATAGAATGCAAGGGTGGGACGACTTGGTTAAGCTTAGGTTTCTTCTCTCTACGCAAGTCACCTCTTATCTGGATGAGGTGGCCTCCTTTGCCTCTGAGATTATAGCAGCACGAGGATCTGGGCTTCCCTATTCCCCATCTCATTGGTTTAAGTAGCTAATGCATATATTAGAATCACCGGTTCCGTGTTTGATTACCCTCCTTGCTGTACCTCATTTTCTCTTGTTGTGTTGTTTTATTTTATTTTAATGCCAATAAAGGTTGATTTGATTTGATTTGATTTGATTTGAACATGAACAGCCAAAATAAACTGTCCAGCTCCATTAGGAATTATCACAAACCCAAAACACTCTGCTTCTGACACTTGGAAATCTTACAGATTCTACTAAAACTTGCAGAGGTGAGTGAGTGCGGGGAATAGTCATGGATTTTCATTCTGTGCTTTTTTAAAAAAATGTTCAATTTCCTGCATCATACACTGCAGCTATTCCTTTACACTTAGCATGGCAGTCTTTCACAGTGAAAGTAAAACTGTCATTCTTATTCAACGGAAACTATGGAACTGATAGCTTGATTTGGTTTTACTCAGTAGAGTGGAGCATGTGATTTAAATAACAATGGTTTAAGACAAGGCAAGCAAGAAAGTAAATCTCGGGGTTTTTATTTCTATAACCATAACTAAATACACCATTTTTGGCTTATTTTGGTACTGGGTCCTTTTTAGTCAGAATGGCAAGATGGGTTGCTGATTTAATTAGTACACAGTTTCAACTTTTACCTTTTCCCCTTACAACGGAGGCTCCAGAAAGCATCTGCAGAAGTCTTGTTTTGATTACCTCTTTATCTTTTTGGGCCAAGATTAGAATCAGGATCTGTTCCTCTCTCCCCCCCAGGCCCCTCCCAACCCTAATCCATTTTAGAAAACAGTAGGGCAGACTCAAGCATAACTGAAACTCCACATTACGTTTGAAATTATCCATAGGATTTGTGGAGCACAAAGCAAAAATGTTCCCTTGATGGGGACATCTGCTCTAAATAAAATGATAACAAATTTTAAAGGCATCCATCGGTCCAGTCTGTTGTTGGAAAGGCAAAACACTGAAGCTTATAGGAACAGGTTCTCATGTTCATCTCTTTTTCCAGTGAGGTCAATCGTGTTTACTTTTGGACTTTCTATACACACCGTCTTCCCTTGCTTTAATGAAATTAGCATGTAATGCTTTCAACGCCTGCATATATCAACTTTCCTTCTTTGGGAAACATGTGAACATCATTAAAACACATTTCTTCTGTTTTCCAAAATATCCCACTAGCAAACTTCACAAAACTCTAACCAGGGGAGCTCTTTCAGATACTATCTTTGGTGAAGTTGCATCTGTTTAATGCTGCTTGAATATTAGCATCTGTCATAATTTCTGGTTCAAATTCCATTGTTTCAAGTATGAGCAGACATTAATGTGGAGTAACGTTCAGTACAAAGCACAAAAGGGCTCTGACTCTGAGATTAGATGTAATCTGGGTTTTGTTTGGCTTTAAACCAATCGCCAACCCTTTTCTTCTGTTCTTTTGAAGACGGGGAGCAAAAAAAAAGGAGAATACATTTCCATAGCAGGCTCATAATGACATCATAATCTGCACCAGGGACATATGGCGCTGAGGTGCTGACTCAACATGTATTTGATAAGGAGGTACATTCTGGCATTTATTTATTCATTTATTTATTATTGTATTTGTACCCCGCTTATCTTCGATTCGGAACTCTAAGTGGCTTACACTAGGCAGCAAGTGCCAATTAATACAATTCAACAATTAAATAGAAAACAAGAAACATAAGTCAAACAGTTAAAACCTAGTGCATCCAGCAGACCGACAGTGCAGGACTGTCAACCCAAGCAAGTCTAACTAAGCAAACAACCCTATTGTACAAATAAACAATCCTCGCTTGGGGACAAGATGGTGGGACCCAAGGGAGGGGGAAAAAAAAAAAGAGAGAGAGAAAGATCAGGGCTCACCAAAGGCCTCTCGAAATAGATAGGTTTTTACAGCTTTTCGAAAGGCCAGCAGGGACTCTGCAGAGCGCACTTCGCTAGGGATGGAGTTCCATAAGGAAGGGGCTGCCACTGAGAAAGCCCGGTTCCGGGTGACCGACTTCCGGGCCTCTCGAGGAGTGGCAACCCGCAGCGAGTGCGCTCGCACCTGCCGAACAGGTCGGGCCGAGGTGGATTGCTGAGCGATACGCTCTGCCAGGTAGTCCGGCCCCAAGCCATGGAGGGTTTTATAAACTAAAACCAAGACCTTGAATCTAATTCGGTCTGCAACGGGCAACCAGTGCAAGCGGGCCAGGACTGGGGTAATGTGGTCGTAACGACGGCCACCCACCACCAGCCTGGCCGCCGCATTCTGGACCCACTGCAGACGCCGGAGAAGATTCAAGGGCAACCCCATGTAGAGGGCGTTGCAGTAGTCCAACCTCGAGATCACTAGTGCTTGGACCACTGTTCTCAGAGAGTCAGCATCCAGGTACGGGCAGATCTGGGCGATCTGGCGTAGATGGTAGTACGCGGCCCTGGTCACCGACGCCACCTGGGCCTCCATGGTGAGCGCCGGGTCCAGGACCACGCCCAGATTCCGCGCCCTCTCCACAGTCCGGAGGGAAACTCCCCCCAGAGAGGGAAAAGGGCCACCGTACCCGGATGGCGAGCCCCCAAAGAACATAACCTCCGTCTTCTCAGGGTTGAGCTTAAGCCTGTTCGCCCCGGTCCAAGTCAGCACGGCATCCAGGCACCCATCGAGGATCTTCACAGCTTCCACTGCAGAGGTGGAAAAGGAGAGATAGAGCTGCGTGTCATCAGCGTACTGATGACAGCACACTCCAAAACTCCTAATGACCCCTGCCAACGGCCTTTCATAGATGTTAAACAGCATGGGAGAGAGCGACGACCCCTGTGGGACTCCACAAGGGAGAACCCACGGGGCCGACAACTCCCCCCCCATACTGAACATACTGGGGACGGCCCTCCAGGAAGGATCAGAGCCAACTGCAAGCAGTGCCCCCGATTCCAACCTCAGAGAGCCGATCCAGCAGGATACCGTGGTCAACGGTATCAAAGGCCGCTGACAGATCCATTTGTTCATCCTTGTACAACAAACAAAAATACGCACATAAAATAATTTCATTGATTGTGAGATTTTTATCTCAGGGTGTTTGTTTTCCTCTCTTTGATCACTTTTCACATTTTTAATGTTTTTCTACATAAGTCTGAAAAATGCATATTTTGGGGAAATGTAGTGTTGCCTTCTTGGATTAACTAACAAAGCAGCATTGAATGGGTTGTTTGCCTCTTTTTGGTCAGTTAGCCTGTCCATTCATGATTGCTCTCTCTCTCTCTCTCTGTGTTGTGTGTGTCATTACAGTCATGACCAACTCTTTGTGACCCCATGTCCATAGAGTTTTCTTGGCAGGAATCTGGAGTGGCTTGCCAGTTCCTACTTCAGGCACCTGCAGCACCTGGTATTCCCTGGAGGTCACTCATCCAAGTACTAGCCAGGACCGACCCTGCTTAGCTTCCAAAATCAAGCAAGATTGGATATGCTTAGGCCATCTAGGCAGCTCATTCTTGTTCTAGTATACACCAATTCTCTCTGAAGACACGTTTTTTTGCCCCAAATGTAGAAAGAGCAGTGACCACAAAACAATTGTTGGTCTCACTCATATACAGGAAGCAGAATTCTCATTTGGCTGTTCCATCATGTCAAAGTAACCTTGATGACCAAGAATACGATGAGGTTAAGATTTCAGGATGGGTGGATTATATCCTTAATATCAGAAACATTTACTAACAATGTGTATCAGACTCACACAAAGTCCAAAATCAATGTCAAACTCACTTCCAGAAGAGATGAAGTGTTTACTTCAAATGTTTTAGAATTAACGATGAGCCTGGGAGATTTGTCTGGGAATAACAATTTTGAAAAGCAAAGCAACAAAAATAACACGGTTTACAGGTAGGTTTCATTTCTGTGAAAACGTTAAGGATGGGGAAGGGACTGGCAGTTCTACCTTATAATTCTAGGGGATGTTTTAAAATGGCTGCCTAATCACTGAGCTTTGAGGGGGGGAAGGGCTTGTCATTAGTCACTTTAATCAAACCTGTGATTCCAGCTCCCTTTATCTTTGTTTAATAAAGAGAAATGTCAACAAAAGATAAGAATGAGCCAAACATAAATAGTTGCTATTAATAATCCTAAAGTGTATTGTTATGGGGAACAAGATGACAGTTAGGCTGTTATTTGTCAACAATTTCTCAAGGGTAATCTGACAAGTGCTAAGACAACAGTACCTCTGCAGATTTTATGTAGTTCTGACAGAGAGAAACCCCCATGCACACTTTTTTTTACTTCCAGTAACTGTCAGCAGGAAGCATTAATTGTATGGATCTCTGTAAGATCTGAGGCAGATATCTGCAAGAATTGATGGCCAGAACTGGTTCAAGCCCAAAAGTGGGTGACCAAACATTGTAAACCAAAATTTTAATTGATAGACATTGCTAGTAGTGTGATTTTTTTAAAAAATGTGGATATGAACATTGGGCTGTATCCAGTATTTGTCACTTTCTTACACAGAGTCTCTTGCAGAGTCTCAGTATATTTTTCAGTACCTCATAACTTAAAGCAAACACTGCCGTTACCCAATTAATTGAAGTGGAGCTCCGGTAAAATAGTGAACTCACAGGTAGAGATGGGCACGGACCGAAAAAACGGCAATTCATTTTGTTTCATTTTGTTTAAGGCTTCATTTCATTTCATTTCGCTTCATTTTTAACAATTTTTTTTGAAAAAAGGTTTCATTGGTTTGTTAATTTGTTATTTGTTTTTACCCACTTTGTGCGATTTAATGCATTTGACCATGCACGGACATCCCAACACCCCAGACCAGATGGAAAACATTTTTAAAAAATTAAAAAGCGATCTGAGAAAACACATAAATGGATGTTTTAAGGACTCCTTGCCCCCCTGCTATGTATTATCAGGCAGAAAAAATAATTTTTGCTGGGTTTTTAAAGTATATTCAGAATGTTTAAATACCTTAAAAATGCCATTCTGCACAGATTCGCCACCATTAACAAAAGTATGTGGCAGCCATTTTGTCCCCTTAAAAAAAAAAAAGATCTCTTTAAAAACACATTTTTAGATGTTTTACATCACTGGCATCAGCCAAATAGCTATAATCAGGCATAAAAAATTATATTTTTGAAGTGTTTCTCATCCATTTAAAGGGTTTAAAAACAGCTCATTTCTTCGTGAGCTGTCATTAACGAAATGAAACATAACAAACCAATTTTTCCCAGTTTGGCTCGTTTCATTTAGATTTTACTCCTAGGTTCGTTATTCATTTTGTTATGTAATGAAATGAATAATGAATAACAAAACGAATAAAAAATTCATTTTGTGCCCATCTCTACTCATAGGTTTACCTCGAATAGGGATGCTCAGCTTCAGGGGTTGCTAATTTATTTGCTTTTTGGGGGGATCAGGTCATAAACCTGAGAGTCATGTGCAAGTTGATTCCTCAGTCATAAAGGATTTACCAACTATGTTTTCTAAGTGGAAGTGTTTTATCCCCTTTTAATAATGAAGCTGGTGCCTCGTCTAGTGCTACCATCAGACAGTAGAAGTCTGGATGGCTAATGTTTTGATAACCTCATTGTGACATTCCCAGAGATGTCTGAGAACTGACAGAACCAGAATGCTTTACTACAGAAGCCCTTGCATCTATCCGACATACCTCTGTGTTATTGCATGTACAACAGGTGTATATATGTAAATAAGAATCACATTTTCTTTTACTGATCCATTCAGGAGTCTACAAAGAAGCCTGAGCAAAAAGGATCACTCACAGTGTTTTGGGATTTTTTCTCTCTCATAAAAGCTGCTGCACCATATATTTCTAAGTGGAATGGAATTCTGTTCCAGTGAGATAATTTATTATGCTTTACACAGTAAAATAGTTATCATATGGCTTGGGAATCAGCCAGTGCTGAACTGAGCAGTTTCTGATTGGCACGTCAGACACCTTTGTTTCAGGAAGAGTTCAAATGCTCAACCACACTGGTAGCTAAACAGCTGCTGGAAAAAACACAGCACATTAAAAATATAAAAAAAATAGTTCTGTCACCCTTGTAGTAACAGTGAAAACCTCCATTAGCTTGCAGGCACTAGGTTCAAATGACTTAATGCATTCATTTAGCATTCCTATTATTTTCCCTATTTTATATTTAACTGCAGTTTGGGTCACACCACAAAAACATAACTTATCAGAATTTCTCCAGATGTAAAAGCATTGGAACACATTCATTATTCAGGGGTGTGATGATGGAGGACACACTCTAAAAGGGGAATTTAAAAAGTCTCCAACCCAGGCAGTTGCCACAAGCCAGAACACAGAATGCACACCACTGGACATGCAGAATTTCTGTGGCCCTGTTGGCTTGTTTATTTGAAGGGAATGGGGAAAATCATGTGTATGAAGAATAGGATAATAGATCTCCCACTCCCTTAAGGAATAGTCAAACTAGAGCAAAGAGCACCAATCTGTGACAACAATGTTCTAGTTAGTACCTCACCTAATTGCTCCCTCTCTGTACTCTCTATTCTTCTAATGCTGCCCTCTGTTATTGTTATTATTATTGTATTATACACTGTGTTGTGAGCCAAAGCTTAGGCAAGTTGAATCACCAAATCAAAATTTTAAACACTAAAATGTAAGCAACATATAACTGAAACAGCATAGGACATTTAAGCAACTAACAACACATGATAATAGACAGGTCTACACTCAGTTACAAGAAGATAGGGACAACCAGGCTTTTAAATCCTATGCAAACGTAGACCACCCCTGCACCTTCATGCGGGACATTTCATAAAGAGGGGGCCACCACAGAAAAACCATGTGATGAATCTTACCAGCAGCAGGCATATGCTGCGGGCCCCTATTGCTAAGCATAGAGCTCTTGCAGTTCAGTTGGTACTTCAATCAATCTAGGCCAGAGTCGGCTAAAGTGAATCTGGAAACATCCTGGCTACCAATGCAATTTGTGCATCTCCGTATGATCTGCTCTTGTTTTATGACTAGCCAGATGGCTGCCGAGTAAGTCAGCTTAACCTTCTGAACAGCACTTTGTAATTCCGACACAGTAAAGCACTGCTGTCCCTCTATAATTCACCCCGTTATCTGAGAGTTCAAGGTCCACTGGGGCCAGCATCATATGGAAGCTGCCAAGGTCTGCCCCAAATGTCCACTCCTAAATATCTTTGCTTCCCTATTTCATCCTTTATTTTATTTTATTTATTTTTTGTACTTCTCACGTATCTCTTCTGGAACACATACCCCTTGACATGTGTTTCACATGTGTCAATGAAAGGCCTCATGTTCCTCAGAGTCCTGCAATGTTCCCACCTGCAGGCAAGTGGCAAGGAGAACTTTTTGAGCAGAAGCAGCTACCACCTGCCATTTCTGTGCAGTGTCTAGCCAACTACTTGCATTGAATAAATGTTAAGTAGTAGTAGTGGCAATGAAACACATCTGCCCATTAGATTTTATGAGATACAAAACCTTAGACAAGGCATTATTTAAGCGCTGAACATTAAATCCTCTTAGCTGTTAATTTCTTGTTTTGGAAAGATTCCAATCTAATTTATGAGTGCTCTGCAGCTGATACAGAACAGAAAGGGCATGCATTATTTTTAACATCTGAGACAGAAAATACCTTGTGATCTATGGGAAACAAACATTAGCTAAAGGTGTGAGTGTCAGTCTGATAATAGCAGTACAGTAGGATCCCCGTATCCACTGATTCAGTTATCCACGGTTGGCAGAGGAAAAAAATCAAATAAGCCAGCAGCAGCAAAGCAAGCTACTATCACAAACAGCAGCTGTAAAGCAAGCTACTTTCATAAAACAGCAGCATAAAGCAAGCTACTGTCATAAAATAACAGCTGCAAAGTAAGTACTGTCACAAACAGCTGTAAGGCAAGCTACTGTCATAAAACAGCAGCTTAAAGCTAGCTACTGTCACAAAACAGCAGCCGTAAAGACAGCTACTGTCACAAAACAGCAGTCATAAAGCAAGCTACTGTCACAAAACAGCAGTTTTGGGGTTTTTTTGACATTGTCCCCCAAGTCCCGAAATGATGAGTCCACACAGATAATTGGGTTTTAAATCGGGCCACAACTTTATTAATAACTTTATTATTAACTGTACTGTAACTGTAACTAAATAGTTGTAGCCGAGGGATGGGCCTCCCATAGTGCAACTTATATTTTAGCCAACAGATGTTGTTTAGTGTGACGCCATGTTGGGACCCAGTACGGGGGTGCTGTTCAAAGAAAGCAGCCCTCCCAGCCAAAACTAGGTCAGCATATTACTTGGGGCAGCCGTACGAGCTCAGTGACTTTATGATCTTTTAATTTAATTTCATTCTGGGTGGTTTACCTATAGGATGTTATTATATTTGTTATTTTCTATTGTACAGCTGCCCAACGCCCTGTCCAAGGTGCATTTACAGTTCTGACGTCACAGTCCTGGCCCCATTTTAGTTGCACTACCCGCCAAGCAAACTCAGGTGGCCCTGCCTAACGGTCAATGAGAATGGAATGAGCAAAAACACACTGGTGCCAAGCAGCCAATATTGGTACCAGTCAAAAATTCCCATTCAGTCCCGAAGCGACCAGATTAACTCATTCTCATAACCTCTAAGGGAGGGAGGGCGGGGTGCAGTTTGGCACGAAAGAGGCTGGCTGGTGCGTGGACTGCCCTCTTAAGGACTTTGATCCCCGCACAGCCCGGGGATCATGTGGTCTCTTCTTTCGCGCCAGCATAACAGCTCCAGGGAGACAAAGCGGCCCCAAACTGGGACAAGCCCAGCAGGAGCCTACATTCTCTTTTATCCACGGTTTTCTTTATCCATGGGAGGGCCTGGAACCAATCTGCAGAAGATACCGGGGTCCTACTCTACTCTGAAAATTAGTCAAGGCCAGTTGCTAAGTTGGAGGGTTGTTGTAAGTTATTGCAGAGTTCTAAATGTCCATGTGGTGTTGTGGATAGACAGATGGACTAGGGCAGGGGTGCCCAAACTTTTTGAAAGGAGGGCCAGATTTGGTGGCTGAGAATGTGTCAGGGGCCGGTTGCTCCCTGACCCTGCCACCCCACTGCAAGCCCCACCCACTGATCCATAAGCCCCACCCACTGACCCCTTGCAACCCCACCCGCAGGAATGAAGGCGAGGACCAAGGGAGGGAGGGAGGGAGGTGGAAACCAAGAGAGGAAGGAAGGGAGGTGGGGAACAAGGAAGGGAGGAAGGAAGGAAGGTGGGGACCAAAAGGAAGCACAGGGAGCCTGTTTAAAAAAACATGGGGCGAAGGAGGGGGAGGGAGGGGCCACTCAGAATGGCCTGACAGGCCGGATTTGGCCCCTGGGCCAGACTTTGGGCAGGCCTGGACTAGGGCTTAGGAGGCCTGGGTGTGAATCCCTGCTCATCCATGGAAGCTCATGGGGACTGTGGAAGTGGTAATATATCCTTAAATATCTCATTTACCTTGTTTTGCTTCATTTACCTTGCAATCCCTACTAGGGACACTCTAAGTCAATTCCAACTTGATGACACAGAGCTAAACAATCAAACGCCGATGTAATTTGAGGATCAATAATCTTAAATGTGTGTTTGTGTGTATGTGGCAGCTCATATCACTTTCATCGTTTCACACTTGCGTGGTTTATAGGAATAACAAAGGGCTTTGATTCACAGCATTGACATATCTGTCATCTGTCAGGTACTTGTGGGACTAAACAAGAAGTCCAGGATGAGTACCTGAAACACTGTAAGTTGGGCTAGGGATAATTGTCAAGGCTGGCCCAATGTATTTTGCTACATGCAGCAGAACACCAAATTGTCCACTCAAGTGAAAGCACTGAATGAAGTCACACTAGTGTCTCTCCTCTCCCTGGGAATAAAAAGGCAACTATAACAAATACAATCATGGCACAAGTATGGCCACGCATAAGGTTGGTATATTTCCAAAAGGGGAGAGAGGATATCTTCCTTCAAGCATGGATTGGGTCCCAGATAATTGTGCATATTAAGCAGGTAAGTATAGAATGGTAGCGTTTGATACTGAAGAGTGAGATATCATGGCACTAAATATTAAAAAGACTGGGAATTTGCACACTGGTCTTCTCCCAGAAGTCTTCATAACATCTAACAAGTTCACATTGAATGTAAGCCCTCTTTGGACATTAAGTAGCTGGTGTGAATGTTAAAACTCACACCAGCCAGGACAATAATGTATAAACCAGCCCATACTGTGCATCATCTTAGCTCTACACACAAGGTGTATGCATGCTCTGAACTTCAATATGCCTGTAAACATGAATGTGTCCACATACATTCAAAATCCCAGTTGCACTGTCTTCTGCAAGCATGGAATTCTCCACATGATATGCATGAGAATCCTATACCTGTATCAAGTTCTTCATAAGGGTTCCTGCTGCTATGTTCATTTTGTAGTTCTATAAGCAAGGAAAGAAAATGATACATCCCAGTGCCATGTAAATTTATTATTTCACCCTTCCTTCTGGCCTTTGTTTTCCTAGTGTAGTGCCATAAATACAGCACTATTTCACCAACTAAGCTGGAGAAAGAAAGAGGACCAAAAGCACTGAATCAGCCACTAAAATTAGTCATCTGAGCAACTCCCCTTTGGTTCTAATAGTTTAGGTCTTTTATTTACAATATCTCTCTTACCAGTATAGGAAGTAGAGGTGGAAGCCCAATTTTCACATGAACACACTACTCTCCCTATGGTCTACTCTTCTTCCACCATACCTCCACTTCCACCCATTCATCTCTTTGTAATTGCAGTGTTACATCAGTGAGAGTGGGGTCATGTTCTGTATTGTGGTGAGATGAGACAACAAAGAAGTTATTTCAGGTACATGGCCTCTTCCACAGGTGTATTTTTTTTCCTGGTACAGAGACAAATATGCAAGGCCCTCATATGTGTGTGATTCTAGAACCCAGTCAACCAACTGGTTATTGGCCCAAATCCTGTTGCTTAGCATAATAAATCGTATTACAATAATGTCACTGAGTCAACTTCTCTGTAAGTTCCTCTGATTCAAAGGCCAGCTCTAAGTTGTGACTAACTTTAGCCCAGTAAATTAGTTAGAGTAGACCCATTCAAATCAATGCAACTTGTTAAGGAGTTGGTTTACAGAATCCCTATTGGACTGAGCCTAGTGTTTACTTTGCTAAGTAAGAGGATTTTGGCCATTGCATGTCAAAATTAAATACTATAATGGCTACTCCATGCCACGACTGTGGGGGTGGGGCGCCTTTGCTGCCCGGCTAGATGAGGTGTGCCTGGCCAGCGCTGTTTGCATAGGCTGCGGTGGGGAAGTACGCCCATATAAGGGTGGGATGCGCTCTCCCACCTCAGCCTGCGCAGTCACTGGATTCCCAGCCCACGCACCCTATGGGTATCGGATGGTGATGCTTTGCTGGTCACTTCGGGGCCAGATGGGAATTTTTGACTGTCACTCAAATTGGCCATGAGTGACAGTGTTTTTTCACGCATCCCACCATCCTCAAGGCTCCAACGGGCATTAATAATCCCTGACCGGTCACAATAGACGGGTAGCGCAAGCCTTAGTTTAATTTATGCAGGTTCCTCTTGGGTATGACACTTCCAGGATGCCCGGCAGTCCTCACTAAATCAGCTAGGACAGCAACTAAATACAGGTTCACCTACAAATAAACCCCTGTCAATAAAGAGGGCTGCCAATGGACTAACAAAGTCAGAGATAATTACAGTAACCCCCCGCTTAGGGACCCAACCCACCCGCGATCAATGAAAATCCGCAATATGTGGAAGCGGGTGGGGGGCCTGGGGGTGGGTGGGGGGCTTGCAAAAGCCTCGGAGGAGCGTGGGGGCAGCACAGAGCGACCCGATTGCCCCCCGCTGCCCCCCCACGCGGCCCTGAGGCCCTCCGGAGGTGCCCGGGGTGGCTGCGGAGGGGGACGCCGTCCCTCCACGCACCCACCTCGCATGGCTCAGAGGCACTCCGGGATGGCTGTGGAGGGGGACGTCATCCCTCCATGCACCCGCCCCACACGGCTCAGAGGCACTCCGGAGTCGCCCGGGGCGGCTGCAAAGGGGGATGCCATCCCTCCGTGCACCCACCCCGCACGGCTCAGAGGCACTTCGGAGGCACCCAGGGCGGCTGCGGAGGGGGATGCCATCCCTCCGCGCACCTGCCCCGTGTGGCTTGGAGGCAGTCCAGAGGCACCCAGGGCGGCTGCAGAGGGGCACGCCGTCCCTCCCTGCAGCCCTCCCTCATGGTTCAGAGGCCCTTTCCATCCCTCCCAGCCACCCCCCACGGCTCCAAGGCCTTTCGGGCTTCTCGGAGGTGCGGGATGCACGGAGCGACCAGATGCCCCCCCCACAGTGCGGGTACTGTGATCGTGCAATGTAGCGGTACCGCGGTACCTGAACCGTGAAATGGTGGGGGGTTACTGCATGCCCAATCATAGGATGGGCATTCCACCCTCGGCATTGTAACACATGCTGCAGGAATCTCTGACAATAAGGAGGGACCTGGAACGTATAACACCCCAAATTAATACTTGTGCTATGGCACAGGCCCTCTCTTAGCTCCTGTTAATAATAAAGTTTAGAGTTATTTACTCTTATAAATAAATTGTGGCCCTTGTTTAAACCCAAAGAATGCCGTGTTGCCTCATTATTTCGGCTTGGGTGGGCAATGTGCTTCCTATGCTAAGCAACATTTCAGCACATACAGTAAGTTGTACATATATTCTAGTTGTACCAGATAAGCACACTAGACTAATTTCTTTAAAACAAAAACCTGTTTGCTTCTCAGTTGGGTTGAATTCTCAGATTCCATAAAAAGAATCATAGGGTTTTGGATGTGTGCAGATGAAACTTTAGAATGTTCATTGATGGGGAGTGGGTTAGCTAGTGCCAGAGACCTAAATGGGAAGGAAAAGCAGAGGGAAGCTATGAACTAAAACTGTTCACTCATGGAGAGGGTTTGTTATCTTCTGTGGAAGACTCCCTGTGGTAGAATTGTGTTTGCTTTGTCACAGAGATGCTCTGCAAACTGGATTTTTCCTCTCGCACCAGGCATTCTCTGATCCACAGAAGACTACATAATCACATCTCATGCTTCAGCGTATAAAGTGATCATCAGCGGGGGTCCAGTAGGATTTTCTTTACCGTGTCCAGCATTAAACATGTCACCAGATTCATTGGAGATTCATTTGTGTCCGGTGGTTGGGTGGCTTGACGGAATCCTGCAGAGTGCTTAGCACTGAAGCTTCAATAGAAAGCTCAGGCTTCTCAGCTGGAAGGTGTCTGTGATGGCACTTCGTACCAGCTGCAGATCAGCTCCTACCCCATTCTCTTCTTATGCAGTGTTTAGACTCATTTTACAATGGTCACAGGCGACAAATATCTTCTAGTTATGAATTATGGCAAAGATGAGAAGAGTGCAGTAGGAAGGGTAACAATTGATTTTGGGATGGACAAGTTTCCATGTGTCTTGTGCTGTGTCCAATATGTCACGTGTCAGTAAGAGAGACACATTAGGGCAGTGGTTCTCAAACCTCAAGCCTCAGATATTGTCGGTACACAACTCCCATCATACCTGACCTCTCACCATGCTGGCTAGAGATGCTGGGAGCTGAAGCCCAACAATATTTGAGAAGTCAAGCTTTGGGAGCACTCCATTACCTGTCACACCTCCCTTCATCATTACTGAATGTTTAGTGCCATAAATTGTAGTGTAGTTTTCACATGGCACTGAGTCACAATCAAAGCTCCAGTTCTGTGCATACTTTTTAAATGAATTCTTGTAAAACGAGATAACACCATATAAAGCTTAGAAGAACAGTATGGTACAGATCATTTTTTAAAAAGAAAACTGGTAGGTATACTTTTCAGCAACTGCCCCCAGTCTATGGACCACCACCCCAAATGAGACCCGCCTGCCGCCAACACTGATGATGTTTCGGCACCAGGTAAAAATCTTCCTCTTCCAGAAGTTTTTTAACTGATATAATAGAGATTGTGGGTCCTGATGGCTATTTTAGTGTATTGTATTTTAATGTTTGTAATTGCTTGTAACTGTTTATTTACTTGTTGAATTGTAAACCGCATTGAGACCTTTGGATAGTGGGGGACATATAAACTGTATGAAAGAAAGAAAGAAAGAAACAAAGAAAGAAAGAAAGAAACAAAGAAAGAAAGAAAGAAACTACACTTTGCTGAAATACACAATCATATGACATAGGATACTCATAGTGGAAACACTTTTTGAAGAGAAAGTGTAAATCACGTGTTTAATACTGGATGCTTCAGTTAATGTACAATAAACTAACAAAATATTAGTGTGTTGTACGCACATACTCCACAGCATCACACATTTCTCTCACATACATGCATTTACCAACCTATCCTGCTTATGTATTTGTATGGGAAACAAAAGCATGACGTTGGTTTTAGACTGTTTTGTACCAACAAAGACCAGCCTGATTATTTTCGGTACACGCATTAGTATTAAAGGGCCAATACAGCTTTACTGGTGTTCCAAGGAATACTTGTGATGCTGATAGAGGTATTTGCTTAGGGCAGCAGAAATAACTTTTTCTCCTATAGCCTTTCTGTCTCGCCTTGCCTCTTAAATGGTTATCGAACAGTTTGTTAGTTAAGCCTATGATAAATAGTCTTACTATAAGAAATGTCTTCGGAGGTTGCTAAGTGCCTGAGTTGAAGTACATAGCACACTAAACTCCCTTTGACCCTAAATGGAGACAAGCATTCATCAGTTCATAAGAATTGAAACTCTCTGCTGTGTTCTTTTGTATATCCCATGTAAGCTGTAGGAAATACCTTGAATACTACAAATATTGAAGTTAGCTCATTGCCAGAGAGAGATTTAATGTTTCTCATGGATCCACAGAACTACATCTGGCCTCTCTGTTATGTGTAAATTGATCCTATCCAACATGGTTTCTCTACTGTTCATGACGGTGCCCTGACTACTACTTTTTCTTGAGATTTAAACAGATGAATTTGCATTCAGACAGACTTTATTCGTTTATTCTGCATGTGTCTGAGCAGGTGGTATGATACATTGTTCCCCTTGATTATCAGAATAGGAGCGTGGGGTGTTTTTCAATAACCTGTTTTAAATAACATTATAGAAGATGGAAAAACTCTGTATATGTAAATATACACATGTGTGCATTACACTTATATCTTAATGATTCCAATAAGCTTAATTCTGTGCACAAGAATATCCCCCTCCTCAGTTTATTCTCATACCAATCTTGTGAGGTATGTCCAATAGAGAGTAAGTGACTATCTGAATGTCTCCCTGTTAGAGATGGGCATGAAATGAAAAAAAATCATTCCATTATTCATTATTCGTTTCATTATGTAACAAAAAAATAACAAAAATTGTGATAAAATTGGAACAAACCAAACAGAACCACAAAAATTAGGTTCATTACGTTTTGTTTTTGTTAATGGCGATGCACAATGAATAAGCTATTTTTTAATGTTAAAAAACGTCCTGAATATCCATAAAAACCCAGTGATAATTATTTATTCTGCCTAATAATACCTACCGGGGGGGTGGGGTGCTTAAAATGTGCATTTATGTCTTTTCTCAGATCGCTGTATTTTTTTCCCTTTAAGGGGAGTTAGGGGACATCGACCCAAAATGGCTCCCAGATGCCTATTATTGATTTCTTGGGTATTAAAATCCCCTGGACATCCGTAAAAATGCAGTGATAATTATTTGAAGTTATTACCTACCAGGGGGTTGTGGTCCGTAAAATGTTTGTTTTTGTATTTCTCCCATAGCAATGTATTTTTTCTTTTCCCTTTAAGAATGACACAAAATGGATTCCTGCCACAAAATTGATGCAAGCCATCTGATGGGGTCATGTAAATTCTTGGACAATTTCAACCAATAGCATGCCCAGGTTGCAGACTAGGTAGGTGTGGCAGCCACAGAGGGCATAAAAAGCTCTGGCTGCCCCCGACCTCCTTGCATTCTGCGGTGGGAGTTAGGGTGGGATTGCTGTCTCTGCGACTCATTACTTTAGGCCAGCCAGGCAGGTGTGTGTCTTTGTGTTCCTGCTGGCTGCAGCCTGGCTTTTAGGGGAGAGAAAGAAGAGATTTCTCTTGCAGCCTCCCTGTGTGCGTGTGTACCTCTCGGTGAGTACCCTCCCCTGCCCTGCAGTGCAGTCACTCTGCAGCTGCCTTATGCCCTGGGCAACGCCCGCTGCTGCCTTTGCAGCCTCCCTGCATACTTAGTCTATAATGTGTCTCTGCCAGCATCATTTTTTTAGTGTTTTCCCTCTGGTCTGGGGCATTGGGGGACGTCCATGTGCGGATAATGCTTTAAGTCGCGCAAAAAGGGGGTAAAATGAAAAACGAAAAATGAAAAAACAAGACAATTTTTTTTCAAAAATTTCACGAATAATGAAAACAAACCAAAATGGACCCACAACGAAAAATGAAAAATCGAAATGTTATTTTTTTCAATTTGTGCCCATCTCTACTCCCTGTGAATTTTATAACACAGTGCAGGAACTTGAGCTGGCGTTCCCAAATCCTAGTCCCATGTTTTAATTAATACTTCATGTTGGGTCTCATAAGGATGATAATCTTAATTGTTTTATACAGCTTTCTGACCCACCCTGACATCTGGTGAATGATATTGGGCAAGCTATATATGTTTAAATAAACACATAAATGCCCACCCATTGCTCCCCAAGGAGCAGTGCTTGTGGCTTCATCATCATCATCATCATCATCATAGAACGGTAGAGCTAGAAGGGGTCCTATTGGTCATTGAGTCCAGCCCATCAATGAGGCGCAGTCAGGAAATGCAATTCCCAGCCACTGGCTCTGCAACCAGATATCCAAATCACACAATTCTCCAGATGTTTATTATGGCTGATTTGGACTACTCCTGTTTACGTTGACTTGAGCATGCTCGTCTACCTCAGGCAGCAAAACGGGTAGGCCCAGAAGGGAGGTGCATTTGTTGCTCTCTCTGATGTCCTTCATCTACATTTTGTCTCTGCCATTTTGTGTTTTATCACACATTTTACTGGCTGAAGTTCAACACCTTCCACTTTTCAGTCTATTGTATCAAGTCTTTTTATTGCTGACTTTTGCCTGCTGTTTCCGCTAGTATTTTATTGTGGTATTTTCATTTCAATTGTTGTTTAACTGGCATTTTCACCAGATTTCCTGGCTGTTTAATGTGGAAGGGGGATATACACAGGGGTGGATTAACCACTAATCACAATAAGCATGTGTTTAGGAGCATCAAGGGAAGAGGGGGCACCACAGAAATTATCTATAGCCCAATTTACCATGGTCAATGGGTCATATGATGCAATTCTGCAAATGATGCAACTGAACCAGGATCCACAAAAAGAGCTCCTCATATTAAATGAAAACATTGCATACAGATATATACAATAATAACAAAAGCACTGTTAGACCTCTGCCAAGGGTTATGAAATTGAAGGGGGTAGGAATCCCCCCCACACACACATAAATGAGAGCAGGGGAAAGTGTATATGCAGTTAGTTGCCCACTGAGAATGAGACTGAGCTGAAGTGCTTGTAGCTTACTCAGTGTCCAGTGTGCTTACAGGCAACAACACACCTGCTAAAATTTTAACTTTGTGTCAGGATCTGGCCTACAAGGTCCTGGTAACTGCAGGATCAGGGCCAGTCTGACCCAGGAATTGCCTGGTGTTTGCAGGCTCAGGTCCTGGCCTGGGCAGCAGCTACTAGGCCATTTGTGAGGCCCACTTGGAAAACTGGAGGGAAGGCCTATTTAAGGAGTGATTCTCCCTCCCAGTCTTTGCCTCAGCAGTGCAAATGTATTCTGCTCTTGTGCTTTGGCCTGCATGTCCAGCCTTGCTAAGGATCCAGGGTTGTGGCTTGATTTTTCTGCTGGTGATGTGGCTTATTGGATTGCTTGTGACTGTCAACACTACAATGGGCCCTTTGATAACTCTTACTGGCATTTCAGTAGTGGCAAACCAGTAAGGTATTGTTCACAGTTGAAATACATTAAACATCCCATCAGAACAGCTGTGCAACAGGGCAGGCTGGATGCCTTATCTCTATTAAGTATAGAGGCAGATGTGTTGCATCAGATTAGTTGTGAGGATCTGATCAAAGACTTTGCAATTTTAAAAAGTTGGCAAGAACTTCAAATATAAACAAAGTGGAAGTATAACAAAGAGTATTTTCCATCTTACTGTAAGTTTTGTTTAATTTCAACAACTAAAATTTTATATTATGGTTTATTATTGTTTATATTTTGAATTACATATAAGGGGAAGCACCAAAATCTTTTTAGTCCTTAGGCCCTCTAATGGTCTTAATTTGACCCTAGGTATACATTTTCATAACAGATTCATAACTGATTCAGGAGGCATGCTGCTACATTCTCTACCAGATGAATTTTCAAATGCCATCATTGTACAAACTAATACAAAGGGCGCTTTTACATGACCCCTAAGATCCGCTGGTCCCTTAAATTCGGACCAGCGATCTTAGGGGTTTGTCGCTCTTCGTGCGTCTCCACCCTGGCTGCTGGCTGCGTGAGGGAGGGAGGAAAAAAAGGGACAAACGAAGAAAGCCTTAACTCCCCGGTGCCGGTGGGAGCTGCCGGGCGAGCCGCCAGTGACTTCCTGGTTGCTCTTAAAGGGGCGGGAGGCAAAAAACAAAAACAAAAAGAAGCGAGGAGAGCCCAGCACATCCGCATTAAATATTTTTCACCATCAAAGAGCAGGTACAAGAAAAATGCAGCTGGGTCGCGCTTAGGTGGGCGGGGTTGCACTTAATTGTCTGCAAACTCTGGACCTGGTGGGGAAACATTTTTAAGGTCCGGAGCTTGCAGCCCTTTGCCGTGGAGCTTAGGGGTTGTGTATAAACGCCCTTAGTCTTTAAAACATTTTGGTCTGGGGGACAATTTCATAGGCAGTGTGAATATTCTCGCAACTTGGGTACCCCATTCTGTGTGGGTCTTCCTCACTCTCACAAAATGATGAGATGGGCAACCCTAATTTCCCAGAAACCAAGCTGGTGAGGCACAATACTTCTTCTAAACTGTGGGAATGCCCCCTCCCCAAATACTCCCCACATACAAATAAAGTTTTCTGTGCAAAAAAAAAAAAAAAAAAAAAAAAAGCAACCAAATTCCTGTCAATTTTTGTGCAAAACTAAAGTTCTGGGAGTTTAGGGAAGATTTCTTTGGGTTATTTGTTTGTTTTCTAATTTAGTACCACTTTACTTTTGCTTTATTTTTATGTTTCAGCTAAGCTGCTACTGGTAAAAAAAGAATTCATTCATTTGCTCTTGTGCAGGAGCAGAAAAAGTCTCACAGGAGTTAACTGTTTGTTTGTAGCAGAGGAGGGAAATGTGTTTGTATTTGTCGTGCTTTGGGGGCTAAAGTCCAAATGCCAAATACTGTAATACATTTATACCAGAAGTGTGTGCACATATGTGCGCACACGCACACACACACATACTGCCTCTAAAAATCATGCAGTGACAAACACCTCACAACACGTAAACAAATAAACCAGTTTGTAAATGTTCTATCTGTCTCTCGCTCAAACACACACGCATGAATACAGAAAGAAGGGAGAGCAAAGCCTCCCCTCATTCCACAAAACTCCCTTTATCTTCTTCCTCTTTTCCCCTCTGAAGGAGGCAAGGAGGCTCCCTCAAAAGAAAACCCTGTCCCACTGCCTCCCATGGTTTTTTATTTTATGTGAATGTGTTTGGAGCCAGTATGCTGCAATGGACTAACATGAAGCTCTAACTTATCATACTCAGGTAGACCCAATAGCCTGACTGCCATAGTGAAGAATGAAATGTTAACCACAAGGAAGAGCGTAGCACTGGGACGTTTTAACCACAGCATGACTAGATAAAGGAGAATTTAAGTGCACTTAAGTCCATCATGAACTAATGCCACTGCATTAGGTAACAGTGGGAAAGGTTAAATTTGCTGCTCAAATTCAACCTTGCTTCATTTAATCTTTCCCACAGAACTAATTCATCCAAAAAAAGAAAGGTGAGATTTTTTTTTTTTTTTGGCATTCATATGTTAAAACAGTACACTAGTTCTTTTGACTCCCTTGCTGTTGCTTGGCTTGCCGCTCCTTTTTCGTGTGTCACAGATTGATGCTTGCATACTTTTCGTAAGGAAGTGTTGCTCAGAATGCCAGGCAGGATGGATGTCAGGATAAAGTGGGTGCCGCACATGTTAATGTGCTAAGGTGATCTTCCCCACATCTTTATGATTCCCAACAGGGTGAGAATATCTAGCCGGCTGCATGAGAAGTTTTCCTGAACTTTTTTTATCTCTCAAGTGGAGCAAACGAATTTGGATCTCGGTTGAATTAGAGTTTTATTACAAGGTTTATAATTTTCATCAAATAAATCAGGAAAGAAAGAAGGATAAATGAATGTTAATTCATTTATAGAATACTTTCTTGAAATCAATTAAGACCAGAGAGCAATATCAACTTAGTACATTTTATTCTCTCTGACTGAACTGACAAAACTTGTAAATTCACATTAAGATCCAATATGACAAAATACCTTTTCCACATGAAGTGACTTAGTTTTAATCCTGGAAACCTCAGGGGTAGCTCCATAGTAGATGCCGTTTGCATCCAAAAAGCTCTGGACTTCCTCAACCTATGATTGTAGGCCAAATGTATCAGTGATCTGACACTAGACAAGACAGCTTCCTGTAGATTAAACATTACCCAACAGAAGTCAATGTTATTTCTCTGTCTGTGACAATGAAAAGGATTCTCAGTTATAGATTCAATGATACTATGATCTGAGTAAGGTACCCTCTTAAACAATTTACAGAAGATGCCTTATGCAAATAAAGGAAAATAGTAAAGCATAATCTAAAATTACATTTATTTTGAAAGACATGATTAGGACTTTGCATTTTAGCTCATAATCAGGTACATAACTTCTCATAGGAGGAGTTGGGAGAATAAAGCACTTATTAAAATCTCCAAACGATATGAGTAAAAATAAAAAAAGATCAATGCGTACAGACCGTTATGACCAATGGGTTTGTGTTTAAATAGCTACATTTTCCCACAGTGAACAGCAACTTCAGAAACGGATCCCCCACCCATGTTCATTATAAGAAAACAGCAAACTGCACATGCAGCACTCAAGTATAAAGTTGTTTTCAATGTACTTTGCCTTAAAATAGCCAGATGCTTTCTTCCTTTCTCTTCATTCTCTCTCTTTGTTATGATTTTGTTCTCTCTTTTATTCATCTCTATTTTATAGCTAAACTGGGAGCTAACTCTCAGCTGATCATTACTAGCCATCTAAATTACTGAACTTGGCTGTAAAATAATATTGCTATAGTAAGCAGCTAACTGTCTATGTGGTCATAGATTTCGTGAAGCTGCATTTGAGGTTGATCGTAATGCTAATGGCATGCGTCTTTTATCACTCTCTCCCTTCACACAATGATGATGTTTGAGTTTCTTTCAAATCTCTTCTGAAGTTTTCTTAAGTCCGCACTATAACTAATGAGACAAAAAAAAAGAAGCTTCTTATGATTACCTCTGCCAGTCCAGTAAAAATGTGTTTTGTTTCCTTTCGGATGGATAAAAGGCGAGCCTTGAGCACTAGTTTGAGGCCATTTATATGCAGATATAGTCTGCTGTCCTGGTTCTTTCACTAGGTGCCATAAATTAGCATTCCATTTCTGCAACAATTTTGTCAGCTTCCCCCCCCCATTCATTTTGTATGTATTCTATCTAAATTCTATCACAGCTGCTCTTCAAAGCATAGTGTCCCTTAAGCAAAAAACCAAACCAAAACAAAACCCTCACAACTTTTCAGTCATTATCAGTTTTCCTAAACCTTTTGTTTATTAATGCCATATGTTGCATTTATTGTATGGCTTCACGTCTGCAATATCTATTGCTGATCTTTATAAAAGCAAAATATCTTACACATTTACTTTACACAAGGGAAGTGCCTGATCTTGATCATTCACTTCAGAAGGCTATGGATAACAAAACAAAACAAAGGCCGTCACTTCACGAGGCTCTTCGCTTCGCAGCGTGATTGCCTTCGCTTTGAATGCGAAGGCAATCACGTGGTCTCCCTTCGCCCCCACCCCTTTTTCCCTGTACTAACGCGGGCCGCTTTTCCGTTCGAATCGAGAATGACCTCACGAGCTCCATTCGCATTAAAGCACTGATGTTCTTCCCCCGTTTCCCGCGTTCTTTGATTTTTTTAAATAAAAGGGACCGGTGTATCGATGCATCAATGCTTGGCTGTCATTCACGACAGAGCGTGGTTACTGTACGATCCTGTGTTTTGTTTCCTGGCATCATTGGCAGCCCCCCGCCGCTGCCGCCGCCGCTACTCGGGGGGAGCCCCGCATGGCACAGCCGCCCGCCCTCCGCCGCTTGCACGCTGCCTGCCCCGGGTGCCCTGCTCTGGCCGGGCGAGGCAGCAGCGGCTCCTCCTGCGCCCGCCGCCGCCGCCGCCGCCGCCGCTGCTGCTACTTGAGCGAGGAAGTAACAGCGCAAAGCGATGAAACAATATAGTGATGCATCGATATCCCTGTTTGAATATTTTTTAAAAAAACTTGAAATAAAAGCCAAAAACTGAGACCACACGTGGCGCTGGGTGCGAAGCGAGATGCAAAGCGAAGAGATTCCCGTCCTCCGCCAGGGGCATCACTTACCCCGGTTGGAGCACGCTAAAGGGGGCGTGGTCGGGGTGACGTCGCAGCCAAAAGGGAGGAGCGTGCGGACTGAAGCGGTCGGTTCGCACGCAAATGACGGCTTACCGCGAAGCGAGCGGCTCGTGAAGTAACGGCCAAAATCACAGGGATCTTGAATCCACTTGTTTGTATGTATAAATAGTTTACTGTGATCTCCCCCCATGCTTTTTTTAAAAAGCAATTTCAAATCATGATAGTATGTAGACCTGTCTATCTCTAACTTGATTTATGCATTGATCTCTCTTAATAGCAGGACCTCTCCAAGATCACTAATTTGTAGAGTCGCTATAAGTCAAAAGTAACCTGATAGCACATAACATCATCTATTTATCATCAATCACTTGTTTTATTTCCCTGAGTGTCTAGGTGGAGAATGAAGAAAGTTTGATTTTTCAGGGGGAAAGGTCTTTAAAGCCTACATATGTAATACCACCCATTCCTAATTCTGTCATTTCACAAAGGGGTGGGGGTGGGGAGAGAATGCCAGACCACTGCTGCCACCACCTTTTCTTGCCATTGGGAGAAACAGGCAAATGGGTGCTAGTTCTCCTTCACCACCTCTAGACATGTCCTATTGGCAAGTGGGTAGTAGGGGTACCCTCTGGCTGCACAGCAAAAGTGCAAGGATTCACAGTTCAGAATAGTTTCAAGTGTCCCAGAATAGACCACTTTATTTTCCTCATTAGCTAGCATTTACAGTGCCAGTAACTCAGTCTGAAGCATTTGTAGGAGAAATAATAGAAATGTTATTACTTCAATAATAAATGTCAACTGAACAGCTCAAACAGCAAACTGACAAACAGACTTCAGCAGATTCAAAAGAGGAAAAATGAACTGCGCTGAGAGGCAGGGTGCTCTCTGAACAGAGAAGAAATGGTAGAAACAAATGGTTAGTGCTAAATGGATTGACACTCACCCCAGTCCAGAGAGATCTATCTCAGCCATACCTTCTCCAAGCAGCACACAAGGTTGTAAAAACTCAAACAGTGCTATCCATTTCTTCCTGTCTCAAATGGCATGAGAGCTTGGTCCAGCCCCAAAGTAAGCTCTCTCTGGTAACACAGGATCAGGATTCGAGTGTTATAGTGCTTTAGTACATCTAAATTTAGTCTGGCAGGCACAAGCCTAAACTGGATGGAACTGAGGCTCATATCTCTTGCACACCCATTGGTTTCAGAATTATATGTGATCCAAGAGTATAGCTGCTTTGTTGCACACTCTTAGGAAAATTGAAAAAACTTTGAAAAACTTCCTGTTGCTATGTGCCATCAAGTCACCTCCCTATGAATCAGTGACCTTCAAAATGACCTCAGGTTCCACACCTCTGCTCCAAATGAATAGAGAGGTGGTGGATTACAGGATAAAAAATGTGAACATTTAGCCCCTGTATATTGGTGAGGACTATGTGGAGAGGGTGGCTGTATTTAAGTTCCTGGGTGCTACCATTGAGCAGGGCCTGACCTGGAGTGCTAACACCACTGCTTTGGTAAAGAAGGCCCAGCAGAGAGTATACTTCCTCAGACTCTTAAAGAAAAACAATCTGAGTGAGCAACTGCTGGTGTCCTACCGATGCTCAATAGAGAGCATTCTTATAGAATCATAGAGTTGGAAGAGACCTCAAGGGCCATCCAGTCCAACTCCCTGCAATGCAGGAACCCCCATCACAGTATTTCTGACAGATGGCCTCTGCTTAAAAAACTCCAAAGAAGGAGACTCCACCACTCTCCATGGCAGCATATTCCACTGCCGAACAGCTCTAACTGTCAGGAAATTGCATACTGTATCTGTGCTTCAGTTGCACAGTCACAGATAGGAAAGCACTCCAGAGGGTCATAACCAGAGCCCAGATCATCATTGGTCACCCTCTTCCAACTCTGGAGGAACTATATAGTTCCCGTTGCCTTAAAAAGGCAAATAACATTCTGCAGGATTCATCTCATCCCAGACATTGTCTGTTTGTACTGTTGCCTTCAGGCAAGAGATACAGAGCAATAAAAACAAGAACAAGCAGACTGAAAATAGTTTTTTAACCATGAGCCATAACTTTCATAAATGCTGCAACCAAATAGTGTGACCTTGTGGAGTTGTGGTGGATGTATATGAGTGCTTTTAATTCTTTTTACCTTTTAAATGTAATTTTTCTTTCTAAATTTAGTTTTGTTTTTTGTTTTTCATTTTTCTCAGTTTTGTTGTACTATGTACAATGACAATAAAGTATCTATTCTATTCTATTCTATTCTATTCTATTCTATTCAACCTAAAGCAGCATGGTAATGAAGAATACATCCTTTAATGTGATCTAAGACAGCATATACATGCAGAACAAATAGACAGGGGCTGTAGAATTCTGGACTACACCATTCCTCCATTTAGGCCCACCTTTTTGGCAAAGCCTTCGTATTTTACAGAGCTCCCAGAATGCAGCAACTAAAACATTAAGCACATGATGACATTAAACGTCTACAGTGCAAGTCCAGGGAATATCTCAAGGAACCACAGACAACCATTCCATATCTAAAATGCAGAATTATATTCCTTATTACACTTGCCTTTTCATTCAGTGTAGATTAAGCTTCAATGATTAACAGTCTGTGACAACTTGCAACAGAGATGGGAAACTTCTGGCTCTTTGGATATTTGGAATTACAACTCTCACAATGTCTGGGCTGCAGAATCTGTGACATTAAATGCAAAACAAAGCAAAGCTGCCAGGGAACAAAAAATCCACATTTCAGGTTTCGAGAGTGATTTCTGGGGAAGGGTGCCCCCCATTTCGGGGGGGGGGCGCTCTACAGTCTGCCCCTGCTGAGATTTATATGACACTGTTTGGATTCAGGGCACAATTGCTTCTTCATGGATTTGAGAGATGCTATATGCTAGGATTTAAACCAATTTCTATATTGGCTCAGTCAACTGTAGTAGCCAGATGAACACCCAGAGGTTGGGCAGTTCCCAACCATGCATCCCAGAAGAGCCAGCCTGTGTAGTCTTGGGCAAGCTGCACCTTCCACAGAAAAAGGGAATGGTAAGCCACTTCTGAGTCCTCTCTACCTAGAAAATTCTGAAAAGGGTCACCAATAGGTGAAAATTGACTTAATGGCATATTATTATTATTAATACATTTTGCTGTTACACTCTCTTGACTGGGCAAACTAAACATATTTATTAGTCAGAAGTTGTTTATAGCACACAGACAGCTACTAAGTACCGAGTCAGAGAGCAATTATGGTGGAATTTAAATACATACCACATTTTTTCCAGTGTTCAATTGGTAATTTATTTGATGTGAGATTTTACAGTAAATGGGATTATTTCTAAGAAGCATTTATTCATGGCTAAATTGCATATAGGCACCCATAGTTTATTCTGGTGCAGATAGATGCAGCCACAAAGATATTAGGTCACACTGTCCTGGCTGTGTTTGTATCTAGGACCCTGTGGTTTTATATCCGTGCCCCTTGGTATAAGCCTCAATTAATTCAGTGGGGTTATTTCTGAGCAGACAGGCAAAGGGTTACAACTGCACTGTCACATTCTTTTCCCTTATTACTTGTGAGTGATCCCCATGATTGCTTTTGTACCATCACCACCCAAAAATTTGAATAGGAACAATTCCCAGGTACGTGTTCAGGGCTGTAGTCATACAGTATGACTCTGCATGTTCATCCAGATGTGAATATCCAGTGGGGCTTGGAGTTACCTAGCATCCGGAGAGCCACATTTCCTTAACCACTCCTTAAACGTCTGGTGTTCATATCTAAATATTTCCTTTTGTTCTTGTTTCCATAAAGCCACTGCCAATCTTATTAAGGGCGAGCGGGAGGGAGGCCCACAAATGGAACAGAGAAGGGGCTTTCTTGTCCCCTTCTTTGCCTTCCTTTCCTTCAAGGGCTTCTTAGTGACAGAAGGATTTCTCCTCTTGCGAGGATGACATGAAGAGGGAGCTGTGGTTCTTCAGAGACATGCAGAGTTCAGCTTGAGCCAGCCTCCTGCTGCTGCTGCTCAGCCCAGCTTCCCGATCACTTGTCCCTGCTTCCCGCTCTCGCTCTCGCTCTCAGTTTACTCTTCCATCTTTTGCCACTGTGCCAGATAAATTTAAATGTATCTGTTCAAGTGGACATAATCCATGCAAATCGGAGCCCACACTGGCTCCCCAAGTGCCCGGTTCACAAAGAGAGCCGTGCTTCAGGAGGTCACTCGTTCACAGCTGCTCCTCCCATTATATCCCCCCCCCTTTTATAACAGAACTGCGGCTTGTATACAGTGACTGAAAGGACTCAATTTACTACCAACCTCTGCCTGGTTCTTTCTTACAACTTTCTTTCAAAGAGGGACATAATTTCCAGCTATCTGGCCAAGAAAGGTAGGAAGTCTGCTTCTTCTAAAGTCTTGGGAATACCTCTCCTCATGATCAGAGCTCTCAATAATGATGATGGTTACTGTTATCAGTCTTGCCTCTTGAAAGTGTGATGCCCAGGGTCTAACACTTTTGTTACCTATATGCACAGTTACAATTGTTTAAGTGCCTGTTATTCTGATGGTGATTCAGACATCTATTATCCAGATGCACAATGGAAAAGGAAGATCTTATCAGAGTCTCTCTCTTTCTCGCTCTCCATCAGTTGCAGTTGTCTAGTTCTAATCACATACTGCTTCTTTCTCCTTTTTAAAAATACCCTGATCCCAAACCCAAGCTTGAGATGTATATATTGATTATTTATTTTCAACTCCCTCATCTCACCCCCCCAGGGGTTTTGTCACCAGTGACAGGTCCTGCTTCCATCAAATGTAAAGTCCAGAAGCGTCTCATCTCGTCTGATTCTGTCCTTAAAGGTGATTTCCCTAGAGCAGAACTTGACCATTGGAATGTTTAAGAGCAAACAATATGTTTATAAGGTCACCTTTTGTCTCGTGGCTTGTAAACAAGGAAGCTTGCAGGCCTCATTACAAACAGGCCTATCAGATAAATGTAGACTTGTTTAAACGAAATGGAGAATGCATAATAGAAATGCCAGCAGTTGCTTCTAGGAATAGAACCATGATTTCTTCCTGTTAGGCATGGATTTACAGAAGAAGAGAGATGTGGAATGCACACACACACATATACACACACATGCATGCATGCCCATACAGGGATTTGCACACATATATACATGCATGCAAATATGCAAAAATGCACATATGTCTGCATATGTAAACACCCACATTAGAAAATTCAGGCACTGTTTTCTGGGTAATGGCTTAATGAAATCAGCATAGCAGATGGAATGAAAAATATGAAACAAGAAATGTTCATTAGCACTTTGGATTTTTCAAGTTCAGCCAGAAAGGGAGTTCTGTGGGTTTTATGGTCAATTTCAGAAGAACGTCAGCACTGAAGAAATAAATTGGCATTCCATTAAGGATAATCAATTATATATCTTAGAAATGTAGTGTGCTCCAGTAATACCTCAGAGTGAATAGGCGTGCTGTCTTAATGATGTGACTGACAAAATAGATATTTACCTATACAGCCTGAAAACATCTTCCAAACAGTTTAATCCTCTAACAAAGAATAGCTGTTTTCTCATGGTTAAGTATTGTTTGTAGTTGGACCATATTTTGCTTTGTTTTCATTTTTGCTTTTTTGCTTTTGTTTTTGCTAAAAACAATTTACGTATACTGTATGGTAGTAAGTCTAATAAGTCTTGTTACTTCTGCAGTAAACTCACTATACAGGGAAGGAGCATATTTCCTGGGTGTTCTGAGTGATTCCATTGACATGGAGGACAATTGAGGAAAAGGAGATGGAGTGGGAAGAAGTGTAATAGGATATCTTTAAAATGATATCAAGAATTCTGACTTTTCATTCCTTATTGGAAATCATAGGTGTTTTTACGTTTTCCAGTAAAGATGCTGCCAAATTGTCTTTATATTTTTCAGCTTCTAGGCCCATATTCCTCGGGACAAATGCATATTATTCATTTATTATTTTATTTTGAATATTTTTAACCCACCATTCTCTTTGGAAAAGGACCCAAGGTAGCTTACAATAATGAGGGGTGATATACAGCCCAGCACATTTTAGACATATTCAAGTTAATAACAGGGAATTAGAAGAGGCATCTTAGAATATTAAAAGGTAGCATTAAAGCTACAAAGAGCACACAACAAGCAAAAAAAAATCAATTATTGGGGTGTGTGGAAACTAACATGGAAAACACTGGTGTTCTTATGAAATCCGTCAATGTAACCATGCATGGTAATCCATATAAAAGTCACATAGTAGGTAATCCCTCATTCAGGGAAAGCTTGCCTGAAAAGGAAGGTCTTTGCCTGTTTCCGGAAAGACAGCAGACATGGGGCAGCCCTGGCATCTAGTGGGAGGGAGTTCCAAAATCTGGGAGCAGCAACAGAGAAGGACCTTTCATGTGTTCTTCTAAGACGCACATGTGAAGGTGGTGGGATGGAGAGAAAGGCCGTTCCAGATGGCCCTAGCACCCAAGCCGCTTCATTACAGTAGCTGAATGCATTTAAAGGCTTCATTTGTAGAGATCTGACTTTTTAACATGCATGCAACGCATGCTTACATTAAATTACATTGTACTGAAATAAATGAGGATTACTTTCAAACCCTGTGCTTGTTTACAGCCAGAGCTCAGGAGCAACCTTTTCCCTGTATTCCCTTTGTTGATGCAATATGATTTGGTTTAGAAGTAGGTGCGGGGGTGGGGGTGGTGTTTTGCTGTGCATGGACCTTAAAACATATTCTGATCCCAATTAATAATGCAGCTGGTAAAGTGAAAGCTAAACAAATCTTAGGTAACAACACTGAAGTCCTAAAAAGGACATGGAGGAGGCTCCGTGAGCTTGAATGGAGCTGTGGCCCAAATAATATTGGTGGATTAAAGATGATCCCTTTGGAGTCTGACAATAAAGTGTGGTGAGATTAGATGACTCACTGGCGGAGATATGAAAGGAGATGAAAGACCTTTCAGAAGATCTTTTTAAAAATGTTTGCATTCACTTATTTCCTTCACCTTCTCTCCTATACTCTTCCAAATGCCCGAAGTGGTATTAGGCATTTGGTATTATTTGTGATATTTGAAGGAGCATTAAAACATTGAAGAATAATTTCACAACAGTGGCCTAGACTGTGGTCTCTTGAAATACAGTTTTTGCCTTCACTCATAGATCTTACCCTGACTTTTGACTCCCTTGTTGAGGTGTCAGAGTTCCTTCGGGAATATGGGTGGTATAAAACTGGATAAATAAATAAATAAATAAAGGCTTGTTCAAAGTCCGGCCCGGGGGCCAAATGCGACTGAATGCTCGGCCCCCACACATTTTCATCTGACCAAATCTGGCCCTTCTGGTAAAAAGCTTGGGCAATCCTGCCCTAAGGAGAATAAAGACCACCCTTTGTCAAGGAGGCACAGCAGGGAATTAAATTTCCAACTTCTACTTTGGGTATATCTTCTTCTTATGATCAGCTGTTTTGTATTCTGCAATAATTCTCCTCAGGTTATATGTAATTTGTGTCCCTGGTTTCTATCACGTTAAATAGGAACTTAGACCCTCCGCTGAGGCAAATGTCTATCCAAGGAAGTAAATTTTGTCCATTCCAATGTGTGCTGCACTCTCGTTAATGCAGTAAACTTGGTACTGTATATAATTCTCTTATCTACTGGTTTTATGAAGACACTTAAAAAGACAAATGGCCATCCTTAGAGGATACTATAACCCACTGTTAATAAATTCTATTGAAGTTCTTAACGGTTCAGCAGGAGTAAAGGCCTTAGCTTTGCCATGTCTTGAGAAACTCCCTGTATTTTAAAACACCTCAGACATCCCAAGAAGGAAAATATATGGCCACAAAACAGATTATTTCAAATAGTAGAGCCTATAAAGATTAGCAGAAAAGAGAACTTAATTAGCTATAGGTTTGTCAAGTGGAGCCGCCACTCGAGGGGATGATGGCCTCTAAAAGCTCCTAAAAATCAGGTTACAAACTTCAGTTCTTTCAACCCAATGAGTGCAGAAAACGATTGCTGTTGCAGGGAAAGCTTCATGATACCTCAAGGGGTTAAGAAGGGAATCAGATCTGTAATTGACTGACTTCCCTACTGACAGCCTTTGAAGCTCTTCTCCTCTCCTTTTTTTAAAGCCCCCCGTTAAATGAAACAAGACTGACACTCCTTTGTATGTTCGGAATTCTTCAGCAGGCAGGTATAAAATGCGAGGTAATGATGAAAATTAACCTGAGGCCTTATCTACCTGTTTCTCCTTGCTACATTTTTGAAGTGCTGGTGAACAGTTAAAAAAAATATGCAAACAACTGTTCTCATCAGATTCTCACATGCTTCTGTCATGTCTTTTCAACCTTTGTGCTTGCCAGATGAGCTAAAAATATATATACAGTTTTCTCCCCCCAACACACACACACACACCCTGTTTCTCCCTACAAAACTGTTGCTGTTGTTTCATAGAGCTAATGACAAGGATGCCAAAGCAAAATGCACCAGTAGAACACCAGATAAAAGAAAAGACACAGAGGATAAATTCATTTCCGGATGGTTCATCTGTACATCCTTGAATGCACTTGTCTGACACTGTCAGTGAGGGTTATCTTGAAGAACTGAATGAACAAGAACAGGCCTTGCTTGCATTCATAGACAATGCCTTGCTTGAGTTTATTTGAGCTTTCTCAGGCGATACCTTCGATAATGCTGCAGACTCTTGGCTTCCTTGTAGAATTTGTTCCAAAAGCAGAATGAGAATTTGAATCAAAACCTGCTTCTTAACCTTTCAGGGAGAAATTGTCTCATTCATGTCGATACAAAATTACACTGCCCCAAAGTCATAATGAATGGAAGTTGAGTGAAGATGCCAGACAAATATTATGTACGGATGTACGTTTGCTCCAGAATGATTACTCTCAGTAGAACTTCATCAATCCTGAAAATTAAAAAGCAAGAGATTGAAGAAAAATATATTGGTATGTCAACAAACAAAAATAAAAAAGGGGGTGTCATTGGTACAAAAAGAATGTTGCCCAATGAACATTTAGTTAGATGATCCATGGAAGCGAGGATTTGCTTCTGCATAAACATATTTTGACTGCTGTAAACTGTCATATTATCTGCCATGTATGCTCACCTGGAACAACACTCTGCTCTTAATAATAATAATGTGCCATCAAGTTAATTCCTCCTTAGGGCAACCCTTTTCAGAAGTGGTTTCCCAATCCTTTCTTCTGGGGGCTTCCTGGGACCAGCTTAACCAAGACCACACAAGCTTGTTTTCCTGGGAGTCATAGTGGAGAATCAAAACTCCCAACTGTTGGTTCCACAGCCAGATACATACCTCACTGAACTATCCAGCTCAGGGGAGGTATTCCATATCCCTACTACTTCAGACTGTATAATTAAGGGCACCAAAGTTTGGACCTATGACTATGTACATGCCTAAGGCGTGTATACTATGGAATGAAGCCCCTCCATAAGTAGTACTTCTCATTTAATGCTGCATTGGAAATATCTACTGCATCAAATACTTAACCTAGATAGAAAGAAAGATCTTGGAGAAACAGCTTGTTCTTCAAGCAGCACTAAGACCAAAGTACACTTATATTATGCTCTACACTAATGTGATATTCAAAGCAATGAATCAGAAGGATTCTAAGAAAAGGATGACATAATTGCCTCCTAAGAGTTGGGTACCAGTTCAACCTTCTTATTGCATTCACAGAATTGTATGTATGTGTGCGTGGGCATTTCTTACAAAGACACTTCATTCTCATGTCTCTGTTGTTGTTGTTGTGACACTTAAAAGAAGTTCTGGATGCTTAAATAAATATATGCTAGTGTAAATGCAGTGACAAAAACTGCATCTTGTAACCACTGCTTCAACTTCTACATGCTGCCAAGAAATATAACTATAGATTTTTAAAAAAAGCTCGCTGCAGCCATGAGGAAACTGAATATTCAAACATTTAAAACAGAATATTTGACACAGGTTCCAAATAATATCCTATTAGAAGCTTAACTTTGTGAGAACTGATTATAAGCACAGGTTTCAAGGGCTACGTTTAAAGGTATAAAGGGCTGCATTCAGATTGCTGAAAGTGAGGGTTTGAATCCCACTTCTTTAACTTTCAGACTTGATTCATACATGCATCTACCTTGGGAAAAGCTCCTTTTAGTTTAGTTCAGATTATTTTCTGAGTCATGCATAAGAGTGCACAGAAAAGAGATAGGTGATAAATGTATACTCACCTGAGAGTAAGTTTTCTAGAAATCAATGAGGCCCACATCTGAAAAGACTCATAGCGTTTAACTGTTTAGATTTTTCTTTAAGCTGTCACCTCAGGGATTAATATACACCTGAACAACTCAGTGCATAATAGAACATTCTCACACTTATGGCTCAAAACATTGAGGTACTATTTAAAATAAAGAATTAATTATTCCCAAAGGGAATTATAAATGTAAAGTTTGAGGGGAAAAATGCCCTGAATGAATTTCCCCACCCAATTGGCTTTATACTGACTATTAAACTACAACAGGCATGAAAAAGCTGCCTTCCAATTTCTATAAATTGCTGGCTAGGAGGGTAGAACTATAGTTCAACACTAGGGTGAATCATAAATAATTCAGTTATGCACAGGTTTGGTGCATAACTGAATTATTGACCAGCGTGGCTAATACAAAACTAGCATGTTTTCTTAACTTCTGTTTTTTGACTTACAATTGACGTGTATTCCAATTTACAGTTTCATATACAGTACCCAGCTTGGTTTTTATCCTAACTGACCATGCTGCCTGCTACCTGAGATGTCCCCCAACCCCAGTCTCAGCTGAGTACAATCTAAATATTTAATACACTGCCATTGGGACTGAAATCTTCTGCCTACTTTTTAAAGAATGCCACGGTTTCACATTGGTAAATTGGCTTTTCCATCATGACAGCCTAAGGTTTCTCCTCTGTTTCCTCTTTCATTTTATCTGTTTGTCATTGAACTTGACAGCTTGGTTGCTATTTGGTATTACATAGTGAGAAATACTAACCATTTTGGCTGATATATTCTGGACACTTTTCTGAGTGTCATTATTAAATACCAGAACAAAAGCATAGCTGCAACGCCTGCTGCCCTCCCACATATTAGTAACTGGAAATCACTGCTGGCACAGCTATTTTAAGAATGCTTTCTTCATACTCTCAAAGCACATATTCTTGAGGGAAACTGAGGCATAGGAGTAAGCTTTATACCAGCAAGTCTACCAATCACATGGAACAGACCACATCCACCTCTAAACTGTGGTAATCCTCAAATCTTTAGAGCAAGCATTCTCCTTCTTAATGGATATCTTCATTTTGAAAAGCAGCATATCCTTATGAAATCTATAACAAATAGTCATGTAGCAAAGATAGGTGTGAAAGGATAAGGAAGAAAAGTTACAGGAGAGAGAGAGAGAGAGCGCGCTAAGGACCTTTCCTGCCCTGTTTCTAATCCAGAGTATTTACCTCAGGGAGGGTGGGACAATAGCAACTAGAGATGGGCACAACCAGGAATTTTTTTTTCCGAGTTGTCGTTTTTCGGGACGGGTCCGTTTCGGCTCGTTTCTGTTTTTCGCGAAATTTTTCATAAATTTGTCATTTCGTTTTTTGTTTTTTCATCTGTCGTTAGTACTGGTTTAGGGGGGTAGCGGGCTCCTGGAGGCACCTCTGTGGGGTGGGTGCCTCATCTGGCCCGCTATGAAGGGAAAGCGGGCTCCTGGAGGCACCTCTGGGGTGGGTGGGTGCCTCCTCTCCTCACCCGCTAGGAAGGAAGGAAAAGCAGGCTCCTGGAGGCACCTCGTGGGTGCCTCCTCTCCTCGCCCGCTACAAAAGGGCATGCATAGCCATATGGATATGCGTACCAAGTTGCAGACTTGCTTAGTGGACTGGCAGAGGCACCCCTCTTTGGGGTGCCCCCACTGCAGCAGTCAGTCAGAGAATGCGGGCTCTCTGTGTATCACTAAGAAGGGAAGCGTACTTGTGTGTAGTGCAATGCAAGTACACACTCACAGATCTGGCTTAGGGTTAGGGTTAGCGCAAGGGCTAGGGTTAGGCTAGTTACGGGTGAGGTTAGGGTGAGTAGTGGGGTGCACCTCTGGGTGCCTCTCTGACCCACTAAGAAGGACAGTGTACTGTGGCATATGGGTAAGGGTTAGGGTTAGGGTTAGGGCTAGGGCAGGGTTAGTGGGCTTTTTGGCACATCCCAGAAGTCTCAGTGGCCAAGTGGCCATGCGATTGGTGGAATGGCTCCAAAAATTTGCATGGTCCACTCCCATCATTGCGCAGGTGTAAAAAAATATAAATAAAATAAAATAAAATCAATGGAGAGGAGGACATTTTGTTGCAAGAAAAACCCACTGCTGCTACTGTAAAAATTCTGGCAGTTTTAAAATAGTAGCAGGCAGCAGCAATTTCGCATGTTTCTGGGTGCTTTGGTGTGTTTTTGGACCATGATTTCAAAATAAATTGCGGTCGCCCCATTTTGGATTCCGCATGGCATGGCGAGTTGGCGAGACGACGAGGATGCCCCCCACCAGAGCAGCCCAGGACAGGAGAGGGGGGAGGCCAGGGACCCCCCCCCCCCAGAAACCACCCCTCTGGTAGGTGCACTCTCAGAGGCAGGCATATTTTTGCCTGCTTTTTTGGCCGGGAATCGGGGTTTTTTTAACTTTTAAAAACTTTTTTTCTGTGCCGATTGGCATTGCGCGATCGCCGCAATGCCAGGAATGACAACGACAAATCAGACCCAAATATTCGTTCGTCGGTTCAAGTTCGAGTTCTGGCGGAGTAATTGTCGTTTCCTTTTCCGTTACGTAACGGAAACGAGGAACAGAAACGGAAACGGGAATTCCGCTAAGTCGTGCCCATGTCTAATAGCAATAAAGAAGTAAAAAAGAGAGGGGAAAAACTCTTTGCGTGATAATTTTAGGCCATCACAATGTTGGATTTTTTAACAGGCATTCCTTTTACTTCAGCCAGGTTGGCACAGCGTATCATGTTGACAGATGTTGAACCCAGTACAAATCAGCTTTTGGTACCGGGTTGCAACTGCTTGAAAAGTCAGTCATTGCCCTTCATCCATCTGTGTTGGCATGGGATGTAGCTGTTGCATTGACAGCCGTTGGAGGTGGCATGGATCAGCTTTTGGTATCCAGCCACAACTGTTTGAAAATTGTAACAATGACAGATTGCCAAATCAAGCTTCAAAGCAAGAGACAGCCTTCTTGTTTTGTATTGTCTTTTCTCTAAGGCATCAGTAAGTGTAGTTGTACAATATGTTTGAATGTTCTTTTCTAACTCATAAATATCAAGAGGCAATCATTTTAGCGTTAGTATAGACTTAACTAGAAGAGTATGTTTTCAAAAATGATTTCATTTTTCCTGGATTACTCTATACATAATAGATGTTTGACTCCAGCTTTCCTCAATTCTGGCCATCATGAGCCATGAAGAATAATGGGAGTTGCAGTGCAAAAACTAGAGGGAACCATGGATTCCCTGCTGGAGTACTCAGTTGTGGGATAATGTGATGTGTTGTTGTTTTTTTGTTTTACTAGTATTTTATTTTTATTTTTTCCATATTTTACCTCAGCAATGCCTAATCTTGCCATTCCCACCCCAACCCTGCACTCCTCTTTTCTCCTTCCATGTGGATGAGAGGATATTTCAGTAGTGTTTATTGACTGTTTTGGTTAACCATGGTTGCCTGTGTCACAAAGCATGGTGTTTTATTTCAAATGTGCTATTTGCAGAAGTTGGCTTCTGAAGCTGGGTTGTTAAAATTATCCCTAATTGGAGTTGAGAGTTCAGCTGAGTGGATAGTAAATTGGGTACCTGGGTGTGGAACCGGAGATTGGAAGTTTGATTCCCCTCTGTACATCACAGGAGTTACCCTGTGTAGCCTTGGGCAAGCTACACAGATCCAGGACACCCCCAGAAGAAGGGGGCAAATAAAACCCTTCTGAGTATTACTAGAAGACCGTGGAAAGGTTTGCCATAAATTGAAACAAGTTCATAAATTGATACTCGGTTACAGTTAACCATGTTCCCTGGTTTGGATGACATGGCAAGCTGCAATTCGCTAAAAGTAGCCAGAAACGAAAGCCTCAAGATTTATTTTCTTGCCTATTTTTTTGAGAAAAAGAAGAGTCTGAGTGTCAGAGCATTCCTTGTACTAAACCCCGGTTTAGTATGCTAGGCAAAGATGCCCTGAGTTTAAAGAAAGCAGTGACATATTCTGCCTGTTTTCTGTTTCATTATATTGTGCTTGATCAAATTCTCTACCAAAACAGGCAGTTGAATGAAATCGCAACCAGAAGCTGAGGTCTGCGGAGGTTAAGGGTGTGTATGAGAAAGACTTCTCCCTTTCTTTGAGGTCATGAAGTTCCTCTAAAGACAGTGTTTCAGCACCTGCCAGGCTAAAGGAGGCTGTGCTCATGAGAGGATTAGACTATCTTGATGTCTCTGAAATACCTCCTGAATAGACTTCCTTTTGATGTCATTTCTCTGTCCTTTCCTTTTGCACTTTGTGAATGCAAGTCTCAAAATAAGGGAATCTCCTCTCTCTCTCTCCCTCCCCCTCCCCCTCCCTCCCTTCTCTCTCTCTCTCTCTCTCTCTCTCTCTCTCTCTGTCTCCCTTCCTCAGGGAAGGTTCAAGACACATAGAAGAGGGAGGGGGAAAAAACAGGGACAAAAGAGACATTTCACTGTCAGACCTGCAATCTGGAGTCCAAAATTGGTCCTCCAGGGAATCGGGCATGTCCTTTGCAAAATGACATTGCCAGTATATCTCTGTACACAGACTCAAAAGGGAGAAATCCCAGGACTGGTATCTTGAGGACTTTATCAGTAATACATCCATCAGAGCTTTGACCTCACCATTTTTGTTGGTTTGTAAGCTCCCATTGTACATAATTATACTCAGTCTTTCACAGGTCTGCTAGTATTATGATCTGGAAATTTAGATTAAGAAGGGAACTATTCTTCCCCTCTCCTCCGCCTCCTGTGGCACCCATAGTAGCTTTAGGTCAAATTCTACATAATGGCCATCCCTCTCTCTTTTTTTGTTTATGGATATCGTCATCTGCCCTGTTAAAATTTGGCCTGTGAATTAAACATTGAAAGTTTACAGAACTGGACAAGAATGCTAGTCTTTGAAAGCAAGTGTTTTCTGGTCCTGCACCTTGAGGGAAGGAAACAAATAAAGATTTTATCAAAGTCACAGATTTGGAGAACTGATTTTTATTTTTAGACATCCCAAAGATTATTTTCGGAACAGCTTTTCTAGTATAGCTATCTCAAGATAATTTTCTATAACATTTTATTAATGTAAATTATCTGTCCACACTTTTTTGGATATTTTTTTCAGGCAAATTTGCCAAAAGCTGCCCACATCTTAATTATATTATTTTTCATAAGCTATAAAGTGACATGGTATTTCAAATGTGTTAAAATTAATGTGTTTCATATTCGGCTAACCTTATAGTCATAGTTTCCATGTATAGCACAAGACTACAAATTTAAGATGATCTGCTGACTTTACCTATTCATCATTACTCTTCTAATTAAACTGCATTTCAGTCTGGTGTTAAACACTTAACATTTCTCACTATTGTATTTTTTAAAATGTAGTGTATATTTAACTAGTAGAATGAGCAAACAAACATTGCTGTGCCCATGATCTAGTAGAGGTGCTTAATGAACTCATTTGTTTTGACCTAGAAAACTAACATTTAGCTGGGTATAATCACTGGAAGATTTATTTTAGAATAAGGAGAAATAAAATTTCCCCAGTAATTTAATATTAGATGGTGGATGCTAGCTTTAACATGGTAACTTTAACATGTAAGGAACCCATATGCTTCATTATAGTTATGACTATAAAATTAAATAATGATATAGAAACTGCTGGTGTCTTACAAATCCATTAAAGAGTCAGAAGAAGTATGAACTGGCAGGATGAGAGTTATATGTGACAGGTTTACCTTGAGCATTGTACAATGCCCCTAGAGTACTTGAAATTGGTCGTGTAAAAATAAACACATACATGACTGGAACTGATTTGAAAAGCAGCGTAAAATAATTAAACGAACGCAACTCAAATCCAACCCGATTAAATTAATTTCAAAGTCAGATGGCAAGGCCACAAATTAGAAAGGAATTTTGTGGGGAAATTTGTTTTTTGCCTATACAGTATATGAAATTCAATCTGTGTTTCATGCAACCTTTGCTCTAAAATGTTAGTTTCAATGCACCGGCATGTTTTCTCAATTTTCCTTACAATGGATCTGAATAGATTTATTTCAATAGGACAATTATTTTTATTCCCTAAGACTCCTAGTGTGCACATTTTGCGATGTATCATGTTTCTTCTAACCTTAACAATACCCTCCCACCTTTTTAAACTGCACGACTCTGTTTAATTTCTACAAAAGATTATAGTAAGTGTGTTTTTATAATGGTGTCAGCAGTGCCTGATAAACATGTCTTAGGTAGTGCAAAATGCTGATTATATGTCAGCATACATATGTTTATTTCAGAAATAAGAGCCTGGCACACACACACCCCAATTGTTAATCATTAAACTAATACCAAGTACTTTTGAGTAAAAATTCTTCTCACAGATTATTTTATCCCATCGATGCAGTCATATATTAATTTTGTGGTGTTCCTATCAACAAGGCCTGCTATTTCTCCCCAACACATTCTGTCAAATAAAATAAAAAGAGCTTATGGGCAGGGCTTCTTAAAAGACCCACAGCTATTCATAGTCAAGAATGGGGCTGGATCTTCATATGTGACTGAATTTGACACTGGTGTGGCCACTGTGTATCTGTCTTTCGAGCCAAGTGGAGAACGGGCTTATAAAAATGTGAAAAGCATGTATACACGTCTTGCTAATTAATCCTACAATGGTCTGTATAAAAATGAAGCAAATAGCTGATGCATGGTAATGTTCAAATAGGACAGTAGAATATAGTACGCCTCATACCTCTGAGCACAACTGAACAACCAGGGATACACAATTGCAAAACTTCGTAGATTGTTTCTTGAAGTGATGTAACAAACCCAAAAGAAATGTGGCTTGCTAAATGTGGCTGGTCTCAATTATTATTTTTTTGTTATGTTGGCTGGGGTTAAAAATCATTTGAAAAGTGATGCTGGATCTCTCAGCTTTTATGTCCCAAATCCCCTTCCATCCACAGTGGCATTTATAGGATTGTGTTGCCCATTGAACATTTTGTGAACACCATAAAATGCTAAATAGCTCAGTAAAAATTGGTATTTATATTGACATTTCAAAGTGCAATAAAGAAGCCCTAAACAGACACAATTTTTTAAAGCAGCTGTTTCTCCAAGTCCCTTTCTTGTTTTGACAAAGTCATCTCTTCTCCTTTCTCATCACTTGCTTCAAATTTAATAAATGCTTTCCCAAAACTAATTTTGCCCCAAAGAATGTACACTTCTCCATCTTAATTCAGAATTTACATGTTTAGTTTGCATATTTTTTGCATCAGACGATGAGTTTTCTATTAGCAAAAGGTCACTGTCATTTGTAATCAAGGAAAAAGGTAGATTAAAGGTCAGGATTTTTTGTTGTTATTTGTTTGTTTAAACAAGCTGATTAGGTGTTAAAGTTTCTTCATATGATTCAGAGTACCATTGGAGAAGTGAAAGTCATGAGTTAAAAAATTGTTATGGACAGCGTTTCTTTTTCTTTATTTTTTGAAATCTGGGTCAGGTATATCTGTGCACCTCAAATATGCTCCTACTGTCACATGTAGTGATGATATTTGTGTTCTTTGTTTTCAGTCTTCCAAGCACTTTACCAATGTGAGTCTAATAAATCTTTAATTTCACATGAAGCGAATAGGTTCAGTTTAAATACAGATGCTGACAACTGGTGACTTGGAACAACAAATTAGAGAATATTTTTAAAAGTGCCTTTCAAAAACATCAGTTCAGAAATTTTATATTTTATATTTTTAAATATGATCAACAGAAGTTAGTTTTTTATTTAGCACTTGGGTAAATGGCAGGCATTTTACAGTTATCCTGCATACTTTCATTAGATTATCCTGATTTTTCTATTTATAAATAAGTAAATTATAATAGTTTGGGTTTATGACTAAGTGTTTTTCAGAATGCCTGTTTTTAGAATGCTTTAAGGAGATATTAGAATTTAGCAATTTTAAAGGTGAACCAAACCGACAAACATGTTTTATCTAGGTGCATGGAACCGAGGCATGCAACATGCCAGCATTATACTCTGTACTTGGAAAGACCATGTTTTAAAAAGGTTGTAAAGAACTAACAGATAAAAGTTTTGTTCATTCATTTGTTTTTAATGTAGCAAAATTTCTCTCAGTACTTTATCTTCACAAATAGTAAAGAAAAGATGTGTTCTGGAAAGATGAATAACATGGTTATAAAATGTATTAAATTAAAATTAAAACTTTATGTTCCCTATAGCTTTAAAATACTATACAAAAATGATATAAAACAAGTAAACATTGGTAAATATTAAAATTAAAATTTAAAACAATATAAAAGACATTTTAAAAACATTTTAATATCTCTAACTTTAATAAATACAGCATTCCCTAGATTTATTACTGAAGGCTTCATTGAAAAGGAATCTCTTGGCGTAACATAACTTGACATAGACTGAATCTGCAGCTCTGAAAATGAATGGCAGGTTATTCACATATTTGCATGAACATGAGCATATGCACAGATAACCACTTGTCTCTTCTGGCCTGGACTCCATAGCATTTAAATTAATTCAGAGTAAAGAAAACATTTAGCTAAAACCACATTGGTGGACAATCTCTAGTAGCATTCGAGAGTTCACAGATATATAGCAGTATTTCAGCTGCAACATATCAAGTGAGATGTATTCTTTGTTGATCTCCATTTTTAAAATGCATTTCTACTCATGCCAGGGCCTTGTAGGAATGTGAATTAAATTACAAGGGAAAATAATGAAACAAGATTTGAATAATCAACATGTATTTTAAGATATGTTTGTAACTGTGTGTTCTTTCCACCCAACATGTAGGGACAGGTCAGGATGCTGAATATTATAGGCATTTATTTTTATTATTATTATTTTCTTTAAATTAGGGCATGAATGGACTAAAAACAAATGAGGTTCCCCTCCCCTACATCCCAAGCAAGTCAACATCAAACAGCATTCCAAGATGTTAATTCTGAATGAAACCCAAATTAGTACTTTTGGAAATGAGCCATCAGATAAAATTCCCCCGTCTTTGCTGGAAAATGGAGAGGGAAGGTGTTTTTGTTTTTGTTTTAAAAAAAGACAAAACAAAACAAAAACCCTCTGTTTTTTACTTCAATCCCTATTCCACGTGTTGCCGATCCATGCTTTAATCATATGCTGTTTTAAAGGCTATTGTAATAGTCCCAACTTTCACAAGGGTCTCAGTTTTCAAATGTTGCCATGCTTTTAGTAATCTGTTTATGAAATGAACTTTGAAAGCTTACTGCTATCTGTTCTCCTATGTGCCTAGTTCCTTTATCCTGGAAAAAAGCCCAATGGGGGGGGGTTAGGTCAAAAATTTACAGAGAACAGTATGCTTTGCTTTAAAAAAAATTTAAACCCTGTTACTAATTCTCCCTCTGAATGCAGGATATTTCCACATGCCATTTTCCACTTGTCTTTTTTTCCGTGGAAGACATTCCCATTACTTAAAGAAATTGTGGTTTCATTAAATTAATTAGGAACATAATGGGCAGATACAATATGAAATATAACTCCTTCCAGGAGACTGAAGTTAGGAAGCATGCAAGCATGTGCAATAATGCTAGTTTGGCTTTGCTAAAATTTGAGATCATGGCTTTTTCCCCGCAATGCCTTTGCAGTCATTGCTTTTTTCTTTTCTTAAAAACTCAGACAACATAAGGAAAGACGTGTTGTTAGGCCTTGAAATATTTGCCAATATTCCCATAACTGAATAAACATTTGAATTTCTTTAAATATAATGCTCAAATCACTTATGTACAATTTACTGAATTTTCCCCTAACCACATACTTCAGTTCAAATATGTTTAGCTCTTGGGAAAACCTGAAGTATGCATGCAACACATAAAATTCATATGGCATTCTTTGTTTAGATTTTTTCAGAATGCTGAAATATAGGTCAAATATGCTAAATCCGATCTTAATCTAGCCATCTAAAATTTAATCTAGCCATCTAATTTTTTGCCAAAAGGTTTCCTAGAAAAAAAGCCAAACAAGACATGTTGCTAGCTCGGGAATACATATTTGCTAAGGTAAGATAGTCTGTGCTGCAAGCAAGTCCCCTTAATAAAAGAATAGCTGGCCATCTACTTTTTAAGAAATGAATAATAAATAAAATTCCAAGGGAAATATTTTGGTCCTTCTGTGAGAGAGAAATGTTAGCTCTGGAAGATAATTGAATTAAAATTCAGCAACAACAAAAGATATCCGAGAGTCAGGTGCAATCAGTTTGGAGCTTGTGGGCAGCTATTCACACTCCGCTTACAGGCATACTGTGCTTTTCTTCCCTCAGGAAGCAGTTTTGACCTTTACACTCCCCTTCAATTGCCTTTCCTCACAGGATGACCTGGCTTCTTTGAGGGCCATCAGATCTGTGTACCTGACAGCTACTGCTCAGAGTTTAAGAAAAACAGGAAAAAAAGCAAAGCAAAAACAAAGTGTTCTGCTTATATACCACTCCATAACACTTCAATAAGTCTCTGGGTGGTTTACAGTTTACTTATGCAAGCTACACATTGCCCCCTGAGCAAGCTGGGTACTCAATTTATCAACCTCAGAAGGATGGAAGGCTGAGTCAACCGTGAGCCTGCTACCTGGGATTGAACCCCAGGTCGTGAGCACAGTTTTACCTGCAGTACAGGCATTTAACCATTGCACCATGAGGCTCTTAAGAAGGGGGTTGTAGGCCATCTTAAATGCATCACAGTAGCACAGACCAGAGCATATGGGATGGAGGGAGATGTGGCAAAGATAATCACAGATCAGCATTGTACTCTTGCATCCCATCACCAGAATAAAGCAACACAGCAGCTCTCTCTGTCCAACACAGCAGAAGAAAGCACTGGTTCCAATATTTACTTCATCTGTGGCAGCTGAATTCTTACTCAAGGATGGGTCAATTGCAGGGTGGTAGGAATAGGCAGATGCCTCTTACGCCATCAGAAATCCTCTTCCACCTTGTGGTGGCACATGTCCCCTTTTGCTACTCAGGGGTCATAACATGAAACCAAAAGCCTTCCTACACCAGCTGAACAGATCTGAAGATCTGAGAAGCCTACACACATATGTCTGCCTTCCTGCTTGCACTAATGCATATGACTGGGGCCTCCATTTCTGTTTGTCACTGCTGCTACTTTGTATGGCTCTATTTGAATGGCCAAAGACACTCTTTTCCTTCTGCATAACAAATAGATCAAGGGAACTTACACAAACGTATCACCTAAGTTTACTTTGACAGTTCAAAACCACTTGTTTGTAATAACTTGCTGTTAGAAATACATATTTGTCTCTGATATGAAATTATGTACATTTCTGTGGCGAGTTCCCTTCCCAAAAAAATAAAACTTTCAAAAAACCTCGTGTTCAGCTCAGAGGGAAAAATTAAGCTTGTATTCTTCCCTAATCTGTCCTTCAATTTCCCATAGGTTTTATTATCTCAAAGAAAGGTTGCATTTTTCTACCTGATTCCTTTTAACATTTATTTTCATAGTATCTTCAGATTGTCAAAATGTGGCAAAAGGGGAGTAGGGCAGTACATTTCTTTTGTTTTTCTTTATCACACATCTCTACACCAGCTTAATGTGCTGCCCACCCTTTGTGATTTGAAAGCACCAGATAATGATACATACCTTCCCATTTGCTTTAACTGAATCATGGCAAGATAGCTGCTGGTTGCCACAGTGATGACTGCATAGTAAATGGTGCAAAATGCACACACTCTGTAGCCACCTCACAAGGCATGAAAGAAAAAGATTTCTGAATCTCACTCATGAGAATTTCGCCAAAATTTCTCCGCCTTTCAAACTCTTCACAGAAGGATCTTTTTATTTCTTCCAGATTTGAGCAAGTAACTTCTGCCACAGGAGAAATTTTAGCATTGCATTACATTTTTGTTGGTGTTCATGTCAAGGAACAGTGAGGAAACTAGGCGAATAATGTTTTTTTGTAGAACAACTGAGTATCTGATGCCTCACTTTTTAAAGAAGGTAACCGTGATGTTCCTATGCTGTGCCCCTGGCCCTTTCACAGGCTATTGACAAGCACTGCCATTAATTCGCTCTTCTGCTGTCACCAACTAGTTTCTCTAGTAAATTAATGCTTTCCAAACTGATTCAAATTGAATAAAGGAAGTCTATTTATAACAAAATAGCAAAACTAAAAGCATAAAGGGCAACTTGTTCAGGTACAAACAAAAGAAAGAATATAGCTTAAATACACTTAGGTTGGATTACGGAAAAGGTGATCACTTGCACCCCCTGTTCTTATGTTTATAGACATTCAGCTCTTAAATATTCTCACAGAAGATTCTAAAATCCTATCTCTTCTTTTCCAAGTCCTATCTGTTTCTCTCTCAGTCCCTATCTGTTTGTCTCTCAGTTCCTATCTGACTAACTCCCTGATGGGCTTAATCCTAAAACTATTCAGGCTCATCTCCTAAACTTCCCCATTGGTCAGCAACCATCAAGTCAGACATGTAACTCATAAATAATTCATGACAAGGGGTAAACACCACAGTAACTACTGGAGACACTTTGAAGAAACAGGACAGTAGTTACTTTTTTAGAAAACAACAACCACCTTCTAGTCATAACATTACCTTTAGAAGTCTTGGAATAACAATGGTAGCTAATTACTTTTTAAAATATTTTTTCCAGGCTTCAAATTGTATTTTAGCAGCTGAAGTCTAGGACATGATCAAAGCACTTCTTGGAAGCATGCAATAAGGGTCTCCTTGTATTTCCACTCCTAGCTCAAGTCATTTGCCTCGGCTAATTAGGACAATTAGAATCATAGAATCATCGAGTTGTGAGAGACCTCAAGGGACATCCAGTCCAACCCCCTGCCATGCAAGAACCCCCATCAAAGTACTCCTGAGAGATGACCATCCAACCTCTGCTTTAAAACCTGAAAAGGAGATTCCACCACCCTCCATGCAGCATATCTCACTGCTGAATAGTTCTAACCTCCAGGAAGTTCTTCCTAATGTTCGAATGCAATCTCTTTTCCTGTAGCTTGAAACCATTGTCCCAAGTCCTAGTCTCTGAAGCCATGGAACACAAACCTGTTTCCTCTTCAATATGACATCCTTTCAAATATTTTAACATGGCTATCAAATCCCATCTCAACCATCTTTTTGTAAGGCTAAACATTCCCAGCTCCCTAAGCTGCTCCTACTAAGACATTTCTTCCAGATCTAACCATTCTGGTTGTCTTCCTCTGGACCTGTTCAAGGTTGTCAATACCCTTTTTAAATTGAGGTGCGCAGAACTGTATACAGTACTCTAGGTGGGGTTTGAATAATTTGATCTACAACACCTCCAAAATCCTTCTCACTTGTAATATTAACGAGCCAAATGTCCTCCATCTTGTAACTGTGCATTTGAACAGCACCCTCCAGACAGGTGTAGAACTTTGCACATACAGCATATCTGTCAAATTTCATTCTGTTATTTTCAGCCCAGTGTTGAAGCCCATCAAGATCTTTTTGAATTTTGTTCTTGTCTTTCAAGACAACAACAACAACAACAACAACAACAACAACAACAACAACAACAACAACAACAACAATAATAATAATAATAATAATAATAATAATAATAATAATAATTAGAGATGGGCACGACTTAGCGCAATTTTCGTTTTCGTTTTTGTTTTTTCGTTTTCGTTACGTAACGAAACGAAAACGAAAAACAGTTCAAAAATGGACCGAAAACGGAAACGAAATGACTAATTTTGAGCCAGTTTTCGTTTTTCGTTACTGGAAAAGCACTCAATGGAGCTAAATGGGGAGAAACGAAAAAA
>JAHTLZ010000129.1:29315884-29343576 GCA_023846285.1 Phrynocephalus versicolor | reverse complement strand
ATTTCTTGCCTTTTCTCAACGTGGGTCTTTTGTTACATGTTTTGCGCAAACATTAAATTGGAACAAGAAGGAATATAATGACATACCGAAGTCATCCATAAATGAGCCATAGTGCAATGATTCTCTGAGTCACGGGCCACCATCCTACCTATGATTGGATTTGGGATAGCTTTGTAATATCACTCATTCTATTCATTGTTTCGAAAATTAACATTCCAGGCTCTTGATGCAGAAACCTCATCGTGGGATGCAGTATTTCGAAATGTTGCAAGCAGCATAGGAGTGTAACTGGCAGTACAATCCAGCCCGTTTCAGTATCCCAACTTGGCAATTTGGTGTCATGAATGGCTGTCTCTCCCTCTTTCCTTTTTCTCTTTGACTGGTAGTATTTTGGAGGAGGAGCCCTAGAGAACAGCAGTGCTGCTGGATACTTCTTTTTGGAGCGGACATGGGCCTATGTGTATCTCTTTTTAATAATGGCTGCTGAAAAGTGATGGATGTAGTTTACTGGTAGGGGAAAGTTAGCATATATATTAGGAGCCTCATGTCGCAGTGGTTAAATGTCTGTACTGCAGCTATAACTGTGCTCATGACCTGGGGTTCAATCCCAGATAGCAGACTCATGGTCAACTCAGCCTTCCATCCTTCCAAGGTCAGTAAAATGAGTACCCAGCTTGCTGGGGGGCAATGTGTAGCCTACATACTGTAATTAAAAACTGTAACCCACCCAGAGACTACTTAAAGTGGTATGGGGTGGTATATAAGCAGAACACTTTGCTTTTGCTTTTATATTAATTTAACATCACATCTATATAGCAGACGGCTTATGAGATTAAGGTGGAAACTTGTTGACATCTATAAGTTGTGCACACAAAAGAACAGATAAAGCACCTGATCCACTAATGATATACAGTGGTACCTCTGATAACGAATTCAATTCATTCTCAGAGGCAATTTGTTATCCAAAAAAATTTGTTATCTGAAACGTGGTTTCCTATTGAAATGAATGGGAAACTGATTAATCCATTCTGGAGGTCTGAAAAAAGGCAAAAAAGCTGGGGGGGGAGGTCCAGACCTCTTTATAAAATGCACTTTAAAGGCTTGCAGTTCTGGAACACCCTCCAGAACATCCCTCTGCAGTGCAATGCAAACATGGACAAGCGAAACCAGCAAGATTACCCCAGCCTGTTCCCACCCAAAGTGCAATTGGGAAAAAATGCAAACAAACATAATATAAGCAGGAAGGAAAATCTAGCCCATTTTGCCTGCAGAGCAATGCAAAAAGACTGCAAATGCAGAGAAATGAAACCAGCAAGACTACCCCATCCTCTTCCAGCCAAAAATGCAAAGAAAAGCATTAATATAAGCTAGCTCCCTATCTTACCAAGTTCGAAAGGTCCAAATCCCTCAGCAAAACATGTCCAGAATGGCTCCAAAACACCATGAAAAAAAATGCTCTAGCTGCTCCCCCCATCTCCACAAACTACGCATCCTGCTATGCATGCAGGGTGCACATTTTTTGCAAGGCATTATGAAACATTTGTTATCCGAGGCAGCCCATAGGGAACATTCGCTATCCGAGGTAGCCCTATACCTGGAAATTTCCATTTGTTATCCAAAATATGTGTTATCCGAGGCATTTTTTATCCGAGGTATTACTGTATCTTTCTTTGATGTTTTGCACTATGCAGGAAATTTGGTTCCTATATAATATTCAACTGTATTTCCCACTTTTGGAAGACAGCAATCAGAAAAAGAAAAAGAAAAACAAGAGTTTAATGTGAAAGCAGACTAAAATGCCTATTAAAGAGGGTTCTGTCAATGTTCATTTTACACAGCATGGACTTGCCAATAGGAAAGATTTTGGCTGACTATTCTGCTGCTTATGAAGGGTAATCCACGTATTGAATTCCATTGACTTAAATTACTTATTAAAAATGAATCTTGAAATGGCAGGTTATCAAAAATCTAAGATCTAAAAAAGAATTTTGGTGGGATATGCATTTTGTGGCATCTTTAGGTTGAAAATGACGTGGTATTTCAGAAAGATAAAAAAGCCAGTGTTGTGTTGTGGTTGTAGGGCCAGATTTGCATTTGGGCAGCAAAAGGAAAAAGGATGTCTAAGGCCTTTAAATGGTGAATTGTTTGATTGTAGGGATGTGTGGAATCTTCCTTGCTCACTCTGTATTTCAATAAAGGGCAATGAGAATAGATGTAACCCAACCACTCCCAGTCCTTTAGAATATATTCCAAGCCACTACATCCCTGGGTCCATGATATGATGTCTTTCCAAATACTTTTTTTGTATGTTTTTGTCTGTGTTTTAAATTCTGTGAGTGGAGGAGACATGAGGGAAACCCTTGTCAATGACCTAATTGTGTGATCTGAAGACTCAAAGTCTATACAGTAGTTGTCCTTTTAATGTCACATTCAGTTGTGTATACAGTACTGTATTTGCACATTCAATGGTGCAATATTTCAATAAAGCTCAATCAATTTAACCAAGAGAGCAAAGAAAAAGAAGAATATTCCAAAATGCAAAAAAGCACATTAGTTTATCTATTTTGCTCTGCGACCAACAGACCATCCATAAGAGGAGATAAATAATAACTAGAGATGGGCACGAATCAAAAACATGGAATTTCGTTTGTCGTTTGTCGTTTGGAGGGTCCATTTCGGTTTGATTCTGTTTTTCGTGAATTTTTGCAAAAAAATCATTTTCGTTTTCATTCGTTTTGTTACCATTTCGTTACCATTTATTTCATTTTTATGATTTTTTTTTTTTTAGGATTTTAAGCAATTCACTCATATTGCAGTAACGGAAACGAAACACACGACAAAATGTCCAGTGTTTCTGTTAGTTTCGTTTCATTTTAGAGACAAAATTCATTTGTCGTTTCGTTACGTAACCAAATGAAAAAATGAAAACGGAAACGAAAAATTGTTCGTTTCATGCACATCTCTAATAATAACAATTGCATGACATCAAGTCAATTCCAGCTTATGGTTTTCTCGGTAGATAGTACTCAGAGGTAGTTTACTATTCCCTTTTTCTGGGGGTGCCCTTGGACTGCGCAGCTTGTTCAGGGCCACACAGGCTGGCATTTTCCCAGGAGGCACACTGGGGAAATCAAACTCTCAACCTCTGTATCTGCAATCAGATATATAAAACACTGAGCTATCCAGCCAGCTGTTCAGTATGTGTGTGTAATACCTGACTCAAGCTAAGCCCTTCCTAACATCTCACTGGCGAGCCTAAGCTATTGTTGGCAAACCTACGGCACGGGTGCCAAAGGTGGCACTCAGAGCCCTTTCTGTGGGCACCCGACATCGCCCCTTCACAGCCACCTGTATTCAGGTTAAATTGCTGTATTGGCACTGTGTGAAAAATTAGTGGGTCTTGAATTGCAGTTTGGGCACTCGGTCTCTAAACGGTTCGCCATCACTGGCCTAAGCTCTATTGAGCGGTTCAGCTGAAGCCCAGTTGTATCACTTTAAACTTTGCCTTTTGTCGATCAAAATGGCTGACTACCTTTCCTCCCTTCAAATCACTGAAGAAGATACACTATGGAAATGCTCCATCCCAGTGCAAAAAGAGTAGATCTTGACTCCAGTCCCTTAGTTACTCCAAAATTCTACAGATATTGTCAATACAATCTGTATTTGCATGTTTTTTTCTGAAGAGAGAACATCTGTATTTAATGAATAGCCCCTTGTGATCAATATATTCAGAGAAACATCTTGCTACTATCATGTTTAGAAGTCTTGTGCTTAAGAGGTCCAGGTGCAGAACACATGCATGAGACTCAGGTACAATAAAGAATAACTTTATATAAGCAAACGATCAGAGCAGAAATGATAATTAAAGTAATGCATTGGTGGGCTTCATTGATTTTTGCATTTGTGAATGGATTTTTGTTCAGAATAGCAGAAACCATGATACACACATTGTTATTGTTGTTGTTCTAAGACGGTTGCTGCATGCAGGTATTATGACATTTGCCAGTACCATAGGAGTGTTATTTTGGAGCAGCCAACAAAAAAGCATAAAGCAATATTGCTATCCAAAAGTTTCTTGGAGGTGTATCTCATGAAGTTGTTGTTGCCAGAACATCCAACAAGAAAACAAATTACTGCTAGACGCTTCAAATCTCTTCTATTGGCTAGTCTTTCTGTGAAAGGAAGGCAAGAGGGTTTCTGCTCGGTCAGAACATTGTGGTATGCACAATGAAAACTGCGCTGAAAGCATGTAGGAGTTCAGTCTGAAACAATGACGAGCAAGCAAAATCAGTGTAAAACCACAGGGATTAAGTCTAAATGAAGCCCACAGCTAACCCAGCTCAAAAGCCTCAGCAAAAAAGAGATTCCCACACTCACCAGTTGATGATTGTTCCAATTCGGGCAACATCTACAGACTCCTGCTGATCTCAGCCCCTCTATTGTACTAAGGACTTGAATAATATCTGTTGAGGAAGGGGGTTCCCTTTCCCGCCAGATAGTTAAAACTCTCAGCAGATGGAGTGGGCTGGAGTAAAGATATACAGTAGTATTAGCTGTGATGTAAGGATGAAGAATGAAAGCAGAGAATAAAACTGTTGTGAAAAGTGCTGGCCTACTTGATCCTTAGCCGACTGTGGTGTTAATGAAATGGGCCTCTGTAGTGACATGTGTAGGAAAAGGGTGTCTAATGACTTGGCTATGCATGGTGCAAATGTATGTTAACGTGCAGTTTCTGGTCACACTCATCTGAGGGTTGTAATTGTCATCTTGCTGGGATGTTTTAATAAAATACTATTGTGTGAGTTTATGAGTGGCAGAGGCTGATTGGGAAGGAGTTGCAAAAACTTTTCCTTTAGGGACATTTTAGTAGTCATACAGCCAGGAATACATAAATCACCATAATTTGCATTTTTTCCACAAGGGAGGTGTTTTTAGACAAACAGCAGCTGACAGGTTTTAGATGGACAGACAGACATGCAGACAAATGGGATACACAAATGGAGATAATGCATGCATGCATGCATACATACATACATACATACATACATGCATACATACATACATACATACATACATACATACATACATACATACATACATACATACATACATACATACATACATACATACATACATTAGAACAGTGATGGTGAACCTTTTCGTGATGGAGTGCCCAAATTGCAATTCAAAACCCACTAATTTTTTGCAAAGTGCCAATACAGCCATTTAACCTGAATACAGGTGGCTGTGAAGGGGAGATGTCGGGTGCCCACAGAAAGAGCTCAGAGTGCCACCTTTGGCACCCATGCCACAGGTTCACCAACACTGCCTTAGAAGAAAGCTGTTTAGAGCTCCACATGTAGCTTGTAGAGATGGGCACAAAACGAAAAACAAAATGCTGCTTTGTCATTTCATTATGCAATGAATTACTTCATTATGAAATAAAACATTATTTTCCCCTCTAGAGAAGAAAGAATTCGTCCAAGAGGAACCAAAATGGCATTGGAGCTTCCTTGGATTCTTCCCTATTAGCCAACAAAATTTGGAGAGGTTTGATGTTCAGGGGAGTGAGTTATTAAACTCCAAAGGGGTCCCCCTAGGAAAAAATCATTTCTAATTGAGTTGGAAGCCAATAATAGCTCCCCTGTGGACAAGCAATGAACAGCTTCCCAACTCAATTAAAACTTATTTTTCCTAGGGGGATCCCCTTTGGAGTTTAATAACTTGGCCTCCTGAACCCCAAACCTCTCTAAATTTGGGGGACTTACATAGAAGAGTCCAAAAAGTTCCACTGCCATTTTGGTGCCTTCTAGAACCCAGGGGAGCCATTAACAAATTGTTTCATTTAAGTGTATCCTAGAAGGCTTTCATGGCCGGGATGCGATAGTTGTTGTGAGTTTTTCAGGCTGTTTGGCCATGTTCTGTAAGTTTTTCTTCCAGAACATGGCCAAAAGCCCCCCCCAAAAAAAAAAATCACAAAAAACTGTTTGGCAATGTTCTGGAAGTTTTTTTTTTCCAGAACACAGCAAACAGCCTGAAAAAACTCACAACTATCGTTTCATTTTGTTTCATCCCAAAACTACTTTGAAAATTCATTACTAATGAAACAAAATGGAACTACTAAAGATATGAAACAAAACACTGTTTTTGTTTCATGCCCATATCTAGTAGCTTGCAAGTGATCTCAATGAGATCATTTAGGCACCTCTCAAACTAACAATCAACTAATTCAGGTTCTTCCTATTATGAATCCCTTGTGCAAAGAGCAAATAAAGCTTTTCTGATGCTTTCATTATACAGCTCATGTGCAGCCAAGCAATGTGGATTCCTGAATAGACTTTCTCAGTCCCCAGATGTTTGAACCCCAGTGATATACTATAGTGTTTGTAGCTATGCTTACTGCACCTTTGTTGGCTTGCTCTATTGTTTAGTCATGCTTAGAGTGGGCATTGCTCATGTATATAAGGGACCTATCAAAAATGAATTTAGTTTAATTTCATTTACAACTAACGTACATTCTGCAAATTTCAGTGAGTCTACTCAAGGTGTAAATCTAACCCAGGCTATGTTTATGATTATGTTTATCATGATCCAGTGGATTTCACCTACAGCAGCTGTTTCCCTGATACAGCAAGTTGCCCAGAAAGAATATATGATTGGGATGTGTCCAGATACTCTGAAGACTGCATGCCACAGTGACTGAGTGTTCACAAGAGGAGTGAAGCAAGAGAGGAGTTTCTGTGTGGATGCAGTGGGAAAATTTCCACCAAATAATTTGAAATAATAGAATTCGAATAAAGGGCTTAGATTTTTTTAAAAAGACTCCCCACTTTTTATTTAATTGAAAGTTCCTCCTCAAGTCTCCACCCTCAACAACACCACAAGAAATACAAGGTATGTCTAAGACCCTCATTTTAGTGTAACTATTGCATTTGTGGTAAAACCCAGAAGATCTGAAGCATTCTGAAGCCCCGTTCAGTTTTGAACTGAGAGATCATGCAGCAGTTCTATAAATCAAAGCATCCTTATCTGATTAAAAGAAGAGGGTGGGACCATTTTCACCACCCAGCATTATCGGCAACAGCTCCAGGGATATGTGAGGCCTCTAACACTTTCTGAAATGTCAAACACTTTCCCCAGCAAATTTAGCTTTAATACCTAAACCCATGGCTGACTTTAAAAGAAAGAGGTGTCAACAATTTAATGCACAGAGAAAAGCATAGCAGGATCATGAAAGCAGTTAAGGGAGGTGTACTCTAATAATTGGCTGTTGCAGAGCAAATGCCAGGGGCTCTAGGAGGTATTTTTTTCTGCATTAGCTGCAAACCTTGATTTTGCTGTTTTTCCACCATTGAGCCATCAATTTAATACCTGCCTTTTTTGTTCTTGTTGTTGAGCAAATGTCCTTGTTTTCTGTTCTGTTTGATAGAGTCGTGTTGCCGTTGTTGTATGGTGTCTCTAAACTAAAGCTGGGAGAGGGTGGCTGTCACAGGATTTATTTGCAGAACCCAACATGGAATCCCAGCTGCTGAAGCTTGAGGCTTCACATATTCTTTGTTGTTTGTGTTTTACAAAATGTACTGCGGCATGCACGCAGCATGGTTCATCTATCTTTCTTTTTAAAGACTGCAGCTGATCCCCTCCTCCCCTCCCCAGTTTTTAAAACAAGTGACTGCTTAAAGGTTTTCGGGAGCCATATCCTCTAAACAAAAAGCCACTTCATCTAATTCAGAATATCATACTGTTACTCTGTAAGAGACGCACAATCTCACAACTAGTTATTCTCATGCTTTTTTGCTTCACCCACTATCAATGTCCTACCGTGTTCCCAAATTAGCATCTCCTGGATTTCGGGAAATATGCATTTTCATTTTTCCTTTTCATATAAGACATGGAACAACGGTATCTGGGAAGATTATGTGAAGTTAAAATGGTAGCCGGTGAGACAAAAACAGAGTGGAACTAGGGAAGCCATTGGGGGTATCATTTTAAAAGATCACCGTCTTCCATGTCTTCAGTAAGCTAATCTCCTGAATCCCTTCTTGTCTGCCTCTCTCTTCAAAAAGTGCAGGTTGTAAGCAGAGGAAAGGACTTTTTAGTTGTAGTGACCATGCCAGGCCGGCTTGTCTGCCATCTGTGATTTAGCAAAGACTTTTTTTTTAATTTCTCAGTCTTTCAAACTGATGGCAACTTTTATCTGATTGATTTTGTTTTGAACTCTGCTCTGCCTGACTGGGTAGCTCCGTCACTGGGAGACCCAGCTGCAGAGTTAGAAGAGTTCAGTTATCCATGGTGCCTTTTGAGAGATGGTCCAGCCTGATTAGCCTTGAGCAAGCTGCACCGTCCTAGATCACCCCCCTCCCATGAGAAAGGAATGAGAAACTACCTCTGAATATTCTATGTACCTTGAAAGTCCTGGAAAGTGTTACCCTAAGTTGGAATCTACTTGACAGCACATAAATAATAGTTATTGTTAAGTCTCCTGTATTACCATTTCTTTAATATAAGTTGATTTACGCATGATCACTTGATTTATTATTATTTTCGGAGGGGACATATCAGCGGCTTTGATGTGCAAGATGACATGTACTCAAAGAGTACATCCTATAAAACAGGCATGTCCAAACTTTGGCCCTCCATATGTTTTGGACCACAACTCCCACAGTCCTTTGCCATTGGCAATCTAAGCTTAGAATTCTGGGAGTTGTGGTCCAAAACATCAGGAGGGCTGAAGTTTGGACATGCCTGCTATAAAATATAGCTTTGTGTGCATAAATGACCTATTGTTGAGAAGAGAAGGGAAGGAGGTGTCATGATGCCAGTGGTACGGAAGCAGCCACCACTTCCCCCACTCCCCTGCAAAAAAAAAAAGGTGGATAATTTTAAAAATAACAGTACTAATTAACTTTTTATTTCTGCATACGCAAGAAAGAAACATCTCTGGGTGTGTTCCTGGCATGGTGATAGATATGCCTTTTGGGAAACAATGGCAATTGTTTCTTATGTAAATACCACATATCCTTTGCCATCAAAAGGACTGTATCCATCACAAGGCATCTGCATGACTGCTTTTGTGGATAGAGAAAGAGGAAGGCGCTGTGGTAGGGTTCTATACCACACATCACTGACTATGAGCCTTTTCACACGACCCCAAAGATCCGCTGGCCCTTTAAATCCGGACCAGAGATCTTGAGGGTTCATTGCTCTTCCTGCCTCCCCACCCCTCCACACTTCCTTGTTCCTGTCTGCGTGAGGGGAGGGAGAAAGAAAGGGACAAAAAAATAAAGGCTTACCTCCCGGTTGCTCCGAGCCCCGTAGCTTCCTGATTCCTTCTCTTAAGGGGCGGGAGGCAAAACAACAACAACAAAAAGAACCGAGGAGAGCCCCGCACATCCGGATCAGGGATTTTTCACCATCAAAGAGCAGGTTGTGCTTATGGGGCGGGGTTGCACTTAATTTTCTGTTAGCTCCGGAGCTGGTGGGGAAACTTTTTTAAGCTCCGGAGCTGGGAGCCATTTGCAGCGGAGCTTAGGGGTCGTGTATAAATGCCCTATGCTTCCTGCTTTTGGCTATCAAAGGCCTTCTTGTTTCAGGCAGAACTGCTTCCTAATGGCTTGGATCCTACCGATGTTTGCCGCCTGCAACATTGAAATGCCCTAGGTTGCAGAGGCAAATTAACAATGTGCTGGTTTGTTGGAGATCTTTGTTGGATCGGTGATTGCAGATGATTTTAGTTGCTCTAATGAGAGACACCTCTTGTGTTTCTAAATGAAAAAGAAACTATTTATTTAAGTAGAAGTGAAGGGTACATGGGAGGTTTCTGACTATAACTATTCTAGCAGCCATCTTGCTGAGCCAGGAACATGCTTCTGTTCCTCTCCTCTCTAAGAATACAAGGCACACACTAACTATACTTCTACCAGAACATTCCAAGTGGTGTGATCTCAACAACCAATCAGCTTTGCTCTTTACATTAAATCCAGCCCATAATACTCTACATTCACATTAACCCTGTAACGTCTGAAATGTAAATCTTGCCAAATATTCCAACATGGTTGCATTCCTGGTCATGTGGGTAGTCGTGAAATGGGCATGCAGTAAGGAAGATGACTGGCATCTTATTAATTTATGACTATTCCCCACTGCTAATTTCACAACTTCGCCTACTGCCAGTGAGATTCTGACCCATATGTTTCATTTATATCAATTATTTCCATTGTGGTATGAGATTTAGATCCATCAGTGAGGCAAAATGGTGTTGGTAAGAGTCAATTGTATATTTTAATGGAAATGGAAAAAATCTCCCCTAATGTTCACATGCGGGAACAAGGGTTATGAGCACCAGGGCTTGGAGAACCCTGGTAATGTTAGAAATATCCTTTAATTCTTCCTCAGAAGGAAAGAAGTAACTGAGTTCCATGCGAGGAACAGTATAATCTGCATTTGTAATTTCTCACAGAAGAAAGGATATGAACATGTCGGCTCAAATCCAGAAAAGCACTTAAAATGTATTCTTAATTTGAAACATGTGACTAGCCCCACCAGTTTCTTTTAAACTGCTGACCCATTTCAAGTTAGGTACGTGCTTAAGAGTCTTTCTGGAGCATTGGGGTCTGATTTTTTTTTCAAAAAAAGCAGTGACAGCAAGGGGTTCCAATGTTATTGATTCCTATGAGGTTCTGTTTGCACACAACGTCTACATAATCTCTTCTAGCCAGGACAGGGCAGGAAGAAATGAGTGCTTTAAAACTTCTTTTTAAACGGTTATCTTTTAATTTATTAATTTATTTATTTTTAAAAGAAGCAGGCATTTTCTCACTTGAGATACGGGGCCACTTAGCATATGACAGGCCTCTTTTCATAATGTTTATCTTGTCTCCACATTATAGAAGACAATGTTTTATTCTCCTCTTCATTAATAAAATCCCAATTTCCATGCCTTTTATCTCTTCTGGCTATTTCAAATCATATCGCATTGAAAACCCTGCTTGCAATTTGGCAGCATAATTTCAAATATTTTCTTAGAGGAAAGATTGTCTTAATCCAGAGACTTGTTTTGATTTATGAAGTGGCACAAAAAGAGAATTACTCGGTGATTCAGATGTACATTTGTAGGAGATCAAAATGATGAGTCTCAATTGTCTTTATTTTTTTTAAAAAAATATTATTTTTATTTTAAAAACAACACAGAAGAAACAATAACAATAATAAAAAGCATGATATAACTGTGCTCCCTTAATTGTCCTTTTTGAGTTTTTATTAAATATTATAAAACTACAATACCAAAAAACAAATAAAACAACACAATATCATAAAGAAAGGAAATATTAATCAAAACACACCAATATAACAAAAATATAGCAAATATAACATGGGGTTTATGTCTGTTATATTTGTCCCTTAATTGTCCTTAAAGAAACTTAGATCCTTAGGAAATTAGGGGAGAATTTTAAAAATTATGTACAAAAATATACTCATTTCCTTACAGCGTATTTTAATAGTGTAATCTAACAGAACTGCTAGCTGCATAGCTCAGTGAGTTGGGTGCCTGGTTGCAGAGTCAGAGTTCAGGAGTTCAGTTATCTTTAGGAGAAAAGTCAATCTTAATTTTGTGTGTGCAATATGCACTTACTTCATGCCACTAAAATAACTTGTATCACTGATGAGGAGGCAGCCTGGTTGGAGTCATGGAAGAGGTGCCCAAAACCCCACCTGTTCTTTTCTGATGATCTGGGTTGTGTGGCCTTGGACAGGCCACCACAGTCCCTGGGCACCTCCAGAAGAAGGGAATGGAAAACCACTTTTGTGTATTCTCTGTCAAGAAACCCCTTGAAAAGGTTGCCATAAATTGGAATCAACTTGACAGTATGCACTTATTATTTGAATTACTTTGTTCTCTCTTATATTTGCTCTTGTAAAAAAAAAATCAGTTCAAACCTCAATCACACCCAGTGTGCTTGTGTAACATGAGACTAATATAGGATTATGCCACATGTATTGGGAAATTGTCATTAGTGCTGTAAAATGTCTAATCCAGGGGACATCACCTTGGAGGGTCAATAAAGCATTCGTTGACCCTTATGTCATTAGGACTTGTCTCAAGGAGCAACTCAGATACTCACAAAGGAACAGGTGGATTTTTGTGTATCTCTTCCATGACTCCATCCAGGCTGCCTCGTCATCAGTGATACAAGTTATTGCAGTCACATGAAGTAAGTGTCTATTGCACACACAAAATTAAGATAGAGGCTTAGAAACTGTCTTCGAGAAAGTAATTGTCTGTCATTATCCATTATGGTGCTAAACAAATAACTCATTGCTATTGCTTTTCCAGTGAATCCTTCCAAGAGTAAATCCTGTCAACCCTTTCTAAAAATATCTCAAAATGCCCTTTAAAATCATTCCTCAAAGATACTAGAAAATCTTATGCATTACTCAGAGATAGCAACTTTGTTTGTATTCTTTATTGTAGTTTTGAGAGATAACTTTTGCTGTATCATTATAATAAAAGAGGGTGGTGTATTTTCTCCTTTTACCCACAATTCCCAATAACCTGCTGATCTGCTATTAGTAAAAATGAGAAAAGATTCCGGAAAAGAATGTTTAGGGCAGGCATGTCCAAACTTCAGCCCTCCAGATGTTTTGGACCACAACTCCCACAACCAATTGCCATTGGAAATACAGGCTTGGAATTCTGGGAGTTGTGGTCCAAAACATCAGGAGGGCCAAAGTTTGGACATGCCTGGTTTAGGGGAAAAGAAAATATTTCAGCTCAAAAATCAGTGGCTTCTACCTCACATGGACCATTTCTTCTTAAGAGTAATCAGAGTTTGTGTTTGTTAGAAACAGGAAACACTATACTTAGAATCAAAACAAGAGCAAGGTGTGTGTATGTTTTAATTTCATAATGCTTTATGTTGATGGAGTTTTCATGGCACCATAAATGACATGACTATATTGGTTACTTTTTTTCTTCAATGGACTAATTAATAAGTAGGCTAGAATGAAAGCAGGGAGTTTTTAGATGAATGGTATTCCTGGTTTTGGTGGTTTTGGAATACAGAAATTCCCAACCTATCAAGGGGATTAGGGACCCGACGTGACCCGTGATAATGGGAAATCCATGATATGCGGATGCTGGGTTGGGTCAGGACTGGGGGGCCTCTATGGGGTCTCCTACACTTACCTGAGGCCTGGCACTGCCCCAAAAAGGCCTCTGACAGGCTTCTTGGGCCTGCCAGAGGCCCCAGAAGTGGTTTCTGGTGATCCAGAAGTGACTTCCAGTTTGCCGGAAACCACTTCTGGGGCCTCCAACTGGCCCGGGAAGTCTGTTGGAGGCCCGTTCGGGGCAGCACCAGGCCTGGGGTAAGTGCAAGAGACCTCAAACAGGCCCATCCACTTTACCCAGGGGGACTTGCCTTTCATATACTGTGGTCCTGCAATATACCAGGACTGCAGTATATGAACCATGAAATGGCAGGGAACCACTATAGTAGCAAATGTATCTTCTCATAAGTTGGAGATGTCATGATGTGACATGTAATACTGATGCAATACTGATTGACAGATTATATGTGTTGTGTTGCATTGGTTGGCCTGAGTTTTGCTCATGAGTTCCAATTGACCAGGGATTTGAATTCAGATCTCTTAATCTCATACTCTTTCCATTATACCACATAAGCTCTCATTTACTGAGTAATCCTGTTGCCCAATGCTGGTAGATCAGTGGTGTGCAGACTTCACCCACTGGATCACCTGTTTAAAAAACTAAAAATCTAGATTCACCGTTCATGGTAGAATGGAAAAGATAATGGCCAGAATCCTACTAGCGATTTATGAATGCACAAATTAAACTGTGTAAGTTACTGCACAAATTAGTACTAACTAATGAGGCACCAGTGAAGGTGTATGTCCAGTTGCATCACAGGTGCTCACATAGTAATGCAGTGGCACCTTGTTAGTTAGCAGTGGTTCACCATAGCAATTTATTCCATTTGGCTAAATCACTGAGATGATTGGGGCCATCCAGTTTGAATTTAAATATCCTCTGCCTAGATCTTTGATGGGATTAGAACAACTGGACAGAGCTCTCAATAATCAGTCCCTGGCAGAATGTTCATATTACCCCCAAGAAAAATGCTTGTTATCACTGGCCAATCACATCTTCCATTACACATCCTCAGGCATTACACAGTCAAGTGCTTATCACATGACATAAATATATCTAGGGAGTGCGATTAGGACCTTGGCTTAATATTCTAATGTTCTTGCCATTGAGGTGACTTCAATGGTATCCCAGTACCACCTCCCTTACAGTGGCACTTAACTTCTCCTTACCCATTTGGGTTCTAAAGATGTCAATTAAAGCAATCATGGTTTTGGCATTGCTGTGCTAATTTATCATCTAATTTCTGAAGACACCCCTAGGGCATTCTTTAAGACAATTTAAAATAATCACAACCAGGTTTTTGCCTTTATGTGATAGCCATGAGGGGAGAAGGTTCGAGAAACAGGAAATTGCATCTAATCCATGCTAAGAGAGGTGAACATCTTTTTCTCTCCGGCTGCGTTGTTCAGTTCCATACTTGAAGGATTCTAGCCAGAGATTGTAATAAGATCATGAGCGACAGCTAGATCGACGTCAACCACACAACAGATACGAGCTGTCATACTCCATCAGTACTGTAATATCTGATGTTGTATCACAATATTTATTTGTGAACCGAAATGCTTTTGATGATCTAATGCTGTGTTTTTCTGGCAGAGGAAATGAACAAATGTGTCTTTGGCAGGAAGTCTGAGCTCTCTCAGAGGATACAGTAACCCAAATTTAATGTGAAATGATCTCAGGCTCTAACCAACTCTGATGGGTTAATACTTCTGTGGAAGAATTACACATTTTAAAGTATATTGCCTATAAATTGTCAAATGATAGAATTGTGACTTTGCAACATAAAGCAAAAAAATGAATAAATAGTATTAAAATGTTGATTTGAAGCTGCTACATTCCTATCTCCACCCCATGTGTATAGCATGTGTTTTCCAGCACTGCCTACAACTTCTTGCAATATAATATTCTGGCATGATTACTGTTTTAGTTATTCATAATGATTAACAGAAACATTGGTGCAAACTGTGGTTCGCTTTGAAGAACCCCTGGAAGGGATTGTACCTTTCCCTCATACTCTGCGGTGTGTGTTTATTGGGGTCAGCAATAGCTTTTTGTGGGTATTCATTTTAATTAGGAGTAGAATTTCTATTCCTGTAATTAATCCCTTCAACTAATTGAGATGCATATATTTCTAATCGCAAGGGACACAATTCAGCAGACACTAATAACTTCTAAGCTGTGTTGATATGAATAGGAGAGGCTTAAGTGTATGCTTAAGTTTCCTTTTGATAGCCAAGGGGACTTGGAAGGGGGGGTTGAAGCTCATATGTTTTCACTGTGGTGAAAACAGTGTTGATGGTTCAGACTGGAGAAAAGCTACTAGGGACATTTGGCTGCATGGCAATGAGTTTCAAGTGGATTAAGATTTTGAACAGTTCCATTTACACTTCCTTCCTATACTGTCTCAGAAATGCCAGTACTTTTGTTCTGATGGCAGCTTCAAGTTCTTTTATGTTGTATTGGGGAGAAAGGGAGAGTGTTTCTCCTCCATTGTCTGATTGGCTTTGGGATTTTGGACTGTTGCTGTTAGGAAAAAAAAATGGCAATACAGTAGTACCTTGTATAAAGGAATTAATTCATTCCAAATGAATTTCTGTTGAGCAAATTTTCCTTCATACAAATTTCCCATAGGAATGCATTGAAAACAGAGTAATCCCTAATCACAACCACTTTTATGTTGTATGGATTATCCCCATAGGCAATTCAGTTAAGCAAATTTCCCCTATCTCCTGAATGTTTTATGTTGTACAGATTTTATGTCATACAAACTGTTTGTTATACGAGGGTCCACTGTACATTAAAAAGAAGAGAGTACAGTGCCATCTTCGAATCAAATATCTGGAAGCAAGTTTGCTGGGAAGTGGGATACTTCAGTTGACTTTTGAAATGTCACATTTAAAGCTAGCATTTCACCAGACTCTTGACTGGTCTGATTTTAGAATTTTAGAATGAGATAAATGATCTAGCATAGGTTGTTGCTGCCGCTGCTGTTGTGTATTGCTGCTGCCATACTAGAAGCATTATATATAAAGAGAGAGAGAGAAAGACAAGTGTTGCCACCACAAAACAGATTCCTTGAAAGTAACCTTCCCCCACTCCAAAACCGGAACCAACAGTAGGGGGCTGGCCAATTTGGTTTTATTTTGTGTTCCCTTTGAGGGACAAATTCAGGCATGTCCTTTCCCGGAAAATAGCTCCCTGTCTGCTGTAGGCTCTGAGGGAAGCTTGTTGGCCCCTGGACTCCTAAGTTCACTCACTCTAGCTTAAGGGGCAGGAAAAGTGGCATACCTCCCCTGGCATGCCTTTCTTCTCTGAGTGTAGCTACACACATACACATACACGCACATACTGTACTTATCTGTATTATAAGTGTAAGTAGAAGTTAATGGTGGGCAGTCTCTGTCCCCTGATAGATTCATTGTACTCATTTAAAGACCAGTTTTGGAACACATTCTTAACATATCCAGCCATTAATTTGCCAGTGGTGCTGCTTTCAGCAATTACAATGAATGAATCATGTTTCTCTGTATCTGTAGCAGTTTCCCCTGAACAACTTCTGGCACCCAGTTTAGGATCAGATACCTTGGTTGCTTGATCCTGAACAGCAACCACATGAATAAACTAGGAACTTATTATCAAAGGAGACCATGAATGGCAAAATGCCTGCCTTGCTGCTCCACAGAATCGGATTTTAAAAGGTTGCATTATATTGAGTAAGATTCTGGTATCTCTGTGCATGGCAACAGATCCTATTTCTTTCTTAAAGTTTTGTGAAGTTCTTTCAGTGTTCTGTCTCTGAGCAAGAATTCCTATTTCAGAAACAGCAAGGGCATACATTTTTTTTAAAAAAAAGCTCTTCACAAGGTTATAGGTTTGACAGAATAAAACACTGATGTGTTCAACCAGACTCTTTGAACGAAGAATTTCTGCTCCGAACATTGCCATTGGTAGGGAGGATCTGTAATTGCCATGGAGACTTTCTTGCTCCTAGCATGTGAGAGAAAAGGGCTATGCTTCCGAATAAGTGCCCCTAAGGGCAAGATAGAATAATATGAAGCAATCGCTTTATTGCAACGAAGAGCAAAAGTCTCTGGAATTCCAGTTGACAATATTGGCACTCCCGTGATAGGAAGAATTAACATCAAATGCTCTTGTTTTATTTTTGTGTCAGAATTAATGTGCATATTTTCTTTCAAAATAACTGAGGGGCGCACTAGGTTGGTGGCAGACATGCACCTGTGTATACAAATGTTCACAAAGAGTGCAGGAGGGTACAAGATTATGGCTGAAAGCCTGTTGCTTGGCGTAATAAGTCACAACTGGAGCAGGCCCACTGAAACGGTACATATTTGGTGAGTTAATGCTTTGATGAACTCTCCTTATTCAAATAACCCTACTCTAGCTGTGCCTTATTTTAGTGTATGAAGTGACCACTTTAATAGATCCATTGGAGGCAATGGAGCTTACAGATGAACTGACTCACCAAATCTCTATTGATTCCGTGGTCCTACTCTGGTGCAACTTACTATAATAACCAACAGGACTTGAAATGATAGAAGAGCACAGAAGTGGTTCAGGGGGAGTGGAGAGTGTGAAGGAAGATCCAACGTTTAGTAGACCTAAAATGCCTCTAGCCCAAGGACATATGCATGATACAAACTGAGGCCAGGATGAGCCTACTGCTATCTTAATTTGCAATATCTTTATTCTGGGAGCAGTTTGGATCCAGCATCTGGCCCGATGTTGATCCAGCTTTCCTTGGCCATTTAGGACTGCAATATTCACCATGCTTAGAATAGAGCCACTACATGTGGTCAAAATAGTTAGACACAGCTAACAATGGCCGTTACTTCACGAACCGCTCGCTTCGCGGCAAGCCCTCATTTCCGTGCGAATTGATCGTTTCAGTCCGCATGCTCCTCCTTTTTGGCTGCGATGCCACCCCGACCACGCCCCCTTTACCGTGCTCCAAGCGGGGCGAGAGGTTCCTCTGCAAGCGGCCGGGAATCTTTTCACTTCGCATCTCGCTTCGCTCCCAACGTCACGTGTGGTCTCGGTTTTTGGCTTTTATTTCAAGTTTTTTTAAAAAAAATATTCAAACAGGGATATCGATGCATCGCTATATCATTTCATCGCTTTGCACTGTTACTTCCTCGCTCGAGTAGCAGTGGCGGTGGCGGTGGCGGCGGCTGCGGCGGCGGCGGGAGCAGGAGGAGCCGCTGCCGCCTCGCCCAGCCAGAGCAGGGCACCCGGGGCAGGCAGCGTGCAAGCTGCGGAGGGCGGGCGGCTGTGCCATGTGGGGCTCCCCCCGAGTAGTGGCGGCGGGGGCGGGGGGGCTGCCAATGATGCCAGGAAACAGTTGAAATCAGTAGAGCCATTGCAACTGACAGTCCAGTATCGATGTATCAATACGCCGTCGGTAGGAATTTTTTTAAAGGACGGATGGGAAATAACAAACGTTGAAAAGTGGCATGCGAATGCGAAGGGAGCATGTGAGGTTGTGCTCGAATCGGTCCTAAAACTGCAGCTCGTGAGTACTGAGAAACAGGGGCGGGAGCGAAGCGAGAACACGTGACCGCCACGTGACTGCCTCCAAATTCAAATCGAAGGCAATATCGCTGCGGAGCACCGCGCCTCATGAAGTAAGGGCCAATGTGAAATTGATCACAGTTTGGACCGTTTGGGTAATCTAATTCCCTTTAATCTTATGATGTTTGGGGAAATGCATTCCAGCCTGTCCCCAGTCTGCGCCCAAGCTGGATTTCTTTAAATTAGGCTTCCACTTTTGGGGACAGGGCTGGAGTGATTTCCCAGCAGACAGAAGGGTTGCTTGATGTGATATCACTCCCATTAACACAATGGTTTCCAGTGCAGTCTGGCACATGCCTTTGCAGTCATCTGATCATACCCTAAGTCAATGCCCATTGACTTTTAATGAGTTTGAATCTAAGTCTGATTGAGATGTGATCCAAAGGAGGAGTTTTCCTGAACTGACCATCCAATTACAGTATGTGGTCGCCTTCACTGGTTTTATATTCACTCATTGAGAATCTTTTTTATGGCGGGTGGTTGTGAGATATAGGTGTGAGATACAGAAAAGATAAAGATTTAAATATCAAATTGTACAGTGAGTACTTGATGAGTCAAAGCTCCACATAAGACTGTCCTTCTTTCTGCATATACAAACTCTTGGTCAGATTTTATGCCACATGAATGTACAGTAACCGTAAATGCTGGGCTGTCTTAAGTGGCTTATTTTAAGAAACATAAAATCGTTTATATGAAGAACTTTGTGCACATAGAAAAACATGGAAAAGAAATATTTACTTATGAATATACAGTCTCCTTCAGCAGGGGAGAAAATTTGGGATGAGTTATAGCTGTGCTATAACACACAAATACACACACATTGGCAGCGGAGCCTGCATTAACAGCATCGTGATTCCACTCAATTTTCCTTTGCTGTCCAGTTCATTCCAAGGAAACCATCACTCACATTTGCTGACTATACAGTCTGATCACATTCTGATTACGGAATTACATGCCTTCCCCACATTAGCATTGTGTACGGTTCGGATCAATGGCTCCAGTGACTAGACAGCAGCTTGTTCTGATTTCCAGAGCCTAGAGACTGTCCTTCACCATGGGGCTGATGTCATTGGTTAACTGGTTTCCGCTGTACCCCACACTCTACGCAGCAGTTCCTCTCTGTATTAGTTCTACCTTAACCTGCCAAGAAAAGAAAACACATCGCTTCCTTTATTCTGCCGTGAAACAAAGTGGTTTGGACACAATTTGGAGGGGAATTGCCAGAAACAACAATATAGGCTTTAACTTAATAACATTTCCATATATTTAGGTGCTCGTCAAGAATATATGACTCTAATTGATTTTTACAATTTTTTAAAAAGTGGAATACAACTGGCATAGTAGACATTATCCTCTGGCATACAACCAGAATTTGAAAAAAGGTGGGGGCAAGAGGGGAGAAAGATATAAAACTTTATGGAAGCTGATACTATTAAATCAGAGCAAGGTTGGCTCTGACTCTTTCTTTTGGTGCCCTTCTCCCCGATGATTGCTATTACAAGAAAAATAACCTTAATTTGCTTTATAAAGCTAATGTGTTAGTCTATTTTACTGGTGACAGCGATCCTAATAGTAAAATCATTCATAAAACCATATTGTGCCGCAGAAAGAGAAAAAGAAAAAGAAGAAAAGGCTGGGGTTAGGGCAATCATTTTCACATAAAAATGTTATTGCATTTGCAACTTGCCTTTTATGACTGAGTGTGGGTATATTTAAAGCAGCCTGTTTGCTGGAGCTTTAATATACTGTTTCTCCCGCTTGAAATAGAGAAGGCTGATGCCTTGTTTACAGCCAGAGCTATTTAAAATTGATCTTTTCAGCAGTGCTTCTAAACAAAAGCCTGTGGATTATTTTAAACGACACTAGCCATTTTATGGAACCCTCTGTAGGTTTAGCAATACTGTTGTGTTTTAACTAGGAAGGCTTCTCTCCCCCCTCCCCTGGCCCCAGCACTCACTGTCTTAAATTGCATTTTCTTTGCTTTTTAAAATGTAATATCACTTTCCTTTACAACTAAATTGACTGTCACAACATCCCCAGTTTTCGATCTACTGAGCTAATTCTAGGAGTGGTGTGGGATGCAAGCTGATTTTGGTTAGCATTACTTAAAACAAAAAATATTTTAAGTTGTTCCAGTCTTTCTCTCAATCTGTTTCTGCCCATCCACAAGAGATCATGTGTCCATTACCTACAGATACTTGGAATACACACACACACACACACACACACACATACACAGTGATTTTGAAACATACAGTCATGATGCATCTACCAAATAAGCTAATTTCATTGTGCACATGTTGTACATTGACAATAAAGGTATTATTATTATTATTATTATTATTATTATTATTATTATTATTATTATTATTATTATTATTATTATTATTAATGAAAACTCACAATTTCTTTCCCTCTCTCCCCCCCTCTTTCTGCCCCAAATATCAAATTCAAAGAGAGCAAAAGAAAGAACAGCTCAGACATGCCAGTGTTTGGATCATGGGTTGAATTTAAGAGGAAAATGGATCTGGTGGGCCCCAATCTGTATTTGGCCATCAATACTAATTTGGAAATAGGTGAGACATTAAGACTCACCTGCTCTCAAATTGCCTTAGTTTTTACAACATTTCACATTTCCTGTTCTCATTGTTTGGCAGTTATTTACTGCTTCATATATCCCCACATCTTTATATTATCTAGGATTCGAATTTCACTGACTGTGATGTCTAGTCAAAATTAGCGCCTATCACCAACATCTTCATCCTTCTCATAATTGAGGAGGAATAAATTTTCACTAGAGATGGGCACGAAACAGAAAAATAGCATTCCGTTTTGTTTCATTTTGTTTATGTAGTAGTTTTGCTTCATTTTGTTTGTAACAAATTTTTAAAGTAGTTTCATTATGAAACAAAATGAAATGAAACGCTATGCTTCTCTGGGTCCTAAAGGACCAAAATGGCAGGGGAACTTCCTCAAGCAATTTTAGGTAACCCCGTGAAATTTGGAAAGGTTTGGGGATCAGAGAGCTGAGTTATGAAGCTGCAAAGGGTGTGCCCCTAGGGGGGGAAAATCTTTTCATTGGTATCAGAACTTTGGAAGCCAAGCTGTGAGTGAGTGATAGCTCTGCTACAGCTTGGCTTCCAAAATTCCAATTCCAATTAGAAAGATTTTCCCCCCCTAGGGGCACCCCCTTTGGAGCTTCATAACTCAACTGCATGACCCCAAAACCTTTCTAAATTTCGGGGGCTTTCAGGGAAGAGCTTGAGTTCCTGTGCCATTGATTCCTCTATGAATTGTTTTGTTCTAGACGGTGTTGCTTGAAAAAGGAAACAAATCGAATCCTACCATTTTGTTGTGTTGTGTCGTTACAGTTGTGACTGAGAGCCTTTTCACACGACCCCTAAGATCCGCTGGCCACTTAAATTCGGACCAGAGATCTTGGGGGTTTGTCGCTGTTCCTTTGTTCCCACCCCCTCCGCACTCCTGGCTGCTGTCTGCATGAGGGGAGGGAGAAAAAAATAAAGAAAAAATGCAGACTTACCTCCGTTCTGCCATCTCGCTCTATTCCCAGCAGCATTCAGATCTCTTAAAGGGGCGGGGGGCAAAAAACCAACAAACAGAAGCGAGGAGAGCCCGGAACTCACTAGGTTACATCCGCAACAGGGATTTTCATCCCCGGAGAGCAGGTACCTGAAAAGTGCTCTGGGATGCGCTTAGGTGGGCATGGTCGCACTTAATTTTCTGTAAACTCCGGAGCTGGTGGGGAAACAATTTTAAGCTCCGGAGCTGGGAGCCATTTGCCACAGAGTTTAAGGGTCGTGTGAAAAGGCTCTGACTCTTCGTGCCTCCATGTCCATGGACTTTTCTTGGCAGGAATACTGGAGTAGCTTTCCAGTTCCTACTCCAGGCTACCTACAGCACCTGGTATTCCATGGTGGTCTCCCACCCAAGTACTAACCAGGGCCCACCCTGCTTAGCTTCCGAAACCAGGCAAGATCAGATGTGCTTAGGTCATCTAGGTAGCTTTGTTAGGTAATGAAATAATTTGTTACCTAACAAAATGATGAAACAGTGTCTCATTTTTCATTTTGTGCCCATCTCTAATTCTCACTCATGACTCAGGCAGAACTTGGGAATTGGTTGGATAGTGCCTGTGCATCTCTATGCTTCCTCCATTCTTATAGACCTTCATGCCTGCAGACCTTATGATGCAGTTCAGAATGAGTCTGTTCTTTTACAGCCTGAATCAAAGTATGGTGCCTCTCTTTCATGTTCTCCTGGCTCTCTAAGGCTTTGGCCAAAATCCTATTGATATTCATATAAAGTGTGCATAAGTTGTCATAGATAATTGTAGGGAAATAATGAGGTTCTGGAGCACATCTTAATTGTGCAGTTGGATGTGACCAAGGCATGCCCTGGCACCTCATTGATTAGCAACAATTAGCCATGGTAAGTCCCAGAACCCTTAGAACAGTGATTCTCAACCTGTGGGTCCCCAGATGTTCCTGGACTGCAACTGCCAGAAATCCTGCCCAGCTCAACTAGTGGTAAAGACTTCTAGGACTTGCAGTCCAGGAACATATCAGGACCCACAAGTTGAGAACCACTGCCTTAGATGAACACCAATCAGATTCTGGGCATTATCTATCAGATCAAACTGTAGCAGACATTTTTAATAAGGCAACTTGATGCTTTATAAATATGCATTACTTTTAATTGTGTGTGACCATCTGATATTAGATCTTGTTTATCTCTCTTTGTTTTTGTTTTAATATTTTTTTACTGTGCCACAAATTTGTTGTTGTTGTTCAGTCATTAAGTCATGTCCAACTCTTTGTGATTCCATGGACCAGAGCATGATAGGCCCTCCTGTCTTCCACTTCCTCCCAGAGATTGGTCAAACCCATGTTGGTTACATCGATCACACCATCCAACCATCTCATTCTCCGCCAACCACTTTTCCTTTTGCCTTCAATCTTTCCCAACATCAGGGACTTTTCCAAGGAGTCCTCTCTTCTCATGAGATACGCCACACATACAATTTGAAAAAATTCAACTTCCAGTCTGATGGAGCAACAATACTAACAAATAACTAAATAAATGTTCTGAAATTGAGATGGTTTGATTTGGATCATGTTCCATTATCTAGATGACATGTAAGTCAGTGTGAGTTTCTCTTCCCTAATCAAAAAATTGTCCCTTCACCATTGGAGCTTCTACTTTATTTAGAATTGTTTGCATTTTCATAGAGAGTCCAGGTGGTGTGATTGCTTCAGCCAATATAATAGGTGACCAAATGTTGCTCTCTCAGCTTCTTAGTTTAATGTGGGGAGAGAGAAACATGGGGAAAAGTATGGGGTTGTCACAGTTTTTCTCAACACCTTTGTCTCCAGCCCCAAGGCTTGGTGGCAGTTCTGATCCACTAGAGCAGCTGGAGACCAAGGAAAAAGGCAAACAAGTAGGATATCATCAGAGAGAAGGAAATTAGTTGTCAGTGCTTGTTTGCAGTTTGTTAAGGTAGCTGTACAGTAGTTGTGCCTTCTGCAAATCTCAACAGCTCCAGTAGCCACCTGTGATACGTTAAAGCAAATTCACCTAGTAATGATTGATGGTACAACTAAACAGCAGGATTTTTTTTTCTGCTGTGTAGTTGTGCCCTCAGTCAACTTAATTTGGAGCAATATGTATGAGATCTGGCTCAAAGCTGAAGAATATAAATAGAGATGGGCACAAACCGAAAAAATGGCTATTCATTTTGGTTTGGTTTGGTTTAGGGTTTGGTTCGCTGGCGACTGGGCCATTTTTAAAGGGGTCCAGTTAATGACAGGTGGGCAGGACCCATCTGAAAATGCTAGGGAGGGCAGCTTGATCCCTGGAACAGCCCTCCCTAGCATTTTCACAGGACTCCTGCTGGGCTGTCAGTTGCTAGACCACTTTAAACCCAGCCCAGTAGGTACCAGGGGGACCCCTGGTACAGACTGGGCCAGGTTTAAAGTGGTTCAGCAATTGACAGCTTGGCAGGAGTCCTCAGAAAATGGGTGATAAGCTGCAACTTCCCTCCCGACCTGTTTTCTGAAGGCTCCTGCCAGGCTGTCAGTCGCTGAACCACTTTAAACCTGGCTCAGTCAGTACCAGGGGGAGCCCCTGATACTGAATGGGCCAGGTTTAAAGGGGTCCAGCCATTGACAGCTAGGCAGGAGCTCTCAGAAAATGGTGGAGGAAAGGGTGGGCTTTTTAAATCCTTTTGCTGCCAAAGCCAGCACTACAGCTGATCAGTGGCACTAGCTTCTGGCAGGAAAAAAGCCTGTGGTTTCCCCACACCAATGACAATGAAAACCTTTCCCATTGCTTCAATGCATTCCTATGGGAAAACAAAAAACAAAACCAAAAATTTGGAAATTTCCGTTTCGTTTCATTTTTCTTTGATGGGTCAGTTCATTATTCATTTTGTTAGGTAACAAACTGAATAACGAATAACAAAACAGATTAAAAATTCATTTTGTGCCCATCTCTAAATAAAAAGGCATCTACTACACAAACTCCTGAAGCTAGCCATTTGAAATCTGCAGGTTAAGAACATAAGAACATAAGAACATAAGAACATAAGAAGAGCCATGCTGGATCAGGCCAAAGGCCCATCTAGTCCAGCTTCCTGTATCTCACAGCGGCTCCACCAGATGCGTTTGGGAGCGCATGAGACTGTCTCCTGATACCACTCCCCTGCATCTGGCGCTTGAAGTACCCTGGTTTTAAGCCTGGAGATTACACATCTCCATCATGGTTTGTAACCTGCGATGGACTTTTCCTCCAGGAATCTGTCCAATCCCCTTTTGAAGGCATCCAGGCCAGATGCCATCACCACATCCTGTGACTTTCCTCTTCAGAGTTTGTTATGTCTCCATGCTGGAATGCAAATTTGATTTGACTTGATGGCTTTATAGGCCCCTTCCAACTTCACTAGTTTCAGATTCTATGAAATTCTATGTCTATCGGCACAATAAAACAACAAAAACACCATGCTGTCCCCACTCTGAGCAGTAGGTCAGTGTCCAGTGTACAAATAAATCCTGATCCAGGACACAAATAGGATAGGATAGATCACAGCATAGATGAACAAGAGATATATGCTCCAGACTGCAGTTTTTTAAATGCTGCTCTTATTGATTGATAATTTTAATAATGTTTTGTTCATATTTTTCATAACCACTATGCCTTAATATGCCAAAGTCTGACAGGGTAGCGAGTTACCATGAGTCCACATGATGAGAATGCATTCCTTCTTTTATTTACATAATTTCCCCAAGGTAATCACTTCTTATAAGTTATGTTTCAGCATTATATCAAGGGAGTATGAAATATATTCTCTGTTTCATGTATAAATAATGTTTCTAAGAATTAAGTTGATGTGAGTTAATGAACTTCTGAAGTACGGTTATAGGAATACCTTGGCTGACACACACTAAAGGACCACATCAGTAGAAAATACATCTTCCAAAGCCAGGAGGTTTGCTGTGCAGTGAAACCTGGAAAGGATTCTAAGAGTCAGTTCACTAATCAGTTTCATGCAGTCAATATTTATTGCCTTTGATGTGCTGTATACCTTGGCCTGTTGAGATGCGTTAGACCATAAAACACTTAGAACAGTGTCTGGTGGGATATCCTAGGCTTAAATTAATTGCTTTTTGATTGCCAACTGTGCCACAATAATAAGAATGGATGATGCCACAAAATTAAGAGGGCAGTTCCAGACAGAAAATAACAAGGGAAAGTCAAGCCTACTGCCAAAAATCATTATTACGATAAAAGTATTAGACTTTTTCCGAGGCTGCAAGAATTCATTCTGGCGTCTTATGTAATCCAGTAGTTGTGTAGTTCTCTTAAGACTTTGCCATTTTTCTGATGGTCACACACTTGTTTCCACATAACTGTACACCCAAAATTCGTAAAGCTTGCCTGTTCATATGCCCTTCAGATGTAGTAGCAATGGTTTACCAATCAAAATGTCAAAGTCTTTCTTCATCTAGCATAGCTGCAGAGGCCAAAGCCAAATGAAAAAAAAAGTTGCCCAATCTCATAGAGGTGCCTAAATTTATCAGTGTTTCAATTTTTCTGATCTAAGCAACACGCTAAGCATATATCCCATTATCCAGTGAGTGTTTTGTGCATACAAACTTGGAGCAATGACTATGTCTTTCAGTAGAGGAGACTATTTAGTAACTACAAAGCCTCTCCTTCTGTTTAATTTTGTAGGTACATTGGTGTTCTTCAAAAATCAGATCATAGTGCACTTTAGGGTGCATTGTGACATGATGCAGTAGTGGTACAGCTCTGGATCATAGCCAGGGTGCGTATCACCACCTGGAAAGGCTAAGATAGTAATTAGAGGAGGCAGAGATTTTTCTGCTTGATTATAGGACTCCCTTCTAAAGGGAGTAAGGCTGGCTGTTGTCTTTGATTTTCAGACATGCATTCAAAAGTGTATTATTCCAATAAGTCTTTGATTTGGGGGTTATGTTTTTAAAGAAAGTTTCGTCCCAGTCAGCTCCTATGTTTGTTATATCATGTATATCTTTTGTGGTCTCAGAACCTGTGCACATTCACGTGTCTTACTGTTTGAGTCAGATTGGCCCATTCTTTTTTTCTGGCACCCACCATAGATATTGCTGGGTTGGACCAATTGGCCCCAAACCCACACCTTTTTGATCTCCTGTCAGGATGTGTGTCTTCTATTTTGATACTGGAGGGCAATATATTTCTTTCCCTGTTTGTGTATTACTGATTGAAACCATGGCTGTGGATGGAGTCTCATTTGGCAATACACACAGAGGAAAAATGTTTTTTTAATTTAATCATCATCATGTCAAGTGATAATCTAGCAGATGTAAAATAATAATAATAATAATAATAATAATAATAATAATAATAATAATAA
>JAHTLZ010000129.1:29297968-29308216 GCA_023846285.1 Phrynocephalus versicolor | reverse complement strand
GGGACCCACAGGTTGAGAACCACTGGCCTAACCAGACCACCTTATCACACTGTTGTGGCGCTCCTCATAGTCTCTTGAGGGATTTTTTTAAAAAAAAAACTAAAGCTGTCAGTTGTTTCCAAGTTTCACACGGACAATACAAACAGCCCCAGGAGTAGCTGCACATGCCAGCAATGAAGAGAGCTTCAAAGCCCAAATAAGGTCTGACAAGTGAGATGGCTTTGCTAATCTACCCCAAGCCGTCTTATTGCTGTCCATATCTCAGCGTAGCTGTGATGAATGCCTGAGAGGATGGACATGCCCCAACAAAGCTTAGCTTTGGTCTCCAAACAGAGTCAAAATGAATCGGGCAGAAACACGCTTTGAGACCATGTCCTTTTGCCCCCCACCCCACCCCTCCTTTCCCTCTTGAATATGATAATGACTCCAAGATGTGGGAAACAAATCTGAACAGCAAGCAGATGAATATGGGAACACACTCAGAGGAAATATTGCTGCCAACAGGTGCTTAACATTAGGAAGCGTTATCAGTAACAAGGGGCGGAAGTACCACACACATACAAAACTCCTGCTGAAACATTCTTACTCAGAATTTAAGCCATGAGTTGTACAATGTGTGGTAACGAGCGAGTTCTTAGCAACCTTTTCAGCCTGCTGTTGTCACTGGCTGGGAGAAATATTGTCCATCTCTTTCTATTGTTTGCAGTTTGGATACTTACTTTTGTGAGAGTAGAACCCCAATCACCCCGGCCAATTACTTTTCCCAGCCCTACTGTTATTTTTCTGATGTGCTCCCCCCCCACCCCATTAGTAAATAAGGCTTCCCCTCTCTATATATCAGAGAAAAATTACACTTAATTATAATCAGGGAGATAGAGGAGGTCAAACTGACTTTCTCAAAACCTGAGAATAATGTGTTAGATTTAGCATCTTAGAGTTAAAATCATTACTTTCATGCAAAGCAGGGGACAAGCAAACAGATGCTTGTGATTTTATTAAAAATACCATGCCTGGAAAAGGACTATTAAGGCGTTTCTTTCAACATTCCTTTTGAAAAGTCAGATTCCTCCATATGCTTGTCATTCTGCAGCCAACCTCTATACAGAACCAACTGCTCTTTTCCCCTGCCTAGTAGTTTAATAAGGAATATAATTATCTATTTGCTTTAAAAGATTTGGCCTTTTGGCTTCTCACTGCAGCGCTTTCTTCCTTTTGGGGGGTTTCAGATAGAAAATCCAGCTTTTTTTAAAAAAAAAAAACCTTCCTTCCATTGAGCCTGTCAAGCACAGTTAAAATGTTAATCCAGTTATTTTGGGCCTCTGGTTTATGACCCATTTGCAGCTAGATCATTTTGGACATGACTTGATGGCAAGCCTCCTCCATAGGAGTCAAGCAGTAGAGTGAGGAGGAGGGAGTGAACCGATCAGACAACAATCGCCTTTTGGATTTCCAATGGTGGGAATTTCATAAGTAATGTTCAGATGTGTCCAACGGTAGGTATGGACGGAGAGAGGATTCAATTCATCGTTTTGCTCATTTCCCCATATGTTCACTTCTATATCTGTTCCATCCTATACTTGCATGGACCTGCAATTTTTTTAAAAAAAAAAATCTGCTTAAAATTCTACTTGGACATTCACATTTTAAATATTGTGTCTCAGAACAGACTTCCCTAAACATTTAAAAACCAAACCTTTCTGCCCTGTGCACTGAGATAATTTAAAGCTTCACTAAGCATCCCTGTTCCGGGAGTTCTATGTGTCCTCAGTAGAATGTTTTTGATGTGCCCAGTCTTCCCTGGATTCCCTTTCGTTCTAGCAAAAAAAAAAACGGGGGGGGGGGTAATTGTATCTTCTGACCGTCTCCAGAAATTGAGATTCAGCACTGGAGCAGGTCAAATGATCACAAGTGAGCCAATGGCGGCTCTCCTTCCACCTCCCTGCTGGGTGATTGTCTGGAACATTTCCTCTCAGGCAGCCTCCATAGCAGAGGGAGGAGTGAGGAATAGCGGTCTCCCTTGCACCAGCCAGGAACATGCAGGTAAGGGTTTTATTTTTCTTTATATTTATATTTTTATTTAATTTGTTTTCAACATTCTTATTTTTTCAAACCATTTCTAGTCATGGGGGAGCTAGTCAGGTGTGTATAGGGCTAAAAATTGCACTTTATTATTGTCACATTAAAAATACTTAGTAAAATCCAGTTGTTAGTCCCAAGCAGAGCAGATGCCACAGCCAGGTACCTAAACCATGGTGTGGCTGTGGACTTCTAGCCAACTTATTTTGTGAGTTTTGGCATTTTGTGTGTACAGTATGTGGTCTATGGGACCCCAGAATCAATAATCTGCTTTTCCATTTTTTCTTGTGGACAATTTGCTTTGATATAAGAGTGTTTTAGTTTTCAAGCATGTTTCCCAAATGAATTATGCTTGTAAACCAAGGTATTACTGTATACAAATCCTCAGGACTGTTCAGATTTGGACTGGGTCTGCTTTGAGGCAGGTGACTCCATTCAGGCATTTCACAAATTGTTCCACATCTGTCCAGTTTGGCTCTGGGTTCTTCTGAATTCAACATATACCTTGACATCTACTTTCTGATCCACAGATTCATTGGGGAATTGAAGATCAGATCAGTTCATGTGAGAACAATTCCCTCAATTAATCCTGTCACCTAGTTCTAAAAGGTCTTCACAAGTAAACTTAGGTCATGGTCACACCTGGGTCTTGATTCTGATCTTCTGAAGGTCTGACTTTTCCTCTTCGTCCCATCACATGATTTAAATGTGTGACAAGAGTTCCCACTAGAGATGGGCACGACTCAAAAAAATGGTGTTTCATTTGTCGTTTGGTCGTTTAGGGGTCCATTTTGGTTCATTTCCGTTTTCGTGAGTTTTTTGCAAAAAAATTCATTTTCGTTTCGTTACGTAACAAAATGATAAAATGAAAACAAAAACAAAAAATTGCTGTTTCATTACCATTTATCACAATTCAATGTATTTGCCGTAACGAAAACGAAGCGGTCGAGAAAATTTTTCGTGTTTCGGGTCATTTCGTTTCATTTTTGAGTCAAAAATCATTTTTCGTTTCATTATGTAACGAAACAAAAAATGAAAACGAAAATGAAAAATCGCTCATTTCGTGCCCATCTCTAGTTCCCACGTCAAAAGCTGTTTTTTTATTTTATTTTAAAGTGCAGTTCAGCCCCCTTGGCCAGCAGATGGGTCTAGCATTTGAAAAAAACAGACCACTTGGCTGGGGGAAATTAAAACTTGTAGGACCAGATAGAGCTTCCTGTTTCTCTGAAGGTGAAAAGCAACTAAAAAAAAATAGCCCATTGGCCCCAGGAACAGCCAATCGGTGCTATGAGTTTAAAAAGAAGAAGAAGAAACCTGCATTGTCTGCGTGGTCCCACGGCTTCTGCCTCCTTAAAAACTGGATTTCCAAAGCAAGGCAAAAAATTCCCTACCTCTTGGGTGAGTCACAGAAACCTTGCTTAAGGGTCAATACCGGGTTTTCTTTTTTCTTTTTTTCCCCAAAAAGCCCAGTGGCCGTGGGGACGGCATTTTTAGACACAGGTTAAACTGCTTTTAAAGGGACGTGGGACCGTGGCACATGTGGCTGAAATCTTATTTTTGAGCATAGTATATTGCTCTTGAGTAGGCCCATTGAATCAGTAGAGATTTGGTGAGTTAACTTCCCTATAAGTTTTATGGATATATATTGGCCTACTCTAGTTGTGACTTACTACACCGAGCAGCAAAATTCCAGCTCTTATGTAACTGTTATTTCAAAATTCATGAGAGCTTTTCTCTGTGTTATTTTCAGGGATTTAGATACTTCAAGGCAATTCTTCTTATCTTGTAAAAGCCATTCCACGAGCAAGTTATACTGATCTTGGAAGTTTATGTGTGCATTAGCACTAGAGATGGGCACAAAATGAATTTTTTTAGTTTTGTTTTTCATTTTTCATTTAATTCCCTAACAAAATGAAAAATGAACTGCCCCTTCAAATAAAAATGAAATGGAATGAAAAATTTCAGTTTGTTCCATTTCGTTTTTCATTTTAAAAACCCAGTGCTATTCCCCCCAATGCATTGGAGCGGGTGGGGAATGGCATGGGGTTTTGTTGGTGAAACCCTGTGCACCAGCTGATCAGCGCTTGCTTCCATGGCAAAATAAAATGTTTTAAATCCTGCTCCATTCCCCCCAATGTGTCAGATCAGGTGGGGGAGAGCACAGGCTTTTAAAACTATTTTTAGTCCCTGAAGCAAGCTCAGATCAGCTAGTGTGTGAGGCTTGTTTTGGGGGCTAAAAAGAAGTTTTCAAATCATCTGCAGGTGAGGAAAAGCACAGGCTTTAAAAAAAATGTAGTCCCTGAAGTAAGCCCTGCGTGCCAGCTGATCGGTGCTAATAAAAAGTTTTAAAAGCCCATGCTTCCCCCCACCTCTGAAACACATAAAACAAAAGTTAAAAACATAAATCTGGAAGTTGAGTCATGGCTACTGAACTTCTTTTTTTGACAGATAGAAACGTTTTGCTGCTCATCCAAACAGCTTCATCAGTCTGAATACAGGTAGTGAGAGTCCTCCATCTTATAGTCAACTTTGATCTCTTATCACCCAGATCTGAATTAGGCTCATAAGATGAACAATGGCCTGAATAGGCTTGTTAGGTAGACAGTAGTATCCATAGCCTTAAGGTGAACAATGGCCTAAGGTGCTGAAACCTATCAAGAATGGGTCGTTAGCTATGGCCTTGGTGGTGAAGGCTTTTTGATTTGCCTGGGTACTTTGGAAAGCACACCCTGATAAGCAGCAGATAGACTATGCCTGAGGCTGCCACCTCTGTGGAGGGAGGGGGGTTCAATGCTCACATGAATGGCTTCCCTTACTCCTCTCTCTTCTTTGTCTAATATGTGTACATCCTCATCTTTGAAAGAGTGCCCTTTTTTCTTCAAATTGAGGTGTACTGCTGATTCTGGTCTTGAGCTGTTACCCCTCCTATGTTGCACCATCCTTCTGTTTAATGGCTGTTTAATTTCTCCAATGTAGAGGTCTGAACACTCCTCACTGTATTGGACCACATATACTATATTGCTCCTTTTATGTTTTGGTATTGGATCCTTTGGGTGGACAGGTCTCTGTCTTAGTGTGTTTGTGGGTTTGAAATAAACAAGGATGTGGTGTTTGCCAAAAACCCTTTTAAGCTTCTCAGACAGTCCAGCTATGTAAGGAATGACCAGGTTCTTCCATCGGGTCTGGGTCTCAAACTGATCCCTTGTTCTTCTGGGATGGCCCATTGCTTTGTTGAAGGCCCACTTTGGATATCCACAGGCCTTAAGTGCTGTCTTCATAAAAACATAAAAAACACATAAACACATACACAGTAGTTACATAAAACACAAAAAAAATGAAAAATGAAACAAAACAAAACAAAACAAAGAGAAATATTTTTTTAAAAAATCACTTCAAATGAAACAAAATAAAACAAAGATAAACAAAATGAAAAATGGAACGAAACACCATTTTGGCATTTCTTGCCCATCTCTAGTTAGCACATATTCAAATGCTTCTCTTTTTTAAAATGCACTGATAGGCACACAACTTACCACATCCTCCATTGGGGCTCTAGCTTATGTTATTTTTTTCTGTCATCCTTGTTGTTCCCTTCAGAATCTTTTCCTAAAGGAGAAAGACATTGCTGCTGAGGCCTTTTAAATGGATTTACAAACAATTTTTGGTTAATATCTGAGGGTGTTTCTTTAGAACAGGACTGTCCAACTTTGAACAGGCTGAGGTCTACTTTTTCTGGTCCAAAGTGCCTGAGGGCTACTACATGAAAACTAAGGTTAAAATTGCTTCAAATTAAATTCAAAGGAGGCAATTCCCTTACTGAGTCAGAAAACATGGCCACTGCCATTCTCGCTTCTGTATAACAAGCGAGCCGTTCACCTTGGGGCCCAGGTCTTCCTCCCCCCCCATAGCCTCCCCCATAGCCAAATTTGACATGTAGCCTTGCGCAATCTTACTAACCCTATTCCTTCCTTCCTTCCTTCCTTCCTTCCTTCCTTCCTTCCTTCCTTCCTTCCTTCCTTCCTTCCTTCCTTCCTTCCTTCCTCCCTCCCTCCCTCCCTCCCTCCCTCATCATCTCCCTCCTTTCTTTTCTTTATTTCTTTTCTCCCTCCTTCCATTTCTTTCTTTCTTCCTCCCTCCACCTTTCCTTCCTTTCTTCCATTCTTTTTCTTTCTTCCCTCCCATTCTTCCTTCCTTCCTCCCTCCCTCCCTCAGCCCTGCTCTCACTTCTTTCTTTCTTTCTTTCTTTCTTTCTTTCTTTCTTTCTTTCTTTCTCCCTCCCTCCCTCCCTCCCCCTCCCTCCTCCATTGAAGACAGATGTGGAACAAGTGGGAATGTTCGCAGTCTCACCTCCACATTTTTTTACTTTTTTAAAAGAGTATTTTTACCCTGCCTTTCTCCTTGGAAAAGCCTGTTGAAGTTTCCTGAGACTTTTCATCAGTAGTCTCACATAGAGCACATTACAGTAGTCTAGCCCAGACGTCACTAGAGCATGTGTTACTGTTGGCAGAGCTGGTTTCTCAAGAAAGGGGCGTAACTTGCGTACTAGTCTTAATTGTGCAATGCGCTCCTGGCCACAGATGTTACCTGGGCATCCATGCTCAAGGATGAGTCCAAGAGCACCCCCAATCTGTGTACCTGATTTTTCAATTTGAGGGTGACCCCATTCAGTACAGGTTGTATCCCTATCCCTTGTTCTCCCTTTCGACAGACCAGGAGCAATTCTGTCTTATCTGGGTTTAGTTTCATTTTGTTCATCCTCATCCAGTTCATTACTGCAGCTAAACACACATGTAAAGATGAGATAGTAGCTCCCTTAAAGTCTGGATGTGCCAAGATCTAGAGCTGGGTATCATCGGCATACTGATGGCACCTAACTCCCAAAGACCTGATAATCTCCCCCAGTGGTTTTATATAGATGTTGAATAACATAGGAGACAGAACAGAACCCTGGGGAACTCCACAGGTCAGCGGTCATGGTGTCAAACATGAATCACCTAACACCACTTTCTGTGTTCTATCCTGCAGGAAGAACCAGGGCCACTTTAATGCAGTACCCCCAATCTCCATTTCAGAGAGACGAGTCAGGAGGATGCCATGGTCTATAGTGTCAAAAGCAGCTGAGAGGTCTAGCAAAATCAAAAGCAACCCTATGAATTTCCTTGCATAAGTCATCTACCAATTGAACCAGTGCCGTCTCAGTCCCATAGCCAGGCCTGAAGACAGATTGAAATGGATCCTAGTAGTTTATCTCACCCAGAAACCTCTGGAGCTATGAGGCCACAACCCGCTCTAGGACTTCCCCTAAAAATGGGATATTTGTCACTGGTTGGTAATTGTTCAGTATCAATGGGTCTAAGGAGGACTTTTTTAACAGAAGTTTTGCTATTGCATCCTTTAAGCATGCTAGGATCCTGCCCTGTTGTAAGGAGGCATTCACTACTCTTCCTAACCAATCTGCCATACTTTCTTTGGCAGCTTTTATGATCCACAAGGAATGGACATGTGGTGGCCCTAACCTCCCCAAGGGTCTTGACCACATCATCCAGCTGTAGGAGCTGAAAGTCAACCATTAATACAGAACAAGGAGGGCGGGGAGTTTTATTTACAGACTCTAGATCAATATTGACAGTATGTATTAAGACTCTGTGTATGGATGTTTGCACAAAGCAAAAGTGGCAAACTACATTCAACAGGAATGTACCTTACCTATAAATCTTAAGATATCAAACAGCTCAGTTCTCTCCAGAAATAGATTGAATGTTCTCTGGGTGTATACCCTTTACCCTTTTAGAATACATATATGAGCAATTTATTCCATTAAAATCATTAGACTTTTTCAGGCCTTTCGAGATTTTAATTTCAGACATCAATTTATCATTAATGGCCATATGCCATAAGTCCCTATACCATTCCTCCAATGATATTTGGTTGTTAAATTTCCAATACTTAGCAAAAATCAACCTTGCCATCGTTATCATTATAATTGCTATTTCCACCTCTTCTTTCTTCAATTATGCATCCACAACCATATTTAACAATGTCATTTGTGGGGACATTTAAATCCTTTTCTCTGATATTTCTTGTATTTCTTTAAAAAACCAGTGTCCATTACATTTTCCTTATCTCACACAGCCACCACATATGTAAACATGTCCCTTTTTCTTTTTAAACCTCTAGCATACTTTTTCTTTTTAAACCTCTAGCATATTTATTATATTTAACTTTGCAAGTGTTATATACCATCTCCAATATGCTTTATAACAATTTTCTTTTACTCTCATTGGCATATTTTTTTTGTTCTTTTATTCCACATTTTCCTCCATTTTTCCTCTTTTATTTCTTTAATATCTTCTTGCCATATCTCTTTAAACTTGTTTATTTTGTATTCCTCCTGAATTAATAACTAATATATCTCACTTACTATGCCTTTTTTCTGCTCTTTATTCTGTATCTTATTATTTCTATCTAAATCCCGAGTGGGTGGTGGGTAGCACTGGATTGGTTTTTGTTATACTTGTTTGGGATTAGATTAATGTTTTTCTTTTTTATCCTTTTTGCATAATATCTTATGTTTTGTATTGTGTGTGTGTGTGTGTGTGTGCGCACACACACACACACACACACACACACACACACACACACACAACTACCTTAAGGAATGTACCTTAAATTGTGATTTAGTGATCCTAGTTTGTCCGAATGAATAGGAACAGAAAAGTAGCATGTTATTGATTCCAGTTTAATTAATCTAATGTAATTGTTTGTTTTCTGCATGTCCTCACAGTACTACAATTGAACACATCCAGCCCAGCAAGGCAATATCTAATTTAACTTCTACAACTTTGAATTTCAAGTCAGTTTCATCTCTGGTAATTCACAGCTTTTGGTAGAAATCTACAGCTTTGAGACCTGTTCTCTGACTGCTCCCATAAAGTGCTTCTCCCATCTTAAAACAAAACAACAACAAAACCAAACAACAACAGCTGTATAGCTGTAGAAACAACAATGCTGAAAAATCTATCTTAAAATAAAATGTATATAATAAAATGTATAAAATAAAGTGTATAAAATAAAACCATGTTTCAAGGTTTCTTATTAGTTAGTGCCTGTGAAACGATGATCAGCCTGAGCACATAGAAAACCTTCCACATTTTTTAAGGACTTTCAAGAATTGCTGGGAGCCAGCACTGGTGTCAGTAAAGATACAAACACAGCATATTAAAGTGAGCAGTAACTTTCAGTAATGTCTTCCAGGGTTGTCTAGTGTAAATCAGAATATTCACGTTTGTGATTTGTCAAGCCACAAGGTATAATATAGATTATGCATTCCCTTCAGCCCAAAGGGAGACACAGCCACCAAGTATGCGAGTTTGGTTGGACCTACTAATGAAAGCAACATACACCTTCTGTTTTTGTTCTTTCCGGTCTGCCCTATTACCATATTCTTTGCTACTTTTAACAGTACATTTGGTGCTCTTTAGTTTCCTCTATCCAATACATATCTTCAGAATATGGCAACTTTGCTCTGACATTTCCACTCCAAATTAAACAGAACCTCTTTTTTTTTAAAGGAACACATTATGTGCAGAGATAAAATACTTTGTACTGGGGGGGGGTCCTTTTCCACTTTCAGTGATCCCTTAGCACTTCTACTTCAGTCAAAGAAAAATGGAGAAAATCTAATCATTAGTATCAGTCCTAGTTATTTAATTGTTAGCAATCTGCTGTAAGTATCCTTTGCACTTTTGGATAATAGAGTTGGGAGGGGGAGGGAAGGAGCTTCCCTCAAAAGATTGTATGCTAATTAGCTATATAAACTAAAGTGTTGGCATTTGTAATCAGATCCAAGCATGTGTGTATAGCCATGAAATAAGGATTCATTAAGTGCTTATTAGGACATTTTGTACAGTTAGGATTGCCTTTAGAAACTTGTGCATGTACATGCGCCTGTGTGCATATGAACACATCTTCATCCACATGCATTTATTTTAATGGAAGCATTTGCTGATTTATCCTTCATCTGAAGCCTTCTGTGCATTATTATCACCCTTTTTCTAAGTATCTTAGAGAGCATCCATCATTCAGAAACTGTCAAATTGCTGATAAAAGCATTACATTTCATTTCTTACATTATATATTTTCTGAAAATGACAGTAGTTAATCTTCAGTTAG
>JAHTLZ010000129.1:29260752-29290536 GCA_023846285.1 Phrynocephalus versicolor | reverse complement strand
ACACACACACACACACACACACACACACACACACACACACACACACAGTATATACCAATTAAGAAAAATTTCCACTGATCAATATTGTGTCTCTGTGTGTGTGCATGTGCAGGTTTGTAGTTGTTATGTGCCATCAGATTGCCTCCATATGGTAACCCTAAGAATGAGTGGGAAAAGTTCAGAATAAATTTATCAGGGGAATCTTAGGGATGTCAAGAGGTATGCCAGCTCATGCTGCCAGAGCTGAACTTGGGTATGAATACAGATTGCCTGGCTTTGTCCAAAATTGTCATTTTTATTTCATTTCATTTTTGCAGTACATTGAGTTTGCACAGGTGGCCCCAAATTAGGATTGCTGCTATTTTGTTGCAGAATTTGAAGCACTGGATGGGGTGTATCCATAGCTTTGCTTTCAGTCATTGCTTCTATCACTGTAGATTGTATCCACGCATGCACAGGTTTTGCTAGACACTGGAGATGTTTTGTGCAAATTGCAGAGATTTGTTGAGAGAGAAATCCTGTTATTTTGGTCTTATGTGGGTGTGTGGGTGTTGCGAATGCAATACATTTTAAGGGACTTAAAAGCATGTTCTTGCACCCCTGCACCACAGAAAACACCTCTGAGGCTAAAAGTGTATTCTCCAGATCTCAGAACCGAATGTGGAGCCTTTTCCCTGTACATTAGATCCCTGGTTACTAATGATCTAATAACGATGTGATAGCAACAAGGCTTTAGTTTCTCCACTGACATAACCCTATCCCAGATTTCGGTTTGTTTTGTTTATTTTGTTTATTTGTTTTTCACTGCTTTTCTGTGTTACAACTACTGTATCGCCATCCCTCATGGAGTACTAATTGCCTGTTAATCGTTAGTTGTATGGCCTAAATGGGAGTTAATGATTGGAACTCTTCATTTCCTGCTTTTGAAACAGGATACCCTTCTGCTAATGAGAGCTGGCAGATAAGCAGCATCTTTCAAATTTTACACTTTGAAAAGAGCAAGCCAGACAAAGAGCCCCGTTATTTGAGCTGGAATTTTTTTAGTACCCTGGAAGGAGCTGAGGATGGAGAGGTCTAGGCTTTTGTTTTGAAAATCTCGTATGATCTGCCGTTTTGCAGTTTGTTATAAGATTCTGTTTTCTTTTGCTATGTTCTGCTTCATTCGCTCTAAATCAAGCAAATACTGCAAAAAGAACATACATCTCTGGTCCTCCCTTGCCCAAGGAGGCAAAACTATCTAGCTGAAATAGTCATCTAACACCTGTAAGACTTTGGCTTTTCTTAAGCTTTCATGTGCATATATCTTCAAGTGCCATGTCCTCGTAGAATGTTAGTGATCAGTAGCCTGAACTGGTTTCTACCTAAAGCTATTCTAAATAGAGCAGCTGTGCTCACTGTGCACCATTGGCTTAAGTTCTTAAGCCAGAATGTTCTTCCATGCCCCAGGCCATGCTTCCCGTCTATTTTTCCTTGAAGGCTAACCTACAGCAGATGGTATTTCTCATTTCACATCATATATCCAAAATATTGCAATTTTCTTCCCTTTGTGGTATTGAGGATTTCTAGCTTTTTATTCATGTGTTGTAATGCAGCCACATTAGTGACTCTGGCTGTCCATGGTATGTTCAGAATTTGTCTGTACTTTCACATTTCAAATGCTTCCAGCTTCATGCATAATGTGTCTGTAAGGGTCCAAGTTTCAACACCATAGAAAAATATACTGAATACATAGGATCAAAGTATTTGAGTATGAAGTCTGATAGCTTAGTCCCTGGTTGTCAAGACTTTCCTCATTTTATGGAAGAAATTTCTAGCTTGTTCAATTCTACAACAAATTTCTCATGAAGGATCCCAAGTATCCTTGACATAGCACCCCAAGTATTTATAAGATGATACTATCTCAATTATATCACTGCTGATCTTGAGAAGGTTCTGTGATGTGCCCTTTCACACACTGGGTTTTCACTCGCTGCCACCACCATATTCACTGGACACTTATATGTATTAGAGAGAAAGAGTCACACCAAGTAATATATTTTTAAAACACAACATGAAACATGTATTAGTTTACAATTAGATGATCAGTATTTGGATAGCTTTAGCCAAAGTTGCATACATGTAATCTTATAATAAAATGTTTCCTTTCTAAACCAGACCCTTCTCAGTGGCAGGTCCCACCTGACCAACTGACAATCTAACTGACTCTCCTCTCAGCTCTAACCCAAACTGAACACCAACTCAAACTCAAACTGAACTCAAACTCAAACTCTCTTGTCCATCACCCATTAGGTTCCATATATAACATTCTTAGCCACTCCCACCTGCTTGCTGATTGGCTAGAGTCATAAATATTCATACTTGTATTAACCCTTTTCGCCACAGGTTCTGTGAACCATTTTGGGTTTTTTTACTGATAATCATCCATTTTGTCTTCTTCACGTTGTCACAATCCCATGGCACTGCTTTCTGCAGCCATAGAATCCAATAACTACTGCAAATCTTCCAGACTTGTTGCAACTTGCAAGCAGGGCAGTATCGTCAGCATATCTTATGTTATTAACAAGAAATTCATTCATCTTCACACCTTGGTTCTTTCCTTCAAGAGCATCCCAGAAAATTATTTCTGAATAGATATTAAAATGTAGAAGTGAGAGAATACATGTTCAGGTGAATGTAGTGATCTGTCCCTGGGCAATAATAAAACTATGGGCAGTTTAAAACTGTTGGTAGCAATTCCAAGCTGCCTACAGTTCTTGTAAGGCTGATACATCTCTGTACTGTCAAGCAGCATGCTAGATGTCTCAAGTTCCAGGGTAATTAGAAGTTTAACAATAGATTTACTGATTTGCATGGACGTAACATTTAGAATCACACATAGGTCTCTTGTTCTTATAGGGCCTTTTCACACGACCCCTAAAATCCGCTGGCCACTTAAATTCGGACCAGAGATCTTAGGGGTTCGTTGCTCTTCCTTCCTCCCCACCACTCCGCACTTCCCTGCTCCTGTCTGCGTGAGGGGAGGGAGGAAGAAAGAGAGGAAAAAATGCAGCTCACCTCGGAAGCTTCCCGGAGCTCCATCGTGTTGATTCTTTCTCTTCTGTTTGCTTTTTTTCCCTCCCGCCCCTTCTCTTAAAGGGGCGGGAGGCAAAAAAACCACAAACAGAAGTCAGGAGAGCCCCGCGCTGACCAGATTAAATTCGGACCTGGGGATTTTCACCCTCCTCGAGCAGGTACAAGAAAAGTGCGCTGGGACGCGCTTAGGTGGGCGGGGTCGCACTTAATTTCCTGCAAACTCCGGAGCTGGTGGGGAAACACTTGTAAGCTCCGGAGCTTGCAGCCATTTGCTGCGGAGTTTAGGGGTCATGTACAAAGGCTCATAGTTCCACTCTGTTCTCTGTGCGATCTGTTCTGTAAGATATAAAGGCATGAGATGCTGTGAAAGATAAGCATGGCTCAAATACTCAGGGGATCTGAATGAGATAAGGCTCCGTGTTTCCTTCATCCCTGGCTTCCATTTTTCTTGATCAGATTCTACCACTTCTTTCCTTCATCCACCATCTGGGTATTGCTACTGTTTTTAACCTCCAAGCATTCCATCTCTCTCCACCTCAGTTTTGACCATGTCCCGTGTTTCACACAAGCTCCTCTCATCATTTACAAAGATTTCCTCATGGATGTTTTCTTTCTCTTACCTATATTCCATTCCCTGATTACTTCCTTCTCCTCTAGAGAAGTGGGACATCTTGAGCTTGTAATTTGGTTATTGTCTGATGTGGGCTAGGTTGCTGCATTAGATGAGTATGGAATGAAAACAGAACAGCCAACATCTGCTTGTCCTCTGGACACCAAAGTTCACTGAGGTATGTATCAGTTGCTAGTTTCTTTCACTACAAGTGATACCTAGAGGATTGATGGTTCCATTCCTTGAAATGATTGCAGGGCAAAAATGTGTGAGGATATTTGGAAATTTTGGTCTCAGATTAGATGTTAAGGGAAATGTCTATTTCCCGTGCTTAACATGTCCTCCCTCCAGCAAGTTGGGACTTCCTCAAAGATGTGTGCTTCGGCAATCAAACTTGGAATGTAAACTCATGCTTACTACACAATAATCCATCGTAAAAGAAAATATAGCAAGCTACAAAGAGGAAGAGACATACATGACATGAAAAGCCTGGAAAGGATTGCCCAAGGTCAGAATTGAAACCACCACCACCACAACCACCACTACCTCATGTGAATTAACAAGGATATCTCTTTTTGTCTTTCATTCTTCGTGGACATAAAGATTCTACATAGTCCAAATGTTCTATCTAATACACATTAGAGTGATAGCTAAATACGGTTGTTAGAGAAATGGGAAATAGGTATATAAGCAGCGGCAAACCTTTGGAATCAGAAAAACTCCACCTGCATAAATCTGATTCCGTATTCTTATTACCACTGTCCAATGCTCAATTACTGCACTGTAATGTCTCCAAGGCAACACCAGTTCAGGCAGGAATGAAGGACTATAAAGATGAACATCTCCTACACAAACATCTCCCTGGTTTAAAAGACACAAAGCCTACTACAGCAGTTAAGGGTGCTATGATCATAGGTGCTGCATTCAATCCAATTGTTTTTTCACTCTCACCATATATCAGGAATTTAATAGTATCACACACATACACAAAAGTCAGGCTTGGGAAAAGCAATATATAAGTTAGTTTTCCTTTAAAGATACTCATACCCTAACTACGTATCTGTTGCTTCCAATAAAATGCCCATGCCCGCCACTTGCATCTGTAATTAAATAATCCTGTATTTGCACTTTTTTTCCCAATTAGCTGCTCACTCAACTTTTTTCATTGTGCCTTGGTCCTTCTGGCAGAAGGTGCAGCCTCTCTGCTATCTGGGCAGAACAAATTGATGGGTCAGCTCTCTGCATGCAGGCCTCTCTCTCTCTCTCTCTCTCTTTTTAAAGCCTTTTTGCATGACAAGCCATGACATGCTATAAAATGTTTTTGGCAACTTAGAACCATGCTGACTGCTGTTTACCAAGACACGTTCTAGACACATTTTAAGGAGAGTCGCTGACTGAAGAGGCTGTTGTTTTTTCTGCTTTGCTGGGAACCTTTTGTTTTCTAGTGGCATTGCCTGTAGAAACAAAATGAAACAAAAAGTATTTTTGTTTCATTTACAAAAAGGCAAAGACCCTTTCCTGAAAGGGCTGTTCTCTGGTACCACAGACTACGTCCTTTCTTCTTTTTTGTCATGGCTGTTTATGATAGCTGCATGTTTGACAGCTGCAACATGGTTCATTTTTATTACAGTGGGACTCCTATATCCACCGGATCTCTGGTTGCAGTTTCATTTATCTGTGGGTCTGAAAATATTAAAAATAGAGATGGGCACCAAATGAAAGATTAAACACTGTTTCACAAAACTAAACTAAAGAAACTATTTCGGCCTGAACCGGACTGCTTTCTTTTTTGGTTCAGAAACCAAACCGGGGGAGCTTCCTTGGACTCCTCTCTGGAAGCTCCCCAAATTTGAAGCGGTTTGGGGTTCAATGTTTCCAATGGCAAGAGGGAAAGTGATGGGCTACAGCGAGATCCATCGGCTGGAGTAAAGCTATGCCCCCCTCACCACCACCACCCAGCTGGTTTTGACAGCTTGGGCTGTGGGGAATGGGAGCCATGACTTTACTCCAGCTTCTGGGTCTCGCTGCAGCCCGTTGCCTGAAGCAAGATCTGTCAGCTGGAATAAAGCTGCAGCCCTCCCTCCCCACAGCCCGAGCTGTCAAAACCAACTGGGTGGCAGTGGTGAGGGGAGAGCACAGCTTTACTCCAGCCAGTGGATCTTGCATCAGGCAACGGGCTACAGCGTTATCCAGCAGCTGGAGTAAAGCCTCAGGCCCCCCTCCCCACAGCCTGAGCTGTCAAAACCAACTGGGTGGCAGTGGCGAAGGGCCTTCACAGCTTTACTCCAGCTGACAGATCTCACTGCAGCCCACTACCTTTCCTCTTACCATCAGAAACACTGAAACCCAAACTGCTCCAAATTTGGGGATCTTCCAGGGAAGAGTCCAAGGAAGCTCAACCACATCCTTTGTTTAACAAAACAATATTACAGTAAAGAAAGGCTTATTTCTGAATAAGCTTCCCGCATATTCCATTCCAGTATATCTTTTGGTCTTTTCCTTCATCTCTCCATCAACACTCATTTCACCCACTAGTTTTGTTTCCCTTTTCTGCCTTTGCTGCCATTAGGCTGATAGGAGAGCTGCAATGAGAACCAAGGGTAGCTCCTGTTAAAACAGGAGTGTCCCCTCAAATTTCAGGGTGCAAAATTGCCCTGTCACAGTCCACAAGCTACCTTGATTAGCTGTGCTAGTTTATTATAGGTTAAATGACAGACTCTTGTGTCACTATCATTATTATTTATATATACATATTTATATTTGTTATACATATTTCTTATTTGTTTATGTACTTATTTATTTTCATTTCATTGTGTGTTCTGTGCTCAAATATTACACAGATTAGGGCTGGCCAGTCCCGAGTTCTTTTTGGAGACACTATGATCATTTTTGTGTGTTTTCAGTTCTCCAGAAGAACCCTGTTGAATGGGGAAATGGCAAGGCCCTGTGAAAGACTGCATCATTCAGGCAGGGTCAAATGGCTTCTAGTCAGGCAGCAGTAATTGCAGAGCTGGGCACACTGTCTCAGTTTTAGCATGTCCCTTCCCGTCCCCCATCTGCAAGCTGCAGATACCATAAGGCAGTCCTTAGAAATGGAGGGACTGATGAGGCATTTCCCACTCTTTCTAAATCTGTGAAGTAAGCAAGGCTGAGAGTGTGTGCCTCACTCATCATCACCCAGTGAAAGCTTCACACGCTTTGCAGGCAATATGGTCTGGACCCCTTGTCAGACACTGAGGGAGCAAAATACACTCCAAATAAACCTTATGCCCAGTGGAATCTGAAAACCTTTAAGACACCTGAAGAACCCCCCCCCCTTTTTTTTTTTTGGTTTGGTTTGGTTTTGGTGCCTCTGTTGGTAGTTACTTCTGTGCCTCATACTGATGCCCAAGGATGCAACTAGTCCTAAACAGCAAATTCCTGCCCATACTTATGCAGTGTCCTTTGTAGAAGTGTAAATCCACCAATGGGATTCTGGCCTTTATACGGCCTGCACGTGGTAATTTTGACATTTAAAGGTTCGTAGCACAAATGCCCTAGCTCTTATCTGTCTTAATAATGTTTGGGCCACTGCTCAGAATGGCAGTGATGAAGGTTTTTCCATCTGTGGGAAGCCTACATAAAGTGCATCATTAGATCTCGCCAGAAAGGGACAGAAATATGTGACAGGTTCTGTTCAAAATCTGGAGAAAATTGGGTCATTATGTCAAACTTCAGCACCATTTAACTTGCAGCTTTTATTACAGCAGTGAGAAATTTGGCATGTTTGTAGATTCTGTCAGATCCTGCCTACCAAGTTTCGGGCTATTTATTCAAGAGGTGTCATTTTGACATGTAATCACATTTTAAGATTACGGTGATAAGAAATTTTTCAAGGGGGGGGCTGCCTTATTGTCCTTCAATAAATCTATAAAAATGTTAATTATTGACAGGGTTTCTTTCAAGTGACTTGTCTATTGGCCTTAGGGAAATTCAATTTCAGCCATCCCCCCCCCCATTTTATCATGCAAGAATCAATTTGTTTTGTGCAAACCAAGTATCCCCCTTTCCAGACAAGTATCTCCCTTAAACCTTTGATTTCCATCTTGCATAATCAGTAGCAGGACACTCTCATCCCCAGTCGTTGCTGGTCTGCTCTTGCCATTCCACTCCTAGTATTTTTGACAATCCTTCGTGTTATATTCAGAAGAGTATTACATTTAGTTCAATGGGCCCTACTGTCTGTTGAGTTCCTGTGAGAATGCCACCTTAGAGAGATTATATTCCAAAAATATCATCAGGGGACTCAGAAGACTCTTTTCTTCAAGAGGCACACGTTTCTTTCCATTCCCTTTGTCTAGTACTCAAAGTTCCATGACGAAACCAAGGGTATAAGGGGCAGATAGATGATGCATGCCTCTTTTCCAGTGCAGAATCAACTAGCTCCTATTAAGCCAAACCTGGCCTTTGAACAAGTATGCCTTGAATCTAAAATCAGAAACAAACAGAGTAGCATAAGTGGCTTTTATCATAGGATTTGCCAGCAATGCCCGCAGTCAAGGCAAGGCTGTCACTGTCTAGCCCCTGCTAAACATATCTCTTGTGAAACTAGTTCCAGGCTGATATTTCAGTACTCTAAACAGGCAAGCAAGCATCCACTGGGTGATTCAGATATGCTTTGAGGGCGGAAAACCCTGTCTGAGAGCCACTATCCGTAGGAAAGTGATCGCGCAACATGTTGTGACAGCCAAAGCATTTCTGGCATCATAGAGAAGGAGATTATTGTCTTGTGTACATCCTTGACACAACCACACTGTGAATATTGTTATCAGTTCTAGACACTGGATTGCTAGAAATCTATTGGGACATTGCAGGGAGTTCAAAGAAGAACAGGATCAATTATTTGGGACCTGGAGACTGCCTGTCTAGGCGATAAGCCCAAACATGAGAATACTTGTCAGATATCCAAAGAAGGCAAACATAGGAGGATTAACAAAGGGTAAGGATAGGAATATAAACAATATGAACAAGTTGAAAATAGATGTTACTTTTTAAACCACATGCAAGTCAATAAACAAATGGGAATAAAACTCACTAGTTTGGAGAGTGCTAATAAAAACATATAGTAGTAGTTGTAGATCTTTATTTCAGTCACTGACCAGACAAAATACAAAATACAAAATATATTCCACATTAGAGATGGGCACGGAATGAACATTTTTTAGTTTCCGTTACCATTTGTCGTTTCCGTTACGTAATAAAACGACAAACGAAAATTGTGATGAAAATGAAACGAAACAAACAGAACCACGGAAATTGTGGTTGTTACGTTTCGTTTCTGTTAATGGCGATGCACAATGAAATGAAAAAATGAAAAACGGTAATGAATTTTTTCAAAAAAATTCATGACAAATGGAAACAAACTGAAACAGACCTCTCAACAACAAACGAAAAACCGAAATGCCATTTTTTTTGTTTTGTGCCCATCTCTATTCTACATAAAACCAAAATAAAAGCATATAACTAGCAATAAAAGAATGCACACAAGAACAAAGATAACACAATAGCATAACCTTTACACCAAAGCCAGAGCAGGTAAAAAAGGTGTGTCCAAACTTTGGCCCTCCTGATGTTTTGGACCACAACTCCAAAAATTCCAAGCCTGTACTTGTATTCCCAGTGGCAAAGGACTGTGGGAGTTGTGGTCCAAAATATCTGGAGGGCCAAAGTTTGGGTATGCCTGAGGTAAAATCTTCCCAGCCCAGTAGGCCCAATAGCAGTCTAGAATCTGAGCATTTAATCATTGTCTACAGCCTGCCCTTGCCACAGACCACCTCCAACCCATATTATAAGAAGATGTTAGGAAAAATACATAATGGCCATAAATACCATTACCAATCATCTGGCCCCACCACCTGAAGTAGGCAGGGAATAGTGATACCTCATCACTGCAGCATAGAACTTAGCTACTGCCACAGTTACATCCAGCTTTTTATCTGCAAGCAGGTGTAGAACACAAAACTCCCTTGGCCTCCCCTGAGTTTGCTGCAAGATAGATTGAAGAAGAATCCTCCAGATATCCCAATCAAGGGAACACTCCAAGAAGACATGATCAGTACTTTCAATAGTCTCCTCGTCACAAGGGCAAACACGTCTGTCAACTGGCAAACCCTGGTATCTGCCTTCCAGCAATCTGGAGGGCAGAACATTGAATCAAACTAAGGTGAAGGCTCTCCTGAACTTGGGAATGGTTATATTTGATAGGTAGTTGGCCATTATAAAGGAACTATTCCTAACTGTGCTGAGTTTGTCATGGGCAGCTAGATGTTCTTGGAGTTCTACATCCCAGATCATCCTTTTAATGGCAGCCTTGGCATTGCCAAGACCCATGGCCAAAATAGCCTCTAAGGAAAAACCCAGGTGCAGTAAGTTAACAGTTAGGTTCCTCTTCCAAGTTGATTGGAATGTATTCACTAATATTAAGGGTGCCAAGCCTGATGGGGCAAAAATAAGTTTCAGCCAATAGCTGAACATATGGATCAGTGCACGTGCTTTGGTGGAAATTAATCCGGCCTCCAATCGGAGTGTCGCATTAGGGACACACAAAGGTGTTGCAAGAATTTTTGTCGGAAACTTTGTCTGCATCATCTTCAAGGGCTTCAAGTTCGAGGATGCAAACAATTGGGCCCCGTAAAGCATTTGGCCTATAATATTAGCTTTAAAAACTTGAATCACTGATGGCACGTAATCACCACCCTTGGTGTAAAAGAACCTCAGTAGAGCATAGCTCAGTAGTGCAGAGTTGTGCATTAGATGCTACATGGTTCATGTGAGAGCACCATAAGCCTGAGGAATGAAATATCATACGGTACCTTAATATTAAAACATGAATGATAGGAGGAAACCAGTAGGTTGCTTAGGTTAGTCAATCTGCAATCCTGTGGCCACTTTTTTGGGACTATGCCCTATTGAGCTCACAGCCTTCTTTCTACATAGATATCTAAAAGATTGCACTCTTGAGTCATTGGGCTGAATATCCCAAACAGAGCCTGGCTCTCATTTGTCCAGCTACCATTAAGTTCTTCTAGCACAGAGTTTCTATTTGAAATCTCAAAGAGTAAACCTTCTATAGCTGCTCCTGACCGCTCTTCCTCAGCCTCTAGATATATTGGTTATGCTGGTTGAGAGTGATGGATGTTGTGGGTCAAAATATGGGGTAGGCACCAGGTTAGAAAAGGTTGCTGTTGGCCATTTGGAGCTGTAGGAAATTTTCTAGGGGTGGGGGAGACATTCCCTTTCCTTTTACATCTTGCCAATTCTGACACATTTGTTAAACATTTAAGTCTACAAGAGAGAGATATCGCATCCATTCTCTCCTTGCCCTCACCAACTGAATTTTAATTCAAGTAGATTTGTGGATCATTTTTCAGCAGGGCACAGTTTGGAAACTGACACTATATTTTTGGAGCCCATACCTTGACATGTGCCCTTCACAAATGGCTGAACCCTCTTCAAGGCTAAGAAGCTGCTGTAGTCAAACAGAGTATCAATGATTGACTAGAAGCCGATGAACCATTGTGTTTCCTGAAACATTCTTTCAAAGGCATATTGGCAGTAGTCTTTTGCCCACCTGAATGCAGAAAATTATACATTATGGATAATAATTAAGGAGTGCCATGGCTGTATCTCTTAAAAGTTCAAGATTGTAACTTTTCACACAAATGAGCATGACTTTTAAGTTCATGTTGGTTAAGATTTGATGGGATGGTTAGGGGCAGAGATCAGACCACTGCAATGAATTACTGGAGACCTTAGGTAACTAGGTGTTATGTCCTGCTGATGCAAGTATAACAATCAATGATTTGTTCAACTCATTGATTAACTATTTCTGTTGTTCTTAGTTTTTGTGTTTGTTTGAGCTGAAATGATGGTTTGATGTTGTATTCAAATGAAACTGCATGTTGAAGGAAGAGGAAGACTCAATAATGAGTGCAGCCTTAGCCAGGAATTTGATTTATGATGATTTTGGCCTTTCACTCAGCATGAACTTGACATCTGTCATACCAACATCCTAAACATCAGGAGTACGTGCATGTCTATGCCTAATTTCTATTTTTAATGTCTATGCATTAAAGGAATTAGAAATGAACAATGTTTGTCAATAGTCATGGTCCCTCTGTAGTGAGTATGTAGTTTTTAGCTTTTCAGTCTTCATGGCATCAATATGATATATACCATCTTGTGATTAAGTAGGTCACCAATGGGAATACATGTAGGTGTCTGATCCTGATAGACTTCAGTGGAATGGGCTAATTTGTTTGCTAATATCCAGCCTCAAGCAGTTTTGGATTGCAGCCTTTGATGGTGAAATTCGTGTTGTATTGGCTAGGAGTCTCAATACCTCATCAATACTCCACCTTCTGATTGCTTTTGTCTGGCATGTATGCTTCATAATTCTTTAGGCAAGCTTTACACCCACACATAGAAACCACCCCAAATAATCCCAGGGACAATAGGCAGACATGATTAAATGAAGGCAACACTAGTCAACAACTTTGCAACAACTGTTTCCTATCTCTGGCCTGCCATCTTTGGTGAGTGAGTTTCAATTTAACAGAGAGCTCAACATACAATCACAAGTGATAAAGTAGGAGCCATGGAGCCTTATGATGTTTTCATAGCTAGATGAAGTACAGTTACATAAGACATTGCTTTCCAAAATGTCTAGGCTCTTTCCTCAGGCTCATGAGATACATTTTCCCATCTTAAACCAACACATAACATTGTGATTCATGTAATTTAATAGCTGATATGAGGTTGTCTGCATCTAAAATGTTCTGCACGAAGAAACAGAGGCCCAGAGATCATGTCAGTTTACTCTGATAAGAAAAATATTCTTTGTCACTTAAAGTCATTTCCCCCTTCACACACACACACACACACACACACACACACACACACATTTTAGAAATCAGGACATATACTGTATTTTGTAAAATCATATTAAGCAGGCAGTAAAATGGTTTGCTATGTGAACGTGCCAGTGACTACAATGTGGCAACAAATGAGTTGGCCCTTCCTTCCTTTCTCCCTACCCCACATCTTTCCTTTCACAAGCAGGACATGCACTAGACACAAGGCAGGCACTTCTGTAGCCAACACTGTGCTCAGATACAATTTTGCTGTAAAGACTACTGTCGACCAAGCTGGTTACCCCAGCAATGAAAGATAAGCGTGAAAAGGCTTCTTCCCCTCCCAACTCTTTCACTTTGTGATAACAAGCAAGCTGTTTCACTGGGAAAACTGCCTGAACCGTTGGGATCACAACAAATGCAGTCTAGAAGAACTGTGGCATGCTCAGAGTTTAGAGAAGTTGCCTTTTCCATTTGGAGGACTCTAAGAGTTGTAATTTACCTCTCCACTCCCTGCCCCAAGCCATTCGTATAGTCAGGGAAGCCACCTCCATGCAAACAATTTAGGTTTAATCCGTTGCTTCTCCAGAAGAAGAAAGAGAAAGACCTGTTAAGTCAACACTTGGATAATTCCCATTGATACTGAAAGCCTTCTCTGTTTCAGACTAACAGACTTAGCCCTCATTATGTGAACACCATACCTCACATTGCCTTTTGCCTCTATTTTTTTCACCATCCTCAATTGAGACTGTTGCAAACTGCACAGAGGGAAGAGCCAGCTACAGCTGCCATACCTGTCTTTCACGGAATGGAAGGGCGAACTGAAAGAGGATGATGCAAAGGTGACTTTTCAGTTGTATGGAAGCATGTACGTGCTTGCATGTGGACCAAATTCTCTTTGCAGACATTCTGCCTAATGGGCAAAAGTCCATGGATCGGGGCCAATGGGGTATGCAATCCCAGAAGTGCTGTCAGGAGTCATCGCTTCCCTCCTTCATCACATGATGTCTGAGCCGGGCTTATCTTATTCAGATTTCTTATGCCTAACATTGTTGACATGTTAGGTAACCATGGAAGCAATCACAATTTTTTTGGAACAAAAAGAGCAAGTGAGCATACACAATCATTCTTCCACCTTGGCGTGGCCCTCCTACTTCCAGTTGTTAGGATAAGTTTTCAGAAATCTTGGGACACCATTCTTAAAGGCCTGCCAAAATTCCCCTGGCTTTGGGCACCAAAGGGCATCCTTACTTTTTGATGGAAATCCAGTTGCATATGCCTGTTTCCTGCTTTTTAAAAAATAAGACATAAAACTATAATACCTCTCTGTGATCTCTGCTAAACTGCCCAGGGATTAGTCATAATCATAACTAGGCAACAGTTGTTCTCTGGCATAGACATTGTAATGATTTGTTCATATAATCTGCTCTCCCCCCCCTGCAAATCCTAATTTACAGATGTTGTTAGAAATGGAGGTAGAAGCACTCTTGTTTTAATCTCCCTTTTCTCCCAAAACTCCATAAGCGCAAAATAAAAATGGGAGGTGATTGCATTAAGGAAGGCTGTGGAGGGTGTGAACAGTGGTTACAACAGTGAGGCAACCATTTTAAAACAAGCTTGCAACATTTATGTTGTTTGTCTAATCAACTTTTTGTCTATTTGCTCAGATTGGATGAAATGTAACTGAAATTGGCTTGGGTAGGTTGGTTGCAAAGAGAAAGAGGAATAGCAAGTAGACTCTGCCCCCTCCGTCTCTCTAACCAGAAGCCCCAAAAGCCATGTAAATTGTGAATCCAGACAAAAGATTTGTGACTGACCTAGTTCTCCCACTGAGTGTGATCAGGGAACACCTTGGCACGGCAATTGATCTTAACTCAGCATTACTTCCTATATGCACTGGCTAATTCTGAAGAGCTTGTAATAATGAGATAAAGTTAATTGTTTTCATCCATAGTTTGAGAGGGACCTTGCCTTTCTAGTGTAAATTAGCTGCATTAAAATTATAATTATGCTTTTTCTTCAGGAATAACTCATTGACCCAGAAGCACAATGTTTCCCTCTTATCTCCCTCATGTTCGGCACTTAAGTCAAGGACCCAATGGATACAGTGGAACAAAAAAAAAAATATTTTGCCTTTGATGGCAAGCTTAGTATTACTGCATCCCTAATAGCAGTTGCTTCTGTTGAAATTCAAGGCTATGACTGATGAACTGTCTTAGCTCTAAATGCTAAATCAGTAAATACCAGCTGAGTAAAAACACTGTGGTGGATTGCCCTCTTTAAATCACTAGTATCTGTTTTTCTGCCATGTGTAGGGTTCTTTACAGTTAAGTAAAATCCCAACAGAAGGGTCTGGCTTAAAACCATAGAAACAACTTAAATGAATATATATTCCTTCTTTTCATTAGCTAATAAATGAAAACCAAATAACATATGCTTCAGGTTTTTTAGATCACTTTTCTGTTTAAACCATCTTATGTCACCTTCCCTTACAAGAGTGGGGTTATTTTTTATTTTTAAAAAATGTGGTGTACATTTACGTGGGATTAAAAGCCAATGCCCATTGTTTGATATTGCTGTCTGCTGTATGCATCTAGTTTATAAAAGCATGTATTTGCTTCAGTTTACATACTGCCATGGTTGGCAGAGTATCATTGCGAATCCTGCATTTTTCCAAATGAATTTGGTTATTGATTGTCGGTCTAAACACAGTATATTGGCTGTATAGCTCAGTAAGTTGGATTTAGCTGTAGAGCCAGGGGTTGGCAGCAGCCTAGCAAGGTTTTGGGGTGCTTGGGGGCAAAGTTGTTTTTGCATACCTCCAGCCCTCTCCAACCCCATTGCAACCACCCAACAAGGGGGGAATCCTGCAGGTGTGGGGTGGACGTGGTGTGTGTATGTGTGTTTGTGTGTGTTCACACACGCGTGCCTTACCTCTCCCACAGTGGCGACGAGGAGTTGGAGGAGGAGAAGGAGTATGCTGCAGCCACCACACTTGCACTCCTGCCTGCCTGCCTGCCTGCTTTGCTGCTCGCTTTTTCTCTTTGTCTGTGTTTGTACTGTGTGTGTCTCTCTGTGCTCACAGAGGCACTGTTTTTCTGTTCTTTTGGGGAAGGTTTTATTAGGGGAGGCATTTTGGCCAGGGTTTTTTTAATTCCCCCCCCCACACACACACACCTGCTTAAAACTACATTCCATCCCACCCACACACATTGTTATTCCCACCACCAACCAGTACCAGTTCCCAAATTCTCAACTGGCAGAATACAAATGCACCCAGCCGTCCCTCTTAATCGTGGCCCCATTTCAAAAAAATGCAACAAAATAGAAGCAGAGTCCTCCTATTCCATTTATTCCTAGCTGGAGTATTCTGGCAAACTCCTGCCTTCCTCCCAGGCCTGCTAGCCTGCCTGCATGTTATGGGTCTGAAAGACCCATTTATTTCTAAGGCCTGCCTTGGTCTTCTTGATGATGCCAGGGAGATCCACACTCTCCCTTCATACCTGAGGCTCTGAAATGGCCCGTAATGTTTGTAAGAGCTGCCCTGGACATAGAGGTGTCTTTTATACTTTGGGCATTCAAGGGAGTTCCACTCACACTCTCTCTTCATACCTGAGGGTCATATGGCCCAAGCCCAATGCTTGATTCTTGCCTGTCTGCCTGCCTGCCTGGTGGAGTGCAATTCTGATACAGCCCAATGTGCCTTGGTGGTCTTAAAGGGAAGACCTTGAGGAAGCTCCACTCATAGCAGCAGAATGAGGTGTGTAATATAGTATGTGATGAGATGTACATTTCATACCAGATGTTCATTGGTGGATAGGGGAGGGGAAAGAGGAAGGAAAGATGGTTAGCTGTAGAAATCGTGGGAAGGAGGATCTGGCCAGGAGTCGTTATGTTAAGCATAGTTAATCTGTCTGTGGAGGAGGGAGAGATGATCAGTTGTAGAAATGGTGGGAAGAAATATTTGGCCAGGGGTCATAGATATGTTATGTATCATTAATGGCTCTGTGGCCAAGGTCTATAATTTCCATACTTCTAGATGCCTGGGATCAGTATTTTCAAATACCTTAAATTACAATTTACAAATTTTCCTATGCACACCCCCTTTGGAATTAATTAAATTGTCCCCCCAAACCTCTCCAAATTGGGGGTGCTTTAAGGGAAGAGCTTGAGGAAGCTCCTCTGCAATTCCCATGCTGCTAGATGCCTGGGATCAGTATTTTCAAATACTTTTAAATTACAAATTATTTTTCCTGACGGCACCCTTTTGGAGTTGAATAACTTGGCCCCCTGTAGCCCAAACCTCTCCAAATTTAGGGTGCTTCAAGGGGAGAGCTTGAGGAATCTCCGGTGTAATTTCCACACTGCTAGCATTTTGGGATCACTATTTTCAAGTACATAACATTGCAATTAGAAATGTTTTTTTTCTAGGGCGCACCCTGAGCGCCAAATCTTTCCAAATGTGGTGCCTCTAGGACCCAGGTGACCCATTTTATAGAGTAACAAATCAGTTCATTACTGTTTCATTTCATATGATTTTTTTTATATAATTCAATTCTAATGAAACAAAATGAATCCTGGTGGAATGAAACAAAATGAAACAAAACACAATTATTTCATTACATGCCCATCCGTACTAGTGAGTCATTCACAATCTTTTAAAAGTCTAAGGTAGAGGTCATCCGTGCTGTCCTGGATTCCGGTTGCACTGATCTGCCCCCGAGTATGGCCTGCATTGCACCCCCTCGGTCTCCTCAGTTTATTGAATTTGGGCCTGTGACCCCTGTTGAGGCCTCTAGGGCACTGGCTTATTGTAGGCCTGTGGCTTCTCTGCTTAATCCTTGCTCATCCTGGCTTATTAAGATCACCAGAGAGAGCATCCAGCAATTCTTTAATTGCCACTGCCTCCCTCAGGGATGGGATTTTTCCCAGCTGCCTGAAGGAGACTGTGGTAAAGCCCATTCTTAAAAAAAAGCTGGCTTGGCTATGGACAGTATGTCTAATTGTCTTCTGATAGCTAATGTTCCTTTTCTGGGCAAGATGGTGGAATGGGTTGCCACCATGCGGCTCCAGTCATTCCTGGAGGAAGGTTTTATCCTAGATCCTTTCCAATCCAGGTTCAGGCTGCATCATGGGGTTGAGATGATCCTGGTCACATTGCACAATGATCTTTTGAGGGGGGGCTGACTGGGGTTGTTCTACCTTGTTGTTCCTCCTTGATTTGTCTGCGGCCTTTGATACCATTGACCACGGTATTGTCTTAGGCAGGATATCTGAGGTGAGAATTGGGGGCTTAGCCTTGCACTGGCTCCACTTCTTCTTTGGGGGCTGTGCTCAGTGAGTGAGCCTGGGGGGGACTATAATTTCACTGGACATTCCCTTGTGGGGGTCCCTCAGGGGTCAGTTATCTCTCCCATCTATATGAAGCTGCTGGCATAGGTCATCAGGAGTCATGGGGTCTGCTGTCATCAGTACGCTGATGACACACACGTCTATATCTCCTTTTCCACCTCTGCAATGGATGCCATCCAGACCCTTGATTGCTGCCTGGCTGCGGTTATGGAATGGACCAGGACCAACAGGTCCAGACTCAGAGAAAACCGAAGTTTTGTTCTTTGGGGGAGGTAGATAGGTATAGTGGCCCTCCTCCCAGTCTGGATGGTACTGCCCTCCAGCTGGTTGATAGAGCGAGGAGCTGGGTGTGGTCTTGGACCCAGTGTTGTTCCTGGAGTCCCAGGTGGCAGCCGTGTACATGTCAGCCTTTTACCAACTTATGTTTATTGCCCAGATTTGCCCATACCTTGATGAGCCCTCCCTGAGAACAATTGTGGAGGCGCTAGTCATCTTGATGATAGATTACTGCAATGCTCCCTACATGAGGCTTACCTTGACCCTTGTTCAGCAGTTGCAGAGGGTACAGAATGTGGTGGCCAGATTGGTGGTTGGTGCGGCCAAATTTGACCGTCTCACCCCAATTCTGGTTCAACTGCACTGGTAGCCCATTGCATCCCAAACAAGGTCCAAGGTATTGGTTTTGGTTTACAAAACCCTCCATGGCTTGGGATCTGAATATCTGGCAGAGCAGATCCCCCAAAGGCCACAGCTGACCCTGCCCACCAGAGTATTGCTGGCACTCTCGTTATGGGGTGGCCACCCCACGGAAACCCATAAGGTGTTCTCAGTAGCTGGACCACTCACTAATATACCTATCTACCCCCCCCCTACCCAAACCACTAACAGAGATTCACCAAATGGAGTCCCTATCATCTTTTTAAAAAGCCTTGAAAACCTGGCCATTTAAAGATGCATTCGGCAATAAGTAGTTGTTTATGGTTGTTCCTTTTTTTTTTTGCCTTTTTGCCTTTTGCTGGGCCTTATATGTTATTTTTGCATTGTAATTTGTTATTGCTATGTTGTTCTTATTATTATTCTTTATGTTATGATATTGGTTTTAATTGTTGTCTGTCTATGTATTTAGCCTTTGTTAACCAACCAGAGTTCCTAGTGGAAAATCAGAGCAGTCTAAAAGTCCAAAAGTAAATGAATGAATGAATGAATGAATGAATGAATGAATGAATATTAACATCTGCTGCTGAGGTCATCACGATTTACAAACATACAGCTCTACTAACAGAATTACAGCCACTGTGCTATTTTTAAAGATCTGAAAATCCTATTAAGTTTACCTGGAGAAACAGGAAGCAAGGTTTAACATTTTAAAAATGGCAGCTATAATGGTAACTAACCACTCTTAGAGCCCAAGTTGTACAACAGTGACTCATTACTTTTTTAAAAATAATTTTACAAGCTCTGACCCATTTAGTCATTTCAGAAAACTGGAGAGTAGGTGTTTTGGCTTCCAAGATCATTGGCAGAGACTGTTGATAAATGGGTGCATTCATAAACAAAGCAACTTATTTGAATTTCTTGTGGGAAACAAAGTATTATGCTATTAGCTGGCTTTAATTAGCTCTGCTTGCTGCTTCTGCTCACACATATAAAAGCTATTGGTGCAGATAAACAAACAATGATGTCATCCTGACTCACCTCCTTCTCCCTCTTTGAAAGGTTTTACTTGTGAAAGTGATGCTTTTAGATCTTCAGGAAAAAGCAGGAAGAAGTGCAACACAGCAACTTAAGCTTCTTAGGGAGTTTCTTTTCGATCTGATTCTTCTTGAAAATGCCAAGGAATATATGAAGAAATGAAGAATGGTAAAAATGACAGCAAACAAAAACAAACAAACCAACCTTGCTCCATTCACATTTCTAAATTCCCACTTTGGCATGAGGAGATCCAGTATTCCCATTTTTAATATCTGTTTTCCCTTTGGTGAACTCAGATAAGAGCTGAGGTAAAGCGGGGGGGGGGGGGACTGAAAAGCTTTCAGTATGTTTTTATTATGGTTTTTATATGCTTAAGATGCTTTCATGTTGGCAGTGCTCTTCACCTCATCTGGAAGTTGAGATATGGCAGCTTGACTTCTTTTCTTGAGAAATTGAAACGTTTGACTGCTCATCCAAACAGCTTTATCAGTCTTCACCATATCATTGAAGTCCATGTAGTTAAATTTCACATGGGACATCTCCCACAACAATGCAAGACATGTTCCTCAACAAAACAAGGAGGTTTTTTCGTCCTAAATGCTGCTGACTAGAGATGGGCACGAATAAAAAAAATGGTGTTTCATTTGTCATTTGTCATTGAGAGGTCAGTTTCGTTTCATCTCCATTTTTCATGAATTTTTTTGAAAAATTTCTCTTTTGTTTTTTGTTTTTTTCATTTGTCATTTCTACCCGCTTTTTGCACGATTTTTAAAAGCATTTCTGTGCATGGGCGTCCCCCAATGCCCCAAACCAGAGGGAAAACACTAAAAAAAATTGATGCTGGCAGAGACACAGTATAGACTAGGTTTGCAGGGAGGCTGCAAAGGCAGCGGCGGGCATTGCCCAGGGTGCAAAGCAGCCGCAGAGTGACTGCACTGTGGGGCAGGGGAGGGTACTCACCGAGCAGTACGCACACACGCACACAGGGGGGCTGCAGGACTGAAGCTAGAGCTGCAGAGACAGCAATCCCACCCTAACTCCCACTGGACACTACAAGGAGGATGGGGGCTGGCAGAGCTTTTTATGCCCTCTGTGGCTGCCAGACCTGCCCAGTCTGCAACCTGGGTGTGCTGTTGGTTGAAGTTGTCCAAGAATTTACATGATCCCATCACATGACTTGCCTCCATGTTGTGGCTGGAGTGGCGACATCCATTTTGTTATCCATAAAGGGGGGGAAATATATCGCGATGGGAGAAGACAAAAACAAATGTTTTAAGGACCCCTACCCCCGGTAGGTAATAATTTCAAATAATTATCACATTATCGCTGCATTTTTATGGATGTCCAGGGCGTTTTAATACCCAAGAAATCAATATTAGGCATCTGGGAGCTATTTTGTGTCGATGTCCCCTAAATCCCCTTAAAGGGAAAAAAAATACAGCAATCTGAGAAAAGACATAAATGCATGTTTTAAGGACCCCACCCCCTGGTAGGTATTATCAGACAGTGTAAATAATTATTGCTGCATTTTTATGGATGTCCAGGGCATTTTTTAACATTTAAAACAGCTCATTTCATTGCACGCCGCCAGTAACAGAAATGAAATGTAACGAACACAATTTTCGTGGTTCTGTTCGATTCGTTTCATTTTCATCACAATTTTCATTTGTCATTTCGTTACGTAACGAAATAACAAACGAATAACGAAAACGAAAAATGTTCATTTCGTGCCCATCTCTACTGCTTACGAGTTTCAGAAAAGCAGATGGTGCCAATATCTACGGAAGCTGCACCAATGGCAAGCTGTTAAGAGTAAAGGGAGCAAGATAGAGCTTTCCCTTGATGTGTGCTTGAGAATTTAGGGAATGGGTGAATTGTTTTTCAGGCTTTTACCATCTTCGTAGCTTCTTAACGAAAAGCAAAATATATTCCAACATGCCCGTTGTACCTGCACAGCTATGAAACAAGCTTCCAGCCAATGTTAGCATTTTTGAATCCCATTATTGGAAAAGGAAGAATGCAAATGTAAGTAAAAAAAGAAAATAAATAAAAATAATTACTTCTGTTCCACAGAACTGCCAAAGGAAGCTGGTTAGAAAGGGTGTGAAGGTCACATGCAATTGCATTATGTATAGTTACAGTGTTCCTTTAGGCACACTGTAAGTGGTACAAACTGGTACGCCAGCCAGAGATGCTTGAACTGCTGCAATAATAGCTTAAAACTGAAAACATATATTAGGGCAGCATTTCCCTGCTTTTTTTAAAACTCAAAAATTGAGATAAAAATTACATTTAAAAAAATACAATTTTTTAAAATTTCAGGAAACTTGACACATAATCTCAGAGTTCAAGCAAGTCTGAACATTGTAGGAAAAGATCTGACTTTATGCCTTAATGGCAGGTTAAGTTTGAATGTCTGTAGATGTGTGAGTAGCTAGTTGGCTGGATAGTTCAGTACCGGCTGAGGGTTCCATTCCCCACTGTGCTTCGTGCAAGTAGAACCAGGTTGTGTGGGCTGCACAGTCCCAGGACAACACACACCCATAGCTGTCAAGCTTTCCCCATGGCAGCCTGCGACTGGGAGCTCCAGGGAGGTGGGGTGCTGGCAGCAGGCCTTTCAGCTAGGGGGTGGAGCCTCATTTGCAAGCAGGATCCCCAGAATCCTTGGTGGGGGCTTCAAAATGCTCACTGTGACCTAGGTGTCTCGGCTTTCTAGGGGATATATATACCAATCTGGACAGCTGGTGGGGTGTGGGTTAGGGGTTGCACAGGGAGAAGTGTTCTCAGGTGGGCCACCTGGAGTTTGGCTGCCCAGCAGCCTCCGGAGCTCAGCCAAACTGCCACTGGAAATGCGGAATATTTCAGGGAAAATTTTTTGGGGGGAAGATAGCAGGAAAGAGTTATTGGTCCATGAATGTCCCGCCAAAAACGTGACAATTGACAGGTCTGCACACACACCACAAGAAGACGGGAATGGTAAATCATTTCTGATTATTGTCTCCTTGGAAAATCCTGAAAAGTGTTGCTGTAAGTCAGAAATGACTTGAAGGCACATGATTATGGTTATGAGATGTGTGAAATGCATCTTGCTTTATAACTGAATAAGACACAATAGGAATTTAAAGACACACAAGTTTTGTGTGACATCGACTTTGAGAAGAGGAAGCAGACAGCTGGGTTCCCAATGGCAGAGCCCCATAAGCATGGCTTGACTGAATGCGAGTGCAGAACCTACTCCATATGTTCAGGGCATCTAGACTGAATCTGCCAGGTGCTGGGATGCCTTCAGGATGTAGGACTTCCTTATGTCCTATATCCCTCTGTGCACACAAATGAATGTGTGGACAAAGCTTCACCACATTGATAAAACCAGGTCTGGTCCCCACTCCAACATGTGCATATGTACACAGAAGTACACGAACATGAGCATTTGCTATGGGGAATCAGAAAGGTCTGTAAAACAGCATCATTCCCTTCTTCATCACAAGGCATCAGCGTGAACAATATCTGGAATCCAATATGAATTAAAACTTTAATTTAAAATAAAGCCACAAAGCAGCTTTCAATGCCTGAAAGGCCCCAAGAAACCTTGTATTGTTTTCACTGTTTTAACTTTCTTTTTTGAGGAAATTGATCAGTACAATTGCCTCCCAAGGCTCTCAAGTTCCTAGCAGTTTCCTGCATCTGGAGAGAAATTGCTGTTCCTTGTGAGTTAAATCAATCTTTAAAGAGCCATTTAAGATGAAAACTGGAGTTTGCCACTGTTTTTCATCTCCATGGGAAAGGGCCCCATCTCACAATATGTCAGTCTATGCATTTTTCTTCCCAGCCACCTCTCTCTCTCTCTCTCTCTCTCTCTCTCTCTCTCTCTCTCTCTTCCTCCCCTCTCTCAAATATATACCCGTTAAAAGTTTTAAAGGACAATAAATTTGACCATTTTACCCTGTGCTTTTTCATAAGGGCGGTTCCATTTATCTCTATTCCTGAGAAAGATGAATGCTGTCACTCTGCATTGCCAAGCCTTGTATTGTCGGAACGAAAGTGTCTGCATGAGAGCATTTATGGGAAGGCACAAGCCTGGATGTCACTAGAGCATCCAAATATGGATGAGGCATCACCTGGCAACTGCCATCTGTTGAGTGTTTCATGACAGCTGTATCTCCTGACCAGAACTGGTACAGATAATCAGGGGAGGCAGTGCGTAACAGATCCACCCACCCACCCGCTCTGGGGAAAAAAATCCCATGTTCGCCCTGGCTGTGACTCTGAGCTTTAATGGCACTGTAATGATTTTCCAACAGACGCAGTGGTGTTCAGCTTTGATTTAGAGCAAACAATAAAGTACAACACGGTTTAAAAGCAGCAGCAAGCAACTCCTAATGCAGGGATGGTTAGTCTTGGATGAGTGCTTATGGCTGCTTATGCATTGCCCTGAGAGATATATTCATACTAAATGAAAGTACATTGTGTTGATTAGAGATGGGCATGAAATGATTTTTTTCCTTTCATTTCCTAACTAGATAAAAAATGAACTGGCTTTTAAAAAATGAAATGAAACAAAATAAAAATTTCTGTTTATTCCATTTTGTTTTTCGTTTTCCCCAATCAGACACATTTTGAAACATTTTTTTTCAGCCACCAAAGCAAACAGCAGTGGTGGCCATCGCTTTGGAAGCTAAAACAAGTTTTAAAAGTCAGCACTTATCCCCCCCATGTGCCTAATTGGGGGGGGAATGGGCTTGTAAAACTTTTTTTAGCCTCCGAAGCCAGTGGCAATGGCCACAGTCACCTCTTGCTTTGGTGGCTTTAAAAAAAATTAAAAGCATGCACTTTCCTCACCCCACCCCACCCCCAAATCACAAAGATAAAATCATTTTTAAAAATACATTAAACACACCGTTAGTTAAATAAAACACAACATAACACATAAAAATATATAAAAACAAAAAATGAAACAGAACAAAAAATGAAATGATTTTTTTAAAAAATCATTTCAAATGAAACAAAACAAAATGAGGACAAACGAAATGAAAAATGAAACGAAACACCATTTTAGTGTTCGTGTCCATCTCTAGTTGATCTCTCTCTCTCTCTCTCTCTCTCTCTCTCTCTCTCTCTCTCTCTCTCTCTCTCTGAGACAAGGCTTTAAAAATAAGTTTTGACAAGAGGTGTCTGTGAATAAGATGGTTGTTATATCTGCAAATGGCATGGATTAGCCATGTTAGATTTCCCCCAGTTTAACCCATGCCACTTTAATTTAATCATCCCATTCTTCCTAGCACATACCAGTATATGTTCAGCACAACCAAAAATAGTTAAGATCAATTACCCCAGCATTTTCTCATTGGTGCATATATTTTGCTATAACAGATCTCTCTTCCTTTACCCCAGCCCCCTATCTTAAATCTCCATAGCTGCCATCTGTCTCTCCTGCTTGTGATGCAGCCTCTCATAAACTGGAGGCCTTGTGAAAGAAAGGCAGCCTGGTAAGGTCATGAAATGAGAAGCATAGGTGGTGGAACGATGGAGAGGTCAAAGTCAAATCTGCTTTGAAGTATTGTAAAAAGCTTCCCTCCCACTTCTCTTTCTCTCTTTCTCTCTTTCTCTCCCCTTTGTAATCACTTGTCTGCTTCTCCAAACATATGCTTCCTGGCTGCATGCTGTCACCCCATTGTACCAAAACACAAAAACAAAAGCAAAGGTCTCTCATAAAATGATGAGAGGAGGTGTAGAGAGTGCCTGGGCATCAGTTTGTACTGTCTTCTCCCCTTTCTGCATTGGACCAGTATCTACCGTGAGGTGCACCGTGTTCAATCTAATAAGAGCTGTGCAAAAGTTATTCGAGGAGCTATATGGCAAAGTGATGTAAGGTGGCTTATCTTAGATGATAGATTTTAAGAAAGCCTTTTTAAAGACAGCAAGGGTGATAACCACTTAGTTTCCACAATGTGAGAGACACAATGTATGCAGCTTTTGGAATCGTCCTTGCATGTTCCTTTTCTCTTTCAGATTCTCAGAGACCAATCATCCCCCTCTCCTGGCCCCTTATTAGTGTCTGTTGGTTGTATGGGCAGTATTGCTTTGTCCACGTCTCTGAAATCCACCTAAGAGAAAGATCTGGTACTAATAATCTTGTGGCAAACACTCCCTGCATTAAGGCAGCATTCACTTAGGTGAAGGAAAAGATTTTCTCGGACAGAAAGCAGCTATTTTCAACACAACATTAAGGCTGCAAGCCTAGAGCCATTTATCCAGGAACAACCCCTGAATTCATTGGGATGTCCTTCCAAGTAAAACTTTGGAAGGATCCATGAAATAGAATTGCCTACATTTTATAAAACCACTTAAAAACAAAAACAAAAACAAATACTAGGTAAATTTCACAAAGCTTGGCTCGAATGGCTCACCAATTCTAAACCTGGGAGATTATTTCTTAAAGCCTTTCACCCCACACTAGTGTCCAAGTGAAATCCGCCATTAGCTTGAGAATGTGTCAAGTCACATACTAATACATGGTTTCCCTCGCCTCCCAGAATAAAGAGAGATGGAAAGATGGTTTAAACAAGAATTGGTGATGCTGGGGCATTCCATGTGTTAGACTCCAACTCCCATCAGCCACAGCCACACAGTATCTTCACATTCCTTCATGATGGGATCAGTCTTGCAACACCATATGTTTTTGTACACAGTAGCCTATGCTGTGATTTGGTTATTCAGATCTAGAAGGAGTCCATGGAACGGACAGTTGCTTCTTCATGAATTACAGCACAATAGGCATCTGCTCTTGGCAGTGAAAGCAGAGAAGGCCAGCCTGAGACTTAGAGCTGATAACGGAGATCTGCCTTGCCCTTTCATACACCAAAAGGCAGTTGGGTTGCCCTGCTGGTTGTGGGGAGGGGGGCTTGTTTCTCACATGCTGTCATGCCTTCCCAGCAGCTTTCATATGGCATGGAATGACATATTGGCTTTCAATTCCTCTGTTAAAAAAATAGTTACAAACAGTAAAATCCTTGTTTGAAGGAAAAGAAAGTTTAAATTGAATTATCTATTCCTCTCTCAGGAGAGGCCACCACTGACTGTGTTACATAGCAAGGTCAAAAACCTCCCTTGTGTGGGAACACTAAATCTCCCCGATGGTAGGGTATCATGCGGTGACTAGAGATGGGCACGACTCAGCGAAATTTTCATTTCCATTTTCATTTTTTCGTTTTCATTAGGTAACGAAACGAAAACGAAAATCTTTCAAAAACAAAACGGAAACGGAAACGAAACGAAAATTTTTGCCATGTTTTTCGTTTTCGTTGCGGCAAACACATTGAACTGAAAAGAATGCTAACGAAACAGAAATTTTTCGTTTTCGTTTTCGTTTTTTGTTTTCGCTAGGTAACAAAACGAAAATGAAAAATTTGCGGGAAAACCCAACGAAAACAAAAACGAACCAAAATGGATCCCTAAATGACCAAATGAAAAACGAAAAACATTTTTTTTTGAGTCGTGCCCATCTCTAGCAGTGACCATTCACTCACAGGTAAGTTGACCCATCGGTTTGTCTTTGCTGAAGAAAGTTCTGGGCCTTGGGCATCCTTTTTGGAGAGGGATGCCTGGGACATAAAGGATGATCTTCATCCAAGAGGAGCCATCTGCACCCTGTTTATGCTCAGAGGCACCTTCATTTTCATTATTTCACAGATTTAATACTATATTCTTGCAACTCAGCAGTGGAAGGCAGAGGCTTTAGTTAAAGTCTTCCAATGTCCACGTTAGCTCCTTCTCTGTTCCTACCAGGAGTCGGTAACAATTTTGAAGCTAAGGTGAGCCGATTTCCAAAGTACCCTGTGTTTCCATTTTATTTTGTTTATGCTGCAGAATCCATTGTGTTGGGTTACACTACACCGTGTCATAAATTCCTCCTGATCTCCCAACTTCTTCTGCTTAGGTTACAGCACTATAACATTTAAAATACCAGCTCTGCTTTTTAGCTCAGTGGGAGGCTCTAGGTTTGCTGCTACATTAGATTTTACTAAATTGGATGGTATTTAGCTCTCTTTAGTTTTACAGGTTTATTCTAAGAAAAGCTAGTGAAACAAGCAATAACATTTCCCTCCACTTGAAAGCCACTTTTATGTCATAAAAGTTCTTGTGTGTGTGTGTGTGTGTGTGTGTGTGTGTGTGTGTGTGAGGGAGGGAGGGAGGGAGGGAGGGAGGGAGGGAGGGAGGGAAAGAGAGAGAGAGAGAGAGTGGAAATGGTTGTGAAATAGACTCTTGATTTCTTAAACAAAACAGCATGTAAAGAGGACTAGGTTGAGGGAGCGGGCCCCTCTCAAGATTTTTATAGACTGCACTGGCATCAGATGGGAGCTGCCTCTTTTGAACCCAGACTTATTTATTATTTCATGCAGTACAAATTGATTGAAAATAAACTCTTTTTAAAACATGTATGTCACATGTTTTTAAAAAGAACTTTACTTAGTTTCCAAGAGAAGGCAAGACAATACAAGACTTGTCTTACAGTGAAATGAAATTTGGGAGAGGAGATGCCTTTGAAACTTCTTGGATCAGAGAGAGAGAGAGAGAGAGAGAGAGAGAGAGAGAGAGAGAGAGAGAGAGAGAGAGAGAGAGAGAGAAATTAACAATGAACTTTGCTGCTGTATCAGGAGGAGGGAGTACAATAGGGGAGAGCCTATAATTTGACATCTGGATTCCACAAAGGGCCCCACCATGCCCTGTACCATTCAAATTCAAAACCAGTGAAAAAAACATCAGTAGGGAATGGAGCGGACAGAAGGAAACCATGCAGCAATCGGGGTCATTGTCTTCTTTATGCTGTGAGCTGATTAAAAATGCAAACACCGCTAATGTGATGTAAACTCTGGGGCAAACCAGAGAACAGCAGAAAAGGCCACAAGGTATAGGATTATTTTATTCTTTCCCTTTCAAAGGACATGGCATTGGCATACATTTTTGAGGCTGGTGGGGAGGTATTGGGGGGGGGGTAGGTGACAGAGTGCAAAGGCTGCGGGGTGCTTGAGTCTGTGATTGTCTGCTTTCTCCCCCCCCCTGCACCCCAATATAAGGGCATGCTAAGTCAACTGACATACTATTACTCCATGGTTCCATGCTAATAAGGCATGCTTCCCACAGTGTGTGACAGAAAGGATGAATACCATGCAGAGCTAATGGTTAATTTGTAGTGGCATGTGTGTTCCTTGAATGTTTGTGAAGTCTCCTGAATCTCCCATATACAATTGAGCTTCTCTCTTTCTGTGTCTCTCCTCTTCTTCTTCTTTTCTTAATAATAATATAACAAAGGCCACAGTGAAATGTAATGAGATGAAGTGCAGCTGACAGAGCACCCTGAATGCGGTATTGTCCATCGGCAGCCTATTTTTCTTATTGTTATAAAAAAATAATTCATAACGCATTTGCACTTGGAATTTTATTTATCTGCCACAAATAACTGTAAGCAATGGCCACATTTTTATAAAAATATATATAATGATGGTAGATGAAACCTGTCACAGATAGTATCAGGCCTCAGTGATGTTAATCTATATAGCATGGATTTTAAAGTCCTTTGGGAAACATATATTTAGGCTTACTGCTGAGCGAACATGACTGTTAGGATTATGGAGGCCCTACAGAGTGAAGAAAAGCATAATGCTTCTTCTGAATAGCAAGTAAACAATGGGACGATTGTCTGATGACGCTTGGGGACTAAAGAGTTCTACTGCTGAGGAACTCTAGGTATAAAGCTTTCTATCAGGAATGAGCCTTAATGTTTTCTTCAAAAAGCTGGAAGGCTTCGGGGATTCAGATGAGCAACCCCAGTGAGCGTACAGGAAGCAAAACAGGATATTCTTGTTTAAGGCCTGCGTATTAGGTAATTATGCAACACTTGAACTTCTTAAGTTCTCCAGCATGTGTGGCACACCTCGAGAAAGAACAGCAAGGCGTCCTGCTTGTGTGGGAAATGTTGTTCATAAGCACACTTACCTTGACAGAGTAAGCTTGTTTGTTTTCATCACTACTCCATCACTGGTGTACCCACAACCGGTGCAACCAGTTGCCAATTCCAAGCAATACAGAATTAACTATAAGCCAGTTTGCTACATATAGGTGGGATGATGATGATGATGATGATGATGATGATGATGATGATGATGATGA
>JAHTLZ010000129.1:29212664-29251241 GCA_023846285.1 Phrynocephalus versicolor | reverse complement strand
TTTGGGTACTTTGAGGGACCCTTTCAATTTCCCTTCTTGGCCAAGATTCCCCTTCTTACCAATATTTAGATTTGGTGACATTTTGGTGTAGTACAACTCTAGACATCAGTTTAAAGACTGATGTAGTGGCTAAGTCTACCAATACCAAACATACACTAGGCTTCTTCAAAGAACTGTAAACATTTATTGTACTTGCCAGATGGCAGTAGGGTGTACTTTGCCTAAAGGCTACTTAACACATGTCTAATTGAAAAAAAGAAAACTTTTCCCAAAATATATACCTTGCCACTGTGCTCCATCATGTGATCTGAAAACTATATTTTATGTAGGAAAATGTGAAAGAGGAAGGCTGTTACAATTTTCAAGAAAATGAACCTTAATTGTTTATATCTTTAGTGTAAATCATGTGTTCAAAAGGAGCTGTTACAATTACTAGTAATATAAAACTTATTATTTGTGTACTTACATACTTCTTAATCATAAAACACATGTCCAAGTGGTGTACAACACAGTATCAAAGTCGACTTAAAAAGAAAAAAAGAAAGAAAAAGGATACAGAGCCTAAAAGCCATCAATAACACAAACAACAAAAGGGGGAAAACTTTTTAACAAACCCAAGACAGCTGAGTTAAATATCATATTTAACAGAAGACGTTATCGTTTTCTTTTCCTGTTCTGTGCAGGCTGTTGTGCCGCTTACCTAAATAATCCAAAAAGGGCTGCAGACAGTGATTTATCTAGCAGAATAATGACAGTTTAATCTTTATATATCTGAAAAGCGGCTATTTGTAAGCTGCAGATGTCCAAGCTTTTTGGCAGAAGTAGCTTTCTGCATGATGGGTGCCACAGAATAAATCATCTGCCTTTTGAAATGAAGAGCATATTAAAACTTTGTTCTTTCCCATTTTCTCTTCTCTGTCCCTGAAAAAAAAAATGATATGCAGAATGTTTATGCTTTCTTCAAGGATTAGGAAGATGTTATTGCAAATAAAGCTACAGGTCAACATTTATATCCTTTAGTCATCCTCTTTAAATCTGAACCGTATTTAAAAGATTTTGCACCACATTTTAGAAAGTGGTTGCCATTTTTAGGCTAACTGCTCTAAATTCCCATATGCCATGCTTAATAAATTCAGTACACATGTGTACACACCTACCCACATCACAGTGATTATTCCTCTGTTCCTATTTGCTCCCCAGTATGTACTTCATCTGAAATAACAAAGCACTTATACTTATGATAAAATAGTTACATATGCCTGTATTCATTGCTCTGTATAATTTCCCAAGTAACATTCAGAGGCCAAAAGTACAGCAGAAAAACAAACACAGGGACACAGTCCATTGGGCTCTTTCGGCTCTATATTATGGAATTTTAATGGGAGAATTCTGCACATCAATGAGCTTCTCATGGTTCCGGTAAGGAGACAAAAAAAGAGAAGGGAATGTGCAGCTTTTCAAGATTGTGTCCAAACTTTGGGTGGTGCAAAACCTGGCAACTTGACTGCTCATTGGTGCATGGAAAAGGAGGTCATATTGTTTTGAAAGGCATGGTTGCCAGTTGTTTTCAGGCCCATTTAAGGTTGTAGCTTCTATCTTCTGCAGACCAAAATGTCTTGGAGCCTAGCTTTCCATGGACCTACCTGTCTTGTTGTGGAGTTCTCTGGTCGCAGAGGTATTTGGGAGAGACCCACTGGTGGGCACCACAACCTGCAGTCCGTTCATGTTCTGGCTATGTTATCGACAGCTGTGATGATTAGAGATGGGCAGGAAATGTGAAAATGTCATTTTGTTTCATTTTCCATTTTATAACAGTCTGTTTTGTTTCATTTGAAATGATTTTTTTAAAAAAAAGTTTTGTTTTTCATCTTTCATTTTCATTTTGGTAAATCTATTTTTGACAGGTTGCAGCGTGCGGGGCCCTGCCAGCCACCCCTGCAAGCACCAATCAGCTGGCATGTGGGGCCCTGCCGGCTATTCCCCCTCCCCAAGTGCCGATTAGCTGGCGCATGGGGTTTCAGTGGCTGGCGAAAAAAAGTTTTAAAAGCCCATGCTTCTTCCCAATGCACCTGATTGTTGGGGAAGCACAGGCTTTGAAACTTTTTTTGCCCCTAAAGCAAGCGCCACAAAAAAAGGTGTAAAAGCCCACACTTCCCTCCTAGTTGGGCATGTTGGGGGGGAATGGTGTGGGCTTTTTAAACCTTTTTTTTTCTGCTGAAGCAAGCGCCAATCAGCTGGTGCATGAGGCTTCAGCGACAAAAAAAAAGTTTTAAAAGCCTGCTCCATTCCCCCACCCGATCAGGCACATTGGGGTGGAATGGTGCAGGGTTTTTAAAGCAGGTACCCATAGGAATGCATTGCTTCAATGCATTCCTATGGGAAAACAAAAAATAAAACAAAAAATAAAACAGAAGAAACCAAAAATTTTCGTTTCATTTCATTTTGTTTTTCTTTGAAGGGGCAGTTCATTTTTCATTTCATTAGGGAACGAAACAAAAAACAAAATGGAAAAAGTTCATTTTGTATCCACCTCTAGTGATGATGCGTCTTTCCACATTTTTAAATATACTTGATTATTATTTTAATGCTTGAAAATATTTTTAATTATATTGTCAGTCTCCTGGAGGATTTTTTTTTTTTTAGAGGAAAGAAGGCATCAACTACATTAGTTACAGTAACAGTCATGCTTTCGCAAAGGAAAGAAATGATTTTTTCCCCCAAAATACTTGGGAGTAACACAAAGGCAAGACCATATGTTTCCAAGGTAGTTTTGCTATCTTCAGTAGTGAATCTTATATGATTACATCGATTAAAATCCATTTGCTTCCAGGGGTCCGTGCTTCACAGGAAGGGCATTTAAAACTGATACCAAAGTGCTCACTAAAGATGGAATAATTTCAGTGCAATTGCTTGGGAATCTCCAAAAGAACCTGTTTCTTACAGGAATGTTGGCACGTCTTTGGGTCCAAGTCTTTTGTACCAAGTCCCAAACCTGACTCTGATTCTTTGGTACCAAACCCAAAGTCTCAAGCCTTAGGACTGAGTCCCTATTAAAGACAGGCTTTTTCTTCCCCAGGAAAAAATGGGGGTGTGGGTGGGTTCCAGGACATGAGTGCAGCCTACATCATTGGGGGGGGGGATGAGTCAAGTCAGCAGTACAATTTAAGTCTCATTGAGTCCCGCAACTCAAGTCCCCATCCCCATTTCATACTATGCAAAATTATTACATTTTTCTCATTTTCCCAATTCCTGTCAAGGACCTCCTCATAGCGAAGCAACAGGTGTCAAAAGAATCTATAAGCAGGCATTAGCTTAACTTGTGCGGCTTTGTTTTGTTTAAGATAATTAAATAAATAATTCTGAGCTGCGTGCAGATGGCGGTGACTTCCCAATGATTGGCTGTTTTTTCCCCGGCAGTGTAAACAGGTGCCGCTAACTCTCTCTCCAAGGAAAGTCGGAAGATTGAAAATTGATTATCTGATTAACCCCCTCCCTGCACTGGGAGTGGTATCAGCAGCCTTCCACCTGCTCTCAGCCACCTTCTCTCGATCCACCAAGGCAGCCTGCCAGCCAGACGCCATTCTTTTCCAACTTCAAAATCCTTCCGGCTCTACTCCGTGTTGACTGATCAAGGAAGAAGTATTCCCTGTGTCCTTTGTTCAGACTCAAAAAACAAACAAACAAACAAAAAAACAACACCCTCTGCTGAGGAGTTGAACTGATCTTGATCTTGTTTATTTTAAAGCAAGTTTACATGTGCTTAGTAGTTAATCATTGTCTTGAAACATCTTTTTTTATCTCTTTTTTAGATGTACAAGTTTTTACAACCTCCTGTCATCCGGTGTAGAGGATCATGAAGTTAGGGTGAGTGACCTATGATATTCCCCTTAGTAGTATCGGAAGAGCAAGCCTTGAATTCTCTCTCAGGTTGTCCCTTGTTGGAATCAGTTTTATGCTGCATGTGGCAAGTGCAAAGGAGACAACCTAATTCAGGGGCAGATCATTTACTCCTTCAGTTACAGTGGAAAGCTATGCTGGATCCTTCTAGAAACCAGGCAGGGTGTTTTAACTTTTTCTCTTCCTCTCTCCTCTTCTCTAGTCACCATGAGATTATTTCAAGCTTTTTCTTTTTTTCCCCCTCTCCCAAACTAATCACAGCTTCTTTGACAAAGGGGGTGAATTGTGACTCATTTTTTCCCTATCACCACAGTTACGTAGTGGATTATGAACTGTCTTGTTTCAGCACAACATAGTTCAAATCATCTACTGTATGGGATTTAGGCAGATCAGAAATCCCAGTTGGTCTTGGTCATATTTCAAGGGTGGGAGGGAGGGAGGATGAACATCACCTTGAAGTCCTAGCAAGCCATGATCTTTCCCCTTTTACTTGCTATTAAGTTCAGGAAGCCTGAGCCAGCTTGTGAGTGTAGCATAGATGAAGGCGTTCTTTGACCCTTTACATCTCACAATTTCCCCCCCTGTTCCATTTCAGACCTGCCACACCTGCTCTTTATTTTAAATTATCTTATTGTTGGAGACATTCTGTTCTTGTCCTGCTAAATCCAAACTGCTAGCACATTTTCCAGAGCATTCACATTTTCATTCAATCTGTCTCAGAGGAGTCCCACTTCAGTTTAGCCTTGACTTGAATTTGACTAAATAGCTGACACATTCATCTTCATGCAAAGCTCCCAACTCCCCTCTAACCATATAGGTAAAAGTAAAGGTTCCCCCCGCAAATGTGTGCTAGTTGTGACTAGAGATGGGCACGACTTAGCGGTATTCCCGTTTCCGTTTCCGTTACTCGGTTCCGTTACTCTACAGAAATGGTAACGGGAATTACTCCGCCAGACTTCGAGCTTGAACTGACGAACAAACAATTTTGGTCTGATTTGTTGTGCTCGTTACTTGCATCACGCGATGCCACGCGGCACAGAAAAAAGTTTTTAAAAGTTAAAAAACCCGGTTCCCGGCCAAAAAGCAGGCGGAAATATGCCTGCCGTGCCTCAGGGCACCTACCAGAGGGGTGGTTTCTGGAGGTCCCCGGCCTCCCCCCCCTCCTCCGTCCTGGTGCCTCAGGCCACCTACCGGAGGGGTGGTTTCTGGAGGTCCCCGGCCTCCCCCTCTCCTCCATCCTGGGCTGCTCTGGTGGGACTCGCCGCAGGCTCGCAGCAGCACCAAGCCGCACGGCACGAGTCTCGCCGCCGGCTCAAGCGGCACGGACGGCACAGGAAAAAACTTTTAAACTCTCCCCCCACCCATTCCCGGGCCAAAAAGCAGGTGGAAAAAAGCCTGCTTGACTAAGGGCGCAGGGCACCTACTGGAGGGGTGGTTTCTGGAGGTCCCCGGCCTCCCCCCCCTCCTCCGTCCTGGGCTGCTCTGGTGGGACTCGCCGCAGGCTCGCAGCAGCAACAAGCCGCACGGCACGAGTCTCGCCGCCGGCTCAAGCGGCACGGACGGCACAGGAAAAAACTTTTAAACTCTCCCCCCACCCATTCCTGGGCCAAAAAGCAGGCGGAAAAATGCCTGCTTGACTAAGGGCGCAGGGCACCTACCGGAGGGGTGGTTTCTGGAGGTCCCCGACCTCCCCCCCTCCTCTGTCCTGGGGTGCTCTGGTGGGACTCGCCGCAGGCTCGCAGCAGCAACAAGCCACATGGCACGAGTCTCGCCGCCGGCTCAAGCGGCACGGACGGCACAGGAAAAAAAATTAAACTCTCCCCCCACCCATTCCTGGGCCAAAAAGCAGGCGGAAAAATGCCTGCTTGACTAAGGGCACAGGGCACCTACCAGAGGGGTGGTTTCTGGAGGGGGGTCCCGCCTCCCCCCATCCTGGGCAGCCGGACTCGAGTCGCCTCGTCGCCATGCCATGCGGTGCGGGCGGGGGATCCAAAATGGGGCGGCGAACGCAATATTGTTTTTGAAATCGTGGTCCAAAAACACACAAGCACAACAGAAACACGTGAAAATTTATAAATTGCCAGATTTTTCACAGTAGCAGTGGGTTTTTTCTTGCAACAAAATGTCTCTCCTCTCCTCCTCTGTCCTCCATTGATTTTATTTTATTTTATTTTATTTACACCTGCGCAATGATGGGCTGGCCGAGTAACCAGCCATGTGGGAGTGGACGACCATGCAAATTTTTGGAGCCATCCCACCAATCGCATGGCCACTTGGCCATGGAGACTTCTGGGATGTGCCAAAAAGCCCCCTAAAACCTGCCCTAGCCCCCTAACCCCCTAACCCTAACCCTTGACTCCTTACCCATACGTCACAGACTGTCTTCTTAGTGGGTCAGAGAGGCACCCAGAGGTGCATCCCAATAGCCCACCGTAACCTTACCCGTCACTAGCCTAACCCTAGTCCTTGCACTAACCCACCTTAACCCTAAGCCAGATCTACTTGCATTGCACTACACGCAAGTACGATTCCCTTCTTTGTGGGACATGGCAGGTGCGACCCAGTCTTCACGGTTCTCCTTGACGGAGGGTCGTACCAGTGGACTGGTCTCACTGTCTGCAACTGGTATGCATATCCATATATATGGTTATGCATGCCATTTTGCAGCAGCAGGTGAGGAGGGGTCTCTTGGAGCCTGCTGCTGTCCCTTCCTAGTGGGTGAGGATAGGAGGCACCCACAGGTGCCTCCAGGAGGCCGCTTTCCCTTTATAGTGGGCCAGAGGAGGCACCCACCCCACAGAGGTGCCTCCAGGAGCCCGCTACCCCCCCCAAAAAAACCCAGTACTAACGACAACGAAAAAATGAAAAAACAAACCGAATAATTTTTGCAAATTTTTGCGAAAAACGGAAACGAGCCAAACGGGCTGCCTCTGACACACAACAACTCGAAAACGTCATTTTCCCTAGTCGTGCCCATCTCTAGTTGTAACCGACTCCAGGCATGGTGCTCATCTCCATATTCAAGCCAAAGAGACAGTGTTGTGCAAGTCCATGGCCATGTGGACAGTATGGCTGCAAAGAAACACTGTTTTACCTTCCCGCTTTTTTACGGTGGTACCTATTTATCTATTTGCATTTACATACTTTTGAACTGCTTGGTTGAAAGGAGCTGGGGTCAACAGCAGGAGTTCACTCTGCTGCGTAGCACTCGGGATTCGAACTGCCGAGCTGCCGACTTTGCAGGTGACCATTTCAACATGTGTATAAAATTATAGAGCACTATGGGACAGCTCTTGGTCTTTGGCAGAAAGCAGCCAAATCACTGCCACTCATTTGTGGACACAAGCCAATATCTGACAGATGGAGTCCCACAAGCATCTATGAAGTGCAAATATCATTTTCTTTGTTTACAGTGGAAATGCTTTTGTTCAACTTTCAGAAGTGTCAGGTAACTGTAATAAAGCTTTGAGTTATGAAGCAGAATGAACACATGGGAAAGGTCAAGTGTTTGTAATTTCTTAATACTGGCAGAACTTCCTACTGCTGAAGATTCCTTCTCCTTCAGTAATTGCCTCTTACATAATAATGCCTTTCTAGTACTTTTGCATAACTGTCCACCTTCTGCTGCTGACTGCCTTTGCAGGCACAGACAGCAGTTATTATCTGAAAACTGAGTAGATGGGGGGAGTTAACAAGGCAGTGTTTGGTGAAACTGAAACCTACTACTTTAGGGGAGAATCCTCAAATTTCTCTTCCCCTCACATGAGTAGAACGAAAAACATCATGCCCTCTTTCTTAAGAAATGCATTACATTATTCCATTATCTATCCTTATCTCAGCTCAGTCTTCAGGCCTAATGACTAACACACCTTAGATTAACAAAATAATTTAAGATGTTCAGGACTGAATACAGACAGTGAAAGAATATGGGAGATGTTTAGTTGAACCAGCAGCAAAGCCTAAGGGAAAGATGTAGGACAAAGTCCAACCAGGAGATAAATTGGACACATATCTGAAAATAATGTCCACTTATCTTGTCCACTTGCAGTTCTGTCATTTGGATATTTCTCAATGGCTTGATCAAAGAAAAGCAATATTAGAAATGGCTCAAAATCTTGTGTTAGTAACACATGTGTCTTTTATGCACAGGATAAATTTTAACACATGTATTTGTTCTTATTTAACTCTGTAGTCTAAAATATTCTGGGTTGTTTTCCATCAAAATGAAAAATGCTGACTGTTCAGTTACAATCTAGTATATCATCTTCAGATATGAGAGAAAGAATCAACTGAATTTATTCCATAGCAGTTATAGTTTCCCTTCTTTTTCTTTCTTTTTCTTTGGTAGACCTGGGAAATGAAGATTGAAATGTATTGTAAAATTATGTATACTATCTGAAGAGAGGCATGCTACAAACCATTCTGGGAATAAGAATATTCCTAGTCAGTTCTCTTCCCTTCCCAGGCTTTCAGAAGACCTCCCCTCCCTCTGCTCTTCTGTTAGACAGCAACTGTCTTTTTCAATTATGCCTGCTGATAAAACAAGGTATAATAATAAAGCCAGTGATATTGTCACAGAGATAAAACCTGTGGGCTAGCAGCCTCTTACTACTCCCAGTTAAGGCTGACCGACTGACTCAGCAGGATTTGCAAAAGTGTTGGTTTGTCATTCAGTGACTAATTCAGTGTATCGACACTTAATTTGGAATAGCAAGAAGATACTTAAAAGGATAACTTACTGTTTTAGTAGATCACTATTGTGGCCCTATTGGACTGTGTTCTCTCCCCACAGCTGTGCTTTTGTTCTTTTTCTGGATACCAAGAAACACACAGATGGAAGAAGAAAACGTGCCTTGGGATATAAGAGCAGGTTAAATTACATAGTACTGAAGCAAGGCAGAATGGCACCTTACTTGAATTTTGTATCAAGGTTTTTTCCCCCCCACCACTCTGGAGAAACCAGCCACTAAACAGGAGGATGGCCCAACACATGGCGGAGGGGAACAGTTCAGGACCAGAATGAGCAGTGTTCCTTCATTTGAAAAAGGACACTTATCCAAAGACAAAGATGGATCCATATTAGACAGAGAAGTTAGATGGTTCAAGAAAGGAATCAGGGAAGCCATTCATGTGTCTGTAGTAAATCTCTTCCTCATCAGAGGTGAGGAGGAGCAGAGTCTTGGTTACAGTTTAACCGCTGCACCACAAGGCTGCACTACTGTGAACAATAGTGCTGTCTGGAAACACCTCATGTAGAAATGTAAGTTCTTTATAATCTGTGTAGTTTGTTATAATGACTGCGTAGATCCATGTATCTAGACATGCATTTATAATCTAAATTATATTTACTTAATTTTCAGCATTCCCACCCTGTCTTCTTTTAGAAGACAGCATGCCTTATCCACCACCCTTAAAATGTTTTCATCCATAACATCCATTGAGGTAGATTTTGGTGGCCCTAAAGTCACACGGTTAGTTTAATAATGATACAAACCTATATCTCTCTATTGTGGTCCTTTTCCTTTAACCACTGGACCATATTGTTTCTTTGTAGAAGGACCGAGTGAGGGATGCCAATAATCCAGCATAATTTGTCTGAGAATAAGGCAAATACAGTCTGTAATTTTTCTGACAGGTTTTTAAAGCTATCATTCAGCTGTATTTTTAAATGGACACAGCTGGATTTTTATGGCTGATTAAGATTTCTGTTAAACAACCGGCTACTTTAAATTTCCTTGGACTGAAGCAAAATGGTAACAAAAAAAAATGTCAATGGCGGGAACAGGTGGCTCCCAAACTGCATTGTACCTTTAGCGAAGCAAATTGAACCCTGGGCAGGCTGTGGAGTACAATTAGTGTATTTTCCATGAAGTAATTCAAGACATCTCAGCAAGAAGCAAGTTCAGATGGTTTCCCACATGGAGCAGCAGCCCAAGCAGCACATGGGTTATTATCAGTGTGCTGCCTTCTCCTCTTGTCTACAGTTGGAGCTATGGTTGCCCTACCTTGTACTAGTTTGTACCTTTGGGTCATTTTGTTTCCTGCAATCTTGTTCTTAACCAATGAGCTGTTTAGAATGGCTTTTAAATAAATGTGAAGACATTCATATTTAAATAAATATGTAGCTTTAATCCTCCCCTAACTCCTGACAGCACATGCTTTGCATGCCAAAAAATAATATGAGCCCCCATCCCCAGCTCAAATCGCAGAGAGGTTTGAAAGAACATGACTAGTGGTCTCTGGAGACCAAAGCCATCAACTACACAGAAGGTTTGTTGCTACCCCTGATTGCATTCAAACTTCTTAATCCCTTCATCACAATACAATGACTAACACCTATTCACCTGCATAGGACGTTTCCTCTTTCCAACAACTTTTTTTAAAAAAGCCCAGTCTCACTCACTTCATAACCCTGAGAAAAGAGAGAGCTCCTAGTTCCCTGAGCTCCTTGCCCTCTGAAGATGCCAGCCACAGAGTCTGGCGAAATGTCAGGAAGAAAAACTTCCAGAACACGGCCAAACAGCCCGAAAAACTCACAACAACTACAAGATAAAAGACATATTCATCGGTCAGGGATGCAAGCTCAAATTGACTAGGGTTCCTGCCTGCATCATTTGTACATGTTAGATTAGAGAGAGAGAGAGAGAGAGAGAGAGAATGTACTGTAGCAGTCAGATTGTATTCAGACTTCTTATACTGCCTCTGGCTGATCATGTGTATTATATTAAAGTGTCTTGATTAAAATACCATATGCCTTGCCAGGTTAAATGCTGTGTCAAGGGGAATCCTTATCCAAAAAGCAGTGCAACCAGTGGCAGGCTACAAAGCTCTGGTGGTCATTTCTTGCTTTTTGTAGCTAGTATTGGGTATAATCAGAGGTAAGCTACATCTGCATTTGGAGGTTACCTTTAGCCAATGTGCTTGCTACCCATTTGACAGAACTGTTCATGCTCAAACCTAGATTTGTTCACTGCTTTGAAGGTTTGCATGATCATCAAATTCAGAAGCATCTCTCCTACTTGCTGGGGCCACAGTTCTGCAAGGAGCCAGTTGTATTGCTGTCTCCTGTCCTGAGTCTTCAACACATGCAAGTTCCTCCAAGTCACACACCCCACCTAAATAAGAATGAATAGAACATTGCACCATTTCTTTGTCTGTGCACCAATGATTCTAAGCATTTGCACTTAAAAGGGACAATAAAGACGTGTATGAACAAGGCTGCAAAAACAAATATGTACTATAAATAAAAATAACAGCAGCAAAAGGAATGTGCCATGCAAGACATGTAGCTGGGAAGAGATTGGTTCATTATCACTGCATATGGTTATTCTCTTTGCTTCATTTATACTGATTGCTCTCTTGCCTTCAAAGCCTTCAGGGGGTAAAAGGAGTTAGGAGGAAAGGAGAGGGAATGAAGTCAGAACCTGTAATGACTACTTAAAACTCCACAGGTAGTTTGAAGCTGCTCTTGTGTTTTTACATGACGAATGACAAATAACTAAATATCCAGGTATGAATCGTATCTGTTTGAAAACTAAGGATGTTGTTTAGAAGGCTCCTGGGCTAAGAAATCAGCCACAGATATGACACCTCCCATCCTAGTGGCATGGTTGCTTCCCAGCCAACCCATCTGAGTAAATGGAGTTCAGACCCTGCTATTAGGCAATGAGACAACTCCAAGTATTATGCAGGGCACTATGCATAGGCGTCTTTTTAATATTAAAAAAACTTTTGATACTGGAGTTGTCTCTAGGCTCAAAGATGGGAAGATGCCTGCTTTTCATATCCTGGAGTTAAAGCAACTAATGCTAGTTAGACATGGCAGCCTATTCCTTGTAACTAAAAGAAAGGGAACAACCAAGTTATCATCTCCCTATGGGTTTTGCTCGAGATCATGTGATACTTCTCTATATTAATAATCATGGGCCATATAATCAAGTTTGACTTTTGGTGGCCCTTTTACAGATTTTTCTAGGTAAAAAGTACTCTAAAGTACTTCCTTTCTTCGCAGGATGCCCTAGGATGTTGTGGATTGTCCAAGGTCACATAGTGGCTCAAAAAGCATCGAGCATGCACTTTGGGACTGGGTTTAACAGCTGGCCTTGGCCATAAACTTGCAGCCACAATTCTTGGATCTTTGCCTCCTCACCCTCTCTCACACACACTAGCCACCTTAACAGACATGTAGAATCTGGGAGCTTGTGTGTGTTTCAAATGTTTCCCCATGACTTCAATTTGTGATGGAACAGTGGATTTCGGCCTCAGATGATGGCTCTGAATTTACAATCTGATACCTATGGAGTCCTCTGATGCTCAGAATCCATGAGCAGATTGCTACTACATAGTTCCAGCAGTCTGATGCTTCTTAAGCTGTCCTGGTTCATCCTGCACAATCATGGGACTTGTAGTACAGAATTAAAAATTCTATGTTAAAGACCCCTAGCTCAGAGGAACAACAGTTTAAGATAGTTTGGCCTTAGGATTGGTAGAAAGCTCAACTGCAAATACAGAAAAGCAACATCCTATGCTAGCAGGCAGAAACATTGTGGTACCGTAAAACATAACATACAGCCCAAGCTCATGTGTTTTATGTAATTATGATCTTTCCCTGACAATCCATATACTTTATCTCTTATTTCTGACTTCATCCTATTAGTTCAAAGAAAGCAAAAGTAAATCCTCCCCCTGTGTTGAAAAATCAAGGGCAAGGGACTGATTAAGGGAGAAGACCCGCCTTGCAGTTAGCGTCCTGTTAAAAAGAACAATAGGGCTGTGATTGTGAGCATGATTACCTGTGAGTGTTATTAGTTAGCAGCTGCGAATGTGAACATTGGGTATGTCTAGGGGAAACACTATTTAGCACTGTTGTGCAACAAAATGAACTGTGAAACTCAAGTATCCTGATGCTGATGAATTTGGAATTTAATGATTCTGAAAGAAAGGGAAATATAACAGTACAGTATAGCTGTGATTCTTCTTTGTTTTAACAAAAAACTAAAACATTGTATTTGTGCATAGCTAAACAATAAGGCTCATTTGGGAACTATGTTTAACAGCTTTTAAAGAATGAGGGATGCGTGGAAGTAAAGGTATAGTATTTAAGTGAAGGTATAGTCCTTTTTCAAGGAGACAGGAGGGTTAAAATACTCTAAGATAAATATATAAATAAATTTAAAATTAATGAGATACAATGTGGTGTAGTATATGGAGTATCAGACTAAGAGTCTAGACACAGGGGCTTAAGACTCTTTTCAGTCATGGCAACTCAGGGCCTTTTCACACGACCCCTAAGATCTGCTGGTCCCTTAAATTCAGACCAGAGATCTTGGGGGTTCATTTCTGTTCCTGCGTCCCCACCCCTCAGCACTTCCTGCTCCTGTCTGCGCGAGGGGAGGGAGGGAAAAAAAGGACAAAAGGAGCCTTTACTAACCTGCCGGTGCTGCCACAAGCCCCGTTACTTCCTGGTTCCTTCTCAAGGGGCTCTTTAAGGGGCGGGAGGCAAAAAAACAACAGACAAGCGAGGAGAGCCCGGCACTCTTATCCGCATCAAGGAATTTTCACCTGCTGAGAGCAGGTACATGAAAAGTGCGCTGGGTCATGCTTATGGGGGCGTGGTCGCACTTAATTTTCTCTAAACTCCCGAGCTTGTGGGGAAAAATTTCTAAGCTCCAGAGCTGGGAGCCATTTGCAGCAGAGCTTAGGGGTCGTGTATAAACGCCCTCAGCCCTTGAACTTCTCCAATGCCTTGAAGGCCCTGTTAGGTTTGTCGTAAGTTGGAAACAATGTGATGTTACATAAAAACAATTTGCAGATATGAGACATTACTTTCCTGGGTTTACGAAGCCTAGAACATGCCATGTGTTCTATGGTACTTCTTCTGTTTACCTGCTCTCCAATTTCATGACTGAGTTTTTAAAGAAGAAGTTCTTATGTTATGACTAATGAAATTAGAAGCTGATGTAGACATGAGTCGGAAAGACAGGTGTGTAAGGGGAAAGGAAGGGGTGAGGTGAGAGCATACAGGCATTAAACTTGTCACTGAGCTGATAAACCATGACAGGTCAGCCCAAAATCATCCAGTCTGAACTGTAACAGGTGCATGATCTATATTCCAAATTCCCAAACTTGCCAGAAGAACTTCATTCTGTCACCTCTGTATTCTATCTCTCTGCAGCTAATGAACAATGTAAACATGGTTATTTCTTCCAGATTGTATATAACTGGCAGGGTCTATAAAATACTTATTTTGGAGGGCCAACCACAGCATCCAGAACTACCCAACTAGCACTGCCAATTGCTATGCCAGCAAGGGGATCTGGGATTTGTTTTCCAAGGAAGAAAAAAAATTAATAAAAATGAGTTATTTGCTTATTACTTTGGGAACTTAGATTGTATTCTCATGTTTCCCCTTGTTTTTAGAACCATATAATTTCAATATGATGACTATGCCTAAGTCTTAGGCATAGGAAACTGAAGGGACTAGGAAACGGCCAGGAAGATGTTCTAAATGTTTCAGAGTGTCATGGGTGCAAATAGAAACATGTCTGTAACACAATTACATTTTGTCACCCCTGGTGCTGAAAGCTGTTCATCCCTTGCTGTAGAGCTTCTAGGTTTTACTGCTGATTCAAACTCATTGAATGACAGCAATGACAATGAGGAGGATAAATGTCTTACTGTCTCTGTGCAATATGCTATCATTGTTTCATTTGCATATGCTTAGTCAAAAGGTGGGATTAGAGAGAGAACTAGCTCTCATTTTGGACCACTTGTGGCGAGGTCTGGTGTATACTATTAGCTGGCAATCATGAATGCTGCTCCAGTCCCAGCTGGACTTTTTGGTTCTAGTGGCAGGGCTACTCTATTTTGGAGGGGGTGGAACAATACCTTTATCCAGAGAAGAGTCACTTTAAGGCCAGGTGCTTTTCACAAAACAGCCTTTCCTGGTATAATTAGACATGATTCTTAATCACTGTCTGATTGCACCCAGAGCCACACAAGTAAGGCAGCCTTCCCTGGACTGGTGTTCTCCATGATATCTGAGAGATATACACATGAGGGTGAAGAAGGCAGGACTTCACAATTACACTTGTTAAATTTGAGGAAAAAATTCTCAGAAAAGAAAGGAGGAACAGTTTTTAAAAAAATTTAATAGGCATGCAGCATGTTACCAGCAATTCTAACTAAACCCCAGTATCCAGCTTGAGTACAACAGCAGGCTGTGCCCTCCACATGCGTTTGTCTACATCTCTAGTCCAGATAAGATGCTTCCAGCTGTTCCTGAGTTGTGTAACAACTAGAGAACCTGTAGGGAGACCTCCCAAGCAAACAGCTGTTTTATCTGCCTCAGCTTATTGACAAAAGTAAAGAGGAGGGAGTCCTTTGAAGTGTTGCAATGTTTTGCCTTTTCTTTCTCACTTACACACACACACACCCTTATTTCTGCCAAAATGTGGGAAGACATGGCTCAGGAAGAATGAACATGCTATAACAGCATTTTACCAAGACATCTCTCAAAAATGTAAAAGCAAGGACAGAGAATGACCAAACACTCATGAATATAGCTCAGAAATAGTTAGAGAATGTATGTGTATTGAAGGCAACACTATCCAAAGATATCCCAATTTCCTTAGCTTTGAATAGAAAATGGAGAGGTTGAATGGGTCTGGGAATTATCTGAATAAATTGCCGTTATTGATAAGATCCACCAAAAGCCACAGGTGCTGTCATCAAACAATGATGCTTTAAAAGTCTATAGGAAGTGTTTGTCCATTAAATCTGGGTCCCGTAAAGGCTGTGTTTTCCCTCTACAGAAGCTCCCAGAATATTTTATGAAGATCTCATTTTACATGGAGGAACTGGTACATCTTCATAAACAGACTAAGGACGCACATACCAAATATGGTTTTGCTTTCCCACTTCTGTATTAGACTTTTTAGTGTCAGCAGCTGGCAGCAAACACCATGCTGTGTATGAGCGTAGGGAGGAAAAGACTGACATCTTGATGGAAGCCACTTTCTGCTGTGAGAAAATAAATTCATACTCAAGAAAGAGTCCTTTCAAAGAACACACCCGCTTATATGGGGAAAGGAGTACAGTAGCTCGAATGGAGAACACACAATTTCCATGCAACAGATCTCGGCTTGGACACCTAGCATCCTAATTTTGTTTCAATGCCATGAAGAATCAGGTACTAGGTGATGGGAATGAACTTGATCCAAGGCACCAAAGGACCCACAACAGGAATTACTACTAGTCTAGACAGAGTCTAAATTTGGAACAAATAACTGAAATGCTGAGCTTAAAGCTCAAGGTACAGCTGATTCTTGCCTAACCAGCAGAAATATGGCCTAAGAAAATGACCTGTACGAGATCCACACACAGTGGAACTTGACTTATGTAGGATCACCCAGCATGTGTCTCTGTTCTTGTGCAGTGAATGCTGAATTTACTAATAACTACATAATCTCAGTTTTGCATGGAGGAAAAAATAAGTGAAAGCATTCTGTTGAAATCAGCTCTTCCTTCCTTCCCTCATTTCCCACCCACCTTTCTAATGCATATACAGAATCTTTGTACAGTACCTGGTTTGGCTTGTGTCATCATCTCATTAAATCCTTGCCATGCAAATGTATCCTAAGTGTTGCCTGAAGATTTCTGTCTCATGCAAAATTTAGCTTGAATTCATCTGGCATCAAATACTTTTCTTCTGCACAAACCTTCTGTTTGCTTTGCTGACGTTCCTTCTTAGTTGGCTCTCATGGTGATTCATTATCTCGTGATATGGATTTCCAAGTATCATCTTTGCATTGATTTTTATATCTTTAATAACCTCTCCACTGAAGATGGCTGCACTCGGTGTCATTGATCGCATCAAAAATTCAAAGCTTACAGAAATACTAGAGGGCTAATTGGTAGCAAAACAATCTTAATGCAGTGGTAATCTTCAGCACCCAAGCTTACCTGAAGTTTTGTTTGCTGGGACAAAAGGAACAAAACGTTGAGTTTGCTGCTCAAAATTCCCAGGTGGAAGGCAACACGAGCAACATAGAAAAACCAGAGAATTGGATCTGCTTTTGCTAAAGCCAAAAGCATCTTTCTGCATCTAGCTTTGAACCCTGAATTAACAATGTCTCTCAGCCCTAAATCATTTGACTCCCTAGAACCATTAAAAATATACATCTGCTGTCAGGTAAAAGACAGTCTGGCTGAATGTCCATTTAGAAAGTTAAATGTGTCCATATGGATTGGTATGCGATGCTCCTGATTTTTAAGCAAGCAACCAGGCATGGCATTGTTCTCAGACTAAACGTATCAAAAGCCAGCTACTTCAGCAGCCCATACTTTTGTGTCTCTCTCTGAATTGGCATTCTGGCTCAAAAAATCAGGCTGCAAGTCTATAGCTGGATGATCTCCCCAATGTTCATCTGTTCCAGTCCTTGAAACTAGAGGGACATTTCAACCTAAGTTTAAAATCACCTAACAATGGAGAATACACCACCTCCCCAGGTAGCTAATGTTACTGCCGAACACTTGTTTTGCTCAGGAAGGTCTTCTAAATGTTCAGTAGGAACTAGTTTGACCCTAGTTCACCAGAGATGACCACTGTGGATGCCTGAGGACACTGTAAAAACTCTGTCACTAACTGTAGATGTCACAGCCTATAGGGTCTTCCACTGAAATAAAAAATGTCCCATTTTTAAAACAGCCCCCTTCTTGGAAGCTTTTCCCCTCCTCTGCTCTAGCTGGGATTCCTCCCATTACCCCATTTTTAAAACAATTCCCCCAAAGAAGCTTTCCTCCTCCTCTGCACCTGCCACAAATGTTTTCAAATGCAGGTTATTGTTCTTTCTACTGTACTGTATTTTGTACCTTGTACTATAGTGTATTTTGTATTTTATTTAGTACCTTGTATTATATTAATCAAATATTTTTGGGCTATGGAATGAATCATCTGAGTTTCCATTATTTTCTATGGGAAATTTTGCTTTGATATGCAAGTGTTTTGGTTTCAAGCTTGCTTCCAGAACGGATTATGTTATTTAACCAAGATACTACTGTACATGTGTTTTCCCTAATGGGGTTCCCTTCACTGTTTTAGTGAGTCATGATGTTGAAAGCTTCTTGTGTAATTATCCAAAAATGAACCATTTCTCCATTCAACTGGATGAATCAGTCAACTTTACCTGGTAATGAAGCACTATTATTGGCATATGTTCATTTTTTTAATGGACCAAGAAATTCATTAAGAACTGCCCTTCATGAGAACTTTAACAACAGACACTAAAGGCTAATCAATATTCAATGTTTTGAAAGATTATTTCAGGGGAAAAGCAATCCCTTTATCAAATATAATATCAGTACCAGCAGATGGAGCACCAGACATGTTTTGGCACTATCGTGGTTTTATAAGCCATTTAAAATAAAATGTACCCGGCCAGGGTGTTTGCAGTTCACTGCATCACTCATCAGCAAAATTTAGTAGTTAAAAATCTGAGTGCCAGATTGCATCAATCTCTTCAATTTGTGATAAATGCAGTAAACAAGATCCATATCAATGCATTGAATTCTAGTTTTTTTTACACAGTTGTGTGAAGAAGCCGATGAGAACTTTCATTGGTTACTCCTTCACACTGAAGTACGCTGGCTCTCAAAAGGCTTATGTTTGACAAGTTTTTTTTCACTTTTTGAGATGGTTTTAGAGTTTTTGGATGCGAAAGATCCCATTTTGAAAGAAAATTTAATCAAATGGAAACCAGACATTGCTTATTTAACAGATTTGTTTACTAAATCTAATGATGTTAACTTGCAGTTACAAGGTGACAGTCTGAATTTAATAAAAACAAAGTCCATCATTGCAGGTTTTCTTGCCAGAATTAATCTACTGAATCAAAACACTGGACGGCATAAGTTTTCCTAGTTCCCTAACTTGTCATTGACATATGTCCAGGATGATGACATTTTGGTCTACGTTCAACATTTAAGTGTCCTTCACACAGACTTTAAAACCAGGTTTGAGGAGAGTTTGACTATGGAAATCCCACAGTGGATTGTCAATCCTTATGGTGACATTGTCACATTACAAGAATATTAGAATAAGCACTAACAAAGAACTTAAGGTGCAGTTCAGAATGAGCTATCAGCAGTTCTGGCTTCAGAAAGATATACCTGTTGCTTATCCTGCATTATGGACTATCACAAGAATTTTTTTATAGCTTTTCCATCTTCATACCTTGTGTAAAAAGGGGTTAGCATGGTTGCCAATCTTCTTATGGAAAAAAAAAAAAGAAATCAGTTGCAAATCACTGAACATGGAGATTTAAGACTATACCTCACAAATTCGAAGCAAGATATTGAACAATTGCTGCCAGAGCATCAGGCTCATCCCTCCCATTAAAAACATTATTTTATTAGGTTCTTATTTGTTTTATTCTAAATCCAAATATTTATTTGCATTTTGTGTCTTTTTAATAAAGGCATGAATAAAAATTGTAAATATGTTTCTTTTTTTACAATTGTCCTTGCTACACAAGCCCCTATCAAAGTGAGTAGCACTGTGTCAGCTGTCAAAAACACATTTGAGGTTAATAAATTTAGAAAAAAATCAATATTAGGCAGGCAGGGAGGTCTATAGAAAACAAAAAAATGGCAAGTCATCTACGGGGTGAAAATGTTTGGGGACCTCTGATTTAGTTAATTTAGTTCTTATCATCAGGAGATACACATGGGGCTCATGTGCAAGAGGATTGCACAGAAACAATTGCAGAACGACACTGTTTTTGCTTGTTCCCTGAGCTCATTGCCTTCTGAAGATGCTGGCCACAGAGTTTGGCAAAACATCAAGAAAAACTTCCAGAACATGGCCAAACAGACAGAAAAACTCACAACAGCCATCAGACCCTGGCCATGAAGGCCTTCAAGAATAGAGTGTTTTGTCACCTTGTGATTGCAAAGCAATCTTTCTTTTCACCATCACAGTATGTTTATATCAATTTGAACATGACTGGTTTGGTAGTTCTTTCTCACAGTAAACAAAGGTGTTGTGCAGCTCGAGTTTAGTGGTTCAATGAAGGGATTGTTTTAAGCACCCAAATTAGGAACAATGCACCTACATTAAGTTAAGCAGGGCAGAAAGCCCATCCCTTTGCTGAAGGCCATTTGAGCTGGTCACACCTTGGATGGCTTCAACAAGTTTCTGTTATAATGAAACACAACATAAAGTGAACATGGAAAAGGTAGTGTTAGAACATCACAAAAAAGAAACAGGCTGTTCAGAATGTCTTTACTTGTGCAAATAAGCTCTTTTTTCTTACTGCATATACTGTACAGTAGGCTGCTGATCCAAAAGATTCTAAATACAGCAGCTTGTCTCTGTGTTTGATACGAACCTGCACAGCTCACTGAAATTATTTTTTAAAAAAAGGGTTTTTGCTGGGTTTTTAAAATTATTTATTATTTGTTTATTTTAATTTTATGGCTTCTTCCTTTCCAAGAGGTAGTGTTCAAGTCAGCCATGGCAACAGCAGATGCTTTATACGTCATTAGGTTGGGTTTTCTGCACTGTAGACAGGCCTTTAGGAGAGATGCTACCTCCCTTCCATTTCTTGAGCAAGATTCAGGATTGTGGTTTATACCAATAAGATACCTTTTCTAGGAATTGACCAGGAGAGACAGGAGCCAATGGCCAGTATCATGGCAAATAGCTCTACAGATTGTGACAGTTTCAGGTTGTGCACAGGTCATGCGCAATGTAACAAAATTGTGTGCAACCCAGAATCCAAGCAAGAATTAGTCACCTTGTCCCCACTAGCACACTGGTTGTAACCCACCAGTTCTCCTCCTCTGGCCTTGTTCCAGACCCGACCCTTTCTGCTTGGCTTCATTTAGGCCGCTACTGCACTTCCTTGAGCAGCCGCTTTTTATTTTACATCACCTTACCTCCTCCCACAGTCACATGGTCACTACAATGGTTCGGCAGTCCACACTTCAGTGATTGCTTAGCAATTGGCTTCCCTGTTCACACTTGGCTGAGTCGCTTTAAATCGGGGGCAAACCGAAAAAGGTGACATAAAGCCTTTTTACACGACCCCTAAGATCCGCTGGTCCCTTAAATTCGGACCAGAGATCTTGGGGGTTTGTCACTCTCCCTGCGTTCCCACCCCCTCCGCACTTCCTTGTTCTGTCTGTGTGAGGGGAGGGAGGAAAAAAGGGAGAAAAGAATGCACTCTTACCTCCGGAGTGCCGTGGAAGTTGCTCCGACTACCCCCCCTTACTTCCTGGTTCCTCTTAAAGGGGCGGGAGGCAAAAAGAAGAAGAAGAAGAAGAAGTGAGGAGAGCCCGGCAGTCTCCGCATCAAAATGTTTCACCATCAAAGAGCAGGTACTTGAAAGGTGCGCTAGGTCGCGCTTAGGTGGGCGGGGTCGCACTTAATTTTCTGTTAGCTCCCGAGCTGGTGGGGAAACATTTTAAAGCTCCGGAGATGGGAGCCATTTGCAGCGGAGCTTAGGGGTCGTGTATAAATGCCCATAGTATGTATGCAAATACAATCAAATCCCTTTAAAGGTGGGGGTGCAGGAACTGATTTAAAAAAATACCACCCCCAGTGGTCGTCACAAGAAAAACTGATACTGCAGTAAAAATGGGTGTGGCCAAGGGGGTACTTCAGAAACAGGTATTTGAAAAGCAGACAGTGATTTTTAAGGTGATTTGTCTTTAAGGAAAAGGCATTAGCAGTCTTTCTCTAATCTCTACACCTTCAGCAGTGTGGGTGGGGAATCTGCAAGAGGGGAGGTAAATCGTCCTCCTTCCCTGTAATCACGACCACTTTGCAGTTGTGTAGCTGACAAGAGATCACATTTCTCATCATAATCACAGAACTGCAGAGCTGGACGGGGTCTGGTGGGTCTTGCAGTCCAGCCTCTGTCAAATAGGGAAGCATGGAATCAAACTCCCGACTTCTGGATCAAGAGCCAGATGCTTAAACCAACTGCTTTATTCAGGAGTTTTATTAGCAGTGGGAAAGAGTGCATGGCTAAGAACAGAGCTGCCCATGGTGTGCTGAGATTGCTTGCTTCGCTCCTGGACAGCTGAAGGCACATCCGTGCTGCATGGAGTGAAATCGAGCTCTTTGCAGCCTATACAGCACGGAAGCTGAATTAGCTGGTCTATGTGAAAGTAGTGGGGTGCATGTGTGACCTGTGCAAACTCTAAATGGGGTGTGTGAATTGGAGCCCACCCACAGCAAGTGGGTGTTGGCTGTTTGCAAGCAGGCCAGATGTCAATATCTGGCAGGATCACGCAAATAACAGAGGCCACCATGCTTGAGATGGATCCTCCAAAAATGTTTCCTTCTTTGTTTTCTTCTGGGGAAATGAAGACTTAATCTTCCCAGCACAATATCTGGTAGCAAGTCAGAAACAAATCTTCTTTATCCCTTTCAGAAAAACTAACATCCGTAGCTTTTAAGGTGTATTTCTGCTTATTTACCATATTTTACAGTTAAACAATGGCCATTCTCTGGTCAAAGTTATATAATGAACCTATGCACAACACATGGAAATAGCCCCAATGAATTCAAGGAGGCTTATTCCCAATTATACAAATGTAAAATTACGGTAGCCTTATCCATCCTGATGTTTTCTATTTGTGTTCAATAACAGCTCCCATCATCCCCATGATCTGCTGCATGATGTGACATGCTGACTGCAGGGCTGAACTGTCCTTATTTAGTTTTAATGCAACTATTCAAGTTAAAATAAGAAATACTGTTCTGGGAAGCTACTCAGCTGTTTGCTCAAGTAAGTTTCACTTTCCATGGCTTTCTTTCTTTTACTCTGTTAGCCTAGCTAGACTCAAAATCAGAACAGGATAAAGAAAAATAAAAGTCCCACATTAGAAGGCCTCTTCACTCATTTTATAGATATCAAATTGTAAAGCAAGATTTGCAATATTTATTTTTGTGTTATATAGATAAAGTCTGGATCATCTTGTCCCTTTTGATGTTTCTTCTGAAAAACAGCCAAGTGCCTCAATTTTTTCCCTAATGAAAAAGCGAAAGTGAATGAGAAGTTATATTAAAAAAGATTAAAATAAGCACTATTGCCATTCCTTTTGTCCTCTCATGTCCGGGTTACTTTTACAGGAAGGCCTATAAGCTAGAAAGCAGAAGCATTCTGATTTAATAGGCAGGGTCAGGGAATCCTGATAGGTTGAGTGCATAAAAATCAAAGCAGAAGATTGATACAGATGCATGGTGGCATCTGGAGAGGATTACGGTGAATGTACCATCCGCACCTGGACATCAGATGGAAGCAGAAGAAAAACCCTTCTGCTCACCCACAGCTGCAACCAAAGAGGAGTCTCTAAATGGCTCTGCCAGATCAAACACTATCCAGATGTCTCCCACATTACCTTTTTTTCACCGCATTTTGTAAAAAGCATTCTTCCTTTTACTTTGGCTGTGTACTGTATTATATATACATTGAGTTGGGGAGGCAAGGCAACACAGTGGAAAGTAAGTGGATTTAGTAAACAGGCATGCTGCCCTCCAAGAGGTAAATGTGGAAAATAACCTTTTCTGTTAATGGAAACTATACTTTTGCATTTCCACTCTCTCATCTTCAGAACATTTGTGTGGATGCATGTGTATCTATATTAGGTGGATATGTGCATGCACAAGCACACACACACACACACACAGAGAGAGAGAGAGAGAGAGAGAGAGAGAGAGAGAGAGAGGAGAGAATCCATGCTTGCATCTCCTTCCTGCCTCTATAGAAGCTATTGAAAGGTGTCTATTGAGAAGGGATATGATAGCAGTAGGATATGTGTGTTTGCTGGGTATTTAACATATTTGATTTTTGAAACCATATGCTTTGCCTGAATCCCGTACCTTAAGCTACAGGTTGCCGCATTATCAGCAGAGGAGTTTCATATTGGTGAATAGAAGACTGGATTGGTTATACATCTTGCCCAACATCTCTGGCTCTGTAACTTGCCTTAGCCATTCACTCCGTTACACAGTTTGTTTCCAGCTGTTTGGAGACTTCTTTCTTAAACACTGGAGGCATCTTTGCATATGTAAGTCGAAGGAAAGGGAAGAGGCAGAAGAACAGGAATGTCTTTCTTTGGGAAAGGAAGAGCCTGAAATATTGAGCAAACATTGGCTAGAAGCAAAGTGAAATCTGTTTGAAAAATAAATTTTGACGGGCGCAATCTGGGAGGCAGGAAGATCTGAGAGAGAAATGACTATTTGGGGGAATATAATTCAATATGGTTTGGTGGTCCTCGGTAACGTATATGTTGATATTGCAAAATGCATGGTAAAATATCAGTATGGTTTTGAGTATTCCTCTGTATCTCTACCCAGTGCTTATCTTGTTGACATTGTAAAGTCACTCATCCTTACGCTAACCCAAGAAATGTTGGCAACAGAGGCAAACAATGAGATGGCTCTACTACACTGCACAAATTTCAACCTCATGGACATATTTAAAGATTGCCAGCCTGAGAATAGCATCCTCTGAGGATAGCAGGATGATTTGGGGATTCAAGACATAAGAACATAAGAACATAAGAACTGCCTTGATGGAACAGGCCACAGTCCATCCAGTCCAGCATTCTGTCTCACACAGTGGGTCACCGTTTGCTTCAGGGTATTCCCAAGCAGATGTCTTCACCTGCTTACGATTTCCTGCAAATGTCATCGAGAAATATCCTGCCTATCTCTCCAACCCATCACTTTACCTGGGACACATGTCAAACTGACTGGTCAGTAATTTCCTGCATTACCTCTGGATCCTTTTTTGAAGATTGGTGTTACATTCACTACCTTCCAGTCATCAGGCACAACACCTGATTTGAGGGAAAGATATATATTTTGTCAGGGACATCAGCAATTTCATCTTTAAGTTCCTTGAGAACTCATGGATAGATGTTGTGTGGTCCTCGAGATTTGTTAGCATTTAGTTTAACAAGACATGCAAGGTCCTCCTCCCTGATTATTTCTATCTGGCTTAATTCTTCGGTTTCCCTCCCTATGAAGATAGGCTCTGTCTAGGGCATGTGGTCCCTGTTTTCTTCAGTGAATACTGAAGGAAAGAATTCATTGAGTTCCTCTGCAATCTCTGTCCTACCTCTTCTATTGCCTGAGGCAGCAAGAAAAAGCACCCTTCCAATTATCTACTATGGAGTGAAGGAATTTGACCACATATCCAGAGTCCTATCCTGACTACACTGGTAGCCTGTTATGTCCCTGGCTATTTTCAATGTGTTAGTTTTAACATATGTGTGTTGTGTTGTTACAGTCATGACCGACTCTTCATGACTCCACGTCCATGGAGTTCTCTTGGCAGGAATACTGAAATGGTTTGCCAGTTCCTACTCCAAGCGCCTACAGCACCTGGTATTCCCTGGTGGTCTCCCATCCAAGTACTAACCCAGGCCGACCCTGCTTAGCTTCCGAAATCAGGTGAGATCAGATGTGCTTAGGGCATCTAGGCAGCTTAGTTTTAACATACAAATGCCTTAATGGCTTAGAACTTTGTTGCCTATCAGAATGTCTCTCCTACAGAAATACTGTTTGTTTAACAATAATTTTTGACCTTGCTGTTGCAGATGGCTATGTTGAGAGAGGTGAGGAAGGCCTCAATTAGAACCTGGGCCTTCTCTGTAGTGGCCCCCACACTTTGCAATAGCCTCCCCTTGGAGATCCAGAACACCTCTTTCCTCCAGAGATTTTTTTAAAAGCTGAAAACCAGTTTTTAAAGGAGGCATTTAAGTAAATCCTGCGTCTCAGATTATTCTTCAGCCCTTTGTCACCTGAGAGCTGCTGCATCTATTTGGTGTTGTCCCTGTTTGCTCATTTCATTTGCTTTATTGGTTTGGTGATTTATTGGATATTGGGGGTGGGTGGGAGGAGATAGGGATTTCATGATATTGGAATGCCCTTCTAAAATATTGGTTTCCATTATCCAAGGATACAAATGCCAGTAATCAAGTAAATATTAGCAGATGAAGACTGGGCTACCACTGCTAGTGGAAGACTCTTGATGAAGTAGCCATTTATTTGAATAATGCCTCCCTCTGAGAGTTCTTGGAAGCACAAAATTTGAGGTGAGGTGATTGGGGGAATCACCCATCCTGGAAGTGCCAACATATTCTTGATTCTGGGGGTTCCTGTGACCCAGACATTATTCAGCTTGATGGCTCTGGAGAATTAGTGCTGTGGCTGCTGTATGAAGTTGCATGGTAATCCACCAGTGTAGGGTGAGAAGCAAATCCAGGGCAGAGAGAAGTGGTTCTCCATTTCCTCAAGGGACAACTTCACCCAGCTTTCTAACATGGCCAGCCTTGCATTTTGCACCTTCTCAAGTCCTCTTCTGGAGAAGCTGTGGAGAAATAAATGGGTGGTGGGGGATGACACCTGACTGACCTACCGCATACAAAACTCAGTAGGTCTCCCCATGTTTAATTCAGTGCTCTGCAAAGAAGCCTAGAAATGTGTTGAGTAGAGATGGGCACGAAATGAACTTTTGTTTTGTTTTGTTATTCGTTAGTCATTTCATTACATAACAAAACGAATAACAAACTGCCCCTCTAAGAAAAATGAAATGAAATGAAAAGGTTCCATTTTGTTTCATTTCGTTTTTCTTAGAGGGGGCAGCTTGTTGTTTATTTTGTTATGTAACGAAATGAAATGGAAATTTCCGTTTTGTTTCAGTTCATTTTTTATTCTGCCGGTGTCTCCTACCTGGGTAGAGTGATCCTGCTCCAGTCCTCCTGGCTGTAGCACGGGCGTCAGAAGGGAAAAAAACAAAGCCAACGGGCCCATGCTACAGCTGGTAGGCAGGCCATGTGGTCGGCAGTAAAAAAATTAGAATAAAATAATAAAAATAATAAAAATAAAAATAAAAAAAATAAAAATTACCTGATCCAGTCTGCAGTCCGCCGAACTGGCCCGCGAGCACTGGACCCGACCCATGGATCGCCGAACTGGCCCGCGGGCCAGCCGGAGAAAAAATAAAAACAAAATAAAAAATAAAACCAAAAAAACCCATTCAGGCTGCAGGCTGCCAAACCGGCCTGCGAGCACTGGAACCGACCTGTGGGCCTCCGACCGGACCCAGGGGTTGCCAAATAGGCATGCAGGCCAGCAGAATAAAAAATAAAAAAAGCTGACTAACCCACACTACAGCTGGTAGGCGGGCCACGTGGTCGGCAGTAAAAGAATAAAATAAAATAAAATAAAATTAAAATTAAAATTAAAATTAAAATTAAAATTAAAAAATAAAAATAAAAATAAAAATAAATAAAAATAACCCGATCCAGCCCGCGGGTTGGCAGGATTAAAAATAAATTAAAATATTTTTTTTAAAAAAAACCCAATCGATGGGGTTCAAAAAGAAAAAAGAAAAAAAGAAAATGAACCTAAACTAAAATGAATTACAAAACAATTTTTTTCTAAAAAATTGTTTTATAATTAATGAAATGAACCAAACCGAAATGAATTGCCATTTTTTCAGTTTGTGCCAATCTCTAGTGTTGAGTTGAATGCCCTTACCATGCTTCTGTGACAGGGAATACACAGAGTGAGCTTTGTGTTAAGCACATAAAGGTCTTCTTGAAGGCTTTAACAGCTGGGATCTGATAGCTTTTGTGGACTGTTTGGCCATGTTCTGGAAATTTTGGCCAGCATCTTCAGAGGGCAAGGAGCTCAGGGAACTAGGAGTTCTCCTTGAACACAGAGATTCTGGTGAAACGTCAGGAATAAAAACTGCCAGAACACAGGAAACAGCCCAAAAAACCCACAACAGCTAACATAAATGTCCGTTCACCTCTGTGGCTATGGTGACACACAGTTTGGGCTTACAGGCCCACACCCACTCCTGTGACCTGTTTAGCCCTCCAGCATTTCAGGCACAATGCTTAAATATGGTGCCAAAGGCATCTTCTGTTTATTTAACCTAGAGACATATAAATAAATAAATAAAAATTCCCCTACATCCCATGCAAAATTCAGGTTCTTGAGCATAGCTCTAGGCAGCAAATCTCAGCTCTTGCTTGTATTGCGCATGGGTAGATCAAAGGTATTTTAATTATTTTCAGGAGAAAATATGTTTAGGCAAGGAGCAGATTGTAGAAAGCTTTTGGAAAGTGCATAGGATTTGTGGTTCTTTTATTTTTATTTTGTTTAATTGATTGGCAAATACAGTACATGCAAAGCTTGAACATCTCACACTGTAGCACTTCACGAGACTGCTGCTCTCCCATTCAAATGGAACTTTCTGCTTGATGCAAACAATTCTCTAATGAGTGTGATGGAAAACCTCTGTGAAGAAAGCAGTGCTGTGTGCCCACACACCCACCCCAGACACCCCCTTCCTTAGCCTTTGCCTACCCTCTCCTTTGTAGTGCCGAAATGCAGGAAAGAATCAAGAAATCTGGGCAGCCGATCAGCTTGCCTTGGTTCACTTTCACTAATCCAGACATCTAGCACAGCAGGGGGAAAACTGCTGTATCTAGTGAAACAAGAGCATGAATAATTAAAACCCTGTTATTAATGAACTTGCAGTCGTTATGTAAATGAAACTGATTTCAAGTCTAATTTGTCAGCCTGAATTCTTTTTCTGTTCTTCCTTTGTCTGGGACAAGAACTCCTCATAATGGACTTGATAATAAAACACTGGCAGACATGCTGTGTGCAGGGCCCATCTCCGTTAGAGCTTTTAGCTTCGTTAATTGATACAGTTCCTGCAGGAAAAGTCTATAAGGCGTTTTTGTGTGGCTCTACAATGTTTTACAAGCACTTCTTTCCTTTCAGCAGAGCCGGCTCTTCCCTGCATGTCCCACATTAGCATATACCTTGACATGAGAGAGAGCCTGAATACCTAGTGAACAAATAGTTCTCTCTCTCTCTCTTGGATGTGGTTCAGGGTGCCTGATAAATGCAAGAGTTGAAGAAGGCTCTGAGGGGGAGAACAAGTCTGAAGCTAAGTAAAGACCTTTACCCTTAAAAGACTGTCTACCACTTTGTTAAAGTCAGCTTAGAAAACGACTAATGCTCATTCTAACTCTGAGTGCCTGGTTCCCATATTTCACAGAAGACATAAGCCTTCTTGAAATTCCAAATGATAATGGCTCCTTGGCCCCACCAGCTAGTCCTGTGTACACTCGATGTTCCACTGCCAAACTTACCTGAACACTTCAAAATGACATGCAATAGATGAACCCTGATTGCAATATGCAAATCCACACACCAGCCAAAATCCTTTTTGTTTCAAATTATACTTTTTAGACAACACATCTTTAGAATGGATAACTTCTTAAGTGATGGAAGTGTTTTATTGTAAGAGTAGGAACTATTCACAATTCCCCTAGTTTGAAAATTATTTTGCTTTGTTTTCTGAATGAGAAAACCAACTGGGAAATGGTGGAGATATTTATCAGGATCTAAATCATGTCACAGGGCTGCTTCGTTTGAGATTTGTCTCTTCACAACCATTTCCTAAGACTGGTGACCTGAGACTTCAAACTCTAACTGTGTATATCACTGCTAACTCTGTGAGATAGGTGGATGATGTGTAGTAAAATGCCATTAAATTGTGTTGTGATTTGGTGAAAAACTTTTCAAAAACAGATTAATCTCCTACCCCATAAATGTTCTTTAGGGTATTTGTACACGACCCCTAAACTCCGCTGCAAATGGCTGCCAGCTCCGGAGCTTACAATTGTTTCCCCACCAGCTCCAGAGTTTGCAGGAAATTAAGTGCGACCACACCCACCTAAGCGCACCCCAGCACACTTTTCATGTACCTGCTCTTGGAGGGTGAAAATCCCCAGATCCGGATGTAATCTGGTGAGTGCCGGGCTCTCAGGACGACGATGGGGGTGGCTTCAGAGGTGAGCCTGCATTTTTTTCCTCTCTTTTTTTCTCCCTCTCCTCACACAGACAGGATCAAGGAAGTGCGGAGGGGTGGGGACGCAGGAAGAGCAACGAACCCTCAAGATCTCTGGTCCGAATTTAAGTGGCCAGCGGATCTTAGGGGTCGTGTGAAAAGGCTCTTAGAGTGGTTCTTGCATGCTAGTAGTTCATTTGGGATCATGGCAAGGAGAATTCATTAGCATGAACCAAGAAGGCCACCCAGTCCTGAGCAGTGTTTGAAATGATGAAAGGACACAAAATAATCTGTATTTCTTGTCCTGAATGGAAGGTTAATACAGATCATGTTTACTGGGGGGAAAGAGATTGGATGTCAGGGAGAAACATTTTAATGATTTCTTTCTATTTCAGTTTTTTCTTTAATTCCTAAAAGATGAGAATGCTATTTAAATAACCATATGAAGCAAAGCTACTATAAACTGGGCTGTATGTGCAGGAAGCCAACTATGATTTCTGTGTTCAGGGATGCACTGATTCTCACTGTTCTTTTCAAATATTGACATGTCCCTGTGTAGATGATTATATAAGGGTGTATGTTTGGGCAGTCAAGCTAATGAAATAAAAAACCCAAAAGTGAAATAATCTTTGATCTGTATCCCTGAATTATTGTGCCTTGGCTATACAGAGGTAGGGTTTTTTTGTGTGTGTGTGGGGGGGCGTAATGGCATTTTATCTTACAAGGTATTTGGTGCTGCACATGCAAATTCTTGTTTCTCAGTCAATGTTGTATTATGTTGAGCCTTTCACCAGTTCCTATCCATTTGTTTTAGCAAACGATTTGGCAACTCCAGCACATCATGTACACAGCTGCTAACACGGCAAGAGGCTACTATAGGGCTTCTCCCCCCACCCCACCCCCCAAAAAAAAATCATAACATGCTTTCAAAGCTACCATGGTGACTTTATGATTCTGCATCTGATAATTAGCAAAAATGTTTCCGCCGTCATAATATCATGCAATTCACCACTCCTGGCTTCCTTTCTATGGTCCTGTTAAGATGTAATTGAAGGTTTTTTTTTCTTAATGACCACTATAATTTGACTTTTATGTACCTTAGTCTTACACTAATTGGGCCCCACTGAGGCTGCAGCATCATTTTATGCTTAACCACGTTTAAAAATAAAACAACTTCTCCTCCTTCTTTTTCTCCTTCTTCCCCTTCTTCTTTAATCAGTTCCAATAATGTTAAGGCAAGTAGAAGGGTGGATTCCACCCCCCACCCCCTTGGAAGGAAGAGTGTTTATTGCATAAGAGCAGGTGTTTACAGAACAGTTCATTGAAATTCAGTATGGTTCGTTATGATTTAATGGAGCTAATATCCATTTTATAATGTTCTGAGTTGCAGCTGCTGACTCTAAAGTGATAGTAAAGGTTTGCAGGTTTCCTTTGGGTCAACAGTTGTTGGCAAAGCACCCAGGGAAGCCATTTAGTCTCTCCTGGGGCCAACAACCCTCAAGATTCCTTTCTTTAAAACACACACACACACACACACACACACACACACACACACACACACACTTTTTATGTATTAGCAAGGTTTTATAAGAATATAAGAATATAAGAGGAGCCATGCTGGATCAAGCTAAAAGCCCATCTAGTCCAACTTCCTGTATCTCACAGAGGCCCCACCAAACATGTCTGGGAATGCACAAGACTAGATATCTGTCTCGTGATACCACTCCTCTGTATCTGGCCCTTGAAGTACCCCAGTTTAAAGCCTGGAGATTACACATATCCATCATATTTTGTAACCTGTGATGGACTTTTCCTCCAGAAATCTGTCCAGTCCACTTTTGAATACATCTAGGCCAGATGCCATCACCACATCCTGTGGCAGGGAGTTCCACAAACTAACACACTGGGTAAAAAAAAAATTCTTTTGTCTATTCTCACGCTCCCAACCCTCAATTTGAGTGGATGTCAAGCATCCTGTCCACATCCTCTGGTCTCAATAATTGAAACTCATCCAATAATCCTGGACCGAAGCACGGTGCACGACACATCCCTTGATTCTGCACCAATAGTGGAGTCCAATTAACTGCAATTCTGAGCGACTTTTCCCTCAAAGTGGACAGCAAACTCATCACAGTGAGCTGACAAGTGGTCCAGGATCTCCACTGTATCTCCCAATTGAAGAAGTTCCCAGACCACCCGAAACAGCTCTGCTGGACAGTAGTCTGAGGAAACAATGCGGTTGGTGAAATATTGCCTTTTTGCCAAAATTATCACCATAGAATAGGCCCAGTAATAGGCTCTAAGCTGTGTTCGATCAGACTCATGCACTCCAGCCGTCTCTCCTCTTGCTTCATCACCTGCAGCTCAGATGTATACCAAGGAGCCATCTGGGTTTTGTGTGTAGGGATAGGGTACTTAGGCATGATCATGTCGACTGCCTGAGTCATCTCCCTATTCCATAGGGCGACCTAAGCTTTGACAGGAGCCCTGAACATATCAGATGGATAATCCCTCAGGGATTTCAGGAAACCATCCGGATCCATTAGTCTCTGAGGGTGGATGATCTTAATGGATCCCCCACCTTTGCAGAGGGTTGAAGTAGCTAATAGCCTAATTGGAAGTGGTTTGACCATGACAATGGGGTCAAAGCCAACCCCTCTACATCTGTACTAGACATGGGCACGACTTAGCGGAATTCCCGTTTCCATTTCCGTTCCTCGTTTCCGTTACGGAACGGAAAAGGAAACGACAATTACTCCGCCAGAACTCGAACTCGAACCAACTAAAGAAAAATTGGGTCTGATTTGTCGTTGTTGTTCCTGGCATCGCGGCAATCCCACGATGCCAAGCGGCACAGAAAAAAGTTTTTGTTTTTTTTTAAAAAACCTATTCCCGGCCAAAAAGCAGGCGAAAATATGCCTGCTTGAGTGAGGGCTCAGGGCACCTACCAGAGGGGTGGTTTCTGGAGGGGGGTCCCCGGCCTGCCCCCCTCTCCCCCTGTCCCTCCTGGCCCTGGGCTGCGCTGGGGCGGGCATCCTCGTCGTCCCACCAAAGTCGCCGCCGGCCGCCGCCCACAATTCAAGCGGAAGTGGTACAGAAAGTTTTAAAACTCCCCCCCCTTCCCGGGCCAAAAAGCAGGTGAAAATATGCCTGCAGTGTGCACCTACCAGAGGGGTGGTTTCTGGAGGGGGGTCCTCGTCCTCCCCCCCTCTCATCCTGTCATGTCCTGGGCTGCTTTGGTGGTGGGACTCGCCGCAGGCTTGCACGCAGCAACAAGCCGGATTCGCCGCCGGCCGCCGCAATTCAAGTGGAAGCGGCACAGAAAAAAAGTTTTAAAACTCCCCCCCCATTCCCGGGCCAAAAAGCAGGCGAAAATATGCCTGCAGACAGTGCAGAGTGCACCTACCAGAGGGGTGGTTTCTGGGGGGGGGGGTCCCAGCCTCCCCCCCTCTCCTGTCCTGGGCAGCCGGACTCGAGTCGCTATGCCATGCGGTGCGGGTGGGGGATCCAAAATGGGACAGCGACCGCAATATTTTTTTTGAAATCGTGGTCCAAAAACACACAAGCACCACAGAAACATGCGAAATTTGCTAATTGCTAATGCTATTGCTAAAACTGCCAAAATTTTTACAGTAGCAGTGGGTTTTTCTTGCAACAAAATGTCTCCTCCTCTGTCCTCTCTCCATTTATTTTATTTTATTATATTTTTTTACACCTGCGCAATGATGGGCTGGCCAAGTGGCCATGTGGGAGTGGACCATGCAAATTTTTGGAGCCATTCCACCAATCGCATGGCCACTTGGCCACTGAGACTTCTGGGATGTGCCAAAAAGCCCACTAAACCCTGCCCTAGCCCCCTAACCCTAACCCTAATCCTTGATTCCTTACCCATACGCCACAGTACACTGTCCTCTTAGTGGGTCAGAGAGGCACCCAGAGGTGCACACCAATACTCACCCTAACCTCACCAGTAACTAGCCTAACCCTAGCCCTTGCGCTAGCCCTGTCCCCTAAGCCAGATCTGTACTTGCATTGCACTACTATGCAACTACGCTTCCCTTCTTGGTGAGACACAGCGGGTGCAGAGAGTCCGCCAGTCCGTCACTTGTGGCCCTGGGTGACTTCTGCAGGCTCAGCTCAGCAGCATGTGTGTCATGCAAACCCTGCCCGCGAGTGCCTGTCTCTCACTGACTGATGCAGGGAAGGCACCCCAAAAAGAGGGGTGCCTCTGCCAGTCTGTTGTGTCTCTGTCTGCAACTTGGTATGCATATCCATATGGCTATGCATGCCCTTTTGCAGCAGCAGGTGAGGAGAGGAGACCCCCATGCCATGAGGGGTCTCCAGGAGCCTGCTTTCCCTTCCTAGCGGGTGAGGATAGGAGGCACCCCCCCAAAAGAGGTGCCCCCAGGAGCCCGCTTCCCTTTATAGCGGGCCAGCGGAGGCACCCACCCCAGAGAGGTGCCTCCAGGAGCCCTCTACCCCCTAAACCAGTTTAACGACAGACGAAAAAATGAAAAACAAAACGACTATTTTTTGCGAAGTTTTGCGAAAAACGGAAACGAGCCGACATGGGCCACCTCCGACACACGACAACTCGAAAACGTCATTTTCCCTAGTCGTGCCCATCTCTAATCTGTACCACCATCCTCCAGTCCCGTTGAGAATACCAGGTTTAGAGTATGACCTTTCTCATGTGTTGGGCTGATCACATGTTGAGATACCCCCATGGTTGTCATGGCAGCCATGAAGTCCTGACCTACCACAGTCAAGTCAGCCTCAGCATGGATGTTGAGGTCCCCCAGCACCAACAGTCTGGGGGTTCTCAATACTAGGTCCAAGACCATCTCTCTCAGCTCAGGCAGGGAGACTTTTGGAATGCAGCAGGGTGATCAATACACCAACAGAATCACCAGTCTGTCTCATGAACCCAACACACAACACAGGCCCTCCAAAACTCCTTCCAAAGAGACAGGAAGCCTGGTCAAGGAGATATAACTCTGACAAACTATAGCAGTTCCCCTTCCCTGACCCTCCGAGTGACACTGGTGCTAGACTGAGTACCCAGGAGGACATAGCTAGGAGAAGGGAACCCCACCCAGGTCTCTGTAATACATGCCAGGTCAGCACCCTCATTCAAAATGACATCACAGATGAGGGCAGTCTTATCTTGTACCAACCTGGCATTCAACAACAGCACCAAGTGGCTCATGGGCTCACCGATATGCTCACCTGATACCTTCTGGTTGGGGGTGGAACCAGAAGAGGGTATAGATGTAAGATATCTAACCTCTGTTCTAGAGATGGGCATGAAACACGAAAATGGCATTTTGTTTCATTTTTCATTTTGTTCTTTGTTGTTTCATTTCTTTTGGAACAAAACAATTTTTTCAAAATAAAAAAATAATTTTGTTCTTCATTTTGCTTCATTTTTTATTTTTATTTTTTTTTCCCTAGCACCAATCAGCTGGCTTTTGGGCTGGTCGGCACTTTTTAAATTTTTATTTTATCTTATTTTTCCCCCTACCATCAGTTTTTTTTTAATTTTAATTATTTTTATTTTTCCCCTTGCACCATCAGGTGGGGAGAAAGGATTGAATTTTAAACTTTTTTTGCCAGCCCCAAGCCCACACTACAGCACTTGGGGCTCAGGAAAAAAAATCGTTTAAAAAAAAATTATTGGCACTTGAGGATCAGACAAAAAAAAGCCTTTTCCCCCGCCTGATGGTTTTTTTTTTTTGTTTTTTTTTGCCCCAAGCACCAATTAGCTGTAGCGTGGACTTGGGGCTGAACAAAAAAAAGGTTAAGGACAACAGTTTATAAGGTTTGTTAACAAAATTGAGATAGTATAATAAAAATAAGAACAAATAGTACAACAAAGTTTCAGCATTCACTTGTGCTGGAGTTAAAAGGCAGAGACAGGAATGTCAACTTAAACTGGTATATTTTCACTAACTGGCAAGACACTTTCACCAAGGTGCCTGCCTCTGAGGCAATGGCAAATTCATGCTGTTTCTGTTCTAGCCCCCCCTTTATAGCTACTCCACCATGCTACTTGTTTCTCTTGGAGTGTTTCAATATGGTTGGGGGGAAGGTGGGGATTTTATTTTTATTTTTTATCAGCTGTAGCACAGGCTGGCTCAGGGCACTTTTCTTTAACAAGTGCTGGCAGCAGTTCAGCTGATTGGCACTGTCACTTTGGGAGCTCCCTCTGCAAGGGCTGATTGGTAGCTGGGTGGGCCCCGACAAACTAAATGAACAAAACATTTTTTTTTGTTTCATTTCATTTTATTTCATTTTCCTTTGAGGGGCGGTTCATTATTTGTTTTGTAACAAAATGAAAGAAATAACAAATAATGTTTCATGCCCATCTCTACTCTCTTCTACCTTCCCCTACACAACATGAACTCAATAGCTGCCCCCTCCATTGCCCTCCCACCTTCCTGTTCCCTCAGCTTCATTGTGGGTCCTTATCTTCTATATGGGATGGCAAAAGACACAAAACAAAGACAAAGACAAAAAACAAAAAACTAAACAAAAACTAAACTAATCTAAACTAAATAAAAACAATGCCCCTCCTCTAAGGGCGTTTATACACGACCCCTAAACTCCGGGGCAAATGGCTCCCAGCTCTGGAGCTTAGAAATGTTTCCCCATCAGCTCCGGAGTTTACAGGAAATTAAGTGCGACCCGGCCCACATAAGCGTGTCCCAGCGCACCTTTCAAGTACCTGCTCTCTGGAGGTGAAAATGTGGTGTAACAATAGTGAGTGCAGGGCTCTCCTCGCTTCTGCTTGTTGTTTTTTTTGGCTCCCGCTCCTTTAAGAGCTCCTTAAGAGCTCCTTAAGAGACTGGAATGTTGCCGTGGCAAGAGGGAGAGCCAGAACAGAGGTGAGCCACGCTCTTTTCTTCCTTTTTTTCTCCCTCCCCTCATGCAGCCAGCAGTCAGGAATGCCGAGGGGGTGGGAACACAGGAAGTGCGACAAGCCCCTAAGATCTCTGGTCCGAATTTAAGTGGCCAGCGGATCTTAGGGGTTGTGTAAAAGCACCCTAAGTTTGCTTAAACTAGCTCATCTAAACTTGCTCCGCTATTTGTTATGCATGGAGTTTTCCAGCTCTGAAAACACATCTGATCAATGTTCAGGGTAAACGTACCCAGAGACAATTTCTTCAGCCCTTGACAAGCATGTACAATATTAGTATCTTCTGCAGTGTTGCTGACCACCTTCCAACCTCAAATAAGTAGTGCTGTCTGGGAAAAGATTTGATCCAGAGTTCAAAAGCTCTGCTCAAATAATGTGCTAAACAGGGCTAGTTCGACACATTTTGGAATGGCACACATTGCCATCCGAAGGGGTTTGAATCACAAAAGCCAGGATGTAATTTTGCCTGATTGTATCACTTCCCCCAAACACACACACACACACACACACAAAGGGTGGGGGGGGATAAAGCTACAAGATACATAATTAAAGTTTCTTTCTAGATGACTAAAGGTGTCCTTAAGTTTTTAGAAACACCCTCCCCTCTTACTATCTAAGACGTCAATGTGAATCCTCAAACATATTTGTCAAATTTCAGGCAATTAAAAACACTTCTTCCTGACCTAGAATTGAGTACAAATAACCAATAATGAAAAATATTTTGTACTCATTCAGGCTACTGAATTTCCTATTTTCCTTTCCATATAGCTGTTGCTGTTCCTATCTTTGTAACTTGAAGTGACCATGTTTTATAGTTACTTCTACAGTATATATTCCCTGCATTTATTTCTCTACAATGAACATAACAGTGTGCATTGCAGAATTGTATATTAACTGTGTGCATTGCAGAATTGTATATTGACTGTGAAACATCCTTCAACATATACAATTGGTCTTATCTTTGAGAGAGAGCCAACTTCGGAAAAGCCAGCAAAAGAACATCTGAGCTAATTAAGGATTTTCAAACTGTTAACATCCAACAGTAGCTACTTTTTTTTTTAATAACGGGATGGTGGTGGACAAGGAAATTAAAATAAGTACGGCTGCTACCCCTGCTGCTGAAAGCCAAAAGCACTTGTCACAGCCAAGAGATTTCACAGCAGTTCAGACAGAGCCTGGCTAATGAATACAAGTTACCTTGGAGTTTTTAGCTGACTTGGAAATTAAAGTCCCATCCTTCTGGAGGCAAGCAAAGTGAATTGGGGCAAAGTAAATTCCATTTCATAGTTAAATTCCTAGTTAGAGTTTCTTTCTGTTCATTACCAAATGATGATGATGATGATGACGACGACGACGACGACGATGATGATTATGATGATGATGCCACCTCCAATGCTGGAGGCATTCAACAGAAAATTGAACCACCATTTGTCAGATCTGCTTTGATTTGGATTCTGGCATGAATAGAATAGAATAGAATAGTAGAATTTATTGTCATTGTATAAAAATACGAGATTAAAAAGTACCATCCAATCAGCTCATTCACACACCCCAGTATAAAAATACAAGACATAAAATCTACAATTTGAGAACAAACATACTCCTACATTCACACACAGAACATCACTTGTACTCATTTAAAACTGACATAAAAACCGAACATACACACACACACAGCCCTATGCTCTCTCACCTAAAGCAATTATACCCAATACATAAAAACTACAATTTAAAAAACAACAGCCATACACAATCCCTCATACAATATACATGTTACACATTCAACACTGATATTTACCCGTCAACTTAATTTTAACAGAATTTAGCATGGTTACTGCTAAATTAATCAGGGGGGGGGGCGCTGGA
>JAHTLZ010000129.1:29195551-29212624 GCA_023846285.1 Phrynocephalus versicolor | reverse complement strand
CCCACTAGACTTCCAACTCAAATATTATATGATTCTGTTGTTGCTGCTGCTGCTGTATTTCCTGGTACTTTTGTTGCACAGCCTTGTACTTTTTGAGAGTGATTAGCATTTACTGGTGATTAGGTTGTAACAGCAGTGAGGCAATAGGGGAGAATCACTTAGAATTCAAATGCAGGTTGTTACTTCTGACATTCTTAGATTGGGTTAAGCAAAAGTATAATTTACATTTCTGAGAGCAATTAGTTGTTGTATATTTTAAATCTTCATCTTGGTAAAGAGAAAGACAAAAATTCTGGAATTTAGGATGAGTGGAAGCTACTGAGGAATAACCAACACATTCTACCAGCAATTACTCTCATATTATATTTCTGTACTTTCTCAGACTTATTCTCATATGCTTCATTCAATCCCTTAAAATATAACACAAAATAAATAATATAGTGGTGGTGTTATAAAATACTCAGATAAGTGTAAAAAAACAAACAAACCTCTGCCTCATTCAGTATCGGTCATGAAGACTAAGCATCTATTAATTTGCATTAATTTATTCAATATCATTCATTCATTTATAATCACATAGCCTTCTTCCAACTGCTCAACAGAACGGTATGCAAACAGTCTATTCCAATTCAGTATGACAAACATGACCAGGGATAGGGTCAGCTAGGAGGCAGTGGCTGATCCAAGGTTCCCATTGTGCAACCAGGTAATAGAAATTTTAGTGAAAGCCTACATCTTGGTGTGTTTTACACATGAATGTTAAAATCTCAGATAAATCCATGTTCAGAATCTCAGACATGGTCTTTGATACATTGATTTGTATGTGTCTCCTCTATTCCATGGCTGGGAGAGGTACAATTGTGGTGGTGGTGGTGGTGGTGATTATGATTGCACTCTTACACCAGAGCATATTCTAGTAAAATCAATGAACATGCAAATATGCAAACACAACAATTCTTCTTTTTCTTAGTGTTTGACCCACTTTGTGGTGGGTCCACTATTCTTGTTTTGGCCTTCCACTTGGCACAATCATGGGCTAGATCTGGGTGAACCCGGGACAACTTCACACAAACACAACAATTAGCAACATTAATATTATGCTAAAATATGTAGATATAGATGATGTAGCTCAGTATCAACATAACACTTCTCAGAATGAGCAGCATCCAAGAAGAATTAACTGTCTAGTCAGAAACTAGTTAAATAGATAAAGTAAAGATACACTGGCTGCTCACCTCTCCCTAGACCTGACACCTTTGATTTGCAAAGTATGTCTAAATTTATACAACTCTGATTGCATACAGAGGATCTCGGGGCCAGAATTCCACACCTTTAGAGCCAGGTGGGGGAATGCCGAAAGCCTAAAATTTGTCGCTTTAACCCAAGGATCCAACAAATGTCCGAAATCTGTGGACTGAGTCCTCTTAAAAGGAATATTCCATGCTGCCAGCCTTGCCAAATAAAGAGGGCGAGAACACTGGGGGGCTTTAAACATCAGAATAAGGATATTAAAATATCTCCATGATGTGATGAGCAGCCAATGAAGTTCCCTACAATGATGGAAAATGTGGGAATAACATGGTAAATGTAAAACAACTTGAGCTGCACTATTATATACTGTACCTGGTAAGAGGATGAAGTGAAGAATAAAGAAGACCTGCCAAAAGGCTCTTACAGTAATCCACCTGTGAAACCACCATGGTGCAAACAGGAAGCTTAGTCCCAGGAGTCAGGAAGCAATGGATCCAGCAGATATGGAGAGAAACATGATGGGAGGTGTTCACGAAATTTATCTAGGGTTGTGAAAATTCACATGCGGAGGTTGACGGCAAACAAATTTGACACATTCACAGTGTCTTGTTTTACACTGACAAATATTTTATTCACATAATTCAGATTAGTACAACATTACACAAATACTGCTACCTTGCCTATTTAACTTATATGCAGAGTACATCATGTGAAAGACAGGACTGGATGAATCACAAGTCAGAATTAAGATTGCTGGAAGAAATATCAACAGCCTCAGATATTCAGATGATACTACTCTGATAGCAGAAAGTGAGGAGGAATTAAAGAACCTCTTAATGAGGGTGAAAGAGTAGTGAAAAAATGGGCTGAGGCTCAACATAAAAAAAAAACTGAGATCATGGCAACTGGTCCCATCACCTTCTGTCAAACAGAAGGGAAAGAAATAGAGGTAATGACAGAGTGTATTTTCATGGGCTCCTTGATAACTGCAGATGGTGATTGTGCATCTTGGGAGGAAAGCATTGGCAAGCCTAAGCAGCATCTTAAAGAGCAGAGACATCACTTTGCCGACAAAGGTCCGGAGAGTCAAAGCTATGGTTTTTTCCAGTAGTGATGTATGGAAATGAGAGCTGGAGTATAAAGAAGGCTGATCGCCAGAGAATTCATATTTTTGAGCTGTGGTGCTGGAGGAGCGACCCCTGAGAGTCCCCTGGACTGCAATGAGATCAAGCCTACCCATCCTGAAAGAAACAACCCCGAATGTTCACTGGAAGGACAGATTTTGAAGCAGGGGCTCCAGTACTTTGGCCATCTCATGAGGAGAGATTCATTGGCTTCCATTGGCATCCTTCAGTCTCGAAAGACTATGGTATCATGCCTGGAGTAGAGATCCTAAAAACAACACCTAGTGTGACTAAATAGACCAATTCGGGAATGGCAGTCTCTACCGCACTGGGGGCAGATGTATTCTGTTTCTTGCCCGGTCCTCAAGTTTCATTCTTTCCGTGCCTGCCTCTTTTCCTCTGCCTGTTGGACAAATGTCTCTTCAAATTTATGTAGACCACACTGTATCTCTTGCCTCCAGACAGTGCGATCGGAGGTCAGGGTTTCCCAACTGTTGAAGTCCATTCCCAAGGCCTTCAGGTCCCTCTTACAGATATCCTTATACCGCAGCTGTGGTCTCCCTCTGGGGCGCTTTCCCTGCATTAGTTCTCCATATAGAAGATCTTTTGGGATCCGACCGTCATCCATTCTCACAACGTGTCCAAGCCAGCGTAGGCGTCACTGTTTCAATAAAGTGTACATGCTAGGGATTCCAGCTCGATTTAGGACTATGCTATTTGGAACTTTGTCATGCCAGGTAATGTTGAATAGTCGCCTAAGACAGCGCACATGGAAGGTATTAAGCTTTCTTTCAAGTCGGGCATGGATGGTCTTGGACCATCCATGAGGAAAGAGGAGTCCTTGGAAAAGTCCCTGATGTTGGGAAAGACTGAAGGCAAAAGGAAAAGGGGATGACAGAGAATGAGATGGTTGGACGGTGTCATCAGTGCAACCAACATGGATTTGACCAAACTTCGAGAGGCAGTGAAAGACAGGAAGGCCTGGCGAGCTCTAATCCATGGGGTCATGAAGAGTCGGACATGACTGAATGACTGAACAACAACAACAACAACAACACAAAATTTATCAGTCACCCATCTCCATATGTTTGTACATCCTATATGACTGATCTGCCAACAGTCATGCAGCTGAATGACTGACTACCTTAGACTATATTGATCTGCCTATCTCTCTATTAAAACAGAAAGTCAACTTCCTGTTACCAGACAAATTGGTGCTAACTTTGTTTGAGTCCAAACCCCAAACCATAGGGAAGTGATCATTATTAAAGACATCTCTGAATGCTTATCATCAATTAATTATTGGTAACTGGCTATAAATATTGAGGCTTTGCCCTCCCAGCCAGGAATAATGAGGCAGACAATGGCATTGGGTTAAATAGGCCACAACTTTATTAACTTGCAAAAACTCAACCTGTAAGAGAGAAAAAGGAGGAGGCCCGTGTAGTGAATAGGTTGGGTATCAGAACTCCTTCCAAGTTCCATATTCCCATTTGCCTTGGTGAGATCCCTGTTGAAGCACACTGCCCACCTGTTCAGTGCGTCTCCAACATCTAGGTACAAATACCTCCGGGCAGCCCTCTGCCTCCTTGCTGTTTAAATTTATTACTCTGTCGAGTGGGCGTTTTCTTCCTATTTATAGCTAGAGGGCGACCAAGCACCCCATTGGATGCTACTATGAGATAGATCTTCACTGCCTAAAGGACCTATTCACTACTCACTGTTGTTATTGGTTGAAAGTGGCAGCCTATAGCCCTATCAGGTTGATGACGGGATGGGCAAAAACACGCCGCCCCCCTTGGCCAATCAGGAGAGCTGTCAAAAATTCCCATCCGGCCCTGAAGCAACCAGCTACTCTCACCATCAATCTGGGGTGGGAGGTTGAGGTTGGCTGCAGCACTGGGAAGAGGATGAGTTCTGGGAAGGCCGGGGCTTTATTGCCTCCGGACCTCCCACGTCATTAGCCGGTGCTGCCCTGGACGCCTCTCCTGGCATGATGGCAAAGCTCCCCGTCCAACAGACTTTGCCATGGAGGAGGTAACCTTATGATTTGGGCATATGGCTGCAGACAGAAGTTGGGAGTTCAGTTCACCACAATGCCTCTTTGACGGGGACTGAATTCAATTACCCATTGGGTTCCTTCCACCTCTGAAGTTTTTAGATGATAATGCCAATGTTTTCTGTATCTTAAATTATGGTAACCCGTGGGATACCTCATACTGGGAATTGCATGTTTTAATAAGAAGTTTTTATTGTGTATTCCTATTATGAAATAGTTACACGATACTTGACAATTCAAGCTTCTTTAATACGAAAACATCCAACATAATGCAGAATTATAAAACCTAATAAAGAAAGTGAGGAATCAGAGGAATACCATTATACTAGAGAGTTTGTTTAATGTTTTCAGAAGATGCAAGATATTTCTTCTTCTGAGGTAATAATTAAATTGTATCAACACTGTAAAAACAAAGAGGAAAGCATATGGAAAAACATGTTAGTTTGAATACAATTACAAATACGCTGTGAAGCAAATTTCATATTTTATTATGTTTTATTATTTTAAATATGAGAGCATAAATCCAATACACTTTAGATGAAACAATTGCTACATCTGATTTTTATGCAGATCCTGTATGCTGTTTGGAGATAAAGCGGCATTTCTGAATGTGTTGTGACTAATTTATGCCAAGTTTTCATCAAGATAGCATTTTTCTCTTTTCAATTGGCACACAAAGGTCTGTAATTTATACATTTAAGATTTTAATATACTGAGATTACAACCCAGAAAAGTGCAGTATCTGAGTAACTGGTAGAGATTGCCCAAGAACTTAAGTGGGAACCCACCTAAAGGGTGATGGATAGCCAGCTGACAAGCATATTCTGAATTCTTTTTTCATGTGTTAGGTGAAGTGCCTTTTCAAATTATTGGATGTGCATTTGGTACAGTCCTCTAACACAATATATTGGTACTTCAGAATGGCACTTATTTGACGATTCCTCCATTTTGAAATGCACATGGCAAATAGATGTTGGACTTTCTTTTTAAGGTTTTTAAAAAGAGCTTGGGGGCTACCTGTCCAAGATGTTTTAGCTGTGGATTTCCTACATTGGCAGGATGCTGGACTAGATGACCCTCAGGGCACCTCCCGACTCCAAATTTCTAGGATTCTAACAAATGAATATGGGAAATCTAATGAAGATTGTGAAGAGCCCCAGAAAGATCTCTCCAAACTGGGGGAATGGGCTGCGAAGTGGCAAATGTGTTTTAATGTAGGAAAATGCAAAGTAATGCATACTGGGGCAAACAATCAAAACTTTTATCTATCAGCTAATGAGTTCTGAGTTATCCATGATGGATCAGGAAAGAGATCTTGATGTGCTGGTGGACAGCTCAATGAAGGTGTCTACCCAGTGTGTGGCAGCGGTGAAGAAGGCCAATTCCATGCTCAGGATTATCAAAAAGGGGATTGATAATAAAACAGCTAATATTATAATACCATTGTACAAGACAATAGTAAGGCTGCACCTGGAGTATTGTGTACAATTCTGGTCACCCCATCTCAAGAAAGACATAGTGGAAATGGAAAAGGCAAATTTTTCAATCCTCTGGAGGAGGTCAAACTACAAATCCCACCAGCCTCTCATAGCTCAGCCATTTCTTCAAATCATTGCATACACTCCTAGGACTGCATTTGTGTATGGGTTCAGAAGGGATAAACCAGAAGCTCACTTCAGTAGATTAGGTCATGCCTCTCTCACACACCACACACTTTAGTTTCTCTCTTCTTGTTGCAATGGGCGTGGCTTCCCAAGTTCATAATAGTTTTTCCTTGCTTCATAGTCTCTTTGGTTCTTTGGGCTGGAGAAGGATAAATGATTCCACCTGAAAGGATTTGAATAGTGTCATGTAACTCCCTACTCCAGTGATAGGAGTATTTATTTTCTCACTTGCAGGAATGTCACTGGCTGTCTCCCCCCCACCACCACCACAAGAGATTCAGTAATACAAAAATTCTGCCTAAACCTGGGGTAGTATTGTGAAAAGATGATGTGGATTCGGATCCATGTGCGTGCTTGACCTTGGATCGGTTCTAGAGGTCAGTGCAAGCCCTGTGAAGTTAGTCTACCACAGTGTCTTATCATGAGAAAGGGGGATGGGGTTCAATAGTCCTGGATGCTGTTTCTGTGAAATCTTGACCCATATCCCAGTCTTCCATGACAACTATATAAACTTGGCTGATAGGGCTGCAGTTATTTGAGAACTGCCGTCACAATCACAGACACATGCTCACAAGTAAGCCTCATTGTTTTCAGGCAACCTTCCTCTCAGCAGTCATGCATAAAAATGCATTGGAAACGTCACTTAAAAATAAAAAGGCCAGCAAAATAATTCAAAACACAACTTTTTTTTTTTTTTTGGAGATTACATCTGGCACCAATAACCAAAACATATATATTTTAAATAGTAACACTGTATTTTCTGTTTTTACAACAAAATATGCTTGTATAGAATTATAATTCTAACTTGTCTTGAACGGGATACGTCCCTAGGGGCCTGATGAAAATTATCACCCTTCTGACTTCCTTGCATTCACAATTCAAACCCTCATGTTATGTTCTTTAAAACAAGTCCTTTCTCTGTGGAATGTTAGAAGTAAGCTCCAGAGCCAGAATGATCTATGGTGTACGATGAGTTTATAGCCATTTCAGCAGATAAGAATGGGACCCCCCTCCCAATAAATTAAAAAGTAACCGATACAGATACATGGATCCACACTAATTTTCTCTGTCTCTGCCAGGGCTCTGTAGCAGGAGATAAGAGGCAGCTTATAGGCCTGCGATTCAATACAGACGGAGGCTATTTGGACAAGTTTCCACTCGAAGATTCTGCTCATCAGCCTCTAATTAGCACCTCATCACTTTTAGCTTTGTGTCACCCAGCTGGCGAGAGGAGGTTGACACCTCCAGCTTGAACTGGGCTTTTCTCCATTTTCCTGGAGCTCATCAAGGCATGGGGTGTGCTTTCTTGAAGAGCAGCTGGCGCTGGCATTTTCATTGTCAATGTAAATCATCTAGGTTTGGGGAAAGGTGATAAGAATAGTTTGCTTCATATCACTGGTGTTTAGCCTCAGGCAATCCCAAGCAGAACAGATTTGAGACTGCTTCTCTCTTGATCCTCTTCATTTGTATTTTTTTTAAATTCATATTCTTATTGTTATTCTAAATACAACCTTGAGCATCAGAAATGCACCCAAAATATTCTGTGTAGATTATCAATTTGTTCCTTCACTCAGTCGCATTAGGTTGTGCTTTGTTTTTTTAATGAGGCATTTCTCAGACACATAACATTAACTTCCCGGGAGCTTCACTTCTCAAAAATTTACACCTTTATGACAAGAAGTTATAACTTAGTTTGCATTATTTACCTAAAATATTTAAATATATGTATGTTATTAGTGATGGTTTCTTTTTTTTAAAAAATCAGCATAAGTCAAAGGTGAAGATAAAATGTTTTTAGGCGGTAATTCTAAATGCACTTATTTAGAAGTAAATAACAATAAATTCAGTGGAGTGTCTTTCTGCCTAGAATGCATGGAATTTTGCTGAAAAGGAATGGGAGCTGTTATTTTATTTCTAATCGCAATTTATAATTATTAAGATGTGCACTAAATTCTAGAACTAGGGTGTGCCTTGTGGTCTGAAGGGAGCCTGATTGCTGAACCAAATCATGTTGGTTTGCCCAGATTCAGTGCTCCAGATGGAAGCAGGAGTCCTACAAAGTGGATCAAATCCAAATCTGAACATTCCTGAAGATTTGTTAGCAGTTTAGATTTAGGGAACCACTGAGGTTCAGACAATGTGTCTCCAGAGTTGACATATTTCTTCCCAGTGTCTGGGTAGAAAGAAAACTGCAGTGTGGGAAGAAGGAGTAAGGAAGGATGTGTGTGTATTTTTGTGGTCTGCAGCTCTAGCTTCTAACCCCAGTGAATAATTTTACTATGGAGTTCCAACTCCTGGACTTTCACAGAAAAATACCAATACAAGATATCATAGAACTGATCCAGTATTCAGCAAGATCAATAGGTCTGTCTCCTAAAAGCAGAAGTTTTAGAAGAGTTTTATGGAACTTTTGAGAATTGGAAAAGTAAATCGTTGGCTGCTACTTTAGAAAATGCTTTATCATGTTCTTGTTGCCTTGCATTGCCCTTGTGTATTCTACTACATCACTGACCTGTGTCCTATTGTAAGTATTTTTGTAACTTTGATGGAGCAGAAAACAATCTAAAAACTAAAACAAGCAGAACATCTCTCATTTTCACTAGAACACTCTAATCCTGGCAATTATCTTTTGGAGATTGTTTCAGGGTTTTTTTTAATCCCTCAGGAAACATGCATTTGAATGGGTCTAATTCCACCTAAGGATTTTGCTTTCTTGGAATTTATTTATTTATTTATTTATTTATTTATTTATTTATTTATTGGCTCCCACTCCCAGAATTCTACCTGGGGGAGTCCTGAGGAAAATGTGGGAGTTGCAGACCAAAACATCCAAAAATCCAATCCTGCCAAATATTTCCAGATTGCATACATCTCCATCTGTCAAACTGGGTAAGACCAAGTGATGTGTCTGCCTCTGTTTGCCATCCATATACCTGTACATCTTCATGGCCCCTGCTTTCTGTGCACATACTTCCACAATCCACAATGCACAAACCTGACTTGGTATGGACAGCCTTTCAAATAGATGAGAACACTTTCAAACAGGAACCCATCAAAGAGCTCTTCTCCATAAAGTGCCTAAAATTGGATGCTCAACTCTACATGGTATGCAAAATTCATCCCAACATTTTATTCTATTGGTAGACACATTCTAGGTTTATCAGCTCCAGTTTTCTAATATTACCTCATTGGCTTTACTGTACAAATACTGATCAGGGATACGAAGATAAGAAAGGTGTAGATCATTGAAAGTTACATCATAAATTTTGCCATCAAATTAATGAAGGTATTCATCGGGTGATGACCTTTTTAAAGGACTGAGAACTTAATGTGTTATGATTGTAATGGGGTCATTTTGTAATAGATTTTATTTTATTTTTACTGTTTTGTAAACTGAATAGCACCTGTCGAACACAATTTGCACATTATCTGTGTTTTGACATGATATTTTATGTGTATTTTTGACAATGATTCAAAATTATTTTTTTTTGGCATTTCCCTCTCAAACATCCCCACAGAATCATCATATTTTTTTAAAAAAACTTATTTTTTTAAAAATTCTAATTTAGATTTTATATTTTTAATATTTTTAAAAAATGAAACCATTTTTAAAAATGAATCACAAGCTGGATACTCATTTTGCCGACCTCGGAAAGATGGATGGCTGACTCAACCATGATCCGGCTACCTAGGATTGAACCCCAGGTCATGAGCACAGTTTTAGCTGCAGTACAGGCACTTAACCACTGCACCACAAGGCTCAAAATTCAGTGAAAAGAACAAACTCTTTTACTTCCCATGGAGGATAAATGAAAATATCTCAACCTAACTGTCAAAATGTTTTCTTATATACTGAATGGATACAATTTACTTTAACAGTACTAGGATTCCTGAGGGTTTTGTTTGCTTTTCCTTCACCTTACTTTGTGTATTTGTTACTAGATGGAATTGACTCATTGACTTATGCATATGGAATATTTTGGCATATATAAAAATATAGTTCCACATTTAGGGGTTTTCAATAAATATAGATGCTCAATGATTGTCAGTGGAGATGCTCATTAAAAATCAGGGAAGTGCAGAAATGTCTGTCTTTGGGGTGGGGGTGGGATCTGAAAGGAAAGCTAAAAATAGAGACCCTTTAAGCTTTTTGATGAAGGCCTTTTCCAGCAGGCTTCAGCATTTGTCACAGAGTAGGAAACACTTCACAAGGGGGAAATAAATTATCAGAGAGAAGTAAAACCTGGGGGTGCGGGCCCCCAATGTAATACATCCAAAAGCAAACGGTCAAATATGGTCCATGGAAAACCAGGCTGCTATGTCCTTAAGGCAGGCATGTCCAAACTTCACCCCCCCCCGATGTTTTGGACCACAACTCCCAGAATTCCAAGCCTATATTTCTAATGGCAAAGGACTGTGGGAGTTGTGGTCCAAAACATCTGGAAAGCCAAAGTTTGGACATGCCTGCCTTAAGGACTTTATACTACCATTGTCCGTAGCAGCAAACCAGCAACTCAGAAGTTTGAGTTTGTCCTTTTCAGTGGGATTTTTCCATGAAAAATGTTATCCTGTAACAAACTCATTTTTTTACATTTTCGTTGCTTTAGCTGAAGGGATACTTTTTGGAAGATAGGGAAAATATGGTGGTGGTGGTGGTGGTGATGATGATGAGCTTTGAACAGCAAATCATCCAGTCCAGCCTCTCTCAAGGAGGCCCAGTGGGGAATCAAACTCCCAAACTATGGCTCTGCAACCAAAGAGCTAAGCCAATGAACTATCAATGATTGAGAAAGATGTCTGTGAAGATTCCCAGTCATTCCCAGTCATAACTGGGAGCAGTTATTTAAAGGTAAAACTCCACCCCCTTCATCAGCGTAGGGATAGGAAGTTCTCAGAAGCTCCATCCCCTCAACTGTGTGCTCGCCATTTGCTCGCTCTCTTGTTCTGCAAGCCTCCTCTCTTTCTGCTGCTCTGCAAGAAAAGAACTTGGAAGTTGAGATGGGCACAAAACAGAAAAATAATGTTTCATTTCATTTTGTGCCCACCCCCATTTTATTTCATTTTGTTTCATATGATAGTTTTTTTAATATAAATCATACGAGATGGAACAAAACAAAACAAAACTGCTCCCCTGGGTCCTAGATGCACCAGATTTGGTGCCTGGGAGCAATTTTTAAAGGGGTCCAGCCAATGACAGTTCAGCAGGATCCCTCTGAACATGGTCAGGACGCAGCATGATAGCCCCTCGGAAGCCATTCATTTGAGCACTGAAAACCCCTCTCTCAACAGAGTTGGGGGTCTCAGGCATAGTCTATCTGCTACATATCAGGCTGTGCTTTCAGCAATACCCATCTTCCTTTATTTCCTGTCCTTTCTCTAGGCCTCATTACAGAACTTCTCATGCTTTATCTGTGGATAAAGAGGGCTAAAGAAGCAGTGAAGTCACATCCCCACGGAAGTCCCGCCAACATGTCTGTTCCCCATGCAGATGTCACTCAGACCTTAGCAGGATGGAATGTGACATGAAGGTTTTCTTTTAGTGTATTTTTCTTATAGCAGGACACAAAAGATTTCTGGAAATTCTCCATAATATTTGTGGGCAAGGAAACTGTGGGGACGCGTTTGCCCAATTTCTCCAGGAGATGAGTAGTGAGGGGTGCTAGGGAGGCAGCTGTCTTCCACAGAGATAATGATACAGTGAAGCAGACGACATGTACAGGCATCCTCACCGACCTCATAAGTACAAGAATCATAACAAATTCAGCTTTGTTTATACAGGAGCTTACTAGCTCCACTTCATATCTGAGTGACTTCTAGCCTGTTAAATCAAATAACTAAATGATTTTTATTTTAAGGAGGAGGAACAGGTGATAGATAGATATTTAAAAGAAAGAGACTAGGCTGTAATTCAGAGTTCTAAGGTTACACCTTTAGGTTAAAAAAAGAATACTCTCTCTCCATCATGGCTTTATTTATTCCTCCATCTTCCTAGGCACTCAAAGTATCACCATGGTTCTTTCCTTTCCAGGTTCATTGATTGACTACCTGAAACATGGGGAAGATTGTTTAAGAGCCTATTTATTATCCTGAAAAGAAAACTTCAGCACCCTCTAAGCTATTTTAACAGGACTTCTTTCGGGTTATAAATCACTGTTCTTTTTGCCAAGGACTTCAGAGAAAACATTCAAACCTCTAATTATAAGCATCTTAGTATTGGAAGTTTGCCTGTTACTTGGTATGTACACCCAGGAAGCTATAATTTTAATTATATGCCAAAACACATCCAACTCAAGCGTTCAGCTCCAGGCACAATTGGACTGGGATATGCCATTTACCCATCTACGTTTTTAGTAAACTAGGTGATGCAGTGTAACAATGTCTTAAGCCAATGGTTCAGTGATACTTGCTCACCAGTTTGTGTGTTTGGATTTCCCTGAAAGTTAGCTTCATCTGTTTGTCCACACTTGAATACTTGATTTGCCTTGCTAGTGTGCTCTCCCACCTAATCTACAGTAAGTTTTGACTTAAAGAGTGACTACATGGGCATTTGTCCCACTTTTTGGCCCATTCTGGGGATGGTTTGGTTTGATTTCTTTCCTGCCAACCATACAACATAAGTGCCAATAGGAACCAACTGATCAGCAAAACATCTTTTTTCGGTCACTGCCATGTAAGCACATCAGATCTCACCTGATTTCGGAAGCTAAGCAGGTTCGGCCCTGGTTGGTACTTGGATGGGAGACCACCAGGGGATACCCAGTGCTGTAGGTGCTTGGAGTAGGAACTGGCAAACCACTCCAGTATTCCTGCCAAGATATCTCCATGGACATGGGGTCACAAAGAGTCGGTCCTGACTGTAACAATAAAACACACACAGGGCCACTACATTTTGGTTCATTATCACCACTTGCAATCAATGGATGGCTTGCTATCAATTTTCTATCCACTTTCAATTTATAGCTTCCAAAGGAGGAAGGAATGCAGGAGATCAAAGAGGACTGGTTTTGTTTTACCTTCTTTCATTTCCTTCAAAGGGAGTTGGAACAAAAGGGGTTGCTACTGCGGATGCAAGGATTTCACCGAAAGGCATACTACACCGCTATGCAGTCTTCAGCAGTGCTATTTAGCCTGATCTAGCCCACTCAAACTGAGCCATCTAGCTAAGCCCCTCCCCCCACACCCGGACCAGATATCAAGTTGTGATCTTCGGGCCCACCGAGCAGGGGCTGAGGTCATTTTATGGTTAAAGGAGCCACTTGCACTACTTTCAGGCACACCTGTTTAAAGGAAGTTAGTTAAATTTTGGTGAATTGAATATCAATAAAATTGTGGCCCATTTTAATCTCGTAACTTGTGTCTTGTCTCTTTATTTCCAGGCTGGGAGGGCAAAGAGCACCCAAAATGACCATGGAATGGAAGCAAACCATGTAGGAGGGAAGCTAACCCCCCCCCCCATAAGACAATTTAGCTTTTTTTAAAGTCATTGAAAGAAGTAGCTAAAATTGTACATGATGTAGAGAAATTAGATGGGAGACATTTTCTCCCTTTCTGAGAATTAGAAAGCAACTCAGATTCGTCCACTGAAAGTAAGCAGTGAGGGACTGAAAATGGAAGAATGGAAATATTTCTTCACAAAGTGCATAATAAAACTATGGGATTCACAATCTCAAGATGCAATGATGGCTGCCAAATGTGCTGGCTTTGTCCACGGAGCCCATTGTCAATGGTTACTAGACAGAATGGTTATATGTCATCTACAACATCAAATGTGAGGCAGAGGGTTCACTTAGCACTTACGTCCTACTGGTGGATTTTTTACAAGCCACTGATTGGTCACTGAAATGAGTGTTGGAGCAGATGGTCTCACCCAGCATGAATCTTAGAAGACCATCTGTTAGGGGGTTAGACTCAGTGACCCTTATTGTCCTTTACACCTCTACAATTATATCAGTCCACGCTGCTGTAGCCTTCATAAATTCTTATTTTCTTAATTTTCCAAGCTCTACATTGTTTCTTGATAGACCTCACCTAACCTTTTTAATCACTGGCCATCATTTTATCATGATTTATACAATGCAAGGGTGAGAAATGTGGTCTATATCAAGTATAGAAGGGCAGATTAAGACTCTGAGATTCTGTTAATAGAGATTGTGTTTAACAGATTCCAATAAGTACATAGACATCAATCTAATATTTCCTATATATTTGAGTACTCATCCTTAGGGCATCTCCTGCTTGAGAAGATGTGATCTGTGTGGATCACCTGCAATAGATCATTAGTGCATAAAGATATGTATTTTCCTCTTAGCACCTAACTAACCAAACATTGTCATTTACCCAATTGCCACCTGTTTCTTGGGTCAAAAATAAGTGACTTCTGTTTCTTACCTGGTTACAGGTCACGAAATAGTGGCAAACAGCTGCTTCCATGTGTATAAATAAAGAAAACATGTAAAGAAAATGAGAGAAGGGGGAGCAGAGAAAACTGATGATCATGAAAATGTGGATGATCCAGATAAACAGATACATCTTTTTTAGAGCAATACAGCCTTGTAATGATAACCACACTCTACAAGCAGTATAAGTTCAGATATAAAAGTAAGGAACAACATATTGTCGGCAGCCATAAAAAAGATTTAGTTGCATGTAAATTTAGATAGATCAGCAAGAGACTAGGCTTAGTACTGTTTTATTACACACACCTACCTATTTGGGGAGGCATATGGAATGGAATATAAAAGCGTAAAAGATATTAATCATGCAGAGTTTTCTTCTTGGAACTGAATACTACACAAATTCTTTACTCCTAAACAGACTCTAACAGAATTATTAAGGTGAAAACTACAGGATTAGCTAGCTTTTAAAAGAAAATTATATATATTTATATATATAATGTTATATAGGTATATATTTATTTGTTATTCAATTTATATACTGCCCATCTAGCAGATTGCTACTCTGTGCAGTGTACAACAAAGAAAAGAAAGAAAAAATATAAAATTACTTTAAAACATAGACTATCTCAGAGATATATGATATTTCCAAGTGAACAGTTTGATTATTATGACAAATATATCAGTGAAACACAGGGCGAGAGAACTGCAGGTAGATGAGTAAGCTGGAGTTCAGCAGATTTACAGTTTACAATTGACTTCCAACTGCCTGTGGCTGAAATCCTGTTGCCTAGCTTAACAAGTGCAACTAGATCTGGGACAAATTCCATTGAAGAGGCAGCCAGAGAAGGCCAGTCTGAGTCAATGAACCCTATAGAAGAGCTGATTCACCAAATCACCACTGATTCAATGGGCCAACTTATGGTGCTAAACAACAGGATTTAGCCTATGTATTCCTTGTTCCCACTGGGTGGAATAAGACATGCAGTACATATGAACATACCTTGTCCCTATGCTACCAAGGCTAACATGTAAAAGGAGACCATGTCCAAAACATTTGGAGGAGAGCCTCAAATAATTGTGTACACGCTGAGAGGTTTATGGGGACTATAGCAGTCAGAAAGCAGCCATGGTCAGCACAAACAATCACCTTGTGAACCTCACTAGGCAAGGTCTCAAAATTCAGAAATGGCAGCCATCTGCTTCCCCACTCCTTGCTAGGACAAATATTAAAAAAAAACATGGCTTCTAGGATCAGCACATAAGAAACAAATGTGACAAAACATTTCAGTCTATTTATTTCTGCTAAACCATCATAAACTGTGCTTGAATGGTGTCACACAACAGGTGCCTACAGTTCAGCTACAGACTGATTCCCTGGTATCTCCAAGAAAGTCCTCTGTACCGTGGAGAACAGCTCCTACTCAGAGTCCAGCCACACATTGCTAGGAGTTCCACCATCCTGCCCTTTGAAGACAGAACTAGAACATAACAGCCCATAGTTAGAAGCAGAGATCCCTTAACAGATTTAATGAAGTCTGCTCATCCTAACACAAGTTTTCCTGGGCACACATGTTGTAAATGCTTTTGTTTTGTGGTTGGTTAGTAGGAGGTAAACCCGGGCTTCATTTGCAAGTCTGGTATCTAGGCAGCTGATGGATGCAGAATACACATTGTCTTCCCGCCTGACCTCAGAAGAGTGGAAGGCTGAGTGACTCTTGAGCTCGCTACCTGGGACTGAACCTAGGTCATGATCAGAGTCTTGGCTGGAGTACTGCCATTTAAGTAGTGTGCCATGAGGCTGAACTATGTCTTTGAGCTTCAGTTTTGCCACCTTCTTACAGAGGAACAAAGCTTCCCACTGTCCTGAAGCCATTGTGAGGAAGAGCAAAATAAAGACTGTGAAATCCCTTGCCTTTTCCCAGTAGTTTTACAAGTAATCAATAAAAGCAAGTTCATTTTTCAAAATGCAATCAATTTTTTCCCTTTCAGTTGTGGATACATTGCATGATTATGCTTTTAAAAAGACAAACGGAATATACTGTTTTCATTCATTAAGGCTAAAATGACCCACTCATTAAGGGCCTTGATTTCTGTCTGAATGCGTATCCCATAAAGCAGCTACCCATTCCACCCACACCTCACAACTCATGATATTAAAAATGGTGAAAAAACCCAGGCTTTTCACTTGTGGCCCTTTCTGTTTGGAATAAACTTCCAATAGACTAAAGCATCTGGTGCCTTCCATCTTTGGTCTTCAGAAATTAGTTAAAACTGTGCCATTCAATGCAGATTTTATTAATTATCTGATATGCACAAATCTGATTTAATCTGTTTTATTTTATGGAAAGTTTGGTTTATAACCAGGGTTTTGTTGATCAGGCATTTAGCATATTAACTAATGAATTTATTTATTGTATTCATTTACAATATATGTGTTTTTAATGTGTTGCGAATCACCCAGAGAATTTGTGCACTATGGGCACTATACAAACTTATAGATAGATAGATAGATAGATAGATAGATAGATAGATAGATAGATAGATAGATAGATAGATAGATAGATAGATAGATAGATAGA
>JAHTLZ010000129.1:29161117-29182450 GCA_023846285.1 Phrynocephalus versicolor | reverse complement strand
TTTCTTTCTTTCTTTCTTTCTTTCTTTCTTTCTTTCTTTCTTTCTTTGTCTACAGATAGACTGGTGTAAAAATTGAGAGTTAATGATTTACCCAGGAATCCCCTTATCCCTTCCTTCGCTCTAAATTTACCTCATCCTAGTAAACCACAATGAAAAAGTCCCCAGGACTATAATTTAACAAATCCCCAAGTAATAGGGTATTAGTCAAATTATATATTTAAATCAATAAGGCTATGAGACCCTACCAGAATTAAACAACTAATGATGGGCAATAACAGGGGAGCCAATGAACTGTGTAGTAGAATGGCTGTAAAATGTTTGAAGAGTAACAATCTGCAAAGCGTTGACTGTTTCTTTCACCACTATTTCATCATACCTATAATGAACAAAGTAAACAAAATTGTGCAATTTCTGGACAAGTAAAGATAATAAGATAATGATGTTTTATTATGATGTTTTATTATGATGATTTTCTTAGTTTAATATTATTGTTATTGTTCGTATTGTTTCCTTTGTTTTGTATGTTTGTTGTAAACCGCCTGGAGTTCCTCCGGAAGATGGGTGGTATATAAGTATTAAAATAAATAAATAAATATATAATATAATATAATATAATATAATATAATATAATATAATAAATATCATGTGAAACAAGGATGCTATCTCAAAGGGCAAACAAAAGGAAGCTTTTGACTAAAATAATGGGTCTACTCTACTGTATAATAATGCTAGAGGTGCACTGATTGTCACATCTTCAAAACCAGAAACTTAAACATAAAATCTGTACCTTAAGGAATTGTATCTTCAAGAGAGTGAAAATAAATATTTTTCATTATTATTTTTAAAATGTTGGGAAAGGGAACAATAGCAACACATTTATATGGTTACCGTAGGATATATTCCAGAAACTCTCCAATCCAGGAAGTCACTGCTTTGGACGGGAGGCCTTAGCTATCATGTGGTAGTTCTGTTGCCTTTGCAATACATTTAGAAGGAAAGAAGTATCACCTACGGGTGATAAAGATTATCTTGTTCATGGTTTTGAAATAAGAGTACCAACTTCCCCATCACTACCACCATAGTCCTCCAAATGAAACTATCGTCTTATACTATTCCTTATACGATACTTAAAATGAAAATTGTTTCTCTCCGTCAGAAGGCATGTGTGTATTATTTCAAGCATCTACTATAAGGTGACCTAACAATCAGTTATGACAGGTGTATCAGCTGTTATCAGGGTTGAACCCAGAACACTTTCAATCAGATACTGCCTTACTATACCATGAGGCCATTCATCACAGGAGGAAATTTCAGTCAGTTTCTGATGTTCATTCATGTCATAACCTAGCCGGAGTGAAACAGGTGATGAGTGTGAGCAGGTGCAAGGAGTTTGAGAGCTTTGTGCCGCCTTAACAATGACAGTCATCTTAGAACTTCAGAGCTGGAAGGGACCGTTTGGATCACTGAGTCCAGCCCCTGTCAAACTCCTCAGCGGCTCCACCACTGACCTATCCAGCCTGCCACCTCTAGTTGGCATGCAATCCACTGGCATTTTTTGTCTGCAGTGAAGATAGATTCAGTTGCCACTGTTTCAATGGCTTCTGTGAGGGGAAGGGACAGTAGGTGATCTTTTATCTTGCCTCAGGTAGTGAAATACCCTGGGCTGTCCTCTGGCTGAATATTCCACACAGGCATCCAGGTAAAAGCAGTGTGCTAGCCTGAGGACATTCACTGATGTAAAGCACACCAATCTGTTTCTTTCCTTCAGTCAATCATGGTACTGCTGAGGGAATCCTACGCTTCCATGAAACTGGACTGTGCATCCTTCAAGTTCCATGCCTGCTTCTTTACATGTTGATTATTCTTCCCATGGCCTGCTCAGATATGTGCCTGCCCCAAGGCCTATGTGCTGGACAAGGTTCATCTCCTCATGATTACAGGAGCCACACCGTATTCTGTTCAAGATTGCCTGGTTTCAGGGCACTAGCCTCAGGGAATTACTCTGCATCCCCAGATCTCCAGGAAAGGAGGCAAAATTCAGGGTATGGCATATTGGATGGGGAGAATGCTTGATTCTTGTGTGAGAGATAAATTTAAACTCGGGGTGCCATTTTCATCCAATCTTCTGCTGGACCCACCTCTATCTGATTAAATGGAAAGGTGTTTGTATGCGTGCAGTATTGATACATCAAAAGGAAGGAAGGAAGGAAGGAAGGAAGGAAGGAAGGATTTGGAGGAGAGAGAAATTTGATGTGTGCACTTGGGCTCCATAGTGTCATTTGTAACAAGCTATTTGTAACAAGCATAGCTACATGATTTGTTGTTATATAAGAGATCCCCGTGACATCACCTCTGTGACATTGTGAGAGTCACACCCCATGATCCTGGGCATCTCAAGGAAGCTGTTGGCCTAACAATCCTCACTAATAACAGTGGAAGCAGCATACAGCTGCAGATGAGTTCCTCACTCAATTTGGACCCTACTGAGTGTAGCTCAGCTAAGGCATTCTATAGGCCACTGCCAAAAGCTAAAGCTAAACCTCCTACATTTTCTTAACTAAGGCAGTCAGGGAGGACTCACCCCTTCCTGTGATATTAACATCAGAACCATGCAGAACCCTGAGAAACAGCATTTTTGAAAGACAACTCTCTGGATAGATTTGATCTCATGAAACAAAACACAGCACCAGTAACCTGGTCACCTCTTCTTAGGTCTTTCTTAAGGTCTTCTGAAGAGACCCTCCACTCTGCCCCTTAGAGTATGCTTGAAGGAGGCCCAAGATACAAAAGTGTTCTGCTTATATACTGCCCCATACAACTTCAAATAGTCTCTGGGTGGTTTTACAGTTTAATTACAGTATTCAAGCTACAGATTGCCCCCCCTACCCCACAGCATGCTGGGTACTCATTTTACTGACCTTGGAAGGATGGACGGCTGTGACAACCATGAGCCTGCTACCTGGGATTGAACTCCAGATCGTGAGCACAGTTTTACCTGCAGTACAGGCATTCAACCACAGCGCCACAAGGCTCTCTGTATCTGTAGAATGCCTTCCCCACTGTGAAGCTAGGCTGTTCTCCCCACCCCTGTCCTCTCAGTAACAGTACCATAAAAACATTGCATTTCTGGCTGGCTGTATATAATTGTAACATGAGACGGATGCCCTATGGTTGCTGATTTATATCTTTTTTTAAAATGATTTTTAAAATCTTATGTTTTTAAAATTGTATTTCAATATTACTATGTTCCATTACTTTCTAATATTCAATTTATTTTTAATGTCTATCTGTTTTAACAATGTGTGAGCTGCCTTGACTCCCATCAGCCAGAGCAAGGCAGCCTACAAATGAAATAAATAGTATAAATAAATAATAACTTTGGGACATTTGATTTCCCACAAACAATGTTCAGGCTATCAGAAGTATTATTTTAGGATTTCATCCCATGGGTGAATTTCTGCATGTGAGCATTCAGCTGGCAGCTCCCCATCCTTACATGTGAAGGAAGAAGCTACCTGTTTGCCAGTATTGCCATCTACTTCATGAGGAACAGAAGGTCTTGTCATCTACTTCAGGTGGAATAGAATAGGGCACCATTTTGTCCTTTGCATCAGGCAGCAAAATGACTCGGGCTTGCCTTTCACTTTTAATGCTCCTTTTAAGAAATTTGTTGCTGAAAAGAGCAACAAATAATGTAAAATCAATAATACTGTAAATAATAACAGGTAGAAACAAAAATGAGCATGCACTCAGAAGCAGGGAGAGTTTCTATGCAATCCCAATTGAAAATGAAAAGAAATTCCATCAAATGTAAAGTTGTGATTACATGCTCCCATTTGTTTAAATATTACTATTCTTGAATACTTTCCATCTGAGAGGAAAATGTGGCATCGAGATCTGGCAAGTGTTTGAAATCATTCAATCTTTCACCAAGGTTTAATAAGAGTACCTTTGTTGTATTTCTTTTGTTCTTTGTCAGATTGTTCATCAAAATTTGCCTCCCCTTTTGGGCCTGACAGACTGAGAGAATAAACAAAGAGCCCAATCATTTGAATGGGATTGCTGTGTCAGCCTTGTTTAACTGTATTTATGAGACAAGAGTTAACAGTGTGACATTAATAATTTCATCAGATTACATGTATTTGCTTCACAAACAGGCAAGCTTTTCTTCATAAATTGTCTGTGACCAGTACAGCTCTCCTCTGGAAGAAAGCCACAAATTCCAGTTTTCAAAGGAAAACAGCTCCATCAAAAATTTGATTTTACTCAGATTCATCTGGAATAGAGGGTGGGTTGGGGATGAATGGCGGCAGAGGGAGCAGACGGAAATAAGATCTCTAAATATTTGCATTGAGCCAGACTCCATAAATCCTGCATTTCCTGTCAATAAGCAACAACATAAAGGCCAGGGCCTACAGTAAAAATGGCCAGGGCAGGAAGTGTAATAATTTTGTCTAGCTGTTCTGTTCAGAAATAGCTGCAGGCAGGTACATGAAGAGGTTAGATTTCCTTTAACTTTAGAAACCACCAGATGCTCACTAGCAAGGGCTGTGTGATTTATGATTGTGTACCCAATGCATTGGATAAGAAGGACACTTTGTTACCCTCTAATTTTGGAAGGCCATGAAGCTTGCCTACATATTTCATTCTATAAAGGAAACAATAAGAAGGAACATGACATATATTAGAGCAGTACAATGCTGTGTTATACTCAACGGCCCAATAAACCATTGTTTGCTGACACACACTCAGCTACTGAGGTGATGTTTTCTGCTACAATATAATCAGTTAGTTCCTCTACAATATACCTTCATGTGTGTGGCCACCAGGCACTTTAAATGGTGCCATTTATATTTGCAACATATTTGTTGTGTATTCAATACAGTGCCGTTTATCCTCCAATGTGATGCAGATTAGCCACATTAAAAAGCCAGGCAACTGTGCTACTTGCAAACACTGACAGACTGTTGCCTCTGGAGAACGTAAACTGTGTCATGTTTGAATTCTCTGTTTGGGTTAAAAGAAAATAAGATGCTCTCTGCCTATAGTTCATGACCCAGGGTAGCCTGAAAACATTCCTTCTGAAATGCTAGCTTTCCAGGTGGAGGGTTTTTCGTGCATGGAGGTTTTCTTGTGCATAGCATTCAGACATTCAGGAAAAGCTCATTCTAGTGGTTGCGTGTGACTGTTTTTTTAAGCAGTGGTTTTCTATTTAGATTGGGCCATAGTACATGTGTGTAGTACAAATATAGAATTGCAGTGCTGGGATGACCTTATTATTATTATTTTTAAATTATTTTGAATATTTTTACCCCACCTTTCTCCTTGGAAAGGGACCCAAGGTGGCTTATGATAATGAGAGACAATATACAGTCCAGAACATTTAAGACATAAGACCTTGAAGGTTATCCAGACCAGCTGCCTGCTGATGCAGGAAATCCATTGCTACAGCCTAACCTGATGGGTGGCCATCTAAATTTAGCTCTCTGAATGGATGTGAGCTGCCAGATTTATTTAACTACTGTCAAACACACAAGCAAATTATTGACAACTGGATTAAAATGTAATGGTGCTTTAGCTGAGGTGAAGGGTGACAGCTTAAGACCTGCCTCCAGTGCAGTGGGGACTTAGACTATGTGGCCACTGGGCAAGCTCTTTTTTGTTGGGGAAAAAAAGCCTATTTCTCCAAGGGCACTTCATATAGTATGTTCCTCCCTGTTTGATTGAACTATTTTTAAAAAATTTTACCAAAGGAAAATGGAAGAGTGTGTAAGGCCCATAAGGTGCATTTTATATGATGCAGGTAGTGTGATAACAAACGAAATATGATTTGGGGGGAGGGGAATAGGTAAGGTTGCGCATGTGAAATAACAAAAACTACCTCATATTTCTTCAGCAGAATGTTGTCCTCCATTTCTAAAGCATCAATCTCTTGAAAAGTTTCAGTTGCAGTCTTCAGAATATTTGCACTAGTTATTTCAAGAACTGCTGATGTCACTTTAAATGAAAAAAAAGTCCAGTAACTCTGAGATGCTTCACAAATAATTCAATGTTACCTTGGAAACAACGTATCTACTTGTTGACTAAAGCCCAAGATCCACATTTGGGTTTGATGTACTAACATTCATATACAGTACTAGCTATCAGCTTTGCAATAAATCCACAGAATTTACAAACCTACCCTCCCGCCCTGGATAAGAAGTCTAGCTATAGTTATTTGCATGTATTAATAAGAAGCCATGCCAAGAGGATGGAGTTTAGGAACCACAGACTCAAAACACCTTTATTATGAGTTAGCAGACTTTTGCAGTATCTTTTTTAGAGTGATGAAAAGCTAAAAGAGAGAAATACATTTTCTTCATCAAAATTCAAATCATCACAAAAAACCTATATCAATAATACCCTCAATTTCAGATTTTCCTTTAGAAGATTTTCTGATCAAAGCCAACCCCCTTATTATTTCTGCTTAAACCAATATCCTTGTACAACAAATTTGTATGTATAACCTGGTTTGTAAGTAAACATCAATCTCACTTTGCCACCATTCACCCCCACTCCCTTTAAAAGAGTCCTACATTTATGAGATTTTAAGAAAATACTTTTTTTTATTCAGAGCATTGGTAAAGTATATTTTCACACAGTAGCAAAAAGTAATTGGACACAGCCACTGTATACATAAAAGAGCTAATAGTTGTGTGACATGAAATTTTGTTGTAAGAATACTGACCATTTTCTACCCATTTCGCAGGGGGTGGTGATGCTTTTGAAAAATAATTTCAGAGGAGGAGCAATTTTGGAAACATCCTTATGGTTGAGAATCAGGACTCTTGGCTTTACTTTACTTATCAGGCATCTGCTAGGCGATCTTATGTTTCTATTACATAGTTAATCTCTTCAGCATCCACCAGGTTCTACTTCCATCCTCCCATCCTTCAAGTTTAAAAAATTGTCATAAGGTACAGTGACCCCCCCATCTATTGCAGGGGTTAGGGACCCGACCCGACCCGGGATAATTGAAAATCCATGATACGTGGATACAGGTCAGGTCAGCCCTGGGGCGCCTAGCTGGGGGCTCTTGTACTTACCAGAAGCCTCAGAAATGATTTTCGGCAATCCGGAAGTCACTTCTGGTTTACTGGAAGTCACATCTGGTTCGCAGGGAGGCCCTTTAGGGTCCTCCAGAAGGCCTGGGAATACCCTCAGGACAGCACCAGGCCTTTTCCCCCCTTAACCCAGGGGGCCGTTTTTCATATACTGTCCTCCCACGATATTGCGGGACTGCAGTATATGAACTGTGAAAGGGCGGGGGACCACTGTAATTCCCTCCATTCAGCTTTTTTTTTTTAAACAAATGAAAGAGTGGACATCCAAGGATGCTAGAGAGTGATGCATAATAGAAAGGGGGAATGCAGATTAAAAACCCCACTATGTTACAAGATGCTACAATAATATAGCCAAAGGAAACACCTCAGGAAAGGAGAAGATAAAAATGAAGATTCTTCCATGAGGAATTAAAACTTCCAGAAATTGTGAGACAAATTATTTTATTATTAGGTTCACCTATTTCTACAACAGCATCCAATATGTCCTTTGGTATTGCCCACAGTGCTTATGGTGATTGTGGAGCTGTGTTGTACACATCTGCAGGAGTGGTGGAAATGTATCTACAGTCCCCCCCTCCCCTCTAAAATATAGCACATGGAATGCACTGGGAAAGATACTGATCCCAGAAGAATAACAAGCTGTGTTAAGCCAAAGTTATATCAGAAGACTTCCAAAACATTCTTAAACTTCTTATTCTTATTCATATTCTTATTCTTCTTATACCTGCAAGAATTAAAAGGCCGGTTAGGAAAATAACATCCAAATCATCTCACATTTTTAATGACATTAGACAGAAACGGCATTGTGGGGAAAACAAAATGGTACCCACTGATGTTGTGGTCCCTTGCAATAGCACTGAATAAAACAATCATTTATCTTGGGGATGGAAAAAACCTATCCCAGACCCACTGCTACTGGTATGTCCTCATTCCCTGAGAAACTTGGAATATTTCTCCTTCCCCTAGAAATTCATTGAAGTTGCCCCATTGTTTCCACAAACAAGATGGATGATTTCAAAAGATAACTTGTGTGCATCTATAATGCAAAAACAGTCATTAGGCTGCTTTTATTCAAGACAGCTGTATAGGTATGCATCAAGTGGAAACAGCTATTTAGAGGTTACTTAGCACTTATCCCAAAGACTTGGCCTTAGGGCAAGAAAAAGCAAAGGAGAAAGAAAGGAAACTGCCCTTCTCAAGGCAGTAACCAAACACTCAGAACCCAAGAAGATCTACTGACTTGTTATTTTAATTTACTGGGCATTGATCTATGCAACAAGGACACAAACAGCAGAGCCGGACAGGATATTGGTGCAGCGGCACTAGCTCAATCATTTATGAGAGTTCAAGTGCAGTTGAACAGAGCATGTCCAATGGATTTTTCTTTAAAGAGCTGCAGCATTAGGATGGGAAATGTGCTGTAAATCAGGGATGTGGAAATGCTGCCAGTTTGCCTGGAGGTAATTTCTAATCACCATTGGTGACCATCAAGCCCGGGAAGCATTGAAGGGACACTAATGCCTCATCTAGTGCCCCATATCAGAAGAGAATGTGAGATATACTTAAAAGAGAGAAATCATATGTTGTTGAAAGCACAGCTTCAGCCTGGAATGGGGGTGGGCGGGAGCAGAATCCTGACCTACAATAATTTGTCATTTGAGGTTCTGTCCTTTCAGTTATCAAATCCTCAAAACTTTTACCGCAACTCCACCAAAGGGGTCAGAATGACTAACTTGACAAAAGTATTCAAGCACTTGTTTTTAGGATCTGAAACCACATTCTCCTCAGTTTGATAAAGCAAGCCATTTGGGACCAGCTAAATGTCATCACATTTGTTGAAATTGATGTGTTCAGGTGAGGGTCAGAACTGAATGAGCACCAGGAGTGAGTCATTTGTCACTTGCGCTGGAGAGAACATATATTTATTCAGTGGGACTGTCACCAGGAGATTCACACTTCAGCTGCCAGCTTTTATAGCCGTCCAGGCGGTAAATAAACAGAAGGCTACCCTTTTTGTATCAACTTTATGTTCCTATGGTTTAGAGGTCCTGTAGCAGGAGAAACACAGACCTTCAGATATGTAGGAACAGAGGCTGGATTGGTTTGGATCTTAAAATTGGATTCTCAAAAATAGGAACTTTTAGGCTTAGCGCTATGTCTCTTGACAGGTCATGGAATTCAGGCGAATCCTGTTCACCTTGCATAAATAAGAATTTGCTCACTTATTTTGTACTTCTGCTATTGACATAACCTTTTGAAGGTGAAATACTCAGTTAAGCTGTGATCACAGAAAGAACTAATCCAACACTCCATAGGAGTGAAGTGAGTTTAACCTGATTAATGTGTCACACACACTGTTGGAGCCTGTGGTGTTAATCCTGATCTCTACTGGTGCAAATGGAATCAGACCCAGGGCTTGATAATCTTCTGGATGAACTTTGCTTCATTTTACCCTGTACATGAGCGCTTGGCATTCTTCAGTGGAACTGACTTTTTAGGGTTTTTTTGTTTTTGTTTTTTGGGGGGGCAAATTATTATTATGAGCAATAATAACAAGAACACATTGCACCTTTCTTACAAGAATCACCCACACAGAGAGAGATTTTTTTTAAAAAAAATGCAAAGAAAATAGTTGAATGAATTGCTGCAAAAACTGGAAAGCAAATGGAATGTCTGATGAACAAAATGGCTGCTTTGTGTATGCTTGTTAGGGAGAAATGAATAATTGAATGCACAGGGGATGTTTCTGATACCACCACATGAGTGCCATACTGTCCCAAAAAGAGTCCATTCTAGGAATTCGGACATGGGAAGATATCCTGCAGATGACCTCATGGTCAGTCAAAGTGTAAGAGACTTTTATTTGCTGAGAAATACTCAGAAGCACACTTGTTGGCAAAAATGGGGAAATGAAGGGATGAATTTCATTTACTATCCTTTGCAGCTATTCCATTTGCCTTGAGTGATAGTTTGAAAAAGTTCTCTCTTTGGACTACAGCCCCCAGAATACCCTGGGGGAATCGGGGAGCTGTAGTCCAAAAGTAAAATTCTTAAGTTCTGTCTTTGAATCTGTGCCTTTGCCAGAAGGTTGGTTTAAAAATAAACAGGCCAATCTGCATGTAGTGGAATTCAATAAAATGGGCTGTTTTTTTTTTAAAAAAAGATCAGTTTTCAGTCAAGAGGTCAGGTTGGATTATTTTCTGATGATGTGGCAGTATTACAAATACACCAGTGATGCCATTTGGTGTGTCTTTCAGAGATGACTCAAATATGTTGGCACTTGAAGCAAAGGGTGAAATAAAGCAGAGTAGACTGGCAACCAGATTTTATTTTAGTAATGGTGAAAAGACACTTCACTGCTCTTGTGGATAGCAGTTTGGGTTACGGAGTCTCCACCTGTGTCGGACTATGTAGTACATACTTCTCTGTCCTACAAGGCCTTTCCACTACTCTATTACCTCCCCAGTGTATAAACAGCTCAGGTGATCACCTCATTCTGTCTTATGGTAGATCCAGGACTGAATTCTGTCCCTGTACCTCACACAGACTGCCCTGCAGCAATAAAATAAAATAAAATAATTTACTCAGTATGCAAAGGGAAACCCGCACCAGCACCATGCTTCTCCATCATAATTCTGACACCTTCCACACATGGAGGATGGGTTTCTGATGAACCAGTTCCTGAGAAACCAGGACTTTGACTGATCCGGATGGTTTGTACAGAGACTTCTCCTTACCATTAATAAAGAATCATAGGTTATCAAGCCAATTGAATTCAGGGTTTCCCAAGTATAAGCAACTCAGACAAAGCCTTAGGTAAATATGTGGACTATCCAGGGAAAGGTCTAACACCACCCCTTCTGATGGGAACTGATTCTTTGCCCCCTCCAACCTAAAACAACATGCATAGGACTTAAGATTTGCCTTTCCCCTCTTTTGCCTCCCCTCATGACTTGTAAAATCTTGCCTAATAAAGAAATAGTTTCTTGAAAAGCTGATGCATTTTTGTGTGACTCCACAAACTTTCTTATGCCGTTTTAGTTGGCCTCAAAAAGTATCACCTCAGTGCAGAGTATGACATTGGTACATTTATAGTGACTGGCTACATCTTGCTATTTGAATTCATACTCTTGGTAGAAAGTTTTGTCAGAATGAACTGGACCATCCCTGCTTCCTTGTTCACATGTGGGTGTCAGTCATTCTGCCAAAGAATATTCTTTCTAAAAGAGAATGCACACAATGCTATTGGCAATGTTACAAGACAAAAGGTAGCTCTGAAGGAATCCCTGTTGTATTTTCTTTGTTTTGTTTTGTTGTGTTGTGTGATAAAAGGAGGATTACTAAGTTTCACTTAGTGGAGTTAACCTATTCCCCGTCATAGCTTTGGTGCCCTGCCTAATTGTTTGAACCAGCAATTTTGCTTGTTCCAACAGGGTAAACCTATTCAGACACTCCATTCCTCCCAGGATGATGTGCTGGGAGTTTAGAAAGTGCACACAGAGGGCTGCATTTTAATCCTTTTGACTTATGTCCTATGACTGATAATTTCGGGATCGCTGAGAAATTACTCCGAATCTTTCATGCCCAGAAAGGAGCAGTCATATGGGGAGCGCAATGGGCATTTTTTACAGTGTATTGTTTAAAAAAAATTAAACAAAATAATCTGGATTCAGCATGAATGACATGGATGCTAAATGGCTTTTTTTCTTTATTTGCTATGAATGTTTTCATCGAACGGAAGGTAAGCCGGCAGTCAAGGTTTCATAAGCCCTTGACACTGTTTCTTTGCTCTTTTAACATAGTTGCGAAATGCAACCATGGTCTCTTTGTGTCATCTCAAAGAAGAATCAAGCACACCTTATGACAACTCCAACTGGGTAGAGGAATAAGCTCAGAAAAATGAAACTCTTATTAGAAACAGACGTGTTAACTTGACAAACACGCTCATTCACACTTTTCACAGAAAGAGTCTGCCACTCATACATACGCTACTAATTTTCCCTTTAAATGGAACCATAACGGATACTCCTTGAAATGTTCTTTTCATTTTAAAATATTTCAAAGAATATAGATTTAGGAAATGGATGCGTCTTTGAGCCTACTGCTTTAAAGGGGAAAAATAGCACTTCCATCAGATAACGATTAAGCAGTGGTGTTATCCTGAAAGTGAAATCAAGTCGTAGTATTGATTTCTCCAGAGCACCTGAGTTTTGTGTTTCATTTCATCACTGCTTAAGTTAAGAAAGAATGCAGCCTTTTCCTGACTTTTTCCTTTACAGGTACTCTGACAACAGTGAATTGTTCTGAGAATCTCTAAAGGAAAAAAAAAAGTTAGATGTATTCCATTTTTCGTCCTTAACTTTATGTTATCATGCTGGGAAGTCTGATGTTTTCCAGGTTGCTTGGAAATGCAGGCTTGTTCACTATGAGTGGCTGGGAAATATACACAAAATCAAAAGTGAGATCCAGCAGCACATACAAGTGGCTCTTGCATGGCATTCATGCCACTGAATCAAATTAACAAAGAGAAATTTCCTGCAGGATTTTTCTGTAATGAGCAAAATAAAGAACCTGCCTTTCATGAGCTGCATTCAGGTACTGAAAGAATAAAGCAAAAAACAAAAAAATTCAAGTGGAGATAGGGGGACCGTATAATAGGACATTTTCAAAATTAAGGCCAGGGAACTTTTCCATTTCCTGTGATGTTTGTTCTTATGCTAATTTATAAGTTTGTTTATTAGTAAACCAATCCCTCTTGAGTACTGAGATATACAACTAAAGCTTAGTACATACAGTCAAGATATCATTTTACACTGGTTGATTAGAATAGGTTTGTCAGTTCAGTGTTATCCCTCCAAACACTGCTTAACTATTTCACACTCTGGCTCTTAATTCCTCATCGGCCCTGGGAATGTTTCCAAAGAGAGAATCTGAACAGAAAATTTGGTTCTTTCTGAATTTATACAATTTCTTTGCTTCTTTGTACTCTGCATTGGGTTCACTCACTATGTTCATATTTCATAAATCTGATGAAGTAGGATTTAGTCCATGAAATCTTGTGCCAGACAAAGCATGTTAGTCTTTGGACTCCTGAAAGATACCTGTCTTGGTTTTACTACAATAACATGCCAACATCCCAAGAAATTTGTGTTCTGCCTGTATTTTTTGTCTATAGGCCTGTGATACATGCATAGTGGTGTGATATATAAAGCTAGCACTGTGACACCATACAGCTGCATAGATGGGACATTCACCCACCTTAGGCCATTGTCTACTTAATGAGCCTATTCAGGTCATTGTCCAACTTATGAGCCTATTCAGACCAGGGTGATGTGAAATCAAGGTGAACTATAAAATGGAGGACTTGCCATAACTTTCCTCAGACTGCTGAAGCTGCTTCGATGAGTAGCAAAACATTTCAATCAAGAAGGAAGTCCAGTTGCCATGACTCAACTTCCAGATAAACTCACCTGGTTGACTGAGAATCTTCCGTTTGACTCTATGGAACTTACTTCTGAATATAGCTCCTATGTTTATGATCCCTGTGCAATTCTGTAGGATTGCTCTGTAAGATAATCCTTCAGAGTTCCGCACGAACAAAGAAAGGGACACTTACAGGAGGTACAGGCATCAAGAGACAGGCAGACGTGGGTTCCCGCATGAGGATACAAACCTGGTTAATCAGGGCTTGCAACCCAGTGGAGCAACCTGTAAAAATAAACAAATGTATGTGTCATACTGACACAGACCACATAGTGCCAGGCAATGTTTATGATATTGGGTGAGCACACATCTGCAAGAGAGCACCACCATGTAGTCATATTGATACCTGAAGGCAGCTACGGTTAATGAATGAATGAAGTCTTCATTATTATTTATATGCCACCTTTCTTCCCGTAGGGGGACCCAAGGGAGCTCAAAACAGATAAAACTATACAACAGTAAAAATAATAAAATACCATATAAATGCCATATTTTTTTAAAAAAAATCAATTATACATACATTGGCATTCAAAAGAAGATTTGAAACTATTTCAAAACATTTTATAAACCGCTCTGTTGAATAAGCATTAGAAGCATTTCTGTGATTCTTATTGCTTAAAAGCTTGCCTGAAAAAGGAAAGTCTTTGGAGGAATGATTGGTTCTCTGTCCTTGCTTATGGTGAAGGAGGTTTTGTGAATTTTGAAACACCAAAACCCCATTAAAACCTTTAAAAGACAACCACCACAGAACAAAGGGGGCTAGGGGGAAACAACTAAATGAGAGCATGCTGGCTCTGTCATATCATCTTCAAACCTCTGAAAAACCTACCATCTGCCTACAGCCTGTGGAAATCCATTATGTCAGTGAATTGAATAGTAACACTTATTGGACAGAATTTCTCACAAAACCAGACATGAGAAGAGGAACAGATCTTCAAATTAATTAAAATAATTTTCACAGCTTGGTATTCTTTTACATCGAATGCCTCCTTTCCTTTATGATACATGCAGCAGGCTTGCATATTAAACATCCTCTTACTCTCTAGAGATTTGGCGGGGTGGGGGGGGGAGGAACATAGGAATAATATTGCTTTCCTTTCAGTCAGTGTTAATTGTTTTAATGTGATCAATTATGTGTTCCACATATTCCCTTTATAAGAAGCGGATAAAGCAGCAAAGAAACCACCATGTGCTCCTTGAAAAATAACTTTGCAGCATATTTCAGTGCAGGAAATCTCACTGAATGCAGTCAGATTTCTGTGAGAGAGAGGACTGTAGCCATACAACATCGTCATAGCCACATCTACTCAAAAGTAATTTCTGTTCACTTCAGTGGGCCTTGCTTGCACCCATGTAGGCCACTACAGGATTCCAACTTTATTCTCCTGCCTAGGAATATAGGCCACTCCGACTTTATTACATAGGAGGGGGGTGGTTTTTAAAATGATGATGATGATGATGATGATGATGATGATGATGATGATGATGATGATGATGATGATGATGATGATGTCTCCTATCAGTTAAATATCAGTTGGCTTGGCAATCCACTGTGTATAGATAGCATGTGCTATGCCACTGAGCATTATCATGGGGAGTCAGTGCCTTGTCAGCCATTGGGAATACCTTAGAACACTGTGTCCTTGTTTGTATTCCTGGAACTAAGTCAGCAATTCCTAACCTTGGATCCCCAGGCATTCTTGTTTTTAAACTTCCAGAAGCCTTCATCCCCAGTTTTGTTAGCCGCCGGGATTTCTAGGAGTTTCTAATATGTCAATTTGTTAATTTCATAATTCTCTCTCTCTCTCCCCTCTCTTTCTTTTTGTTTTGTTTTGCTTTTGCCAAAACGTACCCACTGTTGGCTGCTTTTTTTATAGCTGAAATAAGCACACATGACCAAAAATCAGAATCAAATTAACCCAGGACAGCTCAAAATATCAACTGGAGGAAATGATATAAACTCTCTGACTAGCCATTCCTCATTTTGGTCTTCCTTTGAGTCACAGAGATCTTCTGTAGCACCAGATAAGGTAGGGCAGGAGCTAACTCAGCAGACTTTTCGGGCTTCTGGTCCTTATTTCAGAAGCTCTGGCCATTAGTTCTGCTGCCCTCAGCTCAGATAAGTTCTAAGAAGTTTCCAGGGGAGCAGTGGTGGGAAATCCAGGCAGTCTCAATACTCCTCTCAAGGCAGTGAATAGGCTTTTTAAATGTGACGAACGGGTGCCTTTTGGTTCTGTAGTGGACCTTCATTTCCTCATAGCATTGGGCTGGGCTTGGGAGATAGTGGCCATGTATATATGTGATTTATTGACTTGTTGGATAAGCACCTTGATTTCAAGCAGAACAGCCGGGTAATACTGTATATCATTTTAAAGATACATCATCCTTTAAAAAAAAAATTGTAACAAAAAGTGAGAATTCCCTTTCCTTTGAGAAAGTCCAAAGGAAATCCATACCTTTTCCCTTTTCATTTGCCCCACATTCTAATTGCTTCTTTGAGTCTTGGGGTTTTGTTTTGTTTTACTGAGAGGAATAGCAGTTTTGGAATGCTTTCTGACTAATATCTAAGAGAAAAAATAGCTCTTCTACTACTTCTTTTCCTCTTCTTCCCTGCATAAGATACAGTATAGATATTATGTATGCATGTATATGTCTCATATTTTTTTTAAAAAACCTTTAAAGGGATGGTTATTCTCAAGCGTGTTGGACATTTTAGTCCCCTCATGATTTGTAGGGCAATGTTTGATATCAATTAAACACAGATGAGCAAACGGTTTCATTGCAGAGTTTGTTTCCTTGTAATCAACTGTAAAGAGACCCCGGTCACATAGCAGATTTTTCTCATTCTCTCTCTCCCTTTTTCCTTCTCTCCCTCCCCCCCCCCCCATCGTCTCTGTTCTCTTTTCTTCTTCCTCTGTTAGCTGAAAAGACTCTTGTGAATGCAAATGGCTTTATTGGTGGAGAGAATTAAAGTTATAAAAAGCTAGGCTTAAAAGAAGTGCAAAATCAGGACTGTGTCGGAACAGGGACAATATAATTGTGGTATGGATTCCCATATGGGATTAAATTATCTTGATTTTAGAAATGTCAGCAGTTCTGTGCAGTTGCTGGAATGCAGCCAATGTGACACATTTGCTTCATTTCTTAAAGATGGTTCTGATTCCGCAAAACTTTAAATATGCAGAAACTACAGTTGCTGTAGGTGTCACAGTAGCACTTCTGTGAAGCATAATTGTACATGCAAATGTTATTTGACTATTAAACAAAACTGTTCGGGAACACTTCTATCTTCGTTTTCTTCCCTTGAATTGAAAGGTCACTTATTTTCATTCTGGTCTGCCTCATGAGGTCTTTTTATTTTGATATGTTTTATTTTAAGTCCTTTCCTCTCATGTTCTCTCCCCCGCCCCCACACCTCATATTCTCTCACACATCAAGGTTGTTTTCTTTTTAACGTGAATACCATCCAGAAAGACTATTTTGTAGCAACTCAATAAAGCTGATAGTTTTTCTGGGTAATTACCCACAGCCCCCCACAGGACAAATTAGCATTCATGACCTGAATAATGCTTACTAGAAATAGTTCAGTGGAATTTACTTAATCAGAATCATTGCTTTCTCATGACTACTTTTCATTTTTTTAAAGCCAAGTATCCATTGTCTCCTAATTGTAAAAACGCTTTCAGTGCCAGTCTATCCTGGCACCAGATAGAGAATAAGAAAAGATTAGCCTTTTTAAATGGCACATAATGCATTTTTAAAGACTGTGCAGAGAATTCTTTAACCTTGTCTTTGATTCCCACATACCATTCCTCTCTCCTTCAACCAGCTCAAGTAAGTCAGTGAGTTGCTTTGGGAAGCTCATTTTATTGTAATGCAAGGTTAAAAACACAGGAATCAAAAGGGTGGGGAGTGGGAGAACACAGGCATTAATATGACGTGGCCACTCAACGAAACAAGGAAACCAACTTATTATTACGCTTAGTATGCCAGCCTTGGAGGACAGCAAAAGTAAAATGATGTAGTCAGCATTTACAGAGAAGAGTCTATATATCAGTTCAGTTATATACCAAACATAATTTATTTATTTATTTATTTATTTATTTATTGTATTTATATCCCGCTTAATATCAAAAGATCTCTAAGCGGCTTACAAAGCCAGAATGGCATTAACAATTACAATAAAACAGACAAACAATACACACAATATAGCTAAAAACCAGATAGTGTACCTGAGTACTATCTAAAAAACTCTGATAAAAATATCATTCAGAAGACATGGCGATGGCAGGGGAAAAAAAAACAAAAAAAAAAAAAAAACTAAAAATCGCCAAAGGCCTCCCGGAAGAGATGGGTTTTTAAGGCCTTCCGGAAGGCCAGCAGGGACTCTGCAGAGCGCACTTCAGGAGGGATGGAATTCCAAAGGCTGGGGGCCGCCACAGAGAAAGCCCGGCCCCGAGTACTGGATTTCCGGGCCTCTCGAGGAGTGGCGACCCGCAGCAAGTGCGCTCGCGCCTGCCGAACGGGACGGGCCGAGGTGGATCGCTGGGCGATACGCTCTGTCAGGTAGTCCGGTCCCAAGCCATGGAGGGTTTTATAAACTAAAACCAAGACCTTGAATCTAATCCGGGCTGCAACGGGCAACCAATGCAGGCGGGCCAGAACTGGCGTAATATGATCATACCTACGCACACCGGCCACCAGCCTGGCCGCCGCATTCTGTACCCGCTGCAGACGCCGGAGAAGAGTCAAGGGCAGCCCCATGTAGAGGGCGTTACAGTAGTCCAGCCTCGAGATCACCAGTGCTTGGACCACTGTTCTCAGAGAGTTCGCGTCGAGGTACGGGCGGATCTGGGCGATCCGACGGAGATGGTAATAGGCGGACCTGGTCACCGACGCCACCTGGGATTCCATGGAAAGCGCCGGGTCCAGGAACACGCCCAGATTCCGCACCCTCTCCGCGAGCTGGAGGGAAACTCCCCCCAGACAGGGGAGGGGGCCACCGTACCCCGACGGCGAGCTCCCAAAGAACATGACCTCCGTCTTCTCGGGGTTGAGCTTAAGCCTGTTCGCCCCGGTCCAGGCCAGTACGGCCTCCAGGCACCCATCGAGAACTTCAACAGCTTCCACAGCAGAGGTGTTAAAGGAGAGATAGAGCTGCGTGTCATCAGCGTACTGATGACAGCAGACTCCAAAACTCCTGATGACCCCCGCCAACGGCCTTACGTAGATGTTAAACAGCATGGGGGACAGAGACGACCCCTGTGGAACCCCACAAGGGAGAACCCAAGGGGCCGATAACTCCCCCCCATGCTGAACGTACTGCGGCCGGCCCTCCAGGAAGGATCGGAGCCATCTGCGAGCAGAGCCTCCGATCCCAACCTCAGAGAGCCGGTCCAGCAGGATACCGTGGTCGACGGTATCAAAGGCCGCTGACAGATCCAGGAGGACCAACAGGGTAGAGCAACCCCTGTCGGCCGCCCGGAGAAGGTCATCTTGCAGGGCGACCAAAGCTGTTTCGGTACCCCGACGGGGCCTGAATCCGGACTGGCATGGATCGAGGCACTGCCGATCCTCCAGGTATGACTGCAGCCGGACCGCCGCCACCCTCTCGATCACCTTGCCCATAAACGGGACATTGGCGATTGGACGATAGTTTGATAAATCGTCAACCGCGAGGCCGGGTTTTTTCAAAATGGGCTTGACCACCGTCTCCTTCAGACGAGAGGGAAAAACCCCCTCGCTGAAGGAGGCGGTGGCGATGGCAGAAGCCCATTCGGCCATGGTCCCTCTGGCAGCTCTAATTAGCCAGGCAGGGCAAGGGTCGAAAGGGGTGGAGGCAGGCCGGCAATGCGCCATAGCCCTGGAGACCTCGACAGCAGAAACAGGCCCAAGCGCATCCAACCGAGGCGACGAAGGCGGACCAGCAACTGGCGATGGCGGAGCGGGACCACTGCAACCGGAGTCAAAGCCGGCACGGATGGCCTCTATTTTTGTTCGAAAAAAGGCTGCGAACTGCTCACTACTGAACTCAGTAGGAGGAGGCCTGGCCAGACTAGGATTGCTGAGGTCACGAACCACCCGGAAAAGCTCCGCCTGGCGGTTCGAGGCCTCAGCAATTCTCAGGGAGGTAAAGGATGTTCTAGCCTCCCTTATCGCGATGGTATAGCGACTAGACTGGGCATCAACGGCAGCCTTACTCAACGCCGTCCGGGTTTTCCTCCAGCTGCGCTCTAGCCTCCTCCTCTCCTGCTTCATTGCCCTAAGCTCCCCGGTGAACCAAGGGGAAGGCCGGGCTCGGCAACGGAGGAGGCGCTTGGGGGCGATCCGGTCTATGGTGTTGGCAGCTGTATCATGCCAGGTGTTAGCCACAACCTCAGCCGGAGCGCCAGTCAAACCACCAGGCAACCCCCCGAAGATCTCACCGAACCGCTGGGGGTCCATGAGCCTCCGGGGGCGGGCCAAAACAGAGGCCCGAGGGTCCCCGCGGGGAGGGGCCGGAATCGCCAGGGAAAAAGAGAGCAGGTGGTGGTCTGTCCATGACACAGGCAGGGAAACAATGTTCCCCACCTCCAGACACGAATCCCCCGACATGGAGGTAAAGACCAGATCCAGGGTATGACCGGACCTGTGGGTGGGGCATAAAACATGCTGGGACAGACCCATGGAAGCCATGGATTCCATGAACTCCAGGGCAACACCGGAAAGTCCATCGCCGGCATGCACGTTGAAGTCACCCACCACCAAAAGGCGCGGGGACTTCAACAGAGCAGCGGCGATGAACTCCGTGAGCTCTGGTAGGGATTGTCCTGGGTTGCGGGGAGCTCGGTAACCCAGCACAATGCCAAATCTGTCCCGCTGACCCACCAACAGGTGAAGTGCTTCCAACCCCTGGCTAACCAATGTCGAGGCCCTGCTGACATAAAGGGAATCCCTGTACACGATCACAGCCCCTCCCCCCTTCTGACCCCCCAACCTTCCCACTCCCTCTACCAAGTACCCGGGCGGACACAGGAGAGCAAGGGAAGCCCCACCCTCCGTGCCCACCCAGGTCTCGGTGATAAACGCCAGGTCGGAGTCGCCATCAGCGATGGAATCATAAATGATGGGAATTTTGTTATGCACTGACCTGGCGTTCAACAGGAGACAGGTAAGATTGGGGGCGCTGGTAGAGTGACTCCCAGATACGTGACAGGGAGCCGAGGGGTCAGAACGAGGGACAGGCACAAGTTGCCTGACCCGCGTTCTTCTGGTCTGACGAACCCAACGGCTGCAAGCGTACCGCCCACGGCCCGACACCGTTGGTATATGAGCCCCTGCAAACATGGCGGAACGTTAAAAAAAAAAAAACCGCGAACAAATATACAAAACAAACAAGAGATAAAAATACAGTACAAATAAGAAATATACAAAACAGAGCAAATAATAAAATACAATACAAGTAGCTCAAAGAAAAATAAAATAAGGAAATAACTGGAAAGCCTTGGGCAGGAGGGAGATGGTTAAAATAATAGAAGCAGGCTAACTGCCAAGGTAAAAATCAGATACACCTGGGAATGGGGAGAGGGAGGACCATGGTAGGAGGACTGATTAGTGGCAAGGTCACAAATAAAGGGGCATACATAGATGTAATAATAATGCTAGCCTCCCAGCTAATCTAGGAAATCAAGACCCCAACCGGTCCCAAGATATATTCTCCGTCCCTAAAAACCCCATAAGCGCCCTATAGAACGCCCTCCCCCCCCCC
>JAHTLZ010000129.1:29113676-29138977 GCA_023846285.1 Phrynocephalus versicolor | reverse complement strand
AGATAGATAGATAGATAGATAGATAGATAGATAGATAGATAGATAGAGAGATAGATAGAGAGATAGATAGATATAATACTCCAGATTAGAGATTGTCGTAACTCTAACTGCCCCATCCAAGAACAAAAAAATGACAAATTAGTTTGTCATTTTATGGGGTTTTCTTTAGACAGCTTGTGGCTATCTTAAAAATTAATTTTAAAATGCCCCCCATCCCTCCAAATTGCTCAGGTCTCTGCCAAGCCACTTATCTCCTTTATATCTTAATCACCACCACTGCTGATATTGAGTCATAGTTGCTCCTGTTTTTTTACACAGCCATGGATTATCTAAAAGGAAGGGGAGAAGAATGGGGACAAATAAAAAGGGAAAATATTCATCCCTACATATTTGTCAGAGTCTCCGGACCCCACAAATATAAAGGAGATCACAATTTGTTTTTTGTTTTTTATTCATCCCTATCTCTGCTCCTAATCAAGGCAGCAGCTCTGAAGACCTTGCAATCCGGAAACTGAGTTCACAGATGGTTATGATTGGGAAAGAAGTACTTTTTAAGAGGAAAACAAGGAGCTATGCCTGAATTCCCCCCAAGATCTTTTCTGCTCTTATTAACTTCGATGCCTGAGATTAGGAAAAGTATTGTATGAATACTCAGTAGAAGTCATTAACCTGCAGGAGTTTTTCCACCCTGGGCGCGCAGACATAAAAGACAGAAGATTGCTTTACAAGATATCACCAGCTTTCAGAATGATCTTCTGGAACTGATACTTCCCATGGATTCTGCAACCGTCATTGGGATGGCATGATTGTTGTGGAAGGCCTTGGCTTTGTTTTTTTGCTTGTGCTTTTTAACTTCAAAAATGAAAGCCATGAAACAGCTCCAGACTGTGAGGCCTTCCTTTCCCTGCCACCTGTTGCTTAAATTGCTGCTTTGTACCACTGCTTGGCTCACAACCACCAACCTACCCCTCCCCAAAACCAATGCACCCAAATGAGATGCAAAAACGACCAATTATTGCCACACAGTTACCTGCTCTTCAAACGAGATTGCTGTAATTATTTAAGCACAAAAACTAGCCACTCATACTACAAATACCCTTTTGAACACACGGTTTGTACGCTGGCAACTGGGGGAGGGGGAAAAAGTGACTCACACAGCAAAGGGTTTAAAAAGAAAAATGAGCAGCAATGGCTGGTAAGTAAACAACTTGAAAACTTTTGAGGCACATGAAGTCATTCCTTTGCTGTAGGTCAGGAATAACTTGAGAATATTAATTATAGGTATTTATCATAGTTTATACAATACTTTTGTGGGGCCTTGTCAATGATCAAACACAGTTCTTGTACGCCTGTCATCGAATCAACAAATAATGGTACAGATACCTTATTTGCTAAATCTAATATGCCATTAAATTGACTCATTTCAACCCCTTTCCAGCTGCTAATGCCCTGATAAAAGGGGCAGTTCTGTTGGAGTTCCAGTGGACTAATTACACACATCTCCCTGTACTGTTTGCATTGTCATATCGCTCCACACAAAAGCTGTGACAAGGGCTTGAAAAGTGGCCTGTCTAAAACCAGCAACACCCGGGGGAATTGGAATTAAAAGGGAAATGTGTGAAATTATAATTTTGAAAAAAAGCAACACACTCAAACCTCCGAAGTTGCATGTTTGGCCTGTTTGTTAGTCCTGTTCTTTAGAAATACTTCTTCAAAGGAACTAAGGGAACTACATTAGAATTAAAGGTCCATCTATTTGTGGCCCAAAATGGAATGTGATGCCTTAGTTGCATCTAAAGCAGATGGTGGCTGCTCCGGAGTTTTAGAAGGAAAAAAAATGGTTCTTCAGAATCCCTCCACCCCCACCCCCCAGCTTCTGTCCAATGTCGGGGGGGGGGAGCACCTGGAGAAAGAAAGATGAATGATGTGGCCAGTGTGGGGTGGGAGTTCGAAACACCATTCAGAATTTTTCTCCTTGCAAATAGACGCAAAACATCCCTTGTTGTGTCCATGTTTCAGGGCAAACATTCATTTAACTAGAAGACCTACCGTGAATTCAAGTGAATCCCAATGAAATCAGCCCCACTGATGGAAAGCATGACTAACAACTCTCATTCATTTCAAGAGGTCTACCCAACCTGGGACTAAAACTAACTGGATATAGCCCAAACTGAATTAAGGCTGTCGCATAAAGTTTGGCTCTCGTGGCTGATTTTACAAATGCTAATAAATAAATAAATAAAGGCACCAGTGAGGATCGGTATACAAACAGAACATGCCAACTCTCAGTACAGTGCTCACTTTTGGGCAGGAGAAGCATAATTTCTTTTTAAAAATGTGCCAGACCTGGAGAGCTGCCTTGTTTGTGGCATGCTTTCTCACCCAAAAATTCTTTCTTCTTGGACTTGAATCTGAGGCCTGGGTCTGAAATCCTACTGAGCTATGCATAGAAGCTCATTTAAGATCTGGAACTGGTAAAAGGATGGGACCCTGACTTACCAGTAGAGATGGGCACGAAACGAACAATTTTTTGTTTCCGTTTTCATTTTTTTGTTTTGTTATGCAATGAAACGACAAACGAATTTTGTCTCTAAAATGAAACAAAATAAACAGAAACACCAGAAATTTTGTCGTGCGTTTCATTTCTGTTACTGCAATATGAGTGCATTGCTTAAAATGCTAAAAATATCACAAAAAAATCAAAAATAATGGTAACGAAATGGTAATGAAACGAATGAAAACGAAAACAATTTTTTTGCAAAAATTCACGAAAAATGGAAACGAACTGAAACAGACCCTCCAAACGACAAACGACAAACGAAATGCCATTTTTTTAATTAGTGCCCATCTCTACTTACCAGGGTCCCACATTGATGCCGGGGCACTGATGAGGATGGAGGGGGACCCCGCAATGGCAGCTGCCTTGTGGGGGCACCTCTGGAAGAGAAGGAGCAAGTCCCATATTTGCTGCAAGGCTGGGAATGGCCAGGCAGTTTCCAGAAAGGAGAGACATCAGCCGGTGGACATGATGTGGTGGAGTTTTCAACAAATTCCTCTGGCACACCATTAAAAGTGTGTGCTGGGGCTGGAAGCACCCAGTCTTGCTGAAGATGGCTTGCCTGACCTTCCCATACTGTAATGCTCTTGTGGTTGTTTACATGTTGACACAACTTGTTGGAAGGCGTTTTTGAAGGCATTGGGTTGGATCCTGTGGTTGGCAGGCAGCCCTGCAAAGCCTGGCTGGATCTGAACTGGTGGCTGTGGGGGCGGGGTAGTGCTTTTCCCCACCCGAGGGTGTGGCACATGGCCCACTCCTGCCACCAGGAGGAGGACAGTGGCACCATGTAGTGATTTACATCTGCATGGTGCCCAGACGTTAATCCTTGGGGGTCTCTTAAGGAGACAGGCTATATCGTAGAACAGTGGGGTTCATCGATGTTGGGATCCAAACCAATGTCTGTCCATATTAGCTGTGCTGTAATTAGTTAATAAAGTTGTGGCCTACTTTTCTCCAGAGTTATGTGTGTGAGTGAGTTCTTTCTTCATAGACAGAGGATAAGTCAGCTATAGGCCATCAACCACTACTTACATTTCTCACTTACCTTGAAAGCCCTATTAGGGGCACTCTCATTCAATTCCAACTTGGATTGCACATAATAATATTGTTTCAGTACATTTCCTCCTCTCTATATATTATGTTTATGCCTTTTGTTTTCAAAAACAAAGACAGAGATAAAGGATGATTTAATAAGCATGATGGTAATTTTAGTACAAAATGATAGCAACTAATGCAAGAACTAGTGTGGTGTATAAGCGATAGCACATCAGACCAGGATTCAAGCTACCTGAGTTCAAATATTCACTTGGCTATGGAAACTCGCTGAATGTTGAATTCCTTTACCCACTGGTAAAGGAATTCCTCAAACATCTCACACACCTTGTAAACCCTGCCAGGGTCATCATAAATTGAAAGTGACCTGACCGTCCATTGCATATATAGACAATTAATTAATGTGTCATGCGGTTATAACAACACAAGTCTGGATGAGCAACTTTTTTTATTAAAGCTGTGAGGAGACAGGGATCACAGGAGTGCAATGCCAAATATGGAAAAAGAGGGACATATGAATGTCCATTAGAGACTAGGATAGGTCACATTTGCATGGTCTGCTCACACTACCCAGACATGGTTCCTGCTCCTGGTGTTCATAGGCTGAGGTTAGCAAATGATACTGCTATTTTCTTTTCCAGGCTGTTGCTAAACCTTTGCTTATTAGGCTCTCTTGACAACACAGAGGTCGCAGTTCAAGTTGTTGTGTGAAGCAATATTTTAAAATAAAGTAGTGCTGCTCCTCACTAAAACAAAGGAGAACCAGAACTCCCCTGTTCTTTAATATCCCAATTCAGTATTTTAGATTGCTGCTGGAGACAATGAGGCATACTAATTACCAGACTTGAGCCGCAAATATATTGATTCAGTTGAGGGCTTCACACAGGTCCCCAAGGGTTCACAAGCCAGTTTGGTGCTTTCAAATGGATTATGATTTGGTTTGGGGGGGAATCCAGGCTCTATCACTCTATCCGCTACACAGCACACTAGGTATCTGAGATATAAATGCATTTAATAGATGAACAGTTTTCCTTAATTCGTCCACCAGAATTTCATATGGTTTGTTGTTTTTGCTGTTAAAATTTGGATTCAGTGATAAAAATCTATGGATTCAATTATAAAAATCTATCTTAGAAACATTAGTGCTTGTCAGCAAAGCAGGCTGAAGGAGCACTTCAGAGCAATGACTAAAAACCCCACTCAGCACCGGGCCCCCAATTTGTTAAGCCTGTCAACCCTTTTTTTAATTCCCTCTCACCAAGCTACTTTCTTCTCTTTTCTTCTTTTCTACTTCTTCTTCCTTTCTTTCTCTTTCTTTATTAGACTGATAAACTCTCAAATTGTCAGACAGCAGCTGCTCCGAGGAGGATTTAGCCGATTCTCTGGTGTTCCTGGGTGCGTGGGAGATATATCTATGTCTGGACTGTGTCGAGGCCGTAACACTGCTTTAGACCTGGGTGACCTCCCCTCTCCTTCTACTGTTCAAAAAGAGATGGTTGGAATGCAATTAAAATGCAGAGTTGCATTGCTGCAGAACCTTAGCAACCCAATCAGTTATTGTCTTTTTCTCTGGTTGGCGTGAGCCTTTCTACTCCACCCCCCACCTTCCTCCCATGGATTTCTTTCGTGATTTACCTTTTTGCAATATGCTGTTTACTCGTACAGGAGCTCTCATTTTTTAATTCCCTTACCCCCCCAAAAAAGATTTCCTCTTTACTCACCTATCACACTCTTGTTGAAAGTGTTATTAAGTTTCACATATTGCTCAACTAAGTTATTAAGTTTCTCATATTGCTCAACTCAGCTGTAACGGGGTGCTTTTTGTGGCTGGTAGAGGGAGAGTCTTCTAATAATCTCAAGTTTAGGAGGGGTTTGGGTTGTTTTTTTTTTTGTCTTTGGAATTTTTTTTCTGGTTTGTACTGTAATGCACAATTCATATTGATTAATACGTCTACAAGTGAGATATGCATTTTAGAGCCACATTCAAATGCCATGCATGAAATCAAATTGAAAATAATTGTTTTGTTGAAAAAATAGTTCTTGTGTGCACTTGGCAGAAATCACAGGCATTGAAACAAAGAGTTGATTAAGAACTAAAAAATAAATTTACATTTGTAGGGAGTTGCATTGCTGTTGTTTTCAATTTGTTATATGCCTTTACCTGGCATGCTATTTCACCCTTCATGACACACATCAATACCTTCTTTATGTCTAGCTATTACTACTCATTTAAAAATCTATTTTACATGATTCTTTCAGCCAAAAAATGGACTATAATGACACAGAATACAGCATGTGCTTCATAAATTCTCTAGGAATCAATACTTCGGCTGGGAATTTGTCAGTCTCTCAAAGTCATGCACCATTAAACTTTACTGTTATTACAATGGACTCTGCATCAAAGTTCAGTACCAAGCACATATTGGTCAAACACTTTTTTCCCTTAGGCAGGCAGAGGACAGAGGATACCAGTGCTTTTTTTCCTGACAATCTGTATGAGTAACTGTCTAATATATTCAAGCTGATTAACACTAATGTCTCTTTTTGGTAAAGATTTGCATACTCAAAGCAGTATCATATTATAGAGATAAAACCTTTTCTACTTTGTATAGTCTCGTCCCCACCTCCACACTTGACAAGGCCTGGTTACTTCCTCTTTTTGCAGAATTTCTGGTGGCGTTCATCTGTTTTCCAGAATGCTAACAGTGATTTATGCAAATGTATTGTTACATAGAGTGTGGACTGAACAAGAATGGGGCAGCTAGAGACACTGAGAAACAGGAGCTTGGGTTTTGAATGTCTCTGCTGCTTGACCATTACTGTTCAGAGGACTGTTTTAAGTGGTCCAGTGTGCCTAAATGTATATCAGTCAATCAGTCAATCAATCAACATGTATGCATATAAACAGGGATTCTTGTGAATGCATGAAAGACCTTATAAACCACTGTTTATTGGTAGATTGTATGTCTTGTCAGGGCCACTACTGTAATTAGTTAGGGCACAGAACTTATGCCAAAAGGTGTGGAGTAGACACAGTATTGGAGAACAAGGCTGTGTATGGCAAAAGGCCTGCTTACAGCCTTGAAGAAAGGATTGACCAAAGTGCAGCTTTCCAGATGCTATTGGATTGCAACTCCCAGATTTCCCCATGAGTGGCCAGGACTGCCTGGAACTGCTGGGAATGAAGCTCAATATCTCTCACGTTGTTAGAATGGGTCCTTAACTCTCACACAAATCCCCTATAGGCACTATATGGACTAATAGGAAGAGCCCAACAACATGTAGTCCTATATTTGACTTATATAAATATATAATTGTTCAACATTCTGTCTGAGAGACATGAAGTAAAAGGGGAGGAAGTCTAGCAGGGGCACACATGTGGGGTCTGCATATGTACTTTTTCATGGAATTTCTCATTACTGTCTTCCACTCAGATAAAACAAGGTGAAACTTAACTGGTTAGTTGATTTAAGGGACACCAGTGCAAACCAATAGCGGAAACTGTCGAGATCCAGTAGTGCACTTTCTCCAAATAAATTATCTGCATACGCTTGTGGCAAATGTTGCCATTCACAACTAAATTGGTACCCATTATCCACATTTTGTGCACTGGTGTCCAAAGCTAAAGAGAGAGAAGTATGGCGCTGTATATTCCAGAATATGCACAGATCAAAGTCAGGTGAGACATTAGTTACCTTTAGAAATGAACCACAGAGTTACCGACACTTGAGCCAATACTGAAGCTACGACAACAACAGAACTCTTGCCACATATGCCCTGGGGATCCGTACATATGTCAGACAATGGCTCTCTTCTCCTCCAGTGGTTGGTGGCATTTTGAAACTGGAGCAGGTCTCAGAAGTACCTTATGGTATGGAATGCTGTGGAGTCTGTTCTCCAAAGGAAAAAGAGGTGTTAAGTCCCACTGGCTGTGTCAAAACTGTTGAGTGCACGTAAGTTAATTCTACCTTGTCATTTTTAGAACAAGCTAAAGATGAAATACATAATGAAAAAGAGCAGATTTGAAAAGCTGCCAACATTTTTATTGTTCACATTTGTTTTTACATTGTGCAGATGATGGACACATACAGTATTTCAGACATATGCAAGGTAAAATCTTTTTTGACCAAGATGACTCTTTACTCATATTGATTGCACTTTCATTAGAATGAGTGACTTTAGGTGTAATACATGTAATGTTAGTAGCTTTGGCCTGAAGCAGTTGTTATCAGATGGCAAATTCCAAGAGACTGACATGTCTCTTCTTTAAATAAGCATTACCGTGTTACACATATGTCTTTCCTGAGAGAACAGAGCAAGTGAATTCTAGCACAATCTAAAGAAGATGTGGGGAAGATCATTAATAACTTGTTGCAACAGATGGGGAGAGTCATTAATAACATATTTCATTTCCAGGGCTGACACCATGTTGCAATTTCTTAAAAAAAAATCCAGAGGTGGTTTATTTATTTATTTATTTTTGAGCAATCAGTGCATTATGTGAGTTGGGATATGACAGATGCTAGTCAAAGTCCCTGCTTAGTGACAGCAAATATGGCTAATCTTGTGCATATCATTATTTCTTATTCTTCAAGCAATAATTTAGTCATACTGCAGTTCTCCTAAAACAGCCCAGATAATGATACACAAATAAACATTTTCTTTAAATGAAACACAGCCTCTTCTTTTCCTCAGCAATGAATCTAAATCCAGCCCTAGGTCTAGTTGTACTTAAATTATACAAGGGAAATGTCAGGTAGTTGGTTTCTTTTATGGAAGACATAGAAAAATTAATGCAACACTAGTCTGATGGTATGGGTTTTTTTTATTAGTGGCTTTTATAGGCCACTCATAAAAAAACACCACAAACCTTTGTGGACAATATCCACTTTTTCAAATCAAGTGGCAAAAGCCCAAACATGGCAAAAGATGGAGTTTGCTTGGAGATTATTCTTAGTTGTAAAATTGTTGGCAAGATGGTTTTCGCCAGGCATAGATGCCTTAGATGAGGCAAGACAGTCAAGCCTGTTTTAATTAGTGGCCTCTACCATGAAGAAGGCTAAAGAACCATCGACCACAACAGTACAGAAACACTAGGTACTGTAATATCATTTTCCTTCAATTTGGTCTAGTGGGACTTTGTAAAAATTACCCCCCAAAATTTCCTTCCCCAACCTCTTAGTTGAGAGCATGGTCTTTTGCATCACGCTTTTGCTCCCCCCCACACACACACATACCACTGGCCAATCAGGGGCTCTGTTCCTCAAAGAGCCAATACAGAGGTGATGGGTGTAAGCGGAGGGAGATGCCCAAACCATTCCCCCTTTGTTTGAACTGGGCTGTGAAATCCAACCCCAACTGAAGATGCTGCCTTTAGAACTGTCAAGTGTCACAATTTGGGCGGGACTTTCCCATTTTCTAGCCCTTGTCCTTCCATCTTCCTAGAGCATTTCTTTTACCAGAAATGTCCCAGGCGGTGGAGGCAGAGGCGAGCTTCTTCCAGCTGCCAACAGGAGAGACTTGGGAGTCTGACTGGAGAGAGAGAAGTAGACTAGTGACTCCCATGATCCTCTCTGGCAGCCACACTCCAACGAGCCTGCAGTGCCAGAGGTATATAAAGGGAAGAATGGCTCGGGTGCACTCCTAGTAAAGCTGCAGGATCTGGGCAGCCTGAGTGTTTGGGCTGCAGGTGGGAAAGCAGGCAGGCAGGCTGGGTGGGTGGTTGTTTTCATTTTCTCCTCCCCTCCCCTTCGCAGCCTTCTCATGCCTGGATCCTGCACCATGCCCTCCTCATTGTCGTCGACCTCCTCGTCCCCTGGCGCAGCTTCTATGGGGCCACATCCACTTTGGCCCATGTGGTGAGAGGGGCGGTACGGATGCAGGTGCAGGTGTGGGTGCACACGTGAGTATTGAATTTTGTTTTTGTTTACATCTCCCTCCTCCCATCCCGCCCAGCACCAGGAAAAACTTGACAGCTATGTGCCTCATGCCTTCCAAGAAGAATGCCTGGTGTCCATCTTGCCAAGTAAACTTTTAAGAACTCCTTCCTTGCCATGCTTGGACTTTTGAACCTGCTTTGAAAAAGAGAGCTTGCCCTCGAAAGCTCAGCAACTTCTTTTGTTATTTTTCTAGCAGCCTAGGAAGGTATCACCCATAGTCTAGTCTTGCTTTTGTTTTTTTATGGCTGCGCGGCTCCAAACTTCTTTTTTATACTGGCCTATGGAGGTATCATCCATAGTCTAGTCTTGCTTTTGTTTTTTTATGGCTGCGCGGCTCCAAACTTCTTTTTTATACTGGCCTATGGAGGTATCATCCATAGTCTAGTCTTGCATTTGCATTTTGTAATGGCCATATGGCTAGCCCTTTTCATTTCAATGGGAAATTAAGAGTTCCTGATATAAACAGTATCAGTAGGACCTGACTTGTTGTCCACCCATTTACATCAGTAGCTTATAGGCAATAGCTGTAGGCCATTGTTAGCCTGAAGCCTCAATGTGAGGTGGACCAAGAATCAATTGTTATTTTGCTAACTAGTTATCAGTGAGTGGCAAGCGAATAGTGGCCGGAATGTATCGATGAGGATTCGAATGTTTTGATATTCAGTATGAGCAGTTGTCTCTGGGAATTTTTGGTTACTGCCACTTGGAAATTATTTATAGATCACTATGCCAGAGGTAAGCTAGAAAACACTCTCTAAGGTGCTCCCCTTCTGGACAGAAGTGGAGGGAATATCCCCTACATCTTGTTGGCCCTTGTCTTCAGCCTAGAGGGTCCTATGGCCATTTGGTATAACGTAAGCAATGAGCTGTATGTGTGAGAGAAGATAGAAATGAATGACATATTCAAAGAATTGAAGAAATCTTAAACCATGTCAAGCCTGAGCAAAGTTAAGTCTGCAGTCTCTCTCGGTGCTATTTTTATGGCCCTCTGCTCTTCAGGGTGAATGAGGGTGAATTGTCATTCCTAGAAGCCTCTAAAGGTTGGAGATTCACCTTTTAAAAGTGTCATACAGACCACCTGTGAGTACCACCACCTGTTTTAAAACTGAAGAGTTTTTTAATTTGTTGTTTCATATTTTGGCATGGCAAGGGGCTCTCTTTCTGTCCCTAGACTTTTGCAAGGACAAAGAAATTGACACATGGATGCACAAAATTAGCCAAACCTTATATTAAACAAATTACTTAAAGTCTAAAGAGGTAGATATGCTTATCGGGAGGTGACAGCAAAGAACAACCAAGAATCTTGAGGTACCTAAAAGAGAATTATGAATTATCTTTGCAGCCTACATGTTTGAATGCTTTGTGATATGAAGCAGGCTGGAATTTTGCAAAACACTTGTTAATCTTGGAGGTGCCACAAGACACTTCATTGGGTTTGCTAAGAACCATTCATCTACTGGAATTCTGGTCCTTAATGTTATCATGATTCATTTTCCCCCTCCCTCAGACTCTTCTATGACATGACTGAAACAAGTAGCACGAACAGCCAAGCCTCTGTGAAGGCACCAATAATTATAAAGAATGCTTTAGTGGCAAGAGAACAGAAGCAGGAAATGTTTCATCGGAAAAGCTTCCTGGCATAGTCGGTGAACTGGTTTCGTTCCCTTGGTCAGGGAACATTGTGTCAATAGAGTGTCACAGAGGTGGAATGTGTCATCAGACCCAGGTGGGTTATTGTGATACTGCACAGAGTCACGTGAAGAACTGAAGAAACGCCTGAAAGGGTTTTGGTTCCTTGAGGCAGAAGTGGTGCAACAGTTTCAGATATATAAAGCAGCAGAAAAGAAAACTGATAAGAACAAGATAGGTTAGAAAGCCTATTAACCTAAAACATTCCATTTTAAGTGTAATTTTCCAAGTGACTCACAAATGAAACTCTTTGTCCAGATCCACATTACCTGCCATTTCTTGGAGCTCATAAGAAATCTTACAACTCAAGCTAGAGATGTAAGGCTACATACATTTACTCAGGAGTAATCCCCATTTACTACTATTTACTAAACATTTACAGGATTGCTTGGCATCTATGTGTCTGATTTTGAAAATGACTGGGATTGGTCCTAGCTACAGTGCATTTAATGCTAATTTTTTTAAAGTCACAACCATAGTTATTTTACAGCTAGGAAACAAAATACTATTTTTAATAGAAGCAGAAAAGACGTTGCCTTAAAACCAACTTCAAATCTCAACTAGGTTAGATCCTTGAAACAACTGAAATCCATAGGCAGGACCCTATAACCCTTACAATTATCAAGCACACTTCACAAATGTTGTTTCTGATATTTATTAAATTAAATTATGGAAATTAAACACTAAGTACTAAGATAACTCGTTTGACCTTCACAGGTCACATAAAATGGCATAACTACACGTGCTGTATTAATTGCAGTTATGAGTCCTAAGAGATGCTTCACATTTTAATTTTTTTTAAAGTGGAATAAAGGTTTCTGATAATGTTGCAACAATAGGCAACATCGCCACCAGGATCAGCTCAGATCTGTATATGCACATGACAGCAAGCATTGTGTTTTGTTACATGATGTGCAATGGGATAGATTTTCTGTGACACTAAATATGATTTGGAATGAAATATACAAAAGAGTGTGTTAGCAAAACATCTATATACTTGACATTCTGTTGACATTTCATTGGCTTTACTAAGCACTATAAGCAAACAAAATCACTTAAGTATATCATACTACATGGGTTGTGAGTGAATAGTGTCCTAACTGTTGTTGTTTGCCATGACTTCTATAGAGTTACTTTTCTGTTCAATACAAAATGTTCCACCTGCCTCATTCCAAATGCTGTACTATGATTTCAGAGTTATCCAAAAGATAATATTCCCGCTGGTCCCCATGAGACTCTTTGCCTCTGCAAACATTACAGGATCTTAGCGTCCATTTGTAAGTCCAGTGCAGGAAGCCTAGAATGAAAAATAAGCATTTTTACACTATGCCTTCAACTTCATTTAGAAGGAATGGCTGTGTTGAAGAGTTCCATCCATAAACCTGCACCATCTAAAGCTTGTTCTTTGTTCCTTTTATCATCATAGCAGAGTTCAACGATTACATATTTGACTTCATTTTACAAAAGCTTACCTCCGAGGTAAAGGCAATATATTTTGTGTTTTGATATAATCTATTTCAGAAGCACTTCTGTCAATATCTTTTCTCAGTACACCACAGGAATGTTAACATTTTTCTCTGACTCCTGCTACTTCTGTGGACCACTGAGGTTGAATATGTAGCTAGAGAGGAAATGACGTCTGGATTCAGAATGGTCATAGCCATTATGAACCAGATAACTACAGATGATAACCACTCAGAAATATCATTCATGTTTATATTTATTGCAAATTTACTGCACATTCTAAAGGATACGCATGAATACAAGGACATTATAGCTGCATCATAGTGCAGTTGTTTTGTTTTGCCACACAGTAAATCAACATTCTACAAGTCCATTCCAAAAATGCAATAGGTCAAACAACACACACACACACACACACACACACACACACACACACACAGAGAGAGAGAGAGAGAGAGAGAGAGAGCATTTTCCATGTATGAGACTATTTTTGTCTACAATCATAAGACTAAAAATTGAGGGTCGTTTTATACATAGAAGTTAGTCAAGGAGAGATCCATGTGGTTATGAAACTAGTCTACCCATACCTTGTCTCTGCAAACAGTTGTCTTATACATGGGGACATCTTATAGATGGAAAAATACAGGAGGTGTGTGTGTGTGTGTGTGTGTGTGTGTGTGTGTGTGTGTGTAGATGCTGGGAGGGAATGAAAGCTCATAGAAACAGTCAAACATACAAGTTTTCTTAAAAGAGTTTTATTTAAAAAACAGGCTTGCTTTAAATAATGTAATGGAGTGACGGTGCTCCAGAAAGGAATGTTTTGCTGGGTGTCTCTAGAGAATTAACAAACAATTTACTTTCATCAAAAACAGCCATGACAGTTGCTTTGGATTTGGCTGAGAGGTGGTTAAATGATGAAAAATGAGTCAGCTTTGGGGATTTTCCTTTGCTTGATGTTACTGTGTGAATGGTACTGAGAACAAAAAGGTGCCCTGTAGACCATCTAGACTGCTGCCACTGGTGTAGTCTGCCATTCAGATTGCCCTTTGCTATGTAAAGCTTAACATCCATTTTCCTACTGGCCATATGGGCAAGTTGTTGTGCAGTAATATTGGGCCATCTCTTGTTTTTTTGAATCATGGATTCAGACGTGCAATATCTCGCCTTCATAAAATAAAATATGTTTTGATATGGTGTGGTGTATTTGCATGAATAGGTAAAATGTGAGGACGTTTCCATTGGTGATGCTGGTATTGTTTTTTTCTCCTTCTCCCTTTATTTCTGGTTTTGTTTGTTTGCTTCATTTTACTCTACCAGATGCCATCTTTATGGCAGCATAAAAAGGTGGTGTAATAGAAAGACTCAATCCCGAGATTCTAGATGTCATTCTTTAAATTGGCTATATTAAGACACCTGGATATTACGCGGCAATAAAGAAAGGTAGTGTGGCAGTTTTCAGCCTTGGTCGATGCTATCGTCCAATAGTACAAAGCCATAGAGAAGCACATTATTCTACAACTCTGTTTTAAGAGGAGTCTTTCAACAGGCTGAAAACAGACTCTGTTCGCACATTAGTCTTTAATGAAGCATCACATGTACAAAAGCCTCAAAGCACCTTACCAGCTATCAATTCTGACAGGTGCTCTGAGGTACTGAAAGCTTGGCAGCCCACTTCTAGCCCTCACTTGCCCTCCGTTTCTACAAAAGTCCTCCACTTCCATTCATACACACTTAGCAGTGGCAGCTGATGCCCATGGGGACTGAAGGATAAGGCAGCGAAGAGTATGAAAAGCCAGAGCCAATGAGAGTCAAAGCCAACTAATTATGGTGTTATTCTGCTATACTTTTCCATTATAAGGTCATTTAGCAACACAGGGATAGGTAAGTCTGGCCTGGCCTGCTAGAGGAAACACTCCTTCTTTTTAATTATAATTTTCCCATTTTTATTTTAGGGTTGTTTGCTTGTTTTCCCAAACCAAAAATGACTGGTACCCAAGTGCCTTGCTTTACAGAAGACCATCTTCTATTTGAAGGAAAAGGTCTGTCCTTGAATATGACCTTTCTTTCAAAGGCTATCTGGTTTGAAGGATAAAGAGCCACTAGAACAAAAAGCATGGACCTTGAGATTGGCCATCAAGAATCAATAGAAGTTGAACAGGACATGGCAGAGCCAAAAAAGGGCGGTGGCGGGGGGGGGGGAGGCTGAATGGCTATGTAGGACCTGAATATGTAGGGAATTGACTGAAGTACTCACAGGACAATGTGTGTGAAACTGAGGCTACAAGCTCAATGACCATACTTAAGGATATTAAGGCAAAGTTAGTTCCCTGTCTCTTTGTACTGTTGTCCATATATCTATGGGAGTCCGAGACAAGCATTATTAAAGCATGTTAAAAGCAACTTTTAAAACAGATTTCTGGAGGCCCTCTTTTAGAACACACGCCTAGGAATGGTCTTTTCAGCCTGGGAAATCACCTTACTCAGGATGGCCTCAGAAATCTTGTTCTACATTCTCTATCAACTAGTGGAGATAGCAGAGCTGGGCTCTCCCTAGTTTCCACAGTAAACAATGCACTCAAAATGCTTTTGCACATGAAAAGAATGTGGATATGTTCATGTTTCACTTAACAGGTACAGCCTTCTTCTCAATCTCACATACACAGAAAACTCAGGATGAAAAAGTTTGTAGGGCAGGTGGCAAGACTTCCTCCTCCATCTTTTTCCTTACACTTCTGTGTAGCGTTAACGTGCTTGCCCCCAGCCATTTCACAGGCTATTGACAATAGAGATGGGCATGAAACAGAAAAATAGTGCTTCGGTTTTTTGTTTGTCATTGAGAGGTCTGTTTCGGTTCGTTTCCGTTTGTCGGGGATTTTTTGAAAAACTTCGTTACCGTTTTTCATTTTTTGTTTGTCGTTTCTACCCGCTTTTTGCGTGATTTTTAAAGCATTTCCATGCGCAGGCATCCCCTAACGCCCCGACCAGGGAGAAAACACTAAAAAAAAAAATGGATGCTGGCAGAGACACAGTATAGACTAGGTATGCAGGGAGGCTGCAAAGGCAGCGGCGGGCGTTGCCCCAGGTGCAAGGCAGCTGCAGAGAGACTGTACAGTGGGGCAAGTGAGGGTACTCACTGAGAGGTATGCAGCACGCACGCACACAGGGAGGCTGCACGACTGAAGCTAGAGTCACAGCAGAGACAGCAATCCCACCCTAACTCCCACCAGAGACTGCAAGGGGGACGGAGGCTGCCAGAGCTTTTTTATGCCCTCTGTGGCTGCCAGACCTGCCCGCCCAGTCTGCAACCTGGGCATGCTATTGGTTGAATATGATCCCATCACATGGCTTGCCTCCATTTTGTGGCTGGTGGCAACATCCATTTTAAAGGGAAAAGAAAAATACATTGCGATGGGAGAAGACAAAAACAAACATTTTAAGGACCCCAACCCCCCTGGTAGGTATTATCAGACAATATAAATAATTATCGCTGCATTTTTATGGATGTCCAGGGCGTTTTTTAACATTTAAAACACCTCATTTCATTGCACGTCGCCATTAACGGAAACGAAACGTAACGACCACAATTTTCGTGGTTCTGTTCATTTTGTTGCATTTTCAGCACAATTTTCATTTGTCGTTTCATTACATAACGGAAACGACAAACGGTAACAGAAACGAAAATGTCGCCGCTCTGTGCCCATGTCTAATTGACAAGCACTGCCTTTGATTTTCCTCTGTCGCTGCCACCAACTAGTTTTACTAGTAATTTAAAGCCTCCAGGCGGTTTTTAAGTTGAATAAGAATAAAAGAAGTTTATTGATTACAAGGTAGACTCAAAGTCATTAATGGTGACGTGTTGGAGTACAAACAAAAAGAAGAATATAGCTCAAACCCACTCAAGTTTGATCATTAATAAACCTGAATACATGCACACGCAGTTCCTAAGTTTAGGAAAACTAAACACTTAGTTTTATTCACAGACACTCTAAAAATTCTTTCTCTTCTTTAGCCCTAGCTGTCTTTCCCTTTAGACAGTGCCAGACCCTATCTGATTCTCTCAGACTCTGTCAGATTCCCTATCTGCAGCTGTAAGTCTTTCTGTCAGTCCCTACCCAATTTAAAACAGTGCTGAGCACTGCCTTAAATCCTCTCAGGCCACTCCCCATACTCTCTTGTTGGTCTATAAACCCACCAATCCATACAGCAGACACCTCTCATGCATTGTTAATCACAAGAGTTAAACACCACATTTTGTTGCTAGGAATTAATCCTGCCCCCCCATCCTTATCCTTCTATTATGAAGGGTTAAGAACACAATTTCTGTTTATATTATTGTCACTATACAGGTTACCTCCTCAAACAGCTTTTTTTTTTTTTTTTTTTGCCTTGAACTCCACAGAACAGTAGAGAGTTGCTGGGGGTGGTGCCCCAGAATGTAGTTCAAGAACTGAAGTGCTTGTTTTGCCCTTAATAAATACAACAGCAGCAACAAGTAAGAGACTTGGTGTAGGTGAAACCATTCCCCACAGCCTAGCTCAGTGACCAGTACAAAGGCCCTTTGTACTTTCCTGAGTCCCTGATTGGTTGGCAGAGTCTACAAAACAAGAGTGGAACTGTCCTTCGATTGTTGTTAGTTTATTGGCTGGGCTGTTTGGCTGTATTCTGGAAGTTTTTCTTTCTGACGTTTCGCCAGACTCTGTGGCTGGTGGCATCTTCAAATGGCAAGGAGCTCAGGGAACTAGGAGTTCTCTCTGTGCTCTGGGGTATAGAGTGAGTGAAACCGTTTAAAAAACAAGTTGTGGGAAAGAGGAAACTTGTCCTATGCAGGAGAATAGGTGTTAGTTATTGTAAAGTGATGAAGGGATTAAGAAGTTTCACTGCAATTAGGGGTGGCAGTGATCCTTGTTTGTGGTTGATGGATGTTGTTAGCTTATATTGTGCAAACTATACCCCAGAGCACAGAGTGAACTCTTAGTTCCCTGAGCTCCTTGCCCTCTGAAGATGCCAGCCACAGAGTCTAGAGAAACATCAGGAGGAAAAACTTCCAGAACACAGCCAAAGAGCCTGAAAAACTCACAACAACTATCAGATCCCGGCCATGAAAGCCTTCGGGAATACATTGTCCTTCAATTCTGTATTGAAGTCCTAATAACTGTTCCTTATCCTTATGCAATAAACAGGGGTTAGGGACCCGACCCAACCTGTGAAAAAGGGAAATCTGTGTTATAACAGATGCTGGGGCGAGTTGGGACGCTACCATGAACAGGCCTCTCACAGGCTTCCTGGGCCTGTCAGAGGCCCCAGAAGTGATTTCCGATGAACCAGAAGTCACTTCCAGTTTTTTGTAATGTCTGGGACCTCCAAAAGGCCCAAGAAGCCCATTGGAGGCCCACTCGAGGCAGCACCAGGCCTGAGGTAAGTTCAGGAGGCCCCAAACAGGCCCACGCAGCTTGCCCCAGGAGCCCTTGCCTTCTTATACTGCGGTCCCACAATATACCAGGACTGCAGTATATGGACTTCAATATATCAGGGGATGACTGTACCAGATAGTTGTAGGAAAAGCTATGGAAATGAATGTCTTCATATGTGGGGGTTTTGCCTTTGTGAAACTAGCTTCTTTTGCAGCTATATCATGCCACAGCAGCAGTGGAATCTCAGACACTATAAGCCAGTGTGGTGTAGCGGGAGTAGCGGGGGTGTTGAAATGGGACTAGAGAGATGCAGGTTCAAGTCCCCCTGAGCCATGAAACTCTTTTGGTGATGTTGGGTAGTGAAAGTCTCTCTTAAGCTGACCTGATCCACACAATTGTTAAGATAAAGCAGGAGAACTGTCTTTGCCTCCGGTATCTCACTAGAGCAGTGATGGCGAACCTATGGCACGGGTGCCAAAGGTGGCACTCGGAGACCTTTCTGTGGGCACTCGACATTGCCCCTTCATAGCCACCTGTATACAGGTTCAATTACTGTATTGGCACTTTGCAAAAAAATTAGTGGGTTTTGAATTGCAGCTTGGGCAAACAACAGAAAAGGAACTAGGAATTGACTAAGTAATGATAATGCCAGCTTTGATTCTGCTCTTTGTTGAGAAACATTGGCACCTTATGATGGATGTTTGACTGCAAAAAGCCTCAACAATGGTGTACAATCAACCATAAGTCTTGCAGTAGGACTTGTTAGCACAATGAGTATGTGTGTTTGCATACATGGTTGGCTTGCATTTAAGAGTCAGCACATATTTCCTTTTTATCTTAGCCAATGAACAGAATGCAGTGATCCATATTGCCTTATTCTGAGCCTCTTACAAACTGTCAAGTGTTACGTCAGTCCGGGTGGCTTCATCATTAACTGTTAAAAGAGGCCCCATTGTACCCAACCATGCGTGAAGCAAACAAGTTTGGCTTTTGTGCCAATGGGAAGTCAAAGGCAGGTGGCTCTGACTGTATGCTGAACTGTTTGAAATAGAGATTCCAGCACGCAGAGTCAGATGGATAAGAACAGCTGGGCGGATTGCTATTTAGCTTGCATACGCTTGGACTTGTACCTTAGTCAGTAAATGGTATGCTCAGTGTATGGATGATAAATGGCTGATCTTTGTCATTAAGACTTTCCTAGCTAACACTGGTAACCACGCTTGCACATTTGTGTCCTGAAAGATTTGTCAAAGATTTACCGACAGGTTTTTCTTCAAAGCTTCATTCGGATTTGAAAACATACATTTCTTCACAGCAGGCTGGAGTGATGAAGGATGCCAGGAAGGGATTTGAAAATTCCCAGCAGACTGGCAAATGGCAGAGTCTATTAAATATCTTCCTTTCTGTCTGTCTTTTCTGTCATTCTTTCTTTCCAGCCTGATGCATCGGCACCATCTGTTTTAAAACGTAGCTTCCCCACAGTGAATATTTCCATCTATTCAGGGAAGCTGCTTAGTCGTCTACGTTCAACTGCTGGGATATGTTAACATTAGATATTTGGTTTCCAAACCTTGCTGAAGCTTTGCAGAAGCATTTAGTTTTCTACCTAGCCATTTATTTCAGGGTGTTTCATAAAGAATTATAAATTTACAGGGCTCAGAGCAATCCAAAAGCCAGCCAATGCTAAAAAAATTCTGATAAAGCACAACTGACAGATGGCTGTCCAACTTCTGTTTTAAAAAGTTTGACAAAGGAAATTACCTGAGCACCAGAGTCCACCCAAGCCACTATAAAATGTTTCTTGCCATAATTAATTTGGAGGGGGGTGATTCATTTACCACTGCAAGTGGTGTTGGGTGATTTGGTGCCTCACCCCATCCAGAGAGCATCCAGAGGAAGCAGGACAGGGAAGCTACAACACTGCTTCCAAGTGGACAGGAGGTGGGTCGCCAAAGCACCAAGCCCCTGTTGCAGTGGTAAATGAACCAGGATTAACCAGGCATGCAAGCCCACACACTGCCATCTTTCTGTCCCACTCCATTATATCAGATATGGATGTGTCTTTCATACCCTGCAAAGCACCCCAGGGTACTTGGTTGAGAGTGTGGGACATACACCACATCCCTTTTGCTTTCTATATAGGAGTAAAGATGACTATGAATATTGGAAATTATTATTAAAGATATTTAGAAATGTCACTTTTGGATTTTTATATATCCAGAAATATTCAAATATGGCATTATCTGGTGAATTCTAAATGCTTCCAAATCCATAGGGACATCCCTATGAAGCATAATTAGGAAAGGGAAATAAAGCAGCTGATGCCATACAGCCATTACAATCCATAGTGGAAGCATATTTAGAAAACTGTATACTGTTCTGCTCTGAAGCAACCATCCATCGGTAAAATGATTCAATATCTGGGCTGCTTGGCTTTGAAAAAAGTCAAGAGGAGATTATAAAGGTTCATAGACTTATATGTGGTGTGTGATGGAGACAGTTAAATTGGGAGAAAATTTTCTTGCTGTTTTATATGAATCTGTGGTAATCCAGCATAGCTGAATGGTGGGAATTTCTGAACAGAAATGGAACCACTTCCTCACATAGCAAATAAACAGTGGAATACACTGTCACCAGACATAGTGGTGGTGACCAACTTGGATGGCTCTAAAATGGGGATTGGATACATTTATACACTTAGAAATTGAATATCAGTCAGTCAGACAGACACCTTTATTGGCATAAATAAATAAATAAATAAATAAATAAAATAGACAATGAACAATAGAGAATAAAACACACAATTGAGAGAGTGTACATACCCAAACCAGTATCACTTAAAAACAAGGAAGGGTGGAGGAAATATAGGAACATTGTAACAGGACGAGAGCAAGAGGGTGTTTCCATGTATCATTATATTTGTCCAGCCATAATTGACTGCAGACCATCCAGAATGAACAGACTATATTTGGAGGTGTGGAACAAAAGGCCCGTTGAGTAACTTTGGCCTGCGTCGCTGGATTAACAAATTGATAAATGTGGCAATCTGCCTAGTGTGGGTTTTGTCTAAACCTGACAAAAGATTATGCAAAATGACCTCATCCTGGTGACCAGGGAGTCTAGCAAGATGTGGCTCTAGATGGGAAGCACGGATGTCCTTGTATAGAGGACAATAGAGAATCATATGCACCAGAGACTCAATGGTCCCTGAATTACAGGGACATAACGGAGTCTCCAGTGGTACAGAGCTGAATCTCCCGTATAGGACATTAGAGGGGAGCACATTACATCTAGCTAGAGTGAAAGCATGTCGTTCCTGTGGATTCTCTAAAAGATGTAGGTAGCTGGCCGGCTTGCCAACAAGTCTCGGGAGTTGGAGACTGAGACCCAGATTTCAATTTGCAGACCCCTAAATGAGGCTCCGCTTATACAACTGGACTTAGTAAGTGAGATCTCCACCTCTGATGTAACCAAGGATCCTAGGACTATATCTTCAAGTTAACAGCTTAGGACTCCTCAGCATTTTGACAATGTTACATCCCTGTAACATACTACCACTATGGTCAACTGCCCACAATTTACTGATTTTCTTCCTGTAATCACTTCCTCCAAATCTATATCATTGACTGACCCACAGTGCGTAAGCACTGGCCCCTTACTGTTGGAACCCTCTCATTGTATACTGTTTGAACAGGCTGTGGCAGATTCCACCCAAGTACCGGCAAAGCTGTCCCCCACATGTGTAAAGCCCCCACCCACTGACCAATCTACTCAGTTGGTTTGACACCCCATGGGTGTCCCTCCATCAGATTAATTTCCACCCTTTAAGTATACTCTCTTGGAATGTAGCAGGATGGACGAGGATAATGCGAGATCCAGAGTCCAGAGGGGTCCTACTGCATCAAGGGATTATTCTCTTCCAGGAAACCTGGTCAACCACTGACATTACTCTGGATGGATTTCATGCTTACTCCCTCCCAGCTTCTAAGCAGAAGCTTAGGGGCCGTCCTTCGGGTGGCCTCGCTATATTGGTTGCACAACATATTCACTCGGAGTTAGTATTCATGGCTGACAGTCACTGCAAACTCCAGATTATTAGAGTAAGCACTCCAACCCAAGACTTATTAATAGCAAATGTGTATATTCCCCCTACCGAGAAGAAAGCTGATAGAGAACTGCAATGGAGCTACTTATCTCAAGCATTGGAAAACACCAAAATTAGGTTTCCTAAAGCATGGTGCTTGGTGGCAGGTGACTTTAATGCCAGGGTGGGGTCTGGCCTTGAGGTATTCAAGACAGCAGATGTCTTAACTGTAGGAGACTCCTGTTCTGACTACTTTTCCTGGACGAGAGTCTCCAAGGACAAATCAATTAATCATGCTGGTCATCTACTCGCCAATTTCAGCATTTCAAGAAGCCTCCTCTGGCTAAACGGCTTAGCCGACCTAAATTTCGATGGTGAGTTCACCTACATTTCACCACATGGAACAAGTGTGATTGATTATATACTGATACCTGTTCCACTACTATCCACTGTCCTTGGCTTGAAGGTCATACCTCTTGACCCTAGTGACCATCTCCCCATACTCTGCACTCTCGCCATTCAAACCGCACCTCCTGAATCTATTACAATGCTCCCACACTCCCTTTCCACACCATCTCGTGCAGTTAAAGTAAAATGGGACCCTGCCACCAAAATTCTTTTTGAAAAGTTCCTCCAGAGCAACCCACCACTAGATGTCTCTACAGTCTCTGTCACTGATAGCCCTTTGGCCTGCATAGACATATACGAGCAGTTTGTAGAAACTCTAACAGCCTGTATTGGCTGGCCACCTTCTACCTCAGCTTCCCATCCATTAAGGGTCGTTCCCGAGAGACTCAATATGGCCTGTCTCAATTTAAAGAAAGAATTGCGCCAAATTTATCATACCTTTCGAAAATCTAATAGTTTTTCTCTACCCCACAGATACTTTATTGTCAAGCATCAACTTGCAGAGGCCATCAAATCTAGCCATAAACACAGCTCAGTAGCCTGTTGGGACAGGTTAAGCAAAGCCATTAAAAGTAGGAACCCAAAGCACTTTTGGGAAGTGATTTCAGGCTTTTTCCGTTCTAAAACTTACCCAATCTCTGTAATCTTCTCCTCCACCTGGGAAGACCATTTTCGGTCTCTCTTTTTTGATGACTGCATGTCCGACCTTCCTTCAAATATGGTTGATCCTAATGATTTACCTGATTGGCCCCCAGTTGCCATCTCAGAAATTAAGCAGCTACTAAACAAGCTGAAATCAGGAAAGGCCCCTGGTCCTGATCAACTTCCACCTGATCTATTCAAAACATATGCTGACTGGTGGGCACCTATTCTGGCAGATCTTGTTACTTTTGTGGATAGATCTGGGATAATGCCCAAGTCATGGGTCCAATCTATAATTTTACCCATTTTCAAAAAGGGGGATAGAAAAATGCTGGGTAATTATAGACCAATCAGCCTGCTGTCAGTCGTGGGCAAGGTATTTGCTAATCACCTTCTGATTCGACTCAACTCTTGGACAAAAGATAATAACATACTTGGGCCAGAGCAAGCAGGATTTTGTGAGAATAAATCCACAGTGGATCATTGTTTAATATTATCTCATCTTATAGCCAAGCAAATTGCCCATACGAAGAGTCATATATATGCTGCCTTTTTATATCTTAAAGCTGCATTTGACTCTGTAGACCGGGAACTTTTATGGGCCAAGGTACAGGCTGCCGGTTTAGACAGAAGACTGCTTTTTTTTAATCCAAAGGTTACATACAGAGAACACCTGCTGCATTCGATTATCCAGTGATGGTGAACTTTCCAGCAGTGTTCCCATTAACAGAGGAGTTAAACAGGGCTGTGTTCTTGCCCCCACCCTATTCAATTTGTACATCAATGACCTTGCTCCTCTATTGCTAGGAGTAAACAGCCACTGCCCAAGATTGGGCCATTTGGCAGTGCCCATTCTTCTGTATGCAGATGACATGGTACTACTTTCCAGCACCAAGATTGGTTTAAGATGATTAATTTTAGAATGTATTAAATATATTTCTTGCAAGAAACTGTCCCTCAATTATAGTAAGTCCAAAATAGTTGTTTTCAGTAAGACCTGGAAACTCCATTCTTGGATTTTTCATGGGAGAGCAATACAGAATTTAAGTCAAAGAATTTAAGTACTTAGGTTTAAATTTTTTATACCGTAACACCTGGGCCAGACACAGGCATATCACTATCAACTCAGCCAGACTGACCATCCAAGCTATCTACTGGTTCTTTTATATATGGGGTAATCAACATATCCCCAGTGCTCTGCAGGTCTTCAAAGCCAAGGTAATCTCCCAACTGCTATATGGGGTACCAGTTTGGCTGGACTCCATCAATCCACTGGTTGAAAGGCTTCAATCCGCTTTTCTTTATAAAATATTGGCAGTTCCACACTGTGTACCTTACGCAGCCCTCTGTCTGGAGGCTGGACTCAGCAGATTGAACACGCAGGCACAACTAAGACAATTCAAATACTGGCTGAGAATTTGTTTTATCTCACACAAAGACCCTTTGATAGAGGGCATTCTCTCTGACCATTTTTACTCTCCTGGCTTTAAACAGTTTCTCCAAAGAATTACGGCCCTGGGCATTTCACCTGATCAACTGGGGGCACTACCTTTCATGCAGGCTTATAGGCTGTTAAAGCTTAGATTGCTAGATATTGAAAGGCAAGACCTCTTTGCAGCAGCCTCTAAAGCATGAATATCATTAGTGGTTAGTGGTTAACGTGGCTATGTTTCACCTCTAGCACCAGATGCACTCAGTATCTATAGATCATTTGTATCTGAGAAAAACAAAATGGAGGGCTGGATTCCACTGTTCTGCTTATGAAGTTCCTACCAGGAAGTGGTTGGCTACTGTGTGAATAGAACATTGAACCCAGTAGGCTTTGGATCATTCCAGCATTGTTCACCTTATGTTCTTATATGCTTATAATCTTAAACTCAGAAGAATTCTGCTTTTCAGCCATAAATGAGAAGGAAGGGGCCGCACTCAAATCTGAGGTTTGTCCCAGCTTAACATTATGTGCAAAACAGGTCACTGTTCATATTTTTCTAGGAGTTGTCTGTACTTTTATTATTATTATTATTATTATTATTATTATTATTATTATTATTATT
>JAHTLZ010000129.1:29067233-29110341 GCA_023846285.1 Phrynocephalus versicolor | reverse complement strand
TTGTTGTTGTTGTTGTTGTTGTTGTTGTTGTTGTTGTTGTTGTTGTTGTTGTTGTTGTTGTTGTTGTTGTTGTTGTTCGGTCATGTCCGACTCTTCGTGACCCTACGGACCAGAACTCGCCAGGCCTTCCTGTCTGCCACTGCCTCAAGGAGTTCGGTTAAATCCATATTGGTTGCATCAATGACACCATCCAACCATCTCATTCTCTGCTGTCCCCTTTTCCTTTTGCCTTCAATCTTTCCCAACATCAGGGACTTTTCCAAGGACTCCTCTGTCCTCATGAGGTGGCCAAAGTACTGGAGCCTCAGCTTCAAAATCTCTCTTCCAGTGAACATTTGGGGTTGATTTCTTTCAGGATGGATAGGTTTGATCTCCTTGTAGTCCGGGGACTCTCAAGACTCCAGCACCACAGCTAAAAAGCATCGATTCTGTGGCGATCAGTCTTCTTTATAGCCCAGCTCTCACTTCCATACATCACTACTGGGAAAAAACATAGCTATCCAGAACTTTGTCGGCAAAGTGATGTCTCTGCTCTTTAAGATGCTGCCTAGGTTTGCCATTGCTTTCCTCGCAATAAGCAGGTGTCTTTTAATTTCATTGCTGCAGTCGCCATCTGCAGTGATCAAGGAGCCCAAGAAAAAAAACTCTGTCATTGCCTCCATTTCGTCCCCTTCTATTTGTCAGAAGATGATGGGACCAGTGGCCATGATCCTTTTTTTATGTTGAGCTTCAGCCCATTTTTTCACTCTCCTCTTTCACCCTCATTAAGAGGTTCTTTAATTCCTCCTCACTTTCTGCTACCAGAGTAGTTTCATCTGCATATCCTCCTTTGTAGAATTTTGAGCATAACTTTGCTACTAGCATATGAAATGAGTGCAATTGTGCAATGGTTGGAGCATTCTTTGGCATTGCCCTTCTTTGGGATTGGGATGTAGACCGATCTTTTCCAGTCCTCTGGCCACTGCTGAGTTTGCCATACCCACTAGCTATCTTGCCCCTTGCCCATCTGTGGCACCAGGAACTCCAGAATTTCTAGTTCTTGAGACAGTATGTCATAGAATGGGAAGCACATTATCGGTGCCTCTCAGATTATACATTCCAGACCAAATTAGACATTCCAGGCAATCCTTTGCAACAAGGTGAAATCTCTTCGTGTTCCAGAGGGCAGATTCAAGCTGACCTTTGTGACTGAGCAATCATATTCACATGCAAATGTAACCTCTGTTTATAGCTGAAATCCAGTTTATAAAGAAAGAGAGCTAATTTGCAAACTACTGGAAGTGTGAACTTGCTGTGCAGCCAGTCATTCTTAGCATTTGAGGAATTCCCTTTTCCAAAACGTGTGATGTCTGAAACATTCCTCTGGCCCTCAAACTGCAAACTACTTTTTTAGCTGCACATCCACACTGTCTGTGTTGGGAGCTCTCTGAATGTGTCTTGTTTTGCTCTAATAGTGCTGCTTTAATTTGCTCCAGCAAACGACTTTCCTAAAATATCTACAAGTACCTTCTACGATTTAGTCTAGGGCTGCCAGTGCTCTGGGCACCAGCTGCTAGGTCTTAAGTTATTTATTAATCACAGGCAGGAGGACAAAATCACAGGTAAGTGGCATTAGATAAAGTATGTTTGATTTGTGGATGGGCTGCGAGTGTAGAAGGCCATATCTACTCATTCCCAGCTGGACTCAGAGATCATGGGCGTAGTGCAAAAGCATCTGCAGGTATGATGTTTTTGTGCGCCATCAGCAAACCAAAAGGCCAGCATCCTAAAGAGAGAGCTGGCAGGTGCATGCATTTGAGTACATTGTGGCACTTGAAGCAAGGCTGGGACTAGAGTGCCAGCAGCTTCATTTAAGAGCCTTCTTATCACTTTATAAATAATGCTGCCATGTTTACCACTTCTAATTTTTTGAGATCTGAAGTCCAGCTGTGGTTTTCAGGTGCAAGCCCTTGTGACACCACAGGGAGCCAGCTCTTCAACAGCACCGCACAATGATGTGCCTGTGACAGATGGACAATGCCAACATGCAAGAATGAATTTGAAGACCAGTGAATTGGTGCTCCTAAGAATTTGTCTCCACAAGTCTACTGAATACATTTAGCAGCCCCATAATGCTTGGGTTGCTCACTGAATTCAATATTGGCATCATTCATCCTGGTTGCTAACAGTAAAAGCAAAACAAGAAATAGCAGTGTTGTTGGCAAGTAAACTTCCAGCAGCTGCAACTGAGGAATCTGCAACTAAATTTTTTTTAAAAGGCAATAATTTTTATGAGAGAATGACCTATCTTAATATATCAGAGTAAGTCCCCATCCCTAAGATTTCAAGGCCATAGGACGACCAGCCTTCCATATTTTACTAGCCATGCCAGCCATGTCTAAGAATTTGTCTGTCTGTGTATTTTAATTACTACTTGCTTTGGTAGTCATTAAAATTGGGAGCATTTTAAAGAAAAATCAAACCCCTCTCCATCCTTCCCTCCCCACTCCTGCACCACTCTCCAGCCAAATTATGGATTTGTACCTAATTGGCCAAATTGACCCTAACTTTGAATCCTTGTTGCAACCAACAGTATACATATTCCCTCTTGTTATGTTTGAATTTATGTGCTCAAGGTCACGTAACTTTGTTAGGGGTTATGGGGTGAGGAGGAGTTCTAACAGGGAGGAAAAGCTCTCCTTAGGCATAACTTGAAACAGTTTGAATCAAATATCAAGGGAAACAAAAACATTCCTTTTCAAAGCTTTGGCTTACTGGAGGCTTGTGGGAGGATAGAAAAAAAGGCATATTTACGGAACAACACAGATTTGTTTCTGCAAAGTCTTAATTTGCTGCTGAAGATTAAAAAGTTGCTACTTTAAATATCCTTACCACATGAATTGTGGGAATCTGGGCCTAGTACTGTACATTCCAGCTTTCCTAATACTTACTGTACTTTGACAACAAATATGCTGGGAGATTCTTTCCCACCCGTATCAGGAATTAAAGATGAAATGGCTAGTGCATTTTTTAGTTTGATGAATATTCAAATTCTATCCATCCCTTTGAAAACTTCATTATGATTCATAACAGTTTAATTTGCCTGAATTTTTTGTTACATTTTTTCCTCTTCTCATGGCTTTGCATTTCATCTTTGCAAAAACTTGAAAGGGAAGAAAACTAGCTAGAAGGGCTTCCCCTCCACCCAAAAGCTTCAATTGTGACTCTTTTCTTACAAGAGTACAGTATTCGGCAATAAATTGCACATCAAGTACCAAACTCCAAGTCACCACCTATTAATATGAAAAGCCAGCCTTAAGGTTAACCAATGAAAACTTTTACTTGTTATACGCTATTGGTTTTATTCCTGTTTGTAAACCGCCTAGAGTTCCTTCTGGAAGATGGGTGGTATAAAAATGCAACAAATAAATAAATAAATAATTCTAATGCAGTGTCATGAGACCATGGGACAGCAGTGAATAGGTCCAACTAGAGGCTAAGTTGTGGTTTTGAGGAAGGGCCAGTGGGAGAGTGCTACTGCATTCTGATGTCCTGCCAGTGATTTTTCCCATGGGAACCTTTCTGGCCACTGCAAGAAACAAGATGCCTCAGAGATTTTTAGTCTGATTCAGCAGAGCTTCAGTGACCAAAAGGAAACCAAGCTAGGCCCTGGATTGATGCCACATTTTAAGTACGTTTTAATTGTCCATGAAGTGCAGAAGCCAATTTGCTCTTTGCCACAATTGCCTACACAGCCGCTGCCTGCTCTCCATCAACCCGTACCTGGGTCCCAGGTATTTGTCCCATTGTGTGCACTTCTAATTGTGTTGCTTTCCCTTTCCTTCATCAAGACTGCTTTCTTGAACAAACAGCACAGCTATCTTTCCTATAGTCTGCTCACTCCTTTATTTTTCCTGTACATATAATCCATTCCTGCATTATCTATTCTTGTCCCTCGTATATACCATACTTTTTCTGTCTATACAATGCCCCATGTATAAGACAACCCCACTTTTCCAACCTCAAATTACAGTTCCACAACCATGCTGTTCTCTCCTCGGCTTACTTCTGTGTATAAGATGACCCTCAGTTTTTACTCTAACAACTTTAGACAAAAATATATGGTAGTCTAATACATGGAAAACTACTGTAGGCCCTTCTTCTGCCTGTTTTAGGCCAGTTAACTGAGAAGTTTCTACCTGTCTAAACCAGCAGCAGGAAATTCAGCCAGTTTGTTCCTGGCATTTTCGCCACTGCCACAGTCCCCATTCACACAGCCACATCAACAACTGGAATAGCACTCCCAAGACCTTAACCATTGCCGAAGCTGGATTGAAAGGAGAGTTGATGAAGAACAAAACAGGTGAGGAGCATGACTGAGCACGACTACATTACAGCCCAGCCCAACAATGGTTGAAATCCAGTAATGAATAGCAACTAGAGAAGGCCCATTGAATCAGAGTTCCCTTTGGGGAAAGTCAGCATGGTCTATAAGTCTAATAATAAATATATAATAAGGAAAGAATAAATCAGTGGAATTTGTAGAGGAGTTATCACCATATCACTGCTTATTCAGTGGGTCTACTCTACTTCTGACCTGCTACCAGATTTCAACCTCTATCTCAGAATGAAAATACCCAACGTATTTTCTCTTTAGGGAAGCTTTCCCTGAATGATGAACTACCATGTGTATTTATATGAATCTAAGGGTTCACATAGTCTTTGTGTTTATGACTACTTATAACCGTGTTGCTTTGATGTAATGTTTATCTATTAGTGCTATAAGATGTCCCTCAATTCCTTGTTCTCAAAAACTTGAACATGTCTTAATTGTACTGGACTGTATATTATTCCTCATTACTGTAAGCCACCTTGGGTCCTTTTCCAAGGAGACAGACAGGGTGAAAATACCCTTAAATAAATAAAATACATAATTAAATCTTTAAAACCTGAACCCAGACATATAGGTCTTAGGGGCACAGCATAGACACTTGCAATTGCTTCTAACTTTCTACTTTTCCATGAATATATAGAAGCAACCTAATGACAAAGAAGAAGAAAACCCCACCTTGGCATCCTATTTTTTTTTTTAAAAAAACTTTATTCATCCTGACCTCTTTTCCCTTGAGCTTAAATTGGAATTTTCTACCTGTGATGTGAAACATAAGAGATAAGCATTTTACATTTCATTTTTCTTTGTCTGTTAATGTGTATTACGTTTTTTTTCTGCACAATATGGATATAAATGGGAGAGTTTTAAAAGGAAGATAATTTGCAAACTAAGTGAACATGCAGCTATTTGGCTTGGCTCTTTAGACATCAGAACATTGTAATCCAAGGAGCATTATTTCCTGCTGTGGATAAAGAAAAAGCAGTTTTGCTTTTTTTTTGCCATTTTAACATTTTTTGTAATAATAAAGTTCATTGTATTTGGATTTTCCTATCATAACTTCATACTCCTTTGCTCAAGTGACTAAAATGATTAGAGACTCAAGGAAGTCAAGACTGTTTTAAAAAAAAGCCGACACGTTCTTCTTTCTACAAATAGTTTTAATGGGCTGGTTTTAAATGTGCCACATAGCACATTAATCCAGTCTAACTCTTCTATCAAACTGTCTGGGTTTCTTTAACTGATTCCCCCCAAAACTGTGTCAAAAACATAAATCACTGGATTAAACTTGTTGGAGATGATGAAAGCTGAATTCATGTATATACATGTGGTGGTACAAATGGGCCCTTTTATAATTTAACTTGAATGAAAGCAATAAATTTGAAACAGGTTTAACTGATGATATTGGTAATCCACAACAGATTTCATAAATGTTGTTGAATGAAAATTGGTTTTGTTGAGCAATCCCTTGGATTAAAGACGGGAAAAATAACTCAAACAATCTGCTAAGCAGCAGAATAATACAGTTTTTAAATATTATTCTAAGAAAGAATTATACTATCACCAGCACTTCTGATGATTAAAATGCAAAGAATGTACAGCATTCCAGTCTGATGGCATTGACCTGAAGACTTTTGTCATTGTGATGTGTCAAGAAATCAGGTCCCTTTTGGTTTTATTCACACCCATTGCATTTATTTGCCTGTCTTGGTTTATTGAAACGTAGACTGCTGAAAGACAATTGTTGCTTAATATAGTCAACAATAATAGTTTTGCTGGGGCTTTACATGTATTTTTTCTATTAATTTTATTTTCTATGCCAAGGAAAACTGGAACATAGCAAGGAATAGAACTCTCAGTGTCTGACTCCACAGTCACATTATACCTAAAGCTGGTCTATATTAGAGTTGGCACTTCATATTTGTATTTGTTGCCCAAACCAGCCCTCAAACACACAGGACCACTCACTGGGCTCCATCATTGTCATCATCACACCAAGATAGGAAGGCGCCTGGTTGGTACTTTCCCACCTCCCTGCACAGATGACCACGGAGCAGCTGAGTTGGAGGACTTCCCAATCTGCCTCTTCATTTAAGTGGTTTATTATTTATTATTTATTTATTTTTATATGTGTATACCGGAACAATTTCCCAAGGGAAACTCTGGACAGTTTACATAAAACAAACATGTGAAAACCAAAGATCAAACTCAAGCATAAATGCAATAAAACAAAAAAAAAGCAGACAAATAGCCTGGCATGCAGCAAAAACCAAATAACAGAACAGCATCAAACACAGGGAAACATGGTTGGTTGTTTGGAGAGGTGGAAAAGGGCCAGACAGATTCCTTCCTGGATTGTTACCAGGAGTCCCACACTATGTGGAGCCCAGTGAATGGGCCTGTCAGTTTGTGGGGGGGGGGAGGCAGGATTTGGGCACACACTTATATATGAAGCACCCAACTCTAGTCCATATAACTCGCCATATCTTCAGTTACACAGAACAAACTGTCTATTGTAAAATAAATGGGCATGGATGTGACGTACTTGGTTAAAGAGAAACATCTCTGAAAAGGGCAGGAGGACATTTCACCCTGCAAGATTACTTTGCAGTTGACCTCCAGGTTGCTTTTCTCAAAGGCTGGCTGCATGCAGTGGGTTGGGGTGGATGGGTTTCCATTCCTAGAAACTTTGGAAGGAAGAACGGATGACCAAGAATACAAAAACAAAGGAAGGAAGGAAGGAAGGAAGGAAGGAAGGAAAATATATTTTAAAAATTGAAGTAGCCAAAATATTATTTTGTATTCAAAAATTGATAGTGTTCTTGCTGAGGTGTCTGTCAGCATATTCAAAATGCAAATCACTCCTACTCACTTCTTACGATGGATTGAACCCTATGAACGTTTACCCCTTGCTCATATGGAGAAGTGGGCTATTGCACTGAAAGAGTTGTTGGTAAATGCAGAGAACAGACAAATCCACACCTAGTGTGTTCACAGCTATGCCCCTCAGCATATAGAGTACCAGGGAAGACCTGTTGCTAGTAGCCCCAAATGCTCTTGATGCTGCCTGTTATTGAGTGAAAATTATTTCATGGATTTATTAATGGTACTGTGAGATGATTCTGACACAGTCAAAGAAAGACCACTCCTAGAGGCCTACAGGAACAGCAATTCACATTTTCTTTTTCTGGGGAAATCGTTTTTTGGCTCAGCAGAAGCCAAGGATATAGAAGATACAGCTAACTCTGAAAAAGGAACGAACATGAGGATGCATCATAGAATTGCTGTAGTGGGCTCTCTAATTAAATCCAGATTTACCTATGTGTGAACTTGGGATTTCCTAGTGTTCTTTGCATTTTCTGCCAAGAAGTCACTTACAACGTACAGCAACCCTAAAGTCATTTTCAACATATTTGTGAGATGATCGGGGAGAATTTATCCCTCCAGTGAATTTCTGTGGCTGAGCAGAGATTTGAACCAAGGTCTCTTGAATCCTGATTAGACACTCTTTCCATTATACCACATGGGTTCTCCTTGCAGTACAGATGTTACATTAACACACCATAGCAGGGATTACTGTGAGTTGAATGCAAGGGTAGATACTGTACATTTAAGCCAGTGTGGTGTAATAGGTCTAGTATCACACAAGGACTCTAGGGTCCTGGATTCAAATCCCCACTTGACCATGGAAATTCACTCAGGGATAGCAATGATAAACCATTTCCTGAACATCTCACATAGTTTTTAAAAAAGCAAAACCAAACCATTGAGATTAGTCATCATAAGAACATAAGAACATAAGAAGAGCCATGCTGGATCAGGCCAAAGGCCCATCTAGTCCAGCTTCCTGTATCTCACAGTGGCCCCACCAGATGCGTCTGGGAGTGCACGAGACTCGTGATACCACTCCCCTGCATCTGGTCTTTGTAGTACCCCGGATTTAAGCCTGGAGATTACCCATCTCCATCATGGTTTGTAAACTGTGATGGACTTTTCCTCCAGGAATCTGTCCATTTTGTCCAATCCCACAGATTTCAGGGTCAATTCATCCATATACCTAATGAATATTGCTGAGAATGTGCCACTTGATTTTCACATTCCGTATACATTTGACTGACTTTATTTTTAAAAGCATGTTGGAAGGAGATCTAAAGAACTACACAAATGTATGAAATACGGTGGTGTGACTAAATATGGCAATAGTCAAACAAACACAGGAAACTGACTCATACTGGTATCTATCCCAGACTATAACTGGCAATGGTTCTCCAAAGATCCAGGCAGGAGATTAAAACTGGTGTATTCAGCATGAAACATAGGCACTTTCCCACTGAATTGTGAGTTTGCTGTACGTAATTTTTTGCATACTAAGACACTCAGCCACTTCAGCCTTTCATAATAGAATAAAAATACTTTAACATCTTTCTTCATTCAACTTTATGATATCTATATATATATTAAGATAAGGTTATGAGACCTTCATATCATAGTCTAATTCTCTGCATTTTACAGCTTTAAATCAATAGTGTTATCAGAAATGCCATATTCATTCCAGAGATTTGCATAATAATTCATGAGTTACCTTTTATTAAAAACTGCTGTTATAGCATCCATTTTTACAGAGTTCTCAAGTGTAACTCCTAGGGTATTGTCTTACTTTTTGACATTACCTCACAAACCAACTCTTGCAATTTTTAATTCACTGATTTTCCATGATTGCAGTGGGCATTGAATGGACACAAACTCCTGGATAGCTCAGTGGCTTAGGTCTCTGGCTGGGGAGCCAGAGGTTGTGGGAGTTCAATACCCCACAGTGTGCCTCCTTGACAGAGGTTAGATTCAATCTCTAGGGCTCTTCCACCTCTGCAGCTCTAAGATAAATTGGGCGGGAAAACCACTATGGTGACAACAGGGTGTTGTGGAATAAATTGCACCTGAACATGGTGATCTCTCAGTCCCTGCCCAGCAGTGATTCTGTTCCTTCAACTCCTATACATTTTTAGCGCTGCATATCTTAATTCTGGAAACATACTTAGCATTAGGTGTTTTCTCTAAGACAATCTGAGTAACATTTTCTAATTACCAATTGGTACTTGCTATCCTTCCCCCATACTGTTTTCGAAACAGAGGGAGCTGCTGCAGTTCGGCAGAGGCCATGAACCTGCCTGATGAAGCACAGATGAATATAAAGTACTCCACTGAGCTTAACAGCCTTTATTAATGTGCAGCTCCAACAGGCATTTTTAAAATTCATTGAAAGGTTAAAGGACACACTTTCAACTGTTGTTTTGCATCTTGTTTGGTAAGATTAGTTTTGTGCATTTCCACAAAGAAAGTCTGAAGAGATATCAGCAAATTACTTTTTCCACTAATTACATCTGCAGCATTCAATAGCTTAAAAAAACATCTTGGACTAGACACCAAGATTTAAACTTGGTTTAAATTGGACCAGCCTAATAGGATAGAAGGAGAAATAATCTATACATCCTTTACAGCCAGATGAAGTTGACTGAACCTACATAAAGCAAGTTGTGGGGCCTAAAATAATTCAAGTGCAGTGGTACCTCTACTTACAAATTTAATCTGTTTCAAATGCATGCTCTTAAGTCGAACAACCCTTAAGTAGATTACATAAATTACATAAATAAATAAATAAAAATTTAAAAATTGTAAGGAGACCAGACTGCATCTAAAATTTGTAAGGCAGCAGTTAAAACTGCTCGAATTGCTCTTAAGTAGAGCTGCTCTTAAGTAGAGCTACCACTGTACCTGTTTCAGTTTGGCCTTTTTCTTACTGCTACGGAGTGGTATGTCAGAGTATCAATCTATTACTGTAACAAAGGGCGTTTATACACGACCCCTAAACTCCGGGGCAAATGGCTCCCAGCTCCGGAGCTTAAAAATGTTTCCCCACCAGCTCCGGAGTTTAGAGGAAATTAAGTGCAACCCTGCCCACCTAAGCGCGACCCAGCACACTTTTCTTGTACCTGCTCTTCTGGGGTAAAAATTGCTTGATGCGGTGTAAGGATAGTGAGTGCGGGGCTCTCCTCGCTTCTGTTTGTTGATTTTTTGGCTCCCGCCCCTTTAAGAGCTACTTTACAGAGACAGGAATGTTGCCGTGGCAAGAGCAGAGGCAGAATGGAGGTGAGCCACGATCTTTTCTTCCTTTTTTTTCTCCCTCCCCTCACGCAGCCAGCAGCCAGGGTGGGGACACAGGAAGAGCGACAAGCCCCTAAGATCTCTGGTCCGAATTTAAGGGACCAGCGGATCTTAGGGGTCGTGTAAAAGCGCCCAAAGTCAATCAGCTAGAACCAATAAAGCTCAATTCAAGATCAGCACTTGATCATCTGCTTTGGGGTCATCGGCCTTATGTCCAGCTTGAAGGTCTGTAACTGAGTGCCATTTCCCCCTGTTGATATCTGCCCTGATGAAGAGTGGGCTTTGACAACTGTAAATTTCTCCGGCAAAATGTTGGTACAATTAAAACTTCTTCAGACACCATCCCTTTCTTAATGTCATTATCTATCTCAGGTGTTATTGCAGTCACTTTGTGGCATCCAAATCTCTCTGAACTTAGGAAGCTCTCCCATTACTAGTTTTTCATATTTACTGTATTCCTATATCAGGTACAGCGGGCAAAATCTATTGTTCTGTTGGTAATCTCCCCCAGTAAAGAGCTTTATAGGCCAATATTGATTTCCATATTCAGTTTTAGGGCCATATGAAGGATCTCTCTATTGTATTCTCAAAGGCTTTCACAGATGGGATCTGATAGCTGCTGTGAGTTTTTCAACTTGTTTGGCCATGTTCTGGACATTTTTCTTCTATACCCCAGAGCACAGAGATAACTCCTAGTTTCCTGAGCTCCTTGCCCTCTGAAGATGCTGGCCACAGAGTATGGCAAAACATCAGGAAGAAAAACTTCCAGAACACGGCCAAAGAACCTGAAAACTCACAACAGCGATCTCTCTATTCCCTGATCCTGGCAGTGACCCTCAGCTGCCAGAATATGCCCATTTTTATCTTACCTCTCTTTAACGGAGTTCAAAATTGTGACCAGGCCTCTCCTTTCTCTCTACTTTAGAGTGCGTGTGTACAAAAAAAAAATAAAGAGGGAGCTGATTAACTCCATCCAATTAGGTGTGCTGGGGATGAGAAATTAAAACTTTGCCTGCTAGACCTTAGCTACAGTTCATATTTTTGAGGCCACAGCTCCTGTTCTGGTTTTTAAACAGAATACTTGAACAGAATAATTGTATTTAGAGATGGGCACGAATAAAAAAATGATGTTTTGGGTTTTTCATTTTTCGTTTTGGTTTGTTTTCATTTTTCATTATCATTTTTTTAAAAATTCGCTTCTTTTTTTCATTTTTCATTTTTTGTTATACCCGCTTTTTGCGTGACTTAAAGAATTTCCACGCATGGATGTCCCCAATGCTCCAGACCAGAGGAAAAACACTTTTAAAAATGATGCTGCCCCTAAGAGCCAGGCTGCAGCCAGCAGGAACACAGAGACACACACCTGCCTGGCTGGCCTAAAGTAACGAGTCGCAGAGACAGCAATCCCACCCTAACTCCCACCGCAGACTGTTAGGAGGACGGGGTCTGCCAAAGCTTTTTATGCCTTCTGTGGCTGCCACACCTACCCGGTCTGCAACCTGGGCTTGCTATTGGTTGAAATTGTCCAAGAATTTACATGATCCCATCACATGGCTTGCATCCATTTTGTGGCTGGAATCCATTTTGTGTCATCCTTAAAGGGAAAAGAAAAAATATATCATGATGGGAGAAAGACAAAAACAAATGTTTTAAGGACCGCAACCCCCTGGTAGGTAATAATTTCAAATAATTATCACTGCGTTTTTACGGATCTCCAGGGCGTTTTAATACCCAAGAAATCAATATTAGGCATCTGGGAGCCATTTTGGGTCGATGTCCCCTAAAAGGAAAAAAAAATACAGCAATCTGATAAGACATAAATGTCCATTTTAAGGACCCCCCCTGGTAGGTATTATCAGGCAGAATAAATAATTATCGCTGGGTTTTTACGGATATTCAGGACATTTTTTAACATTTAAAAACAGCTCATTTCATTGCGCGTCGCCATTAACAAAAACAAAATGGAACAAACCTAATTTTTGTGGTTCTGTTTGGTTCATTCCAATATCGTCACAGTTTTTGTTATTTGTTTCGTTATCTAACGAAACGAATAACAAATAACAGAACAATTTTTTTGTTTGTTTGTTTCATGGCCATCTCTACTTGCATTTTCAGAAAAATGATTAAGATAAGTTCTCTCTCTTATATTGATACTTGGGTGTTTATGAAATGAATGGTCCAAAAAAGTAACTCTTCAAAGGGACCGTCTTGTACCCATTGTATCTGATCAATACTTTTAGAATCTTACAACTGCAGAGATGGATCACTGCAGTCCAATTATAAGTTCAGAACCCCCATGTCTATTACTTGGAAAGAGTATTCTCTTCATACTCTCCAATAGCTCTCTATCTGGTTCATCTTGGTGCTTGTAACAAGGTTGAGTTTTTCTGGGAGTTGAGTCATGGCAGCTGGACTTCTTCTCTTGTGAGATGGAAATGTTTCACTATTCATCCATGTAGCTTGCCTATTTTAACAGTGTGAAATGGAACCCCGAGCACACAAAAGGCGACATGGAGGAGAAGAAAGACAGGATATCCCAATTTTACCAAGGTCATATGTAAATTCCGCAGCTGAGATTGCTTCCTTTAAAATTCTGCACATGCTATGTTCATTCATTCATTCTATTTATTCCCCCACCTCTTCCTAATAAAGGCACTGAGGGAAGTTTCTTTTTTAAAAAAGTTTTAAAGACATCATCTAAAATCCTATTAGTTACATTCCCCAGCATAACATAATTGGTATGCATCTTGGTGGCAAATTGCCACAGTCCAGGCATTTGTTGTCATGTGTCGAATCACACATCTGGGTACCCAACAGCCAGTATCTAACTTGACCTCTTAGCTTCCTGCAGTTTGGGACCAAGATCTATGCCAACTGCAACTGAATTGTGGCCAAATCCAAGTAAAAATACAATCAACTGCAATATTTTAAAAAGCTATTCAATATAGCATCAGCTTAAAACAGCCATTAATAAAGGACCATTTAAAGCCCTTTGAAAGCATGTTAGGAGAAGGGCAATGTCCCCCATTAAAGCTCATTCCTTGAATCATTTGTCAAACAGAACTGGGTGGTGCTGGTGCTGGAAAAGCAAAGTATTTTCTGCCAGAGGCAAAGGGGGCAAATAGAGTGGAATATGTCTGCAGTACTTTGATTCTTTCCCTGTAGGTGTTCCCAGATATAAACAACCCTCTTCATTTCAGACCAAAGGAATGTAAAATGCCAAGCCCATAGTAAAAGAAAGTTTAACGCCATAACTGCCCACAGTAGCCTCTTTATTATCTAGACCACTATCGAAATTTACGTCTTCTGTGTAGCCTGACATTACCGTAATCATGTGTAAACAGCACTCCTGGTTAACTGAATGTCTGACTGAGACGTTCTCAGCCTGTTAGGACAAATATACTCTATACATAGATATATTAGCAATGATTAAGATCTGTACGCTTGCTGTAGCCTCACCTAAGAAGCCAGCATAAAATCCCTCTGGAATGTAGTGGCACATTTCGATACTGGCTTGGGTTTTTAATGGTAAATACTTCAAGCCAGACTTGAACTAACAGGGCAGCTCCTAAAGGTAGGTTAATTATTAGCAACTATTATGAGGCCCTTGTAAGTGCTCTTGAGATAAGAGCTCCCTTTGTTTTTATCCTAGAACTGCATAGTGCACCTACCAGGGTGTACCTACCAATTCAGAAGTCCGGCCTGGGAAGTGAGAGCATGTACTTGATAACTATGGCACCAGCAGTACCCATAATGGTTGATATTCCACATAACAGCTGTCATGGAAACAACCACAGAGGCAGTCGCTGGCACCGCATTCACTGCAAACTAAAATCAAAGCTTTCTTGCCTAGCTTCTTCTGGCAACCTATAGAATAATACCATCCTTCTCTATGCAGGTCTACACATAAATATAATTGGCATGTATGCAATCCTTTGGATATGCATTATCTTTGTAATGTTTTGCAAGAGTGCTGTGTAATATTTTTGTTTGCCATCTGCCATTAAGTTGGGTCTGACTTATGGCAAGTTGAATAGTGTTTTTAACATATGTGAGATGTTTCGGGAATGGTTTTATTAGCTCCACTTCTCAGTGACTTTTTGGGACAGACAAAGGATTTAAAGGCTGATCTCCTCGGGATCTATCATTCTACCCACTCTGTCAGTGGTTCCCTGTTTGTTTGTTTGTTTGTTTGTTTTTGTTTGTTTGTTTGTTTGTTACTTGCAGCTCCCTTGACTTACTGGCCACTGGCCTCAACTCCCCAAATACAATACTTTGGGTGAGGATGGCAGAGAGGGGAAAGTATTGCTTTCAAGGATTCTGAAAGGGAGATTGCACCCCTGGTTGGGATCTCCTGCACCATGCCCTACTGATGCTTCCTGCCGCCTATAAGATACAATTAGCCTGGTTTTGTGAAATGGTCTTTTAGAGATTTGAGTGGTACTTTATCACTACCATGTACATTAAGAAGAGCCTCGTGGCGCAGTGGCTAAATGCCTGTACCGCAGGTAAAACTGCGCTCACAACCTGGGGTTCAGTCCCAGGTAGCAGACTCAAGGTTGACTCAGCCTTTCATCCTTCTGAGGTCAGTAAAATGAGTACCCAGCTTGCTGGGGGTGGGAATGTGTAGCCTGCATACTGTAATTAAAAACTATAAACCGCCCACAGACTACTTGAAGTGTTATGGGGCGGTATATAAACAGAACACTTTGCTTTTGCTTTACATTTGTTGAATATAGTGATTTTTTTGTATCTTGCACTAGAAACCCTGATCACCAGACAAATGCTATGAATAACTATCCCCTTAAAATCATTATGGATTATGTCTGAGTAAGATTTCACTTTGTAATCTTGCTGATTTGCAAGGACGGAGTACAGAAAGTGTGGGGAAACTCCCTCCACTGAGTATATCGTTGTGTATGCCTGTGCATGCCAAATAATTTTCTGGAAAATATCATCTCAAAATCTTGTCTCCTTATCTCATCACTGTTTCTCAATGTTGGCAGCCTTGCTCCCCACCTCATGTTGACCTTGCGGCCCCAATCTTTATTCTGTTGCTGCCCCGCCATGGCTTCAGCTCCCATAGCACTGGAGCTTCTAGGCTCCACGCTGCCAGAAATACCCCTCAGAACTTCTAGATGTGAGTTAATGATGTGGGGACATATAAAATGTGGTTACTTAAAACCACGCCCATGGGTATGCAGGAATCACATTTTCAGTCATGTGATGATTTGAAAAAGAAACACAGCTTTTATTATTAACTGCCTCTTTTGCCCGTGTGATAGGGCCCAAAGTCAACCATTGTTTTGCCACCTGAGAGAGAAATTTCCACAAGCAGCCCCCTCCATTTGTCTGGCTATAAACCTATGGTAATAAGCATCCACCATCTTATATGATAGTACATATTGTTGTTTTATGTGATCATACTTATCCGCTTCCTGGGGTAGTTCCTTCACTTTGCCTAATGCTACCGTCAGTTCTGCTTGTAGGCAGAAGTACTGTGTTCTACTGGGACACTTTTCATTGTGATAAATACAATGGGAGTTGTATTTGGGATGAGAGTGAGTGTTTTATCTGATTACAGTATTCAGAAGAACCTCTAGTAAAATGAGGGGAACCTTTTCCTTCTATTCCTAATGCATCAAGTAGACAGAAACAAGGTCACTCAATGTCATAACAATGCAACTTCTATTTTAGAAACAAATGAAACCTACTTTCCTAAAAGCTGAAAACAAAGGGAAACCTGGAGGCCATAAAGTAGAGCAGTTCTCATTTTAAAGAAACCAAAAATTAGCTCGATATATAGGATTGCATTTAAATAGGTGTGCATCTTTTTAAAAAAACAACAAATTACAGCCCAACCCTCAAGCACTTCATTTTGCTTTTATTGTATTTTTTGAAAATTAAAATTGCATATGGTTCCATGATAGGGGTTTTCAGAAAATCATAAAGTGTTCTTGCCTGTAAAAGCAATGTCCTTTCTTGTTAATGCCAAGAAAACTTCTCCCAAAACACTAGTCCCCTGCTCAAGACTCTGTAGCAGCTAATGAGGAAAACACTGCAAGTACCTCATTGAAATGTTTCCGTTTGTTTATCTATTGGGAGTTTCCTCTGTAATAGCAAAATAATCCCTGAGTATCAATGAGTCTGAAAGTGTTCGTCTTTTGCCAAGAGTAAAGTTGTAAAGCTTTGTGTGCCAGCTCTTTAAATTAATCTAAAATAATGCAAAGGGGAATTTGTCATCTTGGAAAGCTTTTTACAGCATCATCACTGTTGTCTCAGTTAATAAGAATGTTATGGCTTCCCTCCTCTGTAGCCAATTATGGTGCCAGAGGATGGCATCTCCCTAAGGAAGACAGGGAATCAAAATGTGACGAAATATGTTATTGCAGTTTATTATTTTCATTATGATGATGCCTTCTCAAGGCCGTGAGCTGAACGGACGTTTCTATTTGGAGATCGACATTGGCCTACAGTAAGTGTCAAATTTTCCCACAATTAGGACCATTAATTCAATACACGAATTAAAATTACAGTACTTGACCCAATATTACAAATCCAAGCTCCTTAATTTTAATAGGAGTCAGGACTGGTATCAGAACTAAGGGGATACAAAGCTGAAACCAGAGTCTACCAGTCATATTGTTTGTTCTTCTTCAGTTGCTGTTTTTGAATGTGTCCACAAACCCAAAGCTTTTGGGGCAGATGGATTGGTTCTGAAGAGGAGATCAATTACAACAGCAAGGAAGTAGACCAGTCGAGAGATGGAAGTCCATTGACATATGCCTAAGGAATTCTTGAAAGCCTGGACCTGAAATCAACAAGATTAATATGGACAGATTTGTTTTAGATACAATCAAGACACACAATGGTGTTTTGCCTTCAAACAGCAATAGTCTGCATCAAATGGCTCAATCTGGTTTTGAGGCCATGGGATGATGTAAACTATAAACAGGATGAATAAGGGAACATTCAAAGACATTCAGTACCCATATTTTTAAGATAGTGGAGGGGAGCAAAGGGAATTATTGTGATGTTGAAAGACAAAGGAATGGATGCCATGATCCCTGGCCTGCACATCTGATATATCTGAGAAAGAAGCTAGTTTCACAAAGGCAAAGCCCCAACATATGTAGACATTCAATTCCACAGCTTTTCCTAAAACGATCTGGCACAGCCGCTATATTGCAGTTCATATACTGTGGTCCTGGTATATGAAGGTAAGGGCTCCTGGTCAAGCTGTGTGGGCCTGTTTTGGACCTCCTGCACTTACCTCTGGCCTGGCACTGCCCGGAGTGGGCCTCCAACAGGCTTCTCAGGCCTGTTGGAGGTCCCAGAAGTGGTTTCTGGCAAACTGGGAGTGACTTCGGAAAAACCGGAAGTGACTTCTGGTTCATCTGGGGCTTCTGACAGGCCCAGGAAGCCTGTCAGAGGCCCGTTCATGGTAGCGTCAGGCCTAGGTCAATTACAGGGAGGCCCAAACAGGACCCCCAGTCTCAACCCAACCCTGCATCCTCATAACATGGATTTGCCTTTATCACAGCTCGGGTCAGGTCCCTAACCACTGCAATAAACAGGGGTTACAGTATACTAGACTTCAGTACAGAATTGAAGACCTCTACATTGGAGAAAGTAAACATCCATTAAACAGGAGGATGGCCCAAAATAGGAGGGGCAACAGCATAGGACCAGAATCAGCAGTACACCTCCACTTGAAGGACAAAGGGCACTCATTTAAAGATGAGGATGTGCACATGTTAGACAGAAAGGATATGTGGTTTGAGAGAAGGGTCCGGGAAGCCATTCATATGAATATTGAAAACTCTTCTCTCCACAGAGGTGGGGGCCTCAGGCACAATCTGTCTGCTACTTATCAAGCAGCCATTTCAACAATCCTCAGACAAATCAAGAATATTTCACACATCAACCAACAAGGCCATGGATAAAAACTCATACTTTATGGGTGTTGTGAAGGTTGTAAAGGTGGGACATTGTCCACCTAATGAGCCTATTCAGGGCACTGTTCATATTATGAGCCTATTTCAGACCAGGGTGGCATGAGATGAAAGTGAACTTTAAAATGGAGGATTCAAAACTAGCTTTCCTCAGACTGATGAAGCTGTTTGGCTGAGCAGCGAAACGTTCCAGTCGCTCAAGAAAAGAAGCCCAGTTGCTATGACTCAACGTCCAGACAAAAAAGAAAATAAAAGGTTGGATACACCAGCCATGGCTAAATTTCCGGATTAAACTTTTCTTCTGTGATGTGGCCTTAAACAAAGTAGAACTGGGCTGGCGGAAAGAAAAACATAACATAGTTCCCATGAAATATACATTTTAAAAGGGTTACATTCCTGTATACTCAAGTTGCTATGTTTTGTTATAAATATGTGAAATTACCAGATTGCCCAGAATTTCAACCCCCTCCTTTTTTTAAACAGGGAGTCACTGCATCATTAAGCATTGAATTAATATAATGTAACTATTGAAACTGCTTAAAATATTTCCTAACCATAAATTATTATCCAAAAATATTTTTCAAGCAGATATAAAGAGTTGTCAATTCTGCATAGTGAATGCCTCATAAGGGGCTCATTTATGGTTGAAAACTGAATAAAAGCAGTAAATTAAGAACAGACGTAACCATAGAGAAGCTGTAATCCACTGCAGATTTCCTCGGTGAATGAAGTATTGTTGTGTGGATTTATCCTCCTTGCTTGTACGGTTAACCAGTCACATCTGTGGCTGGAGTGTTCTCTATGCACATAAGTTTGATTCAGTAACCTGCCCACACCCCTCAAAGAAAACTCTGGCCAGAATGCAGTAAGCACATGTTAGTTAACTATGTATTGATAAAGCACTGAATAAAGTGCCCATCTGTTTCACTGGACCCTGCTGCCTTGCAGGACAAGCAGCTCAGTGCCTTTGAATTGGGATCATCAGGAAACGACAGCCGGTCCCAAGTTATCAGAAAGGAAGTCATGTTGATCTGTGCATTGCTATGTGCCAGCATTCATTTTTTTTTTTTTTGGTTCTTCCTCTTCTGCCTTCCCAAGATGGGTGCAGTATGAGTTAAAAGGACTCAAGGAAGGGAAGGGAAGCACTTACCATAAATATTCATTTACTGCCATGCACATACTTAGCTTTATAGGAATGTAAACTGTAGCTCGTTTGCTTGATTCACTGCCTCCCTTCATCTCTCCTGCAGTGTTTGCCACAAGTACACATGATAAGCACAAGAGAACAGGAGGAGTCTGTGACCAGAAGTCCATTTGGCCTTATTGTTCTCAGTTAAAGGGGAGGGATTCCACCTCCAGTGAGAGATCTGTCTTGATGAAAGAAATTCTGCCTCTATGATGAATTTCCCGTCCTTGAACCTTTACAGGTTTGGACTGAATTGCAAGGCAATGATTAGAAGTTTGCAGCTGGGACACGGGATGAATAGCCCTGCCTTTGTGCTATCATCTTAATACTGGATAATATGGAAGAAAATAGGAGATGTGCTTCCCATATCCAGCACTTTACTTAACCACTGTTCTCATATAATATTTACAAATTAATGCCATCAGATTTCTCACAAGATTTCCACCCCTGCCAACTTCTTTTCTGGATGTTTAATGGTTGCCTGATACACTGTTTAATCCAGTGATATTTACTGAAACAGTATTTAAAAGTTAACCACTCTGATGGTTACAAAGGAGTCACAGCAATCCCTTTTCTCCCCTTTGCCTGTTTTCTAGGCATCTGAAACACATAAATTCAAGACCAAGCTATAGTTTGGAGAAAACATACATACAGAAAAAGAGTCATCTGAGCTGTAACTAGTAACGATGACACCGACAACAATAAACAAACCCAAAATATGCTAACAGGTGCCAAATTTAGATTGTCTTGTCCTCTGTGGACACTCCTTGAAAATGATGGCATAAAAACAGCCAGCTGTGCAACCACACTCACCTGTCTATGACAGGAAATAAAATGCTGTGCAATGCCACACACACCCCATCAAGCCACTGGAACTCCCAAATGCTGTTGGAAAAAAACAAAGAAATCACTAGCAGGGCAACCTGCCAGAAAGAAAGAAAAGAAGCAACTGCTTTATTATGTCTTTGAAGATGCTCAGACATCCAGGTGAGGTTATGTGGAAGTTGAATCACGGCAAGTGGACCTATTTTCGTGTTAGGTCAAAATGTTTCCCCATGCATCGAAGTAAGGTCTTAAGTCTGGGGTTTGGTAGGAGACCTCCAGTTTATGCTCCGTGTTGTTTCATTTCACCCTGATCTGAATAAAACCTTCTTGCAGACGGAAGCAGCTGCTTGGATAGGTAGTGAGAAATATTTTGACCTAACAAGGAATGAAGTCCAGTTGCCATGAATCAACTTCCAGATAACCCATATCTCCTTTGATTGTTGGCGTCAAGGAAAGACCCTAAGAAGCAAAGCATGATGGATAGCGTAGTTTCTGAGCTTCCCCATGCTCTGAAACAGACAGGCTGAAAAACTAACTACCCTTTCCATCACATCTTGCTTTTCAGGAACATCCACCCTTCTTGAAATCAGAAGTCATATTAGTGCTGGGAAGTCCACTGGCTTTCCTTTTTCCATCTTTTAGTGCACACTGCTGGAAGTTTGTTTTTCCTTTATTTCTCTGGCATCTGGGATATAGCGATGAGGATGGGTGAGTGTGGCTCACAGGTGGGGCTGCCACACAGTGGTTTGCTTCCTAGTTCAGCTGAGTGAGCTTGGGCTGCACCACAGCCTGCCTTTGGCTTCTCACTTCTGAGGAAGCTTCTGACTGTGTCCTCTGCATTTGGAACCTTGGGATTTAACCCCAGTTGTCTGGCCAGAGTTACAGCCCTTGGCAAAGACCACTGAATGGACAGCAGTTACCCCAACTGTTTATTGGACATCACTGATAAAAGCAAGATAAGGTAAGGCAATCTTGTTTTCCAAAGCTTTCCAAAATATTGCAGGTAAATCATGGATTCTACTGATTCACAAATCCCCGATCTTGTGTTATCCCACCCTTGAAAAATGGTCTACAATTCCTCTTCCCAATCAATATTAGGTGATCGGGTCACATGTTGCCAGTTTTTCCCTCTTCCAATGATATTCATAGTGTAATTGTGGTTTACTACAAGGAGTTTAAGGCAATGTGATCAAGGCAAAAAGGAGTTGAGCTGTGTGGCCATCACAAACACAATTGCAAAAATAGGTTACAGGCAATGCCTTCATAGACCACTATTAAAAATAAAAAAGGAACATTGCAAGCTTGGGAAGAGTGCAGTCAATCACCCTTCTTCAAAGCAGGTCCCAGAAGATCAGACATGGTGAAAGGTGTTCTTCACCAGGAGGTTACTTTTAAAGTCCTTTTTTTTAGAAGATGTTCTTAAAACCCATGGCTAGATGTTGTTGTGGCCAGGACAGGATTCTTGTTGGAGGCAAGCAGGGCAGTTGTAAAAGGCTGTTCCTTAAGTCACACCAATGTGAAGTGTTGTACTGATTTTCCACTGATTCAATTGATCTACTCGAGTTGGGAATAAGAATTGGATTTAGAGTTTTGTTTTGTGTTTGTCTTTGGAATGTAAGGAACATACTTTGTTTACAAGTATGAATATCTGCCTGAATCAGGTCTCTGGACACTAATGGATTTGTAGCTTCTAATGGTGGCTGAAGACCACCCTCACTAAATCTTCAGCAACCCGAGAGACTAAAATTTTGATTGTAGTGATAATGGGTGGCTCTTAGATCATGTGTTGTCTGCCTCTCGTTTAATGACCATGTCTTATTGCTAAGACCTGAATAGGTTGAAGGTATAAGCAAATCAAGTCAAAATAATAAATCAAAACAACTAGGAAAACTATTGCACCTGAGACAGAAAAATGTACACAGACTCCTTATTCATTTTGGATTTGCCTCTCTTCTTTCACTCCAGCGTGTCTTCACCTTTTAATTCTTAGAAAATATTTTTTCTATGAGGTAACTTGATTCTTGTCTTTCTCTTAGCTTATTTGTTAAGATGTTAACTTTGACATATATTTTTTTAAACTGTGGGCCATTTGTTTAGAATCAATATTAGATACATGAAATGTCTTAACTATGTAGAAAGTACTATATTACCATCAATTGTATAGTGATGAGAACATTTGAAACTATATGATAAATTGAAATGATGCATGTTAATTTGTCTGCTTTTCATTCATTTTCAAACCAGGTTCTTAGTAAATTCCAAGACTCATCATTATTTGCAGTATGCTACATTATTGGAAGTTTGTTGTTGTTGTTGTTGGTTTCAAGGTTTTATTGAGAGAAAGTCAATGCTGTTGATGGTGTCAATGTGATGTCAGGGTAGTTACATGAGGCATGAACTGGAATATTCTTCTTTTGTTACACTAGCTATAATAAGATCTTAAGGTCCTTTTCTCCTCCCGAGTGGTTAGAAGGACTTCTGCTAAAGGAACATAATTAAAGTTAGCAAGTGGTTTTGTGTTCTGCAGCATGTTACATCTTGCAGAAAAGGTTAGGGGGTCCGCTCACTACAGCACATCAAAAATGTAAAGATGATAGGTGAAAGGCTTTCTCTTGAAAGTGCTGAAAAATAATAACTTAAAAGGTCAGTTTCTTTTTTTGGGGGGGAAAAAAGAACATGTATTTAGTAAGCAACTTGTTTGGAAGAAAATGCAGCATTTTTAAAGGTTAACAAAGGAACAACACAGCCAGCAGTGTCAGTTAGAACTGAACACTGGCCCTGTTTTAAAAACGCAAGTGGAGTTTTGCACATTTCTTTAAAATTCAAGGCATTTATTAGCACCGCAGTAGTATATCACGGGAGTTACTCAATCCAGAACTAGAAAGTTTTAAGCTGACAAGAGTAGAGCTAGGATTTAATCAGTTCGCATCAGTTTATTTTTATTTAACCATTTTATGGATCCAGCAGTAAAAGGAACCCACAGTAAACTACATTTCTGAACTTTTCCATCAGGTTAATCTTGGTGTGTGTGTGTGTCCCCCCCCCGCCTCCATGTGTGTGTGTGTGTGTGTGTGTGTGTGTGTGTGTGTGTGTGTGTGTGTAAGCAGTGCCCTAGACTTGTGTATAAAAATACAGGCAGCATGTCCACAGTATTTTGCTTTCTATACAAACTATTGCCCAGTAGAAAATGCCAATTGTCTCTATAAATGGGTTGGTAGGAACTATTGATTTTCATTTTCCTGAAGGGAAAAAAATGATTCCTTGGTGGCAAAAATGGATTGGAGATCTGATATGCAGCCAAAATGAAATAACACTGTTAGAAATAAATGTGAAATTGCACCAACACCATATAAAGAGAGATGGCAATAAAATTCTGAACTAGCTAAAATATCCTTCCTGGAGTGGATCAATATATTACCAATAACATATTGTTAGCTATTCCTTCTTGTCCAAGAACTGTTTCAAATTGATGTTCATTTTCTTTGAGTCATACCGGCTGCTTTCTTACTGTGTAACTATAAAATCTTTAGACAACATGGCACAAGAAATATTTTTAAACTATTCATAGCTTAATAAGATGTTACGGTTCCTCCCCATTTTTCCCGGTCTTATGGATTGCAGGCCTAGGAAGAGATATTTTTTATTAGTCATGGGCTACTCTGATTGAAACATTATTTTTTGAGCAGCAGCAGCACTTATAGAGATAGACAAGACAATTTTTGATATGTTCTAAAACAAGGAAGTTGCATTTCCATCCGTATCAACACGATTTGATTAGTTTGTGAAAGGAACATTTCTCCCTGAGACAAGAAGGTGACAGTCAATGGTTTCAAAGGAACACCCTTACAATTTTTTCAGCAGAATAATTATCTCCAATAAAGTCGTCCTCTTTAATTTGCCTTGCTTTCCATTTGAAAAGAGGGCAAAATCTATTTCCCAGACAATTTTGCATAGCAAAGATATTAATACTGTGGGGTTTAATTGTATCCTGTGTTTAAATACACTGTGGGTGAAACCCTAGACCTTTGCTTAATTGCTGTGAGAAAATAGCCTGATTTCTCCAAGATTAGGCACACGCTTATGTATACTTTGACCCAAGAGTGCCTCCTTCAGAATTAATCTTCTGAGGTACTGGGATTTACTATTGTACGTGCTGTGGACCTATTCATGACAAATGGTGCCTAATCAACTAACTTCACCCTCTAGACCTTTCTTAGGCTGTCGGAGTTTTCCTTGAACTATTCATTTCACACATCCCTTGTCCAGTTGCTTATTAGCCAATAAGCCTCAGAGGAGGCAATAGGAGTAAACTTAATGATTCCTTTTTAATTAAAGCGGTTTACGCTTTAAGTAACATCCTACCAAACTGGAAATGAACAGAATGTCAATTTGAGCTGTCTAATGCGCACTAAGAAACAATCCATTCAGTCTGTCCAGGGATATTATTCATTATTTAAAATTGCCTGCTTACAGGCATTTTAGAGTTGATTCTTCTAAATCCATGAGGCATACTTCCATCTGCGGTATCAGGACTGTTTCCATAAGATATAACAAAATGTTCAGCCTTTCAAATATTTATATTCATCAACACTTGGCTTGTTTATATTTTTGGCAATAGAACTTCTTTTAAAAATGGGCTCCTCCACTTAACTAAACAAAATGTGTCAAAATGGACTCTCGTATAAATACCAGCGAAGTACATTTGGCAAATGGAAGGGGAACAGAATCAACATGCCGTCCCGGCATAAGTGAGTGATGTCTATTCACATACAGAGCTGAGTCTCGTTTGACTTTCGCAGGAATCTTTCCTCTGGGAAAGAATTTGCAGAATATTCTGTAAAAGTACCATCACTGGTCCCATGGCCATACATGGGAATAAAAAAATATGGATGGATGGGGGGGGGGCTCTGAAGACAAAAAGAAAAGAAAAGAAAAGAAAGAATTAACTAAATTCCAGGGTAGCATAGACCCAGTATTCTTGACAGGTAACATTTTTAGCATTATTCGTTGCCTGCTTATTAACATTCTACTCCCCACTGCCCCAGTCCTTCAGTAAAGCCACGGGACATTGATTATTATTACAGTATTATTATTATAAACATTTTTGTATTTAAAATTGCAGGGAGAGGTGGGATTATTCTCATTAAAACTGCATTCCATCATTTCACTCAAGTTTTATTGATGGATTGAGTCACATTTTCTCTGTGCTAATTGTTATGTACTTGAGCCCTTGCCCCCCTCCGGTTTCCTCTAAATTGTTTGGCTGTTGCTTTCTCAATATGTGATCAGAAACAGACTCAAAAGAAAACATTTTTTTGGTAAACCCTCTAGCTATGGTTATAGCAATAAGCCTTGCTTGGCTGATAGTGTACTGCCTGCTTCAGCTTCTCTGGAGGGAAATGCAGTCTTCATTAAACAAGCCTTTTAACGACAAGCCAAGCTTGATTAAAATCATATACAGATGAAATCATGTATTTACCTTTGTAGTTCTGTGCATTCCTAACAATTCTATAGGCTTAATAATACTTAGGAAACCTCTGGGGTCCTACTTGAGAGTCTATTGTTATTTGCTGTCATTGCTCAGAGAAGTCAAAATGAGATGTAATTTATTCCTGTTCTAATGATTACAAGTGTGTTTATGTGGTGCATATATAAAATATTGGGAGGATCTGGATGAAAGTCACCAGGGCAGGATGTTGGAGTGATGTGTTATCATTGTCTTACATAGAATCTCACTGCAAGTATCTTCCAGGGAAGCTTTTAAAATAAGTGGGGGGGGGGAGGGAGAGATGTTAGTGCATTTTAATCACAGATGCCTCATTCAAGTTGTCAGAATGTGCGTGTCTGGCAAGAATCACACATAGCTTTCTGTTAACACTAAGCTACTGCTTTGTCAGATTCATTCAGAATTTGGAACTATCACATTCACGTTCTTTTTTTAAAAAAATCTTAGCTCTTTTAAAATGCAAAGATTTTTTTTAAAGCGAGAAAGTTTAAAACATGCACAAGTTAACAGTTGCTCTCTCTTTTGTCTGAAAATGAGCTATCATATTCTCCCAGTTCTGCTAGACCTTGTGTACAGCAGCAACCTATAACTAGCTTGCCACAGTCTAGAAACCTCAATACTCGCCAAGATGGTGTGAATAGGTCCACGATACACTCGATGATTCTGTAAAGAGGTCCCAGCAAGCATGATGACATAGCCAAGGAATGACTTAGCTGTATCAACGCAACATCTGAAGAAGTTAGGAATGGAGCACCTCTTGATCACACCAATCTGCAAGCCACTGAATTTTGGACACCTTTTCTGGTGCACCAGGCTGTCCCCACTGGGATGAAGCACTGGCAGTCTTAGATTAGAACAGGTGAGGACATCACCTGATATCTGTCAGAGACACCTTGTTCCTTTTGAAATTGGCTTGAATTTTAACAATAGTTGGGAACAGGATGGTGTGTTCTCCACCCAACAAGAATGTATTATTGTAAACTATTGCCATAGAGATCCAAAGAATCACAAAGTGTGGTTGTGACAGATGCTGTGGCAAGTGCCTACACCTGAAAATTATGTCCCAGTTACCACAACATTGCAAGTAGCTTTTTTTAAAAAAAGTGGAATCACTTGGCCAGTTTCTGAACGGTGGCCTGATGTTTTAAGAGGTTGATCTATCAAGCAGAAATGAGTGAGTTACTTCCAGGCAGGGTATGGCTCCGTTTAATGAATATAACCTTTGCATCCTCAAACTTGATTTCCAGTTTTAGTAATATTGTATTAGCCATATTGTTAATTAAGATCAGGAGATAACTCGATGAATAGGAGACTGAAAGATGGGTTGGATTACCTACCAGTAACTTCATCACCCTTGAGAACTTGAAACTCTTCCCAGAGTACCTGGTTAAGGAATAAACATGTTGAAAAGACTTGTCACCACCTGCCCGATCTGTCAGCTCTTGGGCAGGACGCAGAGCCAAGTATGAATGAAGATAACAAAACAAATTAAGGCAGAGTCGGTTTCTGCTCTTTCTCCCCCCCCCAAAAAAATCTTTATTTTAAGGTGGTTTCCAGCAATGATCATAATCATGCAAAGGTTACTCATCTGCCTTTAGAAAAGAGTAGGCTGACATGGATGTATTTCCTGCTACAGTAATGCCATGTTAATGTATCTGCCCCATAGGTGATCACTGTGTGTAGAGAAGAAGAAAAAAAGGGAGCAAACACTCCCTTAAAGCAGTGTTAAATGTTTAGCAGTGATTTATACAGCATAATACATTCTGAGTTTTAAAAGGAGGGGGGAGGGGAAAAAACTAAGTTGTTAATTAAGTAAAATGGCTTGTGATACTGCACAATCCTTTTTTAAAAAGAGCTTTTTATAGCTTTGGACAGGATAATAAATCTTAACAGTTTTAATAATTTATGGCGGGTCTGTTGCTATAATGTGAGAATATTAACTTCAGTGGGTCTTTTAATTTGCCGATGGTGTCAATAATATTAAGCGTGGAGTTTGCTTCTTCTCTCCCCGCTCCCCTTCTTCCCAGATTTGAAATAGCATTCCAAGCAACTGCACAATGTAGTTTTCCCCCACAGGGTGCTTGACCCTTCATTAAGCCAAGATATCTTTGAGGTGTGTGTGTGTGTGTTTGTGTGTGTGTGTGTGTTTGTGTGTGTGTGTGTGTGTGTGCGTGCATGTCAGTTTTGTCTCTGCGATCTTTAACCTCTGAGGGCATTGGCAACGAGCAAGGCCTTGTCAAAAGGGAACATTCCTTTGGCGCAGCCGTTTGCACTTGTCCTTTCAGCATACTCCTCCTAAATTCCTGGGAACAATCGCCAGTCAGCCCAGTGGTCATCAAGGATGGTCCATTTAAAAAAAAATGCATCAGGAACTGAACAAAGTGCATTCGGGTGGTGCATTCTACACAAAAACACATAATCACACAGCCCATTTGGGTCATATCATCTGCGACATGAAGTACACAAGGCCATCTGATGGAGATGATATTACCATAGGTGAAGTTCAGAAGTCCCTACATAGATGTGAAGGACAGATTTTGATACCATACAGTACAGTTCCCCAAACCCAATTCTTTGGACACATTTGAACAAACTCTTGCCATTTATTTGTGGCATAATTCCCACCTTAAAACCGTGCCCAGATATCACATTTTTGTGCTGCGGCACCACCAGCGGCAACAGATGCAAGTGGGTATGTCACATGGGGCACCTGCATCATATGGTTTATTTCATGATTTCCTGGCACTGGCGTGCATGCCAAGTGTTTGTCCTACTGCCCAAGCAGCTGTGCTACTTCTGTGAGGCAGATCTCAGCAGCTATGGGGAAAAGCTCTAGGAAGCAGGTGCAGCTTCCACTGATGAACTCAGGCTTGGGGGAGATCATGGTTCTAACCCTTGGGAGTCATGAAACTCACTAGGCAACCATGGGCCTGTGGTCTCTCTCAGCTAGAATATTTTATAGGATGCTTGTGAAGTAGGAGAAGAGCTATGCATGCCACCTTGAGCTCACTGGGAAAAGGGGACAGGTGTAAAAGTAACTAATAAATACATGTTGCATGTTCAGCTTGTGAGCTTCTCAGATAAATCTGGATGGTATGGGGAACAGGATGGAAGGCTACATAGGTCTTTGGTCTGATTCTTATGTTTTCATGATCATGACAGTAATTTTGAGGTGTTAGACACACCTTTTGCCTTGAGCTTTAGGGAAGACAAAAAAAAATCTTTAAGGTGGTTTCTGAATAAGCCATTCCATAATGCCAGGAGACATAGATACAAAAGTTAGGCCTGAGATATATAATTATGGCACATCATTACAGCTATCACCTCTGATTACTGCTCTCTTAGCAACTTATGATGAGAAATGAATACCGTGATGGCGTATTCTGAGTGCAACGTTACCATCACCATGTTCTTGCTGAGACCTAAATCTTTGGGCTGGCAGTGCTTCTCTTTTCACCTCTTTAAAGAAGTTCTGGTGGCTGATGCTGATTTGAACCCCAGTCACGACATGCCCTTTATCAGTTACTCTGCCTATTTTTAAAAGGATGCTGTTGCATGCAATCTTGCAAGCCTTCAGAATGTTAAGAGCAGAGATGTGAAACCTCTGTTTTTGGAGGGACTACAACTCCAAGAATCCCCCAATGCAATGCATGGTCTCAATTTAGTTCAGAGCACTTCACACCCAGCCGGTGTTTTGATAGTCCATACAACAGTGACGTAAGGTTGGTCAGGCAGATTATGGGAGCTGTAAGAATAGAAGCTCAACGTATAATGGGATTCTAATAAGAATTGACAAAAGATTGGCTGACTCTTCATACCCTTATCCATGGGGCTACTTCAGCTTTCGGTGAAAGGAACACCTTTGCTTTAATCAGCTTCCAACCCCCAGGCCGGTCTTTGCAACAGACTCTGCTTGCTAAGCAGTAGCCAGGTTATACAGCAAAAACAAAATTCTTTAATTAATCCTGATAGCTCCAGCATTCAGCTAGGCACTGTATCATCGGAAAACATCATCATTGCTTAGCTGATTTCTGGCTCTATTATGTAGATTTTATTGTAGATGAGAGACATAGGATATGATTTATACATAACTTTCTCAAAACAGCCGACATCCGAGAAATGACCCCCACTAGCTTCAGTTAAATCTCCTTTCAGTCAAACATCTGTTCTGCATTTGTGCTGATTTGTTGATTTGTTTGTTTGTTTTATAAAAAAGAGATTTTTGCTAGGAGTTTGAATGCTCTCATGTTATATATGCTGCATGGGATACTTCTGCCCTGCCTTTCTCTCAACTTCTCCCCCTCCCATTTTTCTTCTTCTTTCATTTCCTGACAGTCAACAGAGACTTATTTTTTACAGTGAGCATTAGTTTGCTCTGTGAACTCAAGTATTCCCTAAATATAGTTGGGGAATATATTTATATTGCATCAACGTTTGCTATGTTATTCGCGGGTGTCCCCATTGTCTTTTGGTGCCAGGAGTTGGTGGTGGTCTAACTCAATTGTAACCTTATGGATCCAATTGTTCTCCATTCAGAAAAAAAAAAAACAATGTGGCCAGACAGTTCAAGTTTTCAACGTGCAACAATATTATGAAGTTTACATGAGTTAGTCCTTCAGAGCACTGCCTTGTTGGTGATATGGTTAAAATATCAGATCCTTAAGATTTGGAAGAGGCACCTCTGTTGGAAGACATGAAGCCTCTTCTTGACACTTACTGGTGCCTTCCAAGGGATCATGATAGAGGCAAACAAATGGAACTTAATTTTCAACACTATGGATCATGAGGACAAAAACTTATTCATCTTTCAAAAAAACGGTGTGCCTTCCCAAAATGGTGCTTAATGTCCCCCTCTGCATCTCCATTTCAGGCAATCACACTACCCAGATAAGTGAACCTCTCCACTTCCTCTAACTGCTGCTGAGTACAGTTCCCCATGCTGGGGCCATGAAGCTCATATACATGATTTTTTATTTCTTGGTACTTAACACCAACTTTGTTTGCCTCTTCATCCAGGTCAGTTGTGGCATGCTGCAATTTTGGTTCATCTTTCTTAAGCAAGGCGAGATTGTCAGCAAAATCCAAGTAGCCAAGATTACTTTGGTTGTTCTGTGGGATGCTTGTCCTAAGTTGTACTCCAGTTTGCTGTGTGACACAATCAAAGGCCACAAGGGAAAGAAGTGGGAACTAGAGATGGGCACGAAACGAGCGATTTTTCATTTTCGTTTTCGTTTTTTCGTTTTGTTACCTAACAAAACGAAAACGACATTTTTTGCAAAAAAACTCACGAAAACGAAAACGAACCGAAACGGACCCCTAAACGACCAAACGACAAACGAAACACCAAGTCGTGCCCATCTCTAGTGGGAACAAAATACAGCCTTGTTTGATCCCCATGGTAATCTCAAAGAAGTCCATATTTCCCTTCTTGATCTTTATATAAGGAGGGAGGAATCATCATATCATAATTGCTCAGGGGATATTTATAGAAGATATGCAAGTTCCATTGAAACAGACAAAGTTTGGAAATAACAAAAACTACTTACTTATAATTTATTTTTCTAGCAGCTGAATTACATTATGTTTACAACTCAGGAAGGGATATCTTTACTTGCTTTCTAGAATAACTATAGCTTTTAGTTGCCTTTGTAATTATATCAGTATGACCTCCCCATGTGGTGGAGGAGGAGCAGTATCGTGTGGTTCCAATGTTGGCTTCTGCTATGTCTACTCTTGCTGCCTTCTATTTGAGCACCGAGGCAATTAACTGTTCTAGTATAGATGGCTTCTCTGCTGATGCACTTGAAACTAGACACGCAATTAACTTTATCCTGTACAGAAAACACATGATTTTTTTAAATAGCATATATGTACGTGTGTGTATATATTTGAACATTTTATTTCACTCTGAGGGAGGCACCTATGGCTGTACAAGATAAATGAAGTACAGTTGAATCAATTATTTTGACATTCATTATACAGTATTATTTCATTGCCCAAGGAAATGTTGTTAATATCTTAACAAATTCCATACACTCCCTTATATTCCATATGTCTTAAAGTCATACAGTGGTGAAGCCAGTCTGTTTTCAAGAAGAGGAATAATCTTGAGATTCATGGTTTCTTGGATATTTACAGTTTTAAGCTCAAGCGTGTATAAGCATGTCATGTGAAATATTTTAAGAAGCTTTCAGAAATGCCAGAACACACAATATCATATGACCATAGGCTTCTTAAAACAAATACTTGCCTTGCTTTTTCTTAGCTGGATTGTGGTTTCAAAACGTCTATCTTTTAGGTTGTATTGAGAGGACATTAACATAGACCATGCACCCATGTATTCATCAGCAAGATTAATGAGCCCTGCGTCTTTGCTTGCACGATCGTGCACATTTGCAGAATTTTTCCCAGACAGCATTTTAATGCTGCTGACTTTCAAGTCTTCAGAGCAGGTATACTGTAGGTCTGAAACCTTTCTGCTTTCCCAGGGGTTTCAAAAGAATGTAACTCCCAAACTGGGAAATAAGCCAAAAACTGAGAGGTAGAAAACTGGTCATTGACCTATGGACACATACAAGGATGAATTCCAAATGTACCAATAGCACGGAAGGAGATGAAGGGAAGGAGAGGTGAAAAAAGACCTAAGTGTACCCCAGGAAAAAGCAGATATCATTTCAGGGTTAGCAGTGTGGGTGGAACAATTTATATCAGATTTAATGTGACTATGGAAGCTAACAAATGCTCTAAGCTACATAAACCCTTGAATTGAATACTTTTACAGTTTGATGAAAACGAATGGCTCAAATCACTTCTCTAGAGTATTTTGGTGGTTCTAAAATCCTTTGCTCTGGATTAAGGAAGGTAAAGGCTACCTGTCAGTGTCAGTATATCAGTTGTGCATCTTTAAGCTTGCACCTAGTGCAAAATTACACAGGAAACCTAATAGAATAATGTCCTTAATTTTATGCTTCCCCAGAATGCTGCCTCAGCCTCTGTAATGTTAGAGGAACAATATGTAACGCCATTTCTCAAGATGACACATTGAAATTTTGCAAGAGATGTCACAACATCGTGATAAAACTGCAGTATTTGGTGAGGAGCAAGAATGGTCTCAAAGTTCCTGACGGCAGCCATTTTCCATCCTCTTAGAAACCCTGCAACCTGATTTCAGGAGAAGGGACCCATTGCTTACCTCTGTGCCATATGGATCTCTGCACCTGGGTTTCCCAGGAGAGACAGAGAGATGGGCAGGTGCCAAGCATCCATGGGGCCTTTGCAAGTGGCAAGGCAGGACTATGCAAAGGGATTGTTGACCCTTCCCACCACCAGCAAGCCCTCCTTCTTAGTCATCAACCCACCCGCCCTGGGTTCAATGTGGCTTATGTGATTGCTACAGGTCCAGATAGGAATGTTAGGCCTCCCTAATCAAATTGGCATGTATGGCATGGAGAAGTGTATTTTTTCTCTCCCATATTGGTCATCCATGGACTCTTAAGGGTAATTTGATGGTGAGTTTTTAAATAGGTCACGCTGGCAGTAGTGTGGATGTCAGTTACAGTGAACTTCCAGTTGGCACACCTGGTGCTATTGCATACTGTGTTGGGCAACTAGGACACAATAGTCACCTGCCACAGTGAGGGGTGCTTGGGCCCCTGGTCCGGACACTAGTTGTCAAAGGTGAATAACTGGGCATCTGGCAGCTGGAGTGGAACTTCACATTTTAGTCAGCTAGGTACAAGCGGCCATGGGGACATCTCAGACCAGGGGCTTGGGACTCACCTGTGGGAGGTCAGGGAGGAGATGGGACATACACCTGGACCCTGCTCTAGGATTCTGCAATATCTTTGCAAGTTGTTGGTGGTTTAAAAATTTTATTTAAAAAGTGGCCTTAGTTATATCAAATGATCGTGCCCATCTCTTTATTCCAGGAGTGGGACGGCAAAGCCTGGCAAACCTTGAGTAGAACATAAGATAACATTGCCATTGTAGAAGTTGTTACAGATTGTGGCAACTTGTATATCCAGATGGGAAGGTAAACGAATTCACATTGCAAATAACATTGATTCTGCAACATTGAACAGCACACAAAAGGCAGGATTATAAATTGTGGCAGTGGAGGGAAAGAAGATTTTCAACTATGTATGGGATTAGCAGTGGGCTCACCGTTTGTGTGATCTGAAAGGAAGAATCAAATACTGTAATGCCATCACTGGGACCAGCTAGAAAGTCGCAAGTGAGGACATATTTCAGTTTAATGCTATTCACTAGGTTAGATGTTAAACACAACCATAATTAAGATGATCTTGATCTTACCGCCCTCACAGGTGTGCTTGGTAGGAACACAGGAGAGGACCTTCTCTGCTGCTCCTCTCAGTCTTTGTAACTCCCTCCCACAGGAGGCCAAACGGTCCCCATCTCTGCTGCCTTTCAGCAAGCAGGCAAAAATCTTTATCTTCAAAGAGGCTTTTCCTTAGTGACTTGCAGTCTGAGAGGTGTTTTTTAATCAATTGTGTTCTGTTACTTTTAAATGTTTTTGGTTTTGCAATTATTTATAGTTTTCAATATAATAGTTTAAATTATTTTAAAATAATTAAATTATTTTAAAATAATTGTATACTTACTGTTTACAGGTTTTAAATATTGCCTTTGTAAGCCACTAGACATGGGCACGGAGCAGCGAAATTCTCGTTTCCGTTACCATTTGTCGTTTCCGTTACATAACGGGTAACGGTAACGAGAATTACTCCGCTCCAGCTCGAACCCGACCCGATAAAGATAAATTGGGTCTGATTTTTCGTTGTCGTTCATGGCATCGTGGTGCCAGTGATCGTGCGATGCCAAGCAGCACAAAAAGTTTTAAAAATAAAAAAAACCCGATTCCCGGCCAAAAAAGCAGGCGAAAATATGCCTGCCTGAGTGAGGGCACCTACCACAGAGGGGTGGTTTCTGGGGGGGTCCCCAGCCTTCCCCCCTCTCCTCTCCTGGGCTGCTGGACTGGTACCAGGCTAGGGAGGGCATCCTCATCGTCTCCATTTGCCATGTGGTGGGGGGGGATCCAAAATGGCGACTGCAATATTTATTTTTAAATCGTGGTCCAAAAACCCACCAAAGCACCACAGAAACATTTGAAAATTAGGTATTTTAAATGGCTGCAGCAGTGGGTTTTTCTTGCAATAAAACGTCTCCATTTATTTTATTTATTTTATTTTTATTTTTATTTTTTTACACCTGCGCAATGATGAGCTGGCCATGGGATGGGACCATGCAAATTTTTGGAGCCATTCCACCAATCGCATGGCCAGGTTTTGACTGAGACTTCTGGATGTGCCAGAGGGCATAAAAAGCCCACTAACCCTAACCCTAACCCTAACCCATACGCCAGTACACTGTCCTTCTTAGTGGGTCAGAGGCACCCAGAGCTGCAGCCCACTAACCCACCCTAACCTTAACCGTAACCCTAAGCCTAGCCCTTACCCTAACCCCAACCCTAACCCAGATCCATACGCAAGTACACTTCCCTTCTTAGTGGGTCAGAGGCACCCAGAGAGGTGCCTCCCACAGCCCACTATCCCCTACCTCTATCTCATTCCCTAACCTGTACGTCAGTATGCTAGTACGCTCCCCTTCTTAGTGAGTCAGAGGCATCCAGAGAGAGAGGTGTCTCTGCCACTTAACCCCCACCCTAACATAATGTAATGTATGGTACGCGGCGGCTTCGTGTTACGCTTCCCTTCCCTTCTTAGTGGGTCAGTCGTCAGAGGCACCCAGAGAGGTGCCTCCCAGAGCCCACTTACCCCAACCCCAACCCAAACCCAAACCCAAACAACAAACGACAAACGGAAACGAGAAATTTTTGAAAATTTCCGCGACAAACGGAAATGACCCGAAACGGACCGGCCCCGACAAACGACAACTCGAAACGTCATTTTTTCTGGTCGTGCCCATCTCTATAAACCACATTGGACCCCTTAAGGAGAAAGGAGGAGTAAAAATAGTTAAAATATTTTAAATAAATAAATTATAAATAAAAACTGTAAGTCTTTCTAGATCTGCAATTCCAATAGCTTAATAAAGATAAAAGGTAAAGGTTCACCCCGCACATGTGTGCTAGTTGTGTCTGACTTTAGGGGCAGTGCTCATCTCCATATTCAAGTAAAAAAGCCAGTGTTGTGCAAGTCCACGGCCATGTAGCCAGCATGGCTGCAATGAAACACTGTTTTACCTTCCCGCTTTTTACAGTGGTACTTGTTTATCTACTTGCATTTACATGCTTTCGAACTGCTAGGTTGACAGGAGCTGGGGTTAACAGCAGGAGCTCACTCCACTGTGTGGCACCCAGGATTCGAATTGCTGAGCTGCCGACTTTGTAGCTGACAGTTTTCAGTGGTTTGTCAACAGTGATCTGTCCAGACCCTGGAATCCCTCAGAAAAGTACACATGACATTCTCATATGGGAAAAATATTTTTATGATTTATTTCACTTATATTCTGCCTTTATTTCAGTGCCAGGGCCCAAAGCAACTTACAAAACTGCTTTTTAAAATGCATACAACTAAAAACACAGGCAAGGAGACAGCGTGACATGTAAAGGATGTCTACAACCACAGAAATGGCCTTCCTTCATGACAGCACCAGATGTGCCTTTTGAGGCCAGTGTTCAGAGACAAGCATCCTGCCCTGCAAACTTAAAAAAAACCATTATTCATATGACAAAGTTCTGAAGAATTTAGTAACATTTCCCTCTTTAAGGTGTGCTTTTATCAAGGTAAAGACTGACCCTAGCGATTAGGTTAGATTTTGAACAATCCACCTAGGTATACTGCATTGTTTGGGTATGAATTGATGTAAATATCCTTTCATGTAGAGATGTATGGACAATTAACACAAATTCATATCTCAGAAGTCATCAGCAAATATAGGTATCAGAAAAAACACTCCGTCTCCCAGGTCAGACCCGTTTTAAGTGAAGAGTAATTTTAGACAGCTTCCTTTATATTTATGTTGATCCACCAAGTAAATCTGTACTTTTGCAAATATATTTTATGCCAATAAAGGTGAATTGAATTGAATTGAATTGAATATAGGTAGGACAAACGAGGATCATGATCAAAACAGAGTCATATCTCAGCTGTTATTCAGTAGCTCTGCAAAGACACCAAAATAGCATTTGTCTAAATCTCCACTCTTTAAACCTGCCACAGATGACTTATAGTGTGCTGTCTGAACATGTCTGACTGTAACAACTGGGACACTGAACTTTACCTCATACAATGTCGCCATTCTTCTGCCTCCAAAGGGGAAAAATATTGAAAACATCATTCCTCAGTCATTTTCATGAGGTTGCCTATGGGTGTCTCCTAAAGACAGCGCTCTTAGCAATACCATTCAAATAAAAAACATTTGTGCAGCAATTTTGTCTCTTCCCATACAGTGAATTTTTGATGTAAGGAGAAAAGGTTAAAGAAGGGATGGCACTCCAAACCAATAGGCATGGCCAAATTCTGTCCCCATGGCAAATTTCTTAGTAAAAACCTATTTCAGAAACACCCACATCTTTGTGAGGCATGGTTTCTTGATTATTTTTGTTTTTGTTTTTCAAGAAAGAAAGCCAAATTGGTCATTATACTGCTTTGAAAAGTGCTTGTTTCACCTAACAAACAATTTGGACAATTTGAAAACACTGCATGAATAAAACATGCAAACATGAATACTAGCATTCTTGTAATATTTTCCTCATCCCCCCCCCAAAAAAAACCATCAAGTTAGCCTCTGGTGGTAATAAGAGTTGGTAATAGTACAATTTGCAATGAGGGAATGAGAACATTAATTATACTGTCACTCTGCTTTTATTGTGGCAATAAACATGATTTATTCTAATGAAGGTTATGACATAGTAACTTTTAAGTTAAGGCACTGCCATTGTGGTATCAATGCAATTCCACATTTTTCTTTTAAAAACTTACAAGTAAATATTTATTATTGTATTTCCATGTGTAATTTCAAATGGTTGCTTTTAAAGTAGAATAAACATTGTTATAAGAGAAGTATTTTAATGTTTTTTTTAAAAAAAATCATGTAAGTCCATTTTTATTTTTCTTCCTAGCTTAGGAAAGCTAAGTTTTAAACAACATATAGACAAATGCTGAAAATGTTGGTGTTGTATTTGCAACCTTGAAAGTTTTCTGTAGCTTGTGTGATGGGGAGCAAGTGTTTTCTGCTGGTTATATTTCTGTCTAGTGCTGGCCAATCATTCCTTCCAACCTTTGGATTCCAATAGAGCCCTACCTCCCTTTGAGCATTCTTTTCCTTCCCTATTTTCTTGGTTGGTAGATTGCTGTTGACCTGTTCCATCAGTTGCTAAGTATGTATGCAGTTTTAAAAAAAAGCATATGCAAGTCTGCAATTTTGTAGCTGAAGGTAATTTTTTTTATTCATCTTCCTACAAATGTCTAAGTGTGGGTTACTTAGAACAGGGCGGAAGCTACCACTAGGCAAACTAGGCAACTGCCTAGAGTGAAGACCTCAGAAGGGTGCAAAACTGACCTCAGAGGGGCACAAAACTGACCTGATGGGTGCGTAACTGAACTCAGAGGAGCATAGAAATGACCTGAGAGAGAGGGAGATTTTCCTATAATTTGTCTGTTTTTGAATATTGGTTTGGGATGCACAAGTAGTAGGGCACAAAAACGCATGGCACCAGCTCTGACTGAGAGATTAAGTAGCAATTAATGAGAATAGGTTAGACTCTGGGGAACTTGAAGCTATTCTTGTCTGTCAATCTCTGTACTTCTGTTGTGCAACAATAAGGAAATTTTATAGAAAGTCAAAACCCTACAATATAAAATGAACATGTTCCATAAGATTAAAGTATTCTTATAATTACTGCAGTGAGCACGGACTAATTTCTTTGTTCTTTTTTCTTTTTTAAGAAACGCCTATAGGATGGTACTATAAAGTCCATAAGCTGTAGCCGATTTTCCTTCTGCAAGTAATAGAACAATTTCCATTAGCTAAATTTCCACTTACAATCCCCCATGTGCTGTGAATTATTATTACTGCTGCTGCTGCTGCTGCTGCTGCTGCTGCTACTACTACTACTACTACTACTACTGCTACTATTACTATTACTATTACTACTACTACTACTACTACTACTACTACTACCACTACCACTACAGTGTTACCTTGCTATATGAAATTAATGTGTCCTGTGGTATGCTTTGTGATCTGGAAATTTTGTAAACTGGAATAGCAAAGAATTGCAATGCATCCTGGGAGAGGAAATCCTTTGAAAATCAGCATAAACCAAGGCTTTTCGCAGAAAGCTTTGTAAACAGAGGTATTATTTTCAATGGATTTCCTTTCGTGAAGCGAAAATTGCATAAACAGAGGCGTTAGCAAACTGGGGCACCACTGTATTTATTATTATCATCATCATCATCATCATCATCATCATCATCATCATCATCATCAATTGTGGATGCCTACTAGCACAAAGGTGGATTTTGGCCCTACAAGAAATAGGAAAACTGCAGTTTCATCATTTACATGTGTCTCAATCTCATCTTGTCAATTTAAAAATTAACCATCACTCCAATTATCTGTTCCATAAGGAATTGGGTGCTTATTTCTGATGAAGACTATTTATGTTGTGGAAGGATGTGCTCACCTACTAGTTTTGTATAAGGCCATGAATTACAGGGGTAAGATGCTGGTGGTGATTTGAGTTACCAATAAAGCAGTCTCATAAGGAACATTTTATTTTTATCTTTGCTGAGGATTCCACTTTGTATCTTTTGCTACAGCAGGATACCTTAGATCTTCAGGAATGGTAGATTCAGCAGCATCTTGAAATTATATCTTATTCCAAAAACCTGCATCCTATGCTGCTTGTAGAATTTGTAGTGATCAACTCTTTTTACCTCATGGTGCAGTGCTTAAACTGCTGTACTGCCACTGTAACTCTGCTAATGACCTGGGATTCATTCCCAGGTAGCTGGGTCACGGTTGACTCAGCGCTCTTGGTAAAATGAGTACTGGGGGTGGGAGGGGGAGCAATAAATGGTTACCTGTCCAGAAACTGTTTTAAGCTCTATGGGGTGGTATATAAGGAGAACATTTTGCTTTTTACTTTGCTTCCCTTTGGTTCCTGTGGAAACAGGTAGTAGGTGGTATGTTTTGAGACAACTTTGATGTTAATCATGGTGGGTGACATCACTGTGAAACTAAAGAAGGAAAAGGTGTTATAGAAGGAAAAGGTGTTATAATCAATCAGTGGCAGAGTAGGGTAAACTCATTACGTCTTTACTTTGAAATCTCCACGTGTAATAAAAATCAAGTTTGGAGTAGAGATGGCCACAAACTGTGGTTTGGCCCAGTTTTGAATTGTGCCCAGACAGGTCTTCCACAGGCATTCCCTGCCTCCTCTGGTTGATCACTCACTCACCTGCAGCAGTGTGCTTCTCTCCTCTACCTCCTCTGGCAATTTCCCACTAAAAGGTAGCACTATGTGGAGGGAATTGCATGGTGCTGCCTCTGAGTGGCCCAGGAGAAGGAACTGTACTGCTGCCAGTGAGTGAGCAATTGCCCAGAGGTGCAGAGGAGGAGGAGAGAAGGGTAGAGCACCCACAGAACACCTGTGCGGGTACTGCACTGAATCAGGGTGAACTGCAGTTTTTATCCGTCTTTAGACCGGAGTAAATTCTACCTTCAGTTCTCACATTTTATGTGTAATAGAGATGGGTGTTTCGTTTCGGAAGAGGTCCAGTTCTGAAACGAAACACGGTAGTATAGATCCCATTCAGAACTGGGACATAGCCTCCGTAATGAAATCAGCCACTGATTTATCTTCCTTTGGGTCATTTGGAGTGAAACTCTAACCAGGAAGCAGTCTGTGATGCATCATCTTTCCTTCTCCCTGGTGCTGGCCAATCAGGAGGTATGTAAGGACATGCATCATCGAACCTCCCTGTCTGATTGGCCAGCACCAATCCAAAATAAAACATCCATCTCTACTGTGTCACCATCTAATGCACAATGTAAGTGATGCACAGTTGGGTTCTCCCATGGAATTTTAAAATATAAACAATGCCTGCATATTCATATATGTGCATGTAATCTGAACCGGATACTGGCAAAGTAAAAGGATTGAAACCGGTAAATATGGGATATCTTATCTTTTTGATCTGCAAAATGCTATGGAACCGGGAATCATCTTCTTCCAAGTGCTACAGTATGAATCCAGTTTATCACACATGTGCCTGCCCACACATCCAGGGCCGGTGCTAGTTATTTTTGCGCCCTAGGCAAGGGGTGGGGGAGTGGGTCAGGCAGGGCGGGGGAGTGGGTGGGGCGGGGCGGGGCGGGGCAGCAGATGGTGGGGGACAGCAACGGGCACGGGGGCAGGTGGGCAGCGATGGGCGCGGGGGCGGGACGGTGATGGGGGCAGGGTGGCGATGAGCATGGGGGCGGACAGCGATGGGCATGGGGGTGGACAGCGATGGACGCGGGAGGCAGCGGATGACGGGGGATGGCGATGGGCATGGGGGCGGAAAGCGGATGGCGATGGACATGGGGGGTGGGCGGCGATGGGCACGGGAGCGGCGGGCAGACAGCGACGGGCACCTGGTGGGCGGTGGGGGAACGGACTGTGGTGGCCAGCAGCAGGGGGTGGTGTGGGGGCAGCAGGCTGGCCAGCGCCCTCTCTCCATTTTGGCGCCCTAGGCAACTGCCTAGTTTGCCTTGATGGATGCGCCAGCCCTGCACGCATCACAGCCACACTCACTTCATAAACAAAATTCTATTCACAGATTTTTCTATCCAATGCTGAGTTTGGCCTTTATTATAGGTGGGAGTTCTTTCCAAGCATGTGTGAAGAGTAACTGAAGTTAAAGATTGAAGCAGGCAGTTTGCAAAGTGGAATTTTTGTACTCTTTACAGTTTATGCAAAGAGAAAAGTGATGTGAAGTAGCAGAAATACTGCTACTGCCAAGTTGTCAGTATTCAAGGTAATGGTACCTAGCAGTTGCATTCCACATGTATAAGAAAACTGCCAAGCCTGTGCATTTAAAAGTGAAACTCATTTTGTTCTTCAGAAGTCTAGTTGCAAGCTGTCTTTCTCCTTCAGAATAGACATTCCCAGGGTGTTTCAAGGGAGTATTAAAATTTCATTCTTCTCTGCAAATATACAATAATATAAAGCTTCGTTTCAATAATGTTACCAAGACACTTCATAAACCTATAAATTTAACCGATATAAACCACAACTGGCTGCAGTTTTCTAAGGTGATATACTGAGAAATAATAACTGCAGAAACTTGTTTTAATAATATTGCTGCTCAAGACAATTGGAAGATTCTCGAGTGTGTGTGTGTGTATGTGTGTGTGTGTGTGTGTGTGTGTGTGTGTGTGTGTAATATATATATATATTTGTTATTATTGGTAAAAATGAAGAGAGAAAATATTTTTCAAAATCGATCAGCACATTAGTGTTAATTAGGCAGCAAATACAGCAAGATGTCCGTGGAATATTTTAATATCTATCGCCTAAGAAAGATTACTTTTTGTATAGTTGGCTGGATATAGAGGCCACAGTGCAAAGGGCTGATCTAACCCAAGAGTCGTATGTTGACTACAAGGTACATACTGCCTGTTTGTTTAAGGTACATATTTTCTGAGCCTACTAGGTAGGTAGGAAGTTAATATTCCCAAAGCTGAAGCAGAGCAAGGATTGCAGAGCAAACTGATTCCTATAGCACAGGTATGGAAGAACTGCAGCCTGTGGCAACCAAGGACATTTCTGCAGTCCTCTAATGGCTGCAAAATAATGTAATTTTTCTCATCCCTGAAGCTTTTCAGAGAGTTTTTTTTCAGTTAAATGGGGAGCAGAAGCTCCACCCTCTAAAAACAAGCCAAAAGAAGAGTTCAATTAAAGTATCATTCTGGCAAGCTTGGTTTTGTATTTTTTGGTTTTGGTTTTTGTTGATTTATTTGTTTTTGTTTTTCATAATTTGCACTCATTTTTCGGCTTAGCAAGGCACTTGTTAGATCCTAGGAACAGGAGTCAGCGAGGCGTTTGGTTCTGGAGATGAGGGTTTTTGCTACGGAGT
>JAHTLZ010000129.1:29027014-29059225 GCA_023846285.1 Phrynocephalus versicolor | reverse complement strand
GATAGATAGATAGATAGATAGATAGATAGATAGATAGATAGATAGATGCAAATTTAATAAATAAATAGTGCCACTGCATCTAACCTGGTGAGTGGTGCAAAATTCCAAAATGTCTTGTGCTATAGCATGTGCACCAAGTATCAACTCCCATGGTAGCTTATACGAGAAAATATTGCCATGCATAGGCATATGTTCAAAGAATATTAAGGATAATATTGTGCCACCACATCAATTGAGACTTATGGCGAGCCCTTTCAGGGTTTTCTAGGTAGAGAACACACAGAAGTGGCTTAGTACTCACTCCATCTGGGAGCACCCTGGGCCTGTGCAGCTTGCTGAAGGCAAAACACAAGTTGGCTGTTCCTGGGGTACACAGTGAATGACTGAACTTCCAGCCTCTAGCTCAATGCCCAGAAAACTGGCTCAGTGAGGTATCCAGCCAGTCCTCAAATACAAATGGAAGCTAAAGATTGATGTTGCATATTGTCAATTCAGAACGCATCCTGGCCACCAATTTTTTGAACTGTTGCCATCTGGCAGGAGATACAGGACTCTTAGGTCAAGGACAAATAGACTAAAGAACAGTTTTTATCCACAGAGCGGTATCCAAGTTAAATGTGACAGTTTTAGCACCATCTTAATCAGTTTTTAAGTAGTGTTTTAAATTTTGTAAGCAATTTAAAGAGTTTTTAATATTTTGTATGGTGTTTTATGTGTTTTGTATGTTTAGAGTGTGTAGTGGAACGGCACTCTAATTTCGTTGTGCATATCTTGTGTATGCATAATGACAATAAAACTCTATTCTATTTTATTCTTACAGCAACTCTAATAGGCCTTTCATGTAAGTGACATATTTTAAAAAGTGATTTTACGTGTTCTACCGCTATCATTAACTGGTGATTCAAACCCAGGCCCCCTGAGACCCAGTCAATTACTCTATCCATACTGGGTAACCATTCAAACAATAGGGAGACAGTAAAACAAAGAAAGATTGTATTTGATTCTGAAGATACATGATAAAAGATGGTCGAACTCGTTGCCTACTGAGTTTTCTCAGAAGAGCTTCCAGAGCAGGGCAAAATGCCATGTTCACTTTGTTTGCTAAAATATGGTATTTGTAAAGGTTTGTGAAGTCCTATGTTAGTTAGGCTGGCCTTTTTTTCCCATGGTCATCTGTCGTTATTCACACGGTCACATCAGCAGAGAAATGGATGATGCTGCTGCAGTAAAAGGGGAAATTTAACGTGACCTTTTCATCCAGCAATAAAACATATTGATTAGTGGCTGCTGAAGGACATCATTAAATTCTCAGTGTTTGATTTCATTTTTTCTTTCTCCTTTCCTCTTCTTATTTCTTTTATTTATTATTTGATTGCCCAGCAGGCATTTTGTTACTGACTAACCCAGCCAGTTCAACTATTAAAGAAGTTATCTCTCGAAGGAGGCCTGATGTAAACGTGATAATTTGTTTGGCGGCCCTTATGATGGACCATGAATAAAATATAGGACAACACAGTTTGAGCACAGGAGTTTCCTATCTGTTACAAAAAGAGAATGTCTGGATGTTCCCTGGAGGCTTTCCATTGTTATTCTCAGAGGTCTAGTGCCTTGTTCTTCATATTAGCTCACCTACAAGTGGAAATGGTTAACTTTTCTTGCTCACTAAGTTGGTGTAAATAATTTATAATGGCCCACTCAAAAATGTCTAATGGGGAGAAACATATATATTGAACTGCTGGCTTCAGTAATACTTCTCTGTTCTCTGCTGTGTGTTTTTCCCCTTGTTCACTTGTGATTGACAATAAGGATTTTGTGCTCACTCACTCTGCAACGAGTAGGCAACAAAAGAATCAAAGGAGGCAGCCCAAGCCAAGGTATATATAAAACTTTGAAACTGAGGTTGAGATCAACACAAATTTGGCACATTTTGGGCAGTCTGCTCTTAAGCTATATCATTTGTCAAAAGTTTGGGGAATGGGTTTTGAAGTTATGGTTTTTTTGAAAAACTGCTTTACCCTCCCCACCCAAAAGCTGACTCAGATTTAAAATAGCTCAAATAAATTGAAAAGACTTGTTTATCTTGAAAAAGAACCATTGGTTCCCACCCACTTTTCCTTATTTAGAAAGAATGCAGGCTGTAGGGGCTGAAATATAGGACTTTAAAAAAGCTTTTTCATATGTAAGAAACTGTGATTTCTTGTAACACTAAACATGCATGACACAGGGAAAACTGGAGGTCAACCAAAGTTTACATCGTCGATCAAAGACAGTAAAAAATAAAATCAGTTTGCTTTAAAGAAAGTAGTGAAGTGACAATCTTCTAAACACATTATACAGTAAGCTGGAAGCATTCAAAATCACAGATGAATTCTGAAGATAACATGGACAGCCAGAGTCACTAATGTGGCTGTATTACAGCGCATGAATAAAAAGCTAGAAAATCTCAATACCACAAAGAGAAGAACATTGCTATATTTCCGACACATAGAGCACAGTAAGAAATTCTATCCTTCAAGGAAAAATAGTAAGAAATGCTATCCTTCAAGGAAAAATAGATGAGAAGAGTGGCCCAGGGCATCGAAGATCATTCTGGTTTAACAACTTAAGCCAATGGCTCGCAGTGAGCAGAGCTACTCTATTTAGAATAGCTTTAGATGAAAACCAGTTCAGGCTACTGACTGCCAAGATTCCACAAGGACATGGCACTTGATGAAGAAGAAGTCTTTTAGAAAGGGGAACATTTTGCCATGATATTCAGGAAATTAGCATACAAAGTATTTCCCCATACTTTTCAAAAGTATATAAGAGTTGTATTTTGCTTTACTTATTCAGTGGATGTTCTCTCAGGATTTCTGAGACCAGTCTCCTGACATAAATTTTCAAAGGGAAAATGCACTCCAGGTCTGGGCGAATGACTGAACATTTGAACCTGAATTATTATTATATGTGCATAGTAAGATAGCCTCACTTTGCTCATTTTTATACTAGTGAGAGTTCAGTGACTTGATTGACCACCCACTTCTTTGCCTTTCTGGCAGCCCTTGGTATCTGCATGATTCTCCTCCAACATATTTCACATGACCTGATATCCCTTGTCTTTCTTCACTGCCTGTCTTTTACATAATATGTATGGCTTTTGACTTTGGTTTCCAGTGAACTCTTTGCTAGTTCTCAGACCCCACTTTTTATTTCACAAGGTGATGGGGTTATCTTACAGAAAACATGCAGGCAACATGTTTGTCAAGCTTTTGGCTTCTGACTTTTCTTCTTTAAAAGAAAGTAGAGATGGGCACAAAACAAAAAAGCAAAACACTATTTTGTCATTTCATTAAATTATGAATTACTTCATTAGGTAACAAAACGGTAGGACGTTTTCATTTCGGGGGGGGGAACAGCATTTTCCCCTCTATAATGCAATGATTAATCTTAGAGGTAATGGCAGGGGAGCTTCCTCAAGCTCTTCCATGTAAGACCCTGAAATTTGGAAAGGTTTGGGGATCAGGGGGCTGAGTTATTTAGCTCCAAAGGGGGTGCCCCTGGGGGAAAAATCTTTCTCATTGGAATCGGAACTTCGGAAGCCAAGCTGCAGGCAAGCATAGCACCACCACGGCATGGCTTCCAATTCCAATTAGAAAGATTTTGTTCTAGGGGCACCCCCTTTGGAGCTTCATTAACGCTTCATTTCATAATGAAAATAATTTAACATTCATTACAAATGAAATGTAACAAAACTACTAAAGAAATGAAATGAAACACTACTTTTTTCTGTTTCGTGCCCATCTCTAAAGTCGATTGAGAGACAGCGTTCTAGTCAGCATTCTGTGGAATGGGAATGGGTGTGTACATTTCTCCCTTTTTATGCATTGCAGTTACTTAAATCTTTGCTTCTCTATTTAGACCAAAAACAGCCCTGCAAAATACTTGTTGCTGCTCCTGCTGCTCCTGCTCCTGCTGTTGTGTGCCGTAAAGTTGCCCCTGACTTATAGAAATCCAATGGGTTAGCAATCTACAAAATGTCCTGCCCTCAATAGCCCTGCTCAGCTCCTGCAAACTCAAGCCCCTGGCTTCCCTTAGGGAGTAACTCCATCTCATATTTGGTCTTCTCTTTTTTTCCTGCTGCCTTCAGCCTTTCCCAGGATTGTTGTACAGTGACCCCCTGCCTATCGCAGGGCTTAGGGACCCGACCCAACCCGTGATAATTGAAAATCCGTGATATGTGGATACAGGTCAGGTTGGGCCTGGTGGGGCTAATTGGGGGCTCTTGTACTTACCCCCAGCCTGGTGCTGCCCCAAATGGGCCTGCGAAGGCCTTCCTAGGCCTTCTGGAGGCCCATGGGAAGGCCCTCGCAGGCCTGTTCGGGGCAGCACCAGTCCTGGGGTAAGTATGGGAGGCCAGGAACAGCCTTTGTCCCTTACCCAGGGGGGCTTTTTTCATATACTACAGTCCCGCAATATAGTGGGACCGCGGTATATGAACCACAAAAGGGCGGGGGGACCACTGTATTTTCCTATCTTCTTTTGATGTGCAGAAAGTCGGACAGGCTCAGTTTGCCACTTGTTTGCCTTTCTGGCAGTCCAGAATATCTGCAAAGCTCTCCTTTAGCACCAGTTTCTTGATCCTCTCGCACTGGGCAATTCTACATGAGGGAAGCTGCTGTTGAACTTTGTGTATGGCGTGAGCGTACTTATTAAAAGACTGGGAAATTCTGTTCAATTCTTCAAATAAAACACAAACACTCTGGGTTAGGAATGTGGGGTATTGTGCATCTCTACCCATGATTTAATACACCAGAATATGGTCGTGACAATTGCTTTGTGTTTGGGGGAGAAATGGTTAACCAATGAAAAAATAATAATTAGGACTTCTCCCGGCTTGGTGTCTCTTTGTGAATGGCAGTGACCACATGAGGGTATTTTGTAGACCAGTGGTTCTCAACGTATGGGTCCTCAGATGTTCCTGGACTGCAACTCCCAAAAATCCCTTCCAGCACAGTGAGTGGTGGAGGCTTCTGGGAGTTGCAGTCCAGGAACATCTGGGGACCCACAGGTTGAGAACCACTGCTGTCAACCATCTTGATGCTGTCATTGTTCTCAACATTCACTCTGCTTTTGTTATGTAAAACTTGGCTCCCTGTTTTCTGTTAGCAAAGCAGGCTCAATATTGTGCAGCAAAATCAGGACATTTGCTGACACTTAAATTGTAGATACAGAAGTGCTATATCCCACATACATAAACTAGAGGTATTTTTTAAAGAACTTACTCTTATTCAAGCTATGAAATCAGTGCACTTTCAACACACTCTATATTTTTACTCAGAAAGGAATCCCACAATAGGATACCTATACTGGAGCTTTATGGCAGGAAAAAGGGGAGAAATAATTAAATGAATCAATAATATGCACAAGTAATCTGTTTCAAAAACGAACAAAGGGTATTCTTAGGATACACTAAATATGGTTGAAATATTACTTTCAAGACTAAAAATAATGGATTTTCACAATTGAAAAAGCACTCATAGTTTATTATGGATAATTTATGTCAGTCAATCAAGTAATAGGAATATTTAGTAACACTTAGGAATATTGAATAACAGGAACCACAAACTGAGTACATTAAATGTTTACACTCCTACTTTTTACCTTTGAAAAAGTGCATGAAGTTTGATAACTAAATATATTAGTTTGCTTATGTGGACATTTTTAACATTAGTATCCTGCCTTATGCAAGCAAACTTTTCCCCTCAATTAGTTTTAATTTTTAAGACATAGGAAATCAAAACCAGGACTAAAACAAATTGAGCAGAAATCAGAGCTTTGGCAAGTCCAAGTGACCAAACCTGTTCCTGGTTCAGGTAGATAAAGTGACACATAATTGTTTGATGCAATGTTTTCAGTATAACAAGACAACTATTGTCTTTATATTTTGAGTTTGTTTTTAAAAGCCTAGCTGTTTAAAAATAGAACTGCTTATAACACATATTTTTCCCTGGGAAACCTCTCCCTTTATGTACAAGCCTTGGCCATTAATCCTCTAATTATGTTCCTGTATAGATATAATTTTTGATCTCATGCACAAGGAACCATAAACATAAAAGTTTGTATATAAAGGCTGCTTTATATAAGTACCCAACAGCTGCTATTGGTCAAAAAACTTTCTAGGGACTGTCTCTTCTCCGTCAACAGCTCTTGTATAGCCACAAACATTGCATTGTACAGACCTGGTTCTTGTTCCACTGTGGCTACATGATTCCTTGCTGCTCTTAATCAGTTGCCTTTACTGCATGTTAAATATGGAAGCAATTCTGCCATGCACAGCTACCAACATGCCAATCCAATGATATGCATCCATAGTGTTTTGTCAAAAGGCAATCCTTATCATATGAAGGAAGAAAATGACCTTTCCTTAAGCACAATGCATGCGATCTTTTGTTAAAACAGCAGGTTATTTGTATAAAGGGTGTGAGCATGTGTGCTTGTGTGCTTACACACACACACACACACACACACATATTTCACTGACTTATTTTAATTTATTAGGCTCAGGAGTTCAGTAATAAGGAACTCCTTGTCTGCAATGGTAAAGAATGCCTGCATGATTTTTATTATTGACTAGTACATTTCTGTCACTCTGGATACGTAGATTAAGAGATAGGTTAAAAGGAGGGCACCCAACCAACTGTGGCTTAGTGAAGCCAGGGTTTGAAGAATAAAAAGTAGGAAGATTTTTGGATTGGTATGGGAAAATTACATGGTCTGCCACTGTCTCTCAGTTTACCTCAGTTTCATGAATTAAAAAGGTAAAGGTAAATATCCCCCTCCCCCCGCACATGTGTGCTAGTTGTGTCTGACTCTAGGGGCGGTGCTCATCTCCATATTCAAACTGAAGAGCCAGTGTTGTGGTTTTGAGAGTGATGAATTCACTGGCTTCCCAGGTCTTCCTGATTGGAGCAAGCCCAGTGGAAGGCCTTTCTTTATAAAATTGTTCTGTCTTGAAGGGTGGGATGTTGGCTGTCAGCTGCCATAGGAATGATTGTACAATAAAAGACAGAGGACATGTACACAGTCACACTGCTTGGCCCCCACATGAAAAATGGGAGCATAAGAATTCTGAAACTCCTCAAAGAGGATTTTCCCCAAATTTGAATGAGAATGAATGGAATATTTGTAACAGGAATTTTAATTGCCAGAGCACTAGTGTGTTGTGTACACATGCCCCCACACATGTCTAAATTAATTCTTAGAGAAACACAACACAGCTCCCTATATTTCCAGATTTCCTGGCAAAGAAGACTCTATGAACTTGACTATAATGCTATCAAGGGTCCATATTGGCCAAGACTGGCTATATCCCCTAGAAGGCAATTAGTGCAGAATGAAGGGCCTTGCCTTTATAGACCATGGAATCAACAGCAATCGAATTATATACAGATCCCTGGTTCTGATCCCTGCAGCTAGAAGGGCTGAGTTAAAATAGAGTCACATAGGGCTGAGTCTGTATGATTGTGTATACAGAAGGCCAAAGAAGATAATCAATGTTCTGGGTATTTCACTCTGGCTTTTCTAAGGTTAGGAACACAATGTTGTACTCTGACGCTGGCACCATGACCACGTAGCAGCAGATTTTAGAAATGGAAACCAGCTGTCACTGTAGGTGCAAAAGGGAAAAAAATGAAAAATACAAGAGAATTTCTCTCCTGTAAATAATATTTTCATGTGCTGTGTTTTCTGTGCTAAGTAGAGATGGGCACGACTTAGCGGTATTTCCGTTTCCGTTTCCGTTACTCGTTTCCGTTACTCTACGGAAACGGAAACGGGAATTACTCCGCCAGACTTCGAGCTCGAACCGACGAACGAACAATTTGGTCTGATTTGTCGTGCTCGTTACTTGCATTGCGCAATCGCGCGCGATGCCAAGCGGCACAGAAAAAAAAGTTTTTAAAAGTTAAAAAGCCCGGTTCCCGGCCAAAAAGCAGGCGGAAATATGCCTGCCGTGCCTCAGGGCACCTACCAGAGGGGTGGTTTCTGGAGGTCCCCGCCCGGCCTCCCCCCCTCCTCCGTCCTGGGATGCTCTGGTGTGGTGGTGGGACTCGCCCGCCGCAAAAAGCCCAGTCTCGCCGCCGGCCGCCAAAGCACAACCAAGCGGCACGGGCGGCACAGGAAAAAACTTTTTTAAACTCTCCCCCGGGTCTCCCCCCCACCCATTCCCGGGCCAAAAAGCAGGCGGAAAATGCCCGCTTGACTAAGGGCACTCACTCAGTAGGGCACCTACCGGAGGGGGGGTTTCTGGTCTGGAGGGGGGTGTCCCGGCTTCCCCCGTCCTGGGCAGCCGGACTCGAGTCGCCTCGTCGCCATGCCATGCGGTGCGGGCGGGGGATCGAAAATGGGGCGGCGAATGCAATATTGTTTTTGAAATCGTGGTCCAAAAACACACAAGCACAACAGAAACACGCGGAAATGTATGAACTGCCAGATTTTTCACAGTAGCAGTGGGTTTTTTCTTGCAACAAAATGTCTCTCCTCTCCTCCTGTGTCCTCCATTTATTTTATTTTATTTTATTTTATTTTTTTTTTACACCTGCACAGTGTGCAATGATGGGCTGGCCCAGTGGCCTGGCCAGCCATGTGGGAGGGGACGACCATGCAAATTTTTGGAGCCATCTCACCAATCGCATGGCCACTTGGCCACTGAGACTTCTGGGATGTGCCAAAAAGCCCCCTAAAACTTGCCCTAGCCCCCTAACCCGCTAACCCTAATCCTTGACTCCTTACCCATACGTCACAGACTGTCTTCTTAGTGGGTCAGAGAGGCACCCAGAGGTGCAACCCAATAGCCCACCATAACCTTACCCGTCATTAGCCTAACCCTAGCCCTAACCCTAATCCACCTTAGCCCATAGCCAGATCGACTTGCATTGCACTACACACGCAAGTACGATTCCCTTCTTTGTGGGACATGGCAGGTGCGAGAGCCTTGTGTAGGGAAGGCATGATGCTATCACTCTCACTTGTCTCACTGCCTGCAAATGGTATGCATAACCATATGGTTGTGCATGCCATTTTGCAGCAGCAGCAGGTGAGGATGGGAGACCCCCATGTTGAGGGGTCTCTTGGAGCCTGCTGCTGCTGTCCCTTCCTTTATAGCGGGCCGGCGGAGGCACCCACCCCACAGAGGTGCCTCCAGGAGCCCGCTACCCCCCCAAAAAAACCAGTATAACGATAATGAAAAAAAGAAAAACGAAACGACTAATTTTTTCCGATTTTTCGCGAAAACGGAAACGAAACGACTCGGACCCTAGCCGAAAAAGAAAACGAAAACGAAGTTTTTTTCCTGAGTCGTGCCCATCTCTAGTGCTAAGTTCCATCTGTATGTATCACACAAAAAAGGTCCCATAGATGGATTGGCCTAAGTCTTTCACATCTCCACGTTCTCATCAAGGGACATTCTGACCATGAGGGGGAATGCTCCTCATGCTGCAGATTCGGAAAGGATGAAAAAAGCAGGGCTGTATGTGTTAGTGCTCTGCTCTACAGCCTCCTCATTGCCCCAGCCCCCAGCTGTCCTTAGGTGTGACCGAGGGTGCTGTCTTGATAAGATAACTTGCCCGTGTATGGAATGGCAGAGGCACCTTATCTGTTGCCTGAGACATCTGAATGTTTTGGGGCCATCTCAGCAGCATTCCAGGTGCCTGCTAAGGCATTAATGTTGTACGGTTGTCAAGACTAGGATTGACTTTGAAGGGACAGAACTGATTAAAAGAGCACAGGGATGTCCCAATGGACTGGAACTGAGAATATTGCCAAGTTTTTGAGTCCCGAGCCTGGGTTTGATACCAAGTCCCAAGTCCAAGCCTTAGGCACAAAGTCCTGAGTCTCAAGCGCCGTGTCTGAATCCCTGTTAAGAGCAAGCTTTTCTCCCTTGGGAAAAAAAGGGTTGGGTGGGTTCCAAGTTGTGAGTCTACAACTCTAAGAATTCCTCTTTTTTGTTAATCGGGAAAAAGAGGTGTGTCTGTGCCAAAAACTGACCCAGAACATAAACCCCATGGAGCAAAACAAACTCAGGTATATTCATAGGCTTATAAACTGACAGTCCTTTTACTTTATGCCCCCTCCCTTTTTGAATCTTCCTTTATTTTCTTTTTCTTCTTTTCTTTTTGGTTTAAGAATTGATGTGACCTGGCCCCTTTCAGTTTTGTAGGGAATCGGTATATTTTGCCAACTTGATAAATATATTCTCTTTGTTCCTCCGCTTCAGTCAAACTTTGCCTCTGACTCATACATTCAGATGTCAAAAGAAAGCCATTAGAAGTTCTCCTCCATCTCCCACAATGGTGCATTCCTGCTTCGTTCTTTGTTTTTTCTTCTCTTGAAGAAATTTATTTATTGTTTGTTCATTTTCCTTCTTTGTGGATGTTGGAAGAACTTCACATTTCCACTGCCAAAAGCTTATGCCTTCAAGCATGCTGTATTTAAAGGTAACGTTCCTCTCAGGGTAGTGCTAAGTATAGACCATCACAAATCATGCAGGCCTCTCAGTGTGTGATATCACGGCAGTCTTGCATACACTACTGAACTTTGGTTTCCTTCTTGCCTCTGGGAAAGGTGTCAGCTTGCACTGGAAACCTCATCCAATGTTGCTCACTGTGGTTTTGTATGCAAGAAAGAGGGTAAAATTTTCCTTTAAAAAAATTAAGTACAGTACTGTATATAATAATTGGGAATGGTGCCAGGTTTTTGCTCAGTGTTGGAATAACCATACATTCCAGCCAGTTTTCTCAGTCTGTATTTGTTTGGATGAACTATTTTGTTGAGGCAAGTTTAAAATAAAAATTCAATACTAAATTTAGATTCAGAGTCCCCATTACTGCAGGGATCATCTAGTCTAATTCCTACCAACAGCTAAACAAGAGTTCGACAGCCAAAACATCATAGGAAGATATAAAATAGCACAGCACACTCAACTAAAGATTTTTAAGCAATTTCTATTTTAGAAGAAATTTGTGGCATCTTTTAAAAATCTCTCTCCCCCTTAACAGACACACACTCATGGCTTTGCACCATTTTGAAAGAATGCTGCCATCATGTTGGCTCTGATTTAGCAGTAGTGATTGGGCTAAGCACCTACTTACTTACTTACTTACTTACTTACTTACTTACTTACTTACTTACTTACTTACTTACTTACTTACTTACTTACCCTAAACAAACAAACAAACAAACAAACAAATAAATAACATTCCATAATTTTAACTCCTCTTTTTTTCCTAAAAGTGACCCATGGCGGCTTTTTGTATTAAAAAAGCAAACAGAATAAAAGCTACAAACAATACATTATTTCATAATGAGACAGTAGACAGACAATGCCCTATTAAGAACTATAAATGAAACAACACTAAAAACATAATACAAAGAAAAGAAAAACAATAGTCCCCATTTTAAGAACACTCCAGTCTTTCTCTGCTTGCGGAAGGATAGTAAAGATGGGGCTAGTTTGCCAGGTATGAGGGTGAAGTAGATAGGCTGATGGGAAACAATAAGCTAACTCTATTTACATTTTTGGATTTAACAAGGAGACTAGTAAATAGTTCGTTATTCAGCCTTTGATGCCATTTGGTTTCTGGCATCCACATGTGTTCAGACTTTGAGTGCTGAATCCTTCTTTTTCGTACAGTGGTAGGACCACCATTTTGGCATAATTTGAAGTGCTTCTAACTATCCAGTTCTGTAGCCCATCCAGATGTTTAGTCTGCACCAAAATAGATATCTGAGGTAGCATTGAAAGGTAAAAGAGAAGCTGTCCCTCCTCCATTTTCATCTATTTCACCATTTTAAAGTTTTAAAGTATTTTGTTTACTGATGCAAATAGAACATTTCTATTGCCTAGATAAATGAGATACATTGGTGGTTTTTATGGTTATGTACCATATTATGCATATGCTTTGCTGTTTCACTATGTCACTTACTGTATTTATTTATTTTTATGAAAGTTACCACTCCTCACTGAATGATGTCCATGGCAAAGGTGGGGAAATGGCAGGAATGGAAACATCATTAATTAAAAGGAGGACAACTTGGAATGCTCCAAAGACCTGCCTGGCTGAAGGGCAACATGGGAGAAAACACATAGATCAATGTGAATGGGAAGGATTGCTCAAGTGAGAGATAAAATAGCTGCTACTAACAATAAGAACATTTATGTGCCAACCAGCTTCCCCTGTCTGGACATGCCCTAAACTAATCTTGAAGAACATAAGCAATATCCAAACCCATGGGATTGGAAACAGAACCACCTGTGTGCATTTTACAATGTGTTTGCCATATTTGATCCACATGGATAACCTTCTTTGACTCACCTGTGCCATGTATTGTATCTTCACGTGTATGAATGTTTGTATGAAACATTAAATGTATGAGCAAATGTTGCATTGGTTTGCACTGCTTTTTAATCTCGTGTTTATTGCACTTGTGCTCATTGAGATGCTTTTTAAGGGTCTCTGAAAGTAGAGTAAGTGGATCTGTAGCTTTTCTAAGTCAGTGCTGGAAGGCCTGTGGCTCTCCAGATGTTGAACCATACCTTATATCATCCCTCAACAGACGCAGCTGTCAGTCCATCATCTGGAAGACTACATTATAATAGATTGTGGTTGCAGAAGTAAAAGGAAGTGTTTCTTTCTTCCTTGCTTCCTTGCTTCCTTTCTTTTTCTGCTGTTCTTCCTCCTGTACTCGGGATCCATGACTCATTTAAGCCCCATTGATGAGATCTACTCTGTATTTGACCATGACCGGATCTAAAGCTTAATTCAGAAAATTTACTTCTGAATATAAGATGTCAAGTTTATCCAGCTGTTGAGGGCTATTAAATGTATGACTTACTTAAAGTATTCCAGAAGCAGCTAGCTGTCTGTTATGGGAAACAGATCATAAGATATTTGTTGGCCCAATCCAGAATACTTTTCTTATGTATCTATAACTTTGCATCTTATAGAAAGGAAAGAAATCAGAAGCAGAAAGGAAAATTGTAATTGCCTGCCATCCCTTATGTATTCCTCTTTTACGAGGGAAATATCTTTCTTGCTTTAATAAGGATTAAAATGCAACAGTGGTTTCTGGTGTCAGTAATGGACTGGATGAGGATGAATAAACTGAAACTAAATCCAGACAAGACAGAGGTGATGTTGGTTAATCAATCTGCAGAGCAAGGAATAGTGGTTCAGCCTATGCTAGAAACACAGATGCAAAGCCTAGGGGTGGTCTTGGATTCATCTCTGAGCCTGAATGCCCAGGTTTTAGGAGTGTTTTTGGACAATTCAAAATAGTGTGCCAGCTGCACCCATTCCTAGAGAGGTCTGACCTGTTCATGGTGACACATGTTGGAGTCACATCCTGGCTGGATTACAGTAATGCACTCTACATGGAGCTATCTCAGAAAGTGTTTGGAAACTTCAGTGGTTCCAAAAGGCAGCAGCCAGATAGCCCCCTTTTACAGCATCTCCACTGGCTACCAGTCCTTTTCTGTTCACGATTTAAAGTGCTGGTTCTAGCCTATAAAGCCCTAAATGGCTTGGGCCTAAGCTACCTTAAGGACCACATCTCTCTTTATGAACCTGCCTGGTTGTTAAGATCGTTAAGAAAGGCTTTTTTCTTTGTCCCAGTACCTTCTTAAGTGCTTTGGTTGTAGACACAGGACAAAGATGTCCCTTTTGTGGCCCCATTGTTGCTGCACTTCTGTAAGCAGACAAGGACTTTTCTCTTGAGACAGTCTGCCCTGAAATGACTGACTGTCTGAGAGATGTGTTTCAAATGGATCGTTGTGCTTGTTGCTTTAAATGTGGTTTTGGTGCTGATTTGTTTACTGTTTGAGTAAGATATTTGTGTGATTCTTTTAAAATATTTGCATACATAATGATTTTAGCTTTTAAATGTCTTTTTCTGATTTAAGCCACCTTGGGTCCTTTTTAAGAAGAAAAGCCAGGTAAAAATAAATACATACATATAATGAACACCTTTGTAGATTATTTTGATTTGATCATTACAGGATTGTTGGCACAAAAACTATTTACCTGTACATTATTTTCCCTTACTCTCATTCATCAGCTTTGGCTTTGCTACCTCCCCTAAGTGCTTTCTTAACCGTGTTATTGCAGCCACAAATAAACCCTCCAATCTTTTTAAATGTCATGTGAAAGAGAAAACCAGGAAGTAAAGTGAAACACAAATGGTGGCTTCCTGCATATCGCCTTCTACACTGGGGAATGGGATGCAGCCAGATCACTCATGGTTCAAGTGATGTGACAACTGTATCCTACAGCCTTCCCTTTGCCATATTAATACATCATGATGATGCCTCAGTGTATTATCTGGGTTTGGTCTCATGCAGGATGCTATTTTGCTATACAGGGACCTAGAGGCTTTTTTCAGTGCCTATTTCAGTCACAGTAGGAATACAATATTAAATGGAACTGGGCAGCAGTGAAGCTTCATAAGTCTGCATGCATCAAATATTTACAGCTATTGAAATGCGGCAGTAGCTGCCACACCAATGATGGAGGCCTTGATGGACCGGGATTCCTAGAGACCATGCTATATCATCTAGGGCAGGGATGGCGAACCTTTTAGAGGCTGGGTGCCCAAACTATGATTCAAAACCCACTAACCAATCTGTGCATTGCATTAATATAAGAAAAGTGGGCTAGGAGAGGTTGTATGAAAATGCACACCAAATGGGATTGTCTGTCTACCATCCCTTCCTAGTGCTATACTTCTAACTGGTACAAAGGCAAGGCCTGTATTCCTGCTTCTCCACAGCAGTCTGTCCAATGGCCTTGTCAGTGATATGGCAAAAACTGCCACACCTCCACAAATCCCTTTCACAAGGAGCTTTCCTATTTGTCTAAGAATATTTCAGTGCATTACCACCCTCCTTCATCAGCCTCATCGCCAGTGTCATTAACTGTTGTTCTCTAAAAGGCTTTATGGTTTTTCGTTGCGAAGGCTGTACACCTCCTTCCTAGCTTCTTGAAATGAAGATACCCCCTTGCATTGCGCAAGCTCAGGTCAACACTTTGTAATGAAAGGGAGTATTGTGGCTTGTACACCTGCAAGGGAACAGAAGCTTTGGGGCTCGTTATTTGGGACAGTATTGGTTGCTACTATGCAAGCTAATGTTGCACAATGCATTGGGAAGTTAAACATGACGTTGCACTCAGCTTGTCTTCATACAGAAGGTTAGTGTCTTGCCCACTTCAGAGCCTGGCATGAGCACATTTGGCAGCACAACACAGCCGGCAGATGAATAGCATGTTTGTCCCCGAAGCTTGATGGCCAGGATATCATCTCTCCTGTTCCAAACAAAATCCTAAGTGGTAGATTTTGCAACAGGAAAAAAAAACTGGGCAGTTACAGAGACAAAATTGGGAAGATGTGGAAGCTCAAATGATGACTTCAGATCATAACCAATCATCCTTCAAACCCGAGTCTGTTTCTGCAGTTTCCACAAAGTAAGATGAAGCTCTGTGGATGAATTATGCTAAAGCCAAAGTGCATAGTCCTTTCTGTTCAGTAGATTGCACCCAGTGTCAGCTGTAGTCAGTGGCCACTGGCCACATATGCAGAAAATTATGTACACACAAGCATGGATGCAAGCACATATAGGCGGTGCAGAGGACTAGGGAGTCTCTGAACGAGTCCCTGCTAATGTTCATAGGTGGTGTAGAGGTGAACTTCTCTCCCATCCCCTTGCACTTTCCACTGAAACAAGTATTTGATGAAAGGGGCAGAATTGATAGTGCCAGCTAAGGGAGCTTTTACACGACCCCTAAGATCCGCTGGCAATTTAAATTTGGACCAGAGATCTTGGGGGTTTGCTCCTCTTGCTGTGTTCCCACCCCTCTGCATGTCATTACTCCTGTCTGCGTGAGGGGAGGGAGAAAAAAAAGGAGAAAAGAATGCAGGCTCACCTCCGTTTGTCGGCCAGGAGCAGCCCCATAGTGATTCCTGTCTCATAAAGGGGCAGGGGGCAAAAAAACCAAACAGAAGGTGAGGCAGCCTGGCACTCACTGCTTTACAATCTGCATCGGAAGATTTTTTACCTCCTGGAGGCCAGGTACTTGAAAAGTGCTTTGGGACGCGCTTACGTAGGCGTGGTCGTACTTAATTTTTTTTTAAGTCCGGAGCTGATGGGAAAACATTTTAAAGCTCTGGATCTGGGAGCCCTTTGCCTCAGATGTTAGGGGTCGTTTAAAAGCGGCCTAAGAAACTTCACCATAGGAGCCTCATGGCAGAGTGGTTCAAGTGTTGTAAGTTACTGAACCACTGCAGTTGTAACTGTACTCACAGCCTGGGATTCAGTCCCAGGTAGCTGGATCAAGTTTCACTCAGCCTTCCATCCCTCTGATGTCAGTAAAATCAGTACCTAGTTTGCTGGGCGGACAATGTGTAGCCTGAATAATTGCTTGTAAACCACTCAGAGAATGCTTTAAGTGCTGTGGGATAGTATATACATAGAATGTTTTGCTTTGCTTTTTTATATACAGTTGGTGTGAAGCTGTTTCCACTGTTTTGTTGAGTTTACTTGCTTATTCAGCAACACACCAGACACCACCATTTGATGTGATGCCATTCCACCTTCTGCCACCTGTAGAATTGCTTTGGGAGAAGAACAGGCATGTCCTACATTTGTCATTTAAGTGAGCCCCAAGCATTTACTAGTTGAGTCAGCGATAGTTCTCTCGCTCTCTCCCTTTGTGTGCATGTGCGTGTGCACATGAACTCGTGAACACATGCTTACACACAAAAGAGCAACAGACAGATTATCCAAGGCAAACCAATACAACCTTGATGAAAGGGTCCCTCAAATACTCCCACAAATAAATGGACTCTGCTTGAACCTTGTGGGGGGTGCTTTTTCATTCCTTCAGAACAAGGCTAATGCTAATAAATGCAAGATAAGATCAAACCTTCCTGTTAAGGTTCTTTACACTCCAGCTGAGAAATGTCTTCAAGCAATTTGTTGCTTGGGTTGCAGCTGGACTCAGTATGGGGTAAAGAAAAGAGCTAGTTACAATTAGTAACTAATGCAGATCCTCTGCTTACATGCTTTGTAGGTTCTTATAGCTCAAGGCATATCAAATAAATGTTTTAATTGCTCGTTTCCTCTCCCCCCCCACCCAATTTCCTGTTTCTTCATCACCTTAACTGGTCTAGAATACAAAACAAACCCAGTAGAGGCACCACATCCATGTTGATTAAGAAAAGGGGCATGACTTGATATATGGCCAAGGAAGGTGAGATGAGATTTCTTCCCCCCTGACTTCATTCTCAGGAGTTGCTTCTAAACCTCTGGAGATTAAGGGGGAATATGATTCTTTGCTAATTGACAGAAAGGGAAGCTCAATAAGAAGCTGCTATTCCTGTAGAAAACAGGAAGAGATTCCGGGATTTACTGTCCAAGGAATCAGCACCAATGGCACCCATCAGCAAGGTACCAAAAGCAGGTCACACTGCTGGGAAACCCACCACACCACCAAAAATGCAAAATATATGTTCAAAAGAAGCAGTGGTCCAGATTGGCAAGTCTGGGGTAATCTGCATGTCAAAAGCATCTTCCAGGGAAAGGAGGAAGTGCCTTTCTTATTAAGCAAACAAACAAAGAGAGATTATCTGAGAAACAAAGTGTTTGAGGCAGTGCTATTTTAATCCCTCTCCACTGCTTTGACAGCAAGGGATGATGGCATGAAAGGGAACCCCTTCCAGAGACCCCCATCATCTAAAGAGAAACAAATTCCCTTAATAACAGCAAGCACATCACAGGGTCCGAAATCAAGAACAGAAAGAAGGGGGGGAGGATCTCCTTTTCTGATTTATTATTTTAAATGCTAATGATCACCGGGGTACCAGATGGTTTTTCTCCTGCGCTCAGGCTGGTTCCAAATGTTCATGCAAATCTAGTTGCACCACAGCGTCTTCCTATTGAAAACTCTTAAGGCTTTGCAGAGTTTAGTCAGTATTGGCAATAAATAATAAACCAACCAAGCAGACCTAAACAGAAAGGCAGCATGTAGATTCACAGTCAGGAAGCATACATACCCATAAGGTCCCATAAAAGAGAAGCACTGCAATTCTGTGCCTGCTTACTTAGCAGGAAATCTCATTTGCTTCCAAATAGACTGGTATGGTGTAGGATTGCCCTGAGAAGTTATGGGTCTTTATGGGTCTTTGTTTATTCAGAATATTCTGTGCATTCCATTTCAGAAAAGAGCACACACACCATTTGATTAAATAGCCTGGGCTTGAAAGAAGGTCGATTCTATACAGGGATCCCATAAGTGTTTTTAAGGCTGACAAGGAGCAATTGAAGGCTGTCAAGGTGCAGGGAATATTACCTCCATTGAAGCCTCGTGGTAGTGATTAAACCACGTACTGAAGTCAAAGAGATCTGCTCACAATATGAGTTCACTCCTAACAAGCTCAGGAAGCCAGCTTAAGGCTGACTCGGCCTTCCATCCTTCCAAGGTCAGTAAACTGAATATCCAGCTTGCTGGGGGGGGGCAGGGGCAATGTGTAGGCTGCATAATTAAAATGCATAGACCCCAATGTGCATAGACCCCACATGAATGATTGACTCTGACTTTGGCTTAGTTTGGATGGCAGCTCCTTAAAGTGCTGGCTGTTGGACTAGATTTCAAAATAGTTGAGTGCTCCATATCAGGACAAATTCTGTTATACTCTTCAAAACTATTCCTTTGAGTAGCTCCTGCTCTGTGCTCTTAGTCATGTTTCACATTATGTGTTCTCTCGCATGGCCAGTATGAAAATGTTTCAGACATTTTCCCTTATGTTGTGGCATAATTATATTTCAAGAAGTTTTTTTGTTTCCTTTTGGTGCTGAGCATAGCCATATGTTTCCCTATACAATGGTACTATTACTTACGAGTTTAATTAACTCGTTAATAGAGCAGCCATATCTATAAAAAAAATTAATTAAAAAAACATTGTAAGTAGAGCAGACTTTATCTAAAATTTGTAAGGCCACATTAAGGGGAAATGTTTAAAAAAATCAGATGCTTTTATAGTGGATTTGATGTCCTTTGACTACTTCTTTGTCTCCAATGGCTGCTAATGAGTGTACCCTCCATTATTTTACAAATAGTACTGATTTTGGTGCTTGTCGAAATAAATTTTTATTTTAAAGGGCCGATCAGCTGGCGCATGGGACCACGCGCCAGCTGATCAGTGGGAGGAAAAAATGCTGACCGGCCTCACCGCACACCAGCTGGGCGGCGGGACAAAAATAAACAAAAAACATTCCAACTGGCCTCCCCACGTGCCAGGTGGTTGGTGGGAGAAAAAACAAAAAAATCCCATCAAGTGGCCTCCCCATGCGCCAGCTGGTTGGTGGGAGAAAAAATAAAATAAAAACCTGCCAACCAGCCTCCCCGTGTGCCAGCTGGTTGGAAGGAGAGAAAAAAATGCCAACTGACTTCCCTACACACCAGCTGGTCAGTGGGGGGAAACTGCTGACCAGCCCCCCCCCCACGTGCCAGCTGGCCAGCGGGAGGGAAAAAAACCGATTGGCCTCCCTGCACGCTAGCTGGTCGGTGGGAGTAAAAAAAAATATTTAAAAACTGCTGATCGGCTGGCCCAGCCTCAACAGTGTAAAAAAAAATGAAAAATGAAACAAAATGAAACGAAATGGGAGGGAGAGAATCAAAAAATGAAATGAACTGCCATTTTGGCATTTCGTGCCCATCTCTAGTTTTAAACTAAAAAGCATGTTGTGTGGGGATGGGATGTGAGGGCATTTGAGGGGTGATGTTTCAGTTGTTTGGCAACTGCGAAATCATAGTATGAAACCCTTTGATGATTTGGTGTTTAATCCTGCCTGCAACCTTTAAAATCCTGTAAGTGAAAAGCATTTTGATTCAGGTGTTGGTCTTAAGACACTGCTCATCACCCATTTGAGTTGTACAATGTCATTCAGGAGAACTGAACAGGTTCTACCTTTCCTTGCAAATATGAGTGAAATAAGCTTAAGATAAATAGCTAACTTGTTGCAGTTCACCGGCTAACTCATTTGTCAAGATGTTTAAGGGTACCTAATAAATGTCATTAGGGGAAGGAGAGGGAGAAATAAGATTTATCCACAGATGAGTATTTTAAATTTGTCAGAACAGACATTTAACCGATTTACAAAAGCGTTGGAAAATGGTTTCAATGCCATATAACATTAACTAACATTAACAAGGAGTTCTTCAATAGAGCAGAAAAGGAGGGCGGATAGATCGGGGGGGGGGGTGGCATGATTTTAAAGTTTTGTTTCAACACCTTAACCCTTTAATATTTGGTAGTCATGATTATATTTTATATTTATATTTATAGTGTAGTGCATGTTTAAATCAAGGAGTCAAGAAGGGATTCTGATATATAATCACTTTCTTCTAAATACAGTGGACCCTTGTATAACAAACAGCTTGTATAACATAAAATTTGTACAACATAAAAATTCCAGAGATAGGGGAAATTTGCTGAACATAATCGCCTATGGGGAGAATCCGTACAACATAAAATGGGATCACTCTGTTTTCAATGCATGGGCATTTGTATAAAGGAAAATTTGCTTAACATAATTTCATTTGGAATGAATTAATTCCTTTATACAAGGTACCACTGTATGCAATATAGCATAGCAATCATCATAATAGCAGACTTTACCACTTATGATACTTACCTAACACTACAAATGCAGCTATTAATACACATTATGTTACTTACTTGCTCAATAGGATGAGTCCCAGTGATTGTTCAGTTCTGATGCACTTTGAACAAATTCAGCTTGCAGAACTCTGTATAAAATACAGCTCAAGTTAAGTGAACTTTACAATGCAATGACAAAAAATTGTGTTGTTGAATGTATTAAGCTGAACTTGAGTAGGCCTATCAAATCAATGGGGATTTAGTGACTCAACTCTTCTGTAAATTCAATTGATTGAAATGGGGCTAGTCTACTTGCTAAAGTTAGCCACTGTTAGAGTAAGCCCATTTGACTCAATGGAACTTACACAATAAGTGATGCACCGCCTCCCTTTTGATTCAGTGGGCCTATTCTAGTGCAGTTTACTACACCAAGCAGCAGGATTTTGGACTGGAAAGGTCTGGATCCAGTTTCCTCTTCAGCCATGAAGTATGAGTTACTGCCTATATACATAACCCTAGTTCTTGAATAAAAATTAATAATAATTTGGGATAAGTGGTTAATGGAAAGTGAAAGCTCATCTTTCAGAGCTGGTTCTCCTGACATGGCGTTGCACCAGATGTGTTTGACTATGATTCCCAGCAAGCATATTCAGCAGCTACAGTGACTGCTGTGATGGAGAACACCCAGAAGGCATTGGGAAAGGCTGCCCTATCTACTAAGCCAAACTTGCTTTTGCCTGTTTTTAAAGGCCCAGGAGGATATCTCCATGCACAGTATGGATAACTCCAGCTTCAAATTTATTTATTTATTTGTTTATTAGATTTATATACCATGCCATCTAGCAACAAGGTGACTCTGGGCAGTTTACAGAAATTAAACAAATACAAAAAACCAAGCATAAACATAAACACTATACAATAAATAAACAACAGGACATAATAAATCAGGATACATATCTAAATCAGTATCATAAAATCAAAGCAGAGGGCAAAGATAGGCTAAAAATAAAGATGAATAACAGTGAATCAAAGCAGAGAAACTAATAACCGGGGAAACCCTTTTTATATAGCCACGTCTTCAGCTGTTCCTTGAAGACAGGCAGCAAGGTGGCCAGACATATCTCAGGAGGAACTCGAGGGGCCACCACTGAGAAAGCCCGGTTCCTCATCAATGATTTATGAGCCTCCTTCAGCACCCGCAAATTCCCTGCCTGAGATGATCGAATGCTACGGGCAGTATTCTGCAGGAGGAGCCATTCTGACAGATATGAGCAGATATGAATGAGCAGACCTGTAAATAGCACTTTGAATCTCACCATCACTGAGCTGAAGATGATAAATATGTGCCACAGAGAGTAAAACAATGAGATCTTTAAAATGAGGTGGGATGGTGGAGGAGGAATCTCTTTCTGTTAATGTTTCTGAACTCATTTCACATCCATGTAGATTCAAGTAAAATCCTAAAGATTCATATGCTCTTACTAACTACATTATGTATAAGTTCCTTTGACCTGCTTAGCTAGAGATCTGCATTCCACCAACTGCGTTGTTGTTTACAGGGGATGATTCAGCAGCATCGAATGACCTCCATATGAGCATCAATTCCCTGTCTCACTTAGGCTGATACTTCACGTCCCTCTCGCTGCAGTTCGCGGCCCCGCTGGAGACTGGTTCGAAGGAATGTAACCTCACGTCCTTGTGGGGTCAATCCGAGTTCACCCCGACCACGCCCCCTGAACTGCGCTCCAAGCGGGGTGAGAGATTCCCGTCCTGGAGCTCGGGAATCTTTTCAATCCAGTTCTTGATCCGTGTTGAAAACCGATTTCAACACGGAGGCAAGTTCACCTTGGCTCAAGGAAGGACATGAAGTAACTACCTTAGTGTTCCTGCCTCTCTCTAACAATGGTGCATAAAACTGTGCAGTCAGGAAAAGTAGCACTAATGGGATATCAGTGGTGTCAAGTGACTGTGCTCACAGCAGGCAACCCATCTCCCAAACAGAGCTTGTAAGAACTTTTAACAGCTACAGGATGGCAGGAATTCAGCAGGTACAGTTTGGGAAAGATTTCTTGCTGCTTGTATGGCTATGGCGAGTCAACAGGCCGGTGGAAACAGCAATGGCAGCCCTGTAATTTTGGGATGGATCTATTCCCTAAATTTCTCCCCACTGCACAATTATCAAACTCTGGATGAAAATCAAATGTGTACATCACATTTCACAAGTGATTGAACAACCGGGAATCAGAATCCTTTGTTGATCTCTCACTGATCTACTTGTAGATCTTCGTCTTCCTTCTACCCACTGTTATTAATGCTCCAAGGGATTTTAGTAAAAAAGTAAACTGCTTATGCAATTTCTTGAATGAATCTTGTGCAGTTTTAAAGTTGCACCTAACAAAGGAGGGCTTTGAAGAAAACTCACTGAGTTACTAAAAAAAGATGGCCAGAAATATCTGCCTTTAACTTGGACACATTTTATTTTTATTTTTTCATAGACCCTTTTCTGTTCAGCCAAATCAAAATGTGGAGACTTTAACTTAGTCAGAATAGGCTCCACCCCACCCCAAACACCACCCCTACCCTACCCTGCCTCTGCCTTTATTTCTTTAAGTTATCAGTCATTAGACAGAACCAAAAACCACAGTGGGAGACTTGTAAAATGGTTTGGAACTTTGGCAAGGATCATCGGGGCATTGCTTTGAGGCTTTTCATCAACTGAGCTAGTCTGTATCGTAAGTCTTATTTATAAGGAGGCTTTCAGGCAATTTCACACTGCTTTTCTCCAGTGGAGCCCAAAAAAACATGTAAACCCAGGGGATTAGTAGTGACTTTGAGAGAAAATAGTGTAAAGTTATACCATGAGCTGAGCCAGTGCAGCTGGCTGGATACACTCCCCCCGCCGCCGCCCCCGGGGCTACTACCAGTGAGTGAAACCTATCTAAGTGGGTCCCCTCCCATCCCACTGTTGAATGCCGAATCCTTTGTGAGATTGCAGGCTAGAATGGCTCTATCTCAGGAGGCAGTCAGGTCTTTAATGGCTTGCTCTGTAGCAAGAGGCAGCCACAGCCTGGGAATTGAAGTCTAAGCCACCTTTTATATCTCTTTGTTGACAGTAGAAATTGGGCAGTGCAAGTAAACAAACTGTTTGTTCAAGCGATGCTGCTCCGTCGTCCTCCGTGATTAAATTCCTGACATGCTATAATATCCTAAAATGGGAAATGAATTATGGCATTAACCAGGGGGTCAAACTTGAGTCCCTTTTAACAACAACCAACAAAATTATACCAATTACATTGCTTTACGGCTAGGCCAGCCTGATAATTAATGAGACTGCAAATCACAGAGACTTAATTTTGAGAACACATTTTCTCATTTATTTAATTTTGAGTACAACCAGCTGTCCAGTACCTGACCTAAACATATTTCTGTTCTTTTTTGTCTCGTTCCAGCGAACTTAACCATCTAATAGCCTTTAAGGCCATGCTGTACAGTATATACAAATAATGCACAATATACTTTCTTAGAAAACATAGTTTTTCCTTTCAGAAAATATTTCTGAAGGGAACATACTGGAAAACAACAATGGCCATATAAAGATTTTGGCTTGCTTTTATTCCTTTAAATATGACCTCCTTTTTGAAGCCCAGGCCCGGTAGTTGAGAATATTGACCCCCTAGAGAAGACTGGAAAGAGAAGACCAAAACCCAGGCCTTCTCAGTGGTCCCTTCCTATCTCTCAACTATTCTCCCACCCAATAACCACCTGGCCCCTTCACTGGGAACTTTTAAATGGTCCTTGAAAACATCAATCTTCAGGCAGACCTTCCCAGAGCCTATAACATCACAACAGGGGTTGTTTCGGTGCTTACAACATCAGTTTAACACCTTGCCTTAAATTATCTTTTTTTGTTCTTAATTTTATGGTGTTTAATCTATCCGCTTTGGTGTTTTATTTTATTTTTAACTTTTATATTATTATGTTCCCTGTTTTGAATTGTTACTTATTATGTTTTGTTGTAAACCACCCAAAGTGGCCGTGGTAGCCAGATGGGTGGTATAAAAAAAAAACAAATAAATCAATAAATTAAGACAGGGATGCAAGACGTAGCAGATCCATTAGACCAGAACTGTAACGGAGACACATAAGAACAAGTTGTTAGATCCTCAAACCTAATTGAAACCATACATTCCTGTATGTATGTATGTATGTATGTATGTATGTATGCTTGTTTGTTTGTTTGTTTGTTTGTTTGTTTGTTTGTTTGTTTGTTTGTTTTTCTTTCTTTCTTTCTTTCTTTCTTTCTTTCTTTCTTTCTTTCTTTCTTTCTTTCTTTCTTTCTTTCTTTCTTTCTTTCTTTCTATACCAAACCGATTTTCCCAACGGGAAAACTGTATGGGTTTACATAGAAAACCATACATGTACAATATGTGTTTGCAAAGGGATGTAGTTCCTTGTCATGCTTACCTATGTAATCCACATTCTTCCATCTCTTCCTTTTGACTCTTCCTTTCATCTGTTTGTTGCCATCATTTGCCCTCTCCTGAAGATGTGGTACGTCTCTTGCAGCAAAAGCGGCAAAGGCCTGTTCCAAAACGAAGGACAGGTTCTACCTCATCTTGTCCCAGTTAGTTGTTGTTGTAAAAAGTAATATGGGGGGGAGGGGAGGAAGAGAACCATGGATATCATAATTCAGAGGATAAATTGGTGCATGTACAGATCTACTAAAAGGAGTCTTTCCACATGTGTATGGTCACTGGGCTTAACATACCACTCAGTCACTTTGCCTGACGCTGCGAGAGGGTTTGTCAATGAAAATGTACTTCACATCTCACACTGCAATGTCATAAAGCTTAATTTGCTAATATGAAGATAGCATCTTAAAGACATGGTAGTGAACGTAAAAGCCACTCCGGCAATGAGTGCTGGAGAAAGGGTGCTAAATAAGAACATAAGAAGATTGCCACCTCCATCTGGGGAAAAGTGGTTAAATACAGAGAGATGCAAGCACCCAATTACATTTTAAGTGGGTCTATTTCTGAGATTGCTCATCAGCATGATTAAAGAGATAATAATTTCTTATTTATCATTAATAATGGATTTTTAAAAGGGGTGGAGATATGGGCACAAAAAGAAGGCTTCTCTCTCTTTTTCTTCCCCTAATGAGCCGGTGCTAGAAAATTGCACAGCTTTCCTAAAAGCAATCTGTGGAACTTGTATCAGGGATGCAGCTGTGAAAGACTTCATTAACATTTTGCAGGTGGGGCCTAAATTTAGTTCATCCTTGAAGAGGGAGAATTTGGTCTCCCATGATAGGCAGACAGCACCGGAACATCAGCCAAGCATGTGGAACTTTGAATAAGAACGTGTTACTTCTCTTCATAGGAGTGGGTGTTTTTTCTCTCAAGGAAATTGTTCATTCCCTTAAACATACAGGTTTGTGTATAATAATAATAATAATAATAATAATAATAATAATAATAATAATAATAATAATAATAATAATAATAATAATAATAATAATAATAATAATAATAATAGTCAAAAACTTGGGAAGCATTCGACTAGTGATTGGTAATACAAAATCCAGTGTAGATAGCTGTGTGGTTAATGATGATGATGATGATGATGATGATGATGATGATGATGATGATGATGATGATGTGAAGACAGCTTAGACTTACCATGATGGACCCAGCAGAAGAAGGACCTGAAACACCTTTGACACACTGTTACTCATACATTGAACAAAAACAACACCATGGAAAATGTTCAGGAAATGAGCAATGACTTCTAAATATAAAGGAAAAGAGGCTAATGAATTTGAGAGGAAGGAACATTACGAAGTACATCTGTTTGGCTGTAAAAGGAACAGTACAAAATCAATCATAGCTTGGGTTGTTGATTTCAAGCTACAGATGGAAAAGAGTTCTTCCCACAGCCGTGGAAAAGGTGGAAGAGGCTCAAGGGACAAAAGGGAGAGACAAAGATGTATGTAGCTTACAGCATTCATGGATAGTTCTGGACAATAGCTGGTGATGTAAGCAAACCATTTCCATATTGCCCAGCGGCATCAGCAAAATGGAATAGAGATCACTGTGACCAGATAAAGACCTGAGCCCTTGCCAGCCTGCTCTCTTTGCTGTTGGGTCTACATCAGGTGAATTTGTCATTAGGGTATGGACCGAATTACAGACTGAAAAGAAAGCCATTTATTTATTTATTTATTTTTATATTTATATTTTATATTTATATTTATATACCGCGCCTTCTTCCCAGGACGGGAACCATGAACCAGGCTGGTGTGTGGTTTAGTTTACAGTTTGGTGTGTGCAATCCATTTTGCTTAAAAATGGCAAACTTTTCTCACAGTTGTTGCACCATTTTGCTTCATCACACTGGAAGCCCCCTTCCCACTGATAGTTGTGTGCATGTGCAGAGAAAACAGGCCTCGTTCCTGGAAGGGAATCCAGTCCACTGTCTCTTATGATTATGGCGGAGAAGGAGGAAGAGGAGGAGGTGTCATGATCAGGTAGGGAAGTGATGAGGGCAGTGTGAATGGGGCAGGTGGGCAGGTAAAGGGGTGATGACATGAGGTTCCTCTCCTCCTAGCTAAGAATTGGAAAAAATGAATGGCAAACCATTCATTTTCCCAGGGTTCAGGGTCATTCATGGGTAGTCACTCACCATGAACCAACCCAATTAGTTGCTTTTCCAGTTTGTGCTCATCTCTATTAGAAAACTGAAAAGGACTATTATCAGATGTTAGGTGGTTTTCATATCATGGGTGAACGTTCTGGATCTGGGTCTGACACCTTAAATATGTTATCTGGGACTTATGAAGACTAGACATGGGCACGGAGCGGCGAAATTGTCCTTTCTGTTTTCGGTTATCGTTTCCGTTACATAACGGAAACAGTAATGATAATTACGCCGCTCCAGCTCGAACCCGACCCGAAAAAAGAAAAATTGGGTCGGGTTTTTCATTGTCATTAATGGAATCGCGGTGATCACGCGATGCCAAGCAGCACAGAAAAAAAGTTTTAAAAAGAAAAAAAAACGACTCCTGGCCAAAAAAGCAGGCAAAAATATGCCTGCCTGAGGACACCTACCAGAGGGGTGGTTTCTGGGGGGGTCCCCCGGCCTCCCCCCCCCTCTCCTGTCCTGGGCTGCTTGCACCAGGCCGGGGGGGGGGTCATCCTCATCATCTGTCTCACATGCCATGTAGTGGGGGGGGATCCAAAATGGCGACCACAATTTTTCTTTAGAAATCGTGGTCAAAAAACACACCAAATCACCACAGAAACATGTGAAATTTATTTATTTTAAATGCCTGAATTTTAATAGTAGCAGCAGTGGGTTTTTATAGCAATAAAACGTCACATTGATTTTATTTTATTTTATTTTATTTTTTATTTTTTTAGACCTGCCCATTTGGGCTGGGCATGGGATGGGACCATGCAATTTTTTGAACCATTCCACCAATGGCATGGCCAGGTTTTGACTGACACTTCTGGATGTGCCAGAGGGCATAAAAAGCCGAGGCAGCTTCCAGAAGTCGCAGTCGTGTCTTGGATGTGGAGGGTGGAGGGCTGTGTGGCTGGCTGCTGCTGGCTGATTGGAGGGAGGCTGGAAGCTTTAGATTTAAGTTAGGCAGGCAGGGAGGGTGTTGAATTCAGAAAATTCTCTGCAGCTTTGTCTTTGATTCTCTGCAGTTTATTCTTTTTTTTCCTCTGGCAGTTTGTGAGGATTTTTTTTCCTGATATTGGGTAAAGGGGGAGGTTTGACTGGGAGGAGGTGTGGATTTATTTTGAAAATATATTACATTGGGATGTCAAATCGTGCTAAATTGCGGTGGAAACGACAAACGACAAATGAAATGACAAAACGACAAAATTTTGAAAAAATTCGCGACAAACGGAAACGACCCGAAATGGACCCGTTCCAACAAACGAAAACTCAAAACGTCATTTTTTTCTGGTCGTGCCCATGTCTAATGGAGACCCCAAAACACTGCTAAGAGTCACAGATACCGCATACTTGTAATTAGTGGGATAATATATAAAGATACCAGACCTCCTTCTTGTAAGAATAAAGTTTAGGGTAAAAAGATGGACAGAATGCCAGCTTTCACTGTTCAATGTTCAGTTTCTACTCTGAAACCATCAAGGACTCTTATGGATGAAAGTGAGAGTTGGTTGATTGGTTGGAAGAAAAGGAAGAGTTTCCCAGTTCCACATCCTAAACAAAGATGGCAGCTTCTTTGTTCAGACACTAAAGCACTACAGGAAGGGCACAACATCAAGTGAGGGTGAGGGGGGAAAGGCAAGAACTATAACAGTGAGAAAATGGCATAGAAAGTATTCCGGTGGTTCCCAGATTTTCTTGGACTACAACTCCCATAAATCTGGACCAGTCAACTAGTGTGAAGGCTTCTGGGAATTTTAATCCAAGAACATCAGGGAATCCAAGGTTGGGGAGCACAGGCTTAGTCACTATCTGGATCAGGAAAATCAGGAGGTTTCTAGTTTTGGAACTAAACAAAATGAAGTGGTTTTAGGACCATGGAAATTAAGATTTTTTTCCCAATATCATTGACTCTGTGACTCCTAGCCGAGAACAGCAATACGCAGCTACACTCCAGTGGGAGGAAGTCCCTCAGTCCTTCAAGTACTTTGGCTTACCCAACCATCACCTGCAGGAAGTGAAGCAGGGTGGTGCTGGAAGGGAACTCCTTACTAATTCTAGTGAAAGCATCAATGTGCCTGCTAAACCTGATAATTTACGAAGTATGCTGTCTCCACCTTGGTGCAGGAATCCAGGATGTGATGGGCAGCCTGCCAAGATGTGTCAGACTTGATTTGGCCTTATTATTAGTGCAGGAAACTATCTTAAATGGAATCTGTAATTCTCAGGAAGCCGAAAAGGTCAAATTCTATGGCTGTTTTATGACTCAAAGGAAACCATGGCGTACACACTGTCCTCCCCACACTTTTAATGCACACACGTGCACGCACACATGCACACCCAGAACCTTGTCTCAGACTAGCTCAGAGAGGGTCATGGACACTCTGAGAACAATAGCCTCAAAGGAAAGGAAGGAAAAGTGACTCATTCCTTAATATCTCTGGAGTCTGAACATACAGACTGGGACACCACTTGAAAATGCTACTTGTGTTCAAGCAATCCATCCCACTGGATGCAGCGACTGAGTAAAACTGTCTACAATGAGAACTGTTGAGGTAAAAGGCCTTTAAAGTGACAGTAGTTTGGACAGAGATGCAACGCGCTTTAGAATAGAGGTGGACAACTGTGGACCTTCAGATCATATCCGACCTAGACCCCATGGCCAGTTATGAGAGAGAGGCCTTATGGGAATGGCAGTTTATGGCCTCCTTCCTACCTTAGACCATTTACAATAGAAGCTCCTTTCAGTGAGTCTATTCCAATATAATAAGCAGGAAGCTAACCTGAGACACTGCAGAGTGGCTGTGTAATAGAACAAACTGATAATGGACTATCACCTACTGTTCTCTCCATGCTACTAGAAACCTGACTGACATTGACATCCTATGAAAAGCTTGAACATCTCAGCTGGGTACACTTGATATACCTGTCCTGCAAAAAAAAAAATCTTGGTCTACTGTAGATCTGAATAATGGTGTCAAAAGGATTTTGGTGATGGCAGTGACTTGCAGAACCCCTAACTTTTGGTATATGTTGTAAAATTAACTTCAGGCTGCCATCCTGTATAGATTAGGAGAGGGAAAGACCCACAGAAGTCCATAGGACTGATTTTTTTTTAATGTGAAGGAGTCTAGGATTGTACACTCAGTCGATGTACACTTTCGTGATTATAAATCAACTGAAACCACTGTGCCTTGCTCCTGAAGAACTACAAGGTGCTAAAAGTGTTGCTCATGATATGCATTCATGTCACAAATTAAGTACTCAGGTTGCTGGGGGTTTTGGAAGGTAGAGCAAAATGTATTGCCTGCATAATGTAATTGTAAACTGCCCAGAGAAACCTTTAAACCCTAGGATGCAGTATGTAGCACACCTTGCTTTGCTTTGGTGGAAAATAGGCAACAGAATATGCCCTAACAAGGGCTGTATCATTTTTTCATAGACGCTCATTGCTATTTTGTGTCCGCACTCAGTCTAATCGGCCCATTTGCAACCACACCTGAATTATTAAGATAGAAATTAATTTCAAGTTCTCATTTAGTGCACATTAAGAAGTTGAAACAAGGTGTGTTGTTCATATGCCTAATGGTCTGCTAGCTGATCCCTAGTAAAAGCTTAGTGGACTATCCATTCAGCAAATGCCACTCACACTGGTTTGTGCTACCTGGGCTGTGGAACTGCCTTGGATTACATGCTAGCATTAAGAACCAAGTTCCGTGGCTCCTTATTTTTTCCATTTGAGGTGGGAAAGGGGGTAAAAGGCATAAACTTACAATGACTGAATGACAGCATCTCACCAAACAGAGCTGTTGTTTTTCTCTGTGTGTGTGTGTATTTGTGCACATGTGCAGGTATGTATGCATGGCATGCACAATTGGTTGTCCTTCTGGGAGTTCGGAGTTAATATCCCATTCATTAGTAAAAGTCGACCACTTTGCATTCCAAACACCTCCTTTAATGAGCCATTTAAGGAGACATCTCAATTTGCCACCATTGACAAAAAATATTCTTTTAAATGGGGGGGGGGGGATAATGTGCACCGCTCCTGTATGAAAAATTAACTTGTTAATTAAAGGTCTATATGCTCCGGTCCTCCTTCCCTCACTCTCTTTAACCAGAACTGTCAAGCGTGGATGTTAGCTGAAAACTGCAAGAGTTTACTTATCAGCTAGGTGATTACCAATTTGCTTCTTAACAGTAATAATAATGAGGTTTGTGCAGCCCTGTTCATCCACAAATCCCAGGGAGCTTTGCAAATCACTTACACTTCAGAAATTCAACAGCATCTATTGTAGAACTGAGAAAGGTTCCTGCCTGGTCTGACGTGTGAATATCATTATCTTGGCCACTGCTTAAGATTGCATCCACTTCCCAGCTTTAATAACCACAGTCTCCACGCTGTGTATTCCCTGATTGCTCTCCTGTGCAGCCTTGGGCAAGCTGGACACAGTCCCAGGGAGCCCCCAGCAGAAGGGAATCGTAAACCACCTCTGATACTTTGTTACCTAGAAAACCCTGACCAGGGTCACCGTAAGTCAGAATTGATTTGACTGCACACAAATGTTATTGCTGGCTGGATATCTCAGGGGTCAGTGGTTCGGATATGTGAGTGTAGAGCCAGAGATTGGGGATTTGATATGCCACTGTGCCTCCTATGAGTGAAGCCAGCCTGTGTGGCCTTCGGTGGACGCCCAGGACACCCCCAGGAAAAGAAACTGTAAGCCATTTTTGAGTCTACTGCACCTGGAAAACTCTGAAAAGGGTCACGGTAACTCTAAGCTGTCTTCACAACATTATTATTATTATTATTATTATTATTATTATTATTATTATTATTAT
>JAHTLZ010000129.1:29002436-29027004 GCA_023846285.1 Phrynocephalus versicolor | reverse complement strand
AAAAGTTTTATTAATTTTAAGGGGAAAGGGAAGGGGAGAGGATAAATAGTAAAACACAAAAGGTTACTTTAAATGTATCAAGTCAAAGATTATACGTATCAGAATATAGTATCATATCAGTTAACTAATAAATTTACTACTTCTTGCCAACTTCTTTTTGTTGTCTCTTTGTAGTCTCCTTTCAGATATCCAGAAAGCCTATCGATTTCGATACATTCTCTTATCTTTTCGCAGAAACTTCTCTTCAGGTTGCTTACAAAATTGTGCATACAGAATCCTTGCTGCAACAGTTACATGGTGTAGTACATACTTTTGATCATGAGAAATGTTCATATCAATTATATTCAATAAAAAGAATTCTGGTCTAAACTCTAATTTTAATCGTCAATGATTTCTCTACAAATAGCTTTACCATTCTCCAATATATATCTGCCTCTTTACAAGTTCACCACATATGATAAAAAGTACCACTGTCATGTTTACATTTCCAGCATCTTGAGGAACAGTTATATATTATTATTATTATTATTATTATTATTGACACATCAAGGCAATTATGACAAGTGATCAGATTCTCAATGACCAACTGGTTTTGTTCTCTCTCTAGAATTAGTACAGAAGGAGTTTTCAAGCACTTTCAAAACACAACAGGTGGCTGGCTGAGTTTAGCATCACGGATCACACAACTAGCTACTGATTGGCATCCCGATATGAAACAAGTTTATTTGATTTAAAGCCCAGAGGATGTAAATAGAACTTATTTTCAGATAAGTGTGTTGAAAAGCACAGCCTTTGTTCCCAGGCTTTGAGGTGGAACTGCCAGCTCAACCACAGGGTGTGTCTCTGGTTATGGCCATTGAGCACAATGAAACCTTCAGACTTGTGTAAGTAAGAGAATTGTGTAAACAAGAACTCACATTTTTCAGAGGTCTGTCTCTGTCCACTATGACTGCTGAAAACCCTTCCCAGCCATTGCAGGATGCCCGAAGGGAGGTCAAAGCACATGGAGAAAAAAAGGAAAAATGATGAACATTTTTATAAAGAGACAAAGTAATGCCCCCTTATTTTAATGCCCACATGCTTTAGTACTGTTTGGGCTTATTGCTACAGACTGTTAAAATATAATTGCTGACATTCTTTGGAAGACTTAAGCAAGTGAGTCATAGAGAGTTTACTGAGAAGTTCACTTCGTGTCATAAAAAGGAATCTGTTTGGACTGGGGGGGGGGGGTCCTTTCAGATGCCGATTTGTAAGAGAATCCAAACAAACAACCCTGTGTGTAACTGTTCTCACAGTCAGTATGAGAATGGGATACTAGCATGCATGCTTTGGCTCAGTCATTTCTATGGAGCTGGTGGTTGGGAATTTAATTCCTGACTACACTTCCTCAACACGATCCACAGGGTAAATCCAGCTTTGCAGTTCAAATATGCTGCTGCTGCTGCTGCTGATGATGATGATGATGATGATGATGATGATGATGACGACGACGACGATGACGACGACGATGATGATGATTTGTAACATTAAATGTAACTACCCAAGATTTATTTGCTTTGCTTTGTTTTAGACTTTGTTGTATATTTTACTATACTATAATATAAATTTACCCTAGTTTGCGTACTATGTGGAGCCCAAATTATCCCAAAGAAAAGGATATGGTGAGTTGGCAGGATTCTTATGCTATACCACTTCAGGGTGTAAGGCAGGTATATCTGACAGTCTCCACATGGTTTCCCACCACCCCAGCTCATTCTTTGTACAAAAGTAAATACTGTATTTTTAATGGAGAAAAGGTCTAAGATAGCCCTTTTTTGAGGAGCCATTGCAATTACGCTCATGAATTCTTTCACAAAGGAGGGCATTTCCACTCCCAATGTGAAATAGTGCAGTCCAGAATTCTTTCCTCTGTGTGAGCAAAATAAACTCCACCACATCATTCCGACTTCTCCAGCTGTGTAATGAATGAATTATATAGCCCTCATTATCTGGTTAGGAAGAGAGTGTAGGTGTGACTTTCCAGTCAACTATTTTTTCCACTTGATTTTGAGTTGAAAAGCTAGTTCTAATTCTCAGGACTTGGTGTGTGGTCTGGTTTTTGCAAAGGTGGAACATCTTTTTTTAAGGAGGTTCCTACACAAAAGTTTTATTTTGGTTTTTTTTCTCCACCCTGCTATAACAATCATCACTTAGTGATTCACGCCTTTGCAATCTCAAAACTAGATTTTTGAAATATGTTATATTAGATTAGGTCTGTGAAGATTCTCCGTCATCCAGATGAGTTTCTCTGGAAGTTGAGTCATGGCAACTGGACTTCTTTTCTTTAAAGATTGAAACGTTTCACTACTCTTCCAAGCAGCTTCGTCAGTCTGAGGAAAGTTAGGATGAGTCCTCCAATTTATTGATTTCACATCACCCACCTGTGTTGAGAGAGGGGTTTTCAGTACACACGAATGGCTTCCCTGATCCCTCTCTCAAACCACCTATCTTCTCTGTTTAATATGTGCACATCCTCATTTTTAAATGAGTGCCCTTTGTCAAATGGAAGTACACTGTTGGCAGGGGACTCAGGCACAATCTGCCTGCAACTTATCAAGCTGCCCCTTCATCAGTCCCCAGACAAATCAGAATCATTTCATACCTCCACCAGCAAGGCCATATCTACACCCCATACTTAATGGATGTTGGGGTTGCATAGGTGGGACTTTCAAGCACCCCAGGACATTGTCCACCTAATTAGCCTATTCAGGCCATTGTCCTCCTAATGAGCCTATTCTGGCCATTGTCCAACTTATGAGCCTATTCAGACCAGGGTGATGCGAAATCAAGGTGAACTATAAATTGGAGGACTCATCACTAACTTTCCTCAGACTGACAAAGCTGCTTGGATGAGTAGCAAAATGCTTCAGACATTATTAGATTGGTTTTTCAGTACAGTGGGACCTTGTATAAAGGAATTCATTCCAAATGAAATTCTGTTAAGCAAATTTTCCATAGGAATACATTGAAAATGGATTAATCCCTAGTCCCGACCGTGTTTCTGTTGTACGGATTCATCCCATAGGCAAATCTGTTAAGTGATTTCCCCCTATCTCCAGAAATATTTTTCCTTTAAGCAGATTTTCTATTAAACAAACCACTTGTTATACGAGGGTCCACTGTATTTGAATCATAGCTAGAATGTGAAGGTAATCTCCCTTCTAACAAGAATCCCCCCCCCCCGGCCATCTGTTGTGGTTATTCCCACTGCTAGATTCCTCTGAATGAGATGAGGTCTTACAAGGATGCCATATGTTTTTATCTTCATTTTTATGATAATTGTCTATGTGTCTCTCTATGTTTGTATCTTTGTTCACTGTTGAATCCTCAGCTTGTAAGCCGCCCAGAGTTCCCTTGGGAAGATTTTATTTATTTATTTTATTTATTTTTGCATTTATATCCCGCTTATCTTCAAACAAACTCTAAGCGGCTTACAAGGGCTATGTTAGCCACACAAGTACAAGGATAAACAAATAAAATTACAACAATAAATTTAAGAACAGTAAAACCTAGTGGCACCTCATCAACTAAAGCGTATGATGGCGGAGAAGAGAAAAAAAAAAACTAAGAATAAGAATCGCCAAAGGCCTCTTGGAAAAGGTAGGTTTTTAAAGCCTTCCGGAAGGCCAGCAGGGACTCTGCAGAGCACACTTCGGTAGGGATGGAATTCCAAAGGCTAGGGGCCGCCACCGAGAATGCCCGGGTCCGAGTACTTGTCTTCTGGACTTCTCGGACGGTGGCGACCCGCAGCAAGTGCGCTTGCGCGTGCCGAACGGGACGGGCCGAGGTGGATCGCTGAGCGATACGCTCTGCCAGGTAGTCCGGTCCCAAGCTATGGAGGGTTTTATAAACTAAAACCAGGACCTTGAATCTAATCCGGGCTGCAACGGGCAACCAATGCAGGCGGGCCAGGACTGGTGTGATGTGTTCATGACGACGCACACCAGCCACCATCCTAGCCGCCACATTCTGTACCCGCTGCAGACGCCGGAGAAGAGTCAAGGGCAACCCCATGTAGAGGGTGTTACAGTAGTCCAGCCTCGAGATCACCAGTGCTTGGACCACTGTTCTCAGAGAGTTCGCATCCAGGTACGGGCAGATCTGGGCGATCCGACATAGATGGTAATAGGCGGACCTGGTCACCGACGCCACCTGGGACTCCATGGTAAGCGCCGGGTCCAGGAACACACCCAGATTCCGCACCCTATCCGCGAGCTGGAGGGAGACTCCCCCCAGGCAGGGGAGAGGGCCACTGTACCCCGACGGCGTATATAGATGGGCGGCGTATGAATTCAATAATAAATAAATAAGTACTCTGAAAAATCTCCATAAACTATTCAGGAGGAGTTTACCATTCCCTTATTCTGGGGGCACCCTTGAATTGTGCAGGTTACCCAAGGCCATCTAGGCTGGCTATATGCACAAGAGGCACAATGGAGAATTGCACTCCCAACTGCTGGGTCCTCAATCAGTTATCAAAACCGCTGAGTTATCCAGCTAGCTATGAATATGTTTGAATATGATACTAAATCTGTAAGCCCACGGTTGCTTGAATTGTGAATTCCTCCTAGGTTTTGTACAATGACCCATGAGATATGCCTCCTTAAATTACATCAGCTCTTAGATGTTCAGGATGCAGCAGAGAAAAAATCTGGGAGCCTGTTGCTTTCACGCCACATTGTAGCTTATATAGTGTTGTGTGAAAGCTTATACTCCACATTATGGAAGAGCCCCCCAAAAGAAGATAATCTTTAGAACGGGGGAATAAAACAACAACAGCAAAATTATCTTACTGTCCCTACCAAGGGATTGCTGGGAAGTGGCCAGAGACTGGGGTGGGGGTGGGGGGGAAACCAACAGATTTTAAATAGTATTTTTTTTAAAAAAAAAAGTCAATATGTAATTAAATGTGGGTGATCCTGCATGAAGATGGTCTGCATCCCCTTGCCCTAGCTTTGGTGGTATTGGATATACATACATACAGTGGTACCTTGTAAAAAGCACCTAATTTGTTCCAAATGAAATTCTGTTATTTCCCACATTAATGCATTCAAAATGGATTAATCCCTAATCCCAACTGTTTTTTCTGTTGTATGGATAGTATGTTGTTGTTTTCTTAAACTCCTAATCTCTCTTCTTGAGGTCTCCCGCGGTGGTGGCAGGTTCAAAGGTATTTGTAGTTATCTCTCGTGGAATCTTAGGGGTGATGATGAGTGCCAAGAAAACAGGAATGTTATCAGATCACCACAGTCTCTTCCAAGGCCTCCTAGTTCAAACTTGTTGAAAAGGCTGGTCCTTGTTTCTCTAGAATGAGCGCAGATATGACTGCATATTTTCCTGGATTTCAGAGGCCGGCCAAGCACACTGATGTCACATGCATCTTTGCACTTCACATGCATGAAGAGCTTTTTTAAAAATTCATGCACATAACATCAGTTAGTTGTTGCTAGAACTATAGAAAGCATGCAAGGCCAAAGCTAAGGTCTGTGTCATGAGAGGCAGACATGGATGCCGTGCCCCCTCCCAGTTGGGGTGTGTGGAATAGTACAGAGTACTACCCCCCCCCCAAAAAAAACCATAACATGCCTCCCAAGGCACATACTGCATCTGCTCTCATGAGAGGTTTCTGGATCTGTTTCATGCCCTTTAAATTAGTTTCTTCATATGGAAAAAGACCTAGTTATATAGAGTGGCCAATGCAATATAAATGCAACAAATAAATAACATATAGTCCAGAAAATGTCAGCTAGAAAACAGGATTTTCTCATCTGTGAGGGCTTTTTTGTTTGTTTGTTTGTTTGTTTTGGGGGGTGAAATTGTCTCATTCAGGAACTAGAGCATATTCAGAAAGCTCTTCAAAACAACCATTCAGGGAGGCTTTTGGGAGACTTTCCCCAAGTAGCTAAGACAGTGAAAAGAAGGAGAGGAATAGTGTAGCGTATGCTTTGAAATTGTTATTTTGCCACCTGTCTTGTCTTGTTTGTTTATTTGTGCAATAGTTTAGTTTGTAGCAATTGCACAATTCTCTGTTTGTATTATTTAGAGTACTGTACACTGCCCGGAGTAGTGGCTGGCTGGGTGGGCAGTATATGAATGAATGAATGAATGAATGAATGAATGAAATGTAAGATGATCTGCAGAAGACTGATAGAATTCTATCTATCAGTTGTGTTGCTCTGGCACTTGTGGAGCCATAGCCTTGGAAAGCGCCTCAAGCCTACTCAATGTCTTGATCTTTGGGACCACATGAGTACACAAAAAGGGCAGAGAGCGGACTATCCCTGGAGGACACATACAGATTTTTGTACGATAAACAATGAGAATTATACAAACACATGGGCATATCATATCATGTCAACTTGTACCCTACCTGCCTCGTGTTCCACTTGAGCACTTCAAGAGTCCACAACAGATTTCACACATAAGTGTCATCAACATTTAGGGTTTCGAATGGTGATTGTCACACCCTGGAGGCATGGTTTGAAGCCAGCCAAACACTTCTTTGAATTCCATTTCCCTCCCCTTAAAGAACTCTGCTAATTTCCTTCAGAAAAGCTAAAGCAAAAGTAAAGTCAAAGAGAAGTGTTTGACTGAAATCTCCACATTTTTCACAAAAGAGGCAAAGATTAAAGGGCAACCCTCCCTTTGCCCTCCTGGTAGAGCTCTCCTTACTCAGGCAAAGGTGATCCATCACAGATGAACTCATGAGCTTTAAAAGACTGCTTCATGGAGGCAATAATGAATTGTTTCTTTCCCAATGGGCCTCTACATCACGTCACACAGCGGATAGGTCTTTGGGTGATGAATTGACTGATTGGTTCTCAGAGCATTTGGTGGTGCCTCTTACCATCAGCAGGGCATCTGCTTGCATAATTCACAGAACATTTGTGCCTGGCTTTACTGGGAGCTTGGATTGAGGGTTTGTGGTCTAGAATTAGAATATCTGTAGATATTGGTGATTTATTGTCTTGCAACATTGGTAATATTTTGTGGAGGAAACCTCACGCAACACCATGTTCAGCATTTCTTAGCAGGAACTGTATAATTGAAAAAAATGGAAACACCAAGGACAGGCTCACCATGGGTTATATAGTTTTACAATAACATCTACGTTGGTCATAAATCGGCTATCTTTGTCTCATGACAAAGTCTTTCTTTTGCTCAAGTGGCAAAGCTGCCCGAGGTGAGATAATGTAGTCTATTTATTTATTTTGATTTTGATTTTGAATAGCTTATTTTTCTTCATAGCTGTAAGCTGTCTTGGGTCATTTTTCGAGGAGAAAGACGGAGTAAAATACTCATAAATAGAGATGGGCACGACTCAGGAAAAAAACCTCGTTTTCGTTTTCTTTTTCGGCTAGGGTCCGAGTCGTTTCGTTTCCGTTTTCGCGAAAAATCGGAAAAAATTAGTCGTTTCGTTTTTCGTTTTTTTCGTTATCGTTATACTGGTTTTTTGGGGGGGTAGCGGGCTCCTGGAGGCACCTCTGTGGGGTGGGTGCCTCCGCCGGCCCGCTATAAAGGGGACAGCAGCAGCAGGCTCCAAGAGACCCCTCAACATGGGGGTCTCCCATCCTCACCTGCTGCTGCTGCAAAATGGCATGCACAACCATATGGTTATGCATGCCATTTGCAGGCAGAGCGAGACCTGCGTGTCGCCAGGCCAGGCGGTGCCACTGCACCTGCTCAAGCACCTGATCCGAGTGGGTCGCACCTGCCATCACATCCCACAGAAGGGAATCGTACTTGCGTGTGTAGTGCAATGCAAGTCGATCTGGCTATGGGCTAAGGTGGATTAGGGTTAGGGCTAGGGTTAGGCTAATGACAGGTAAGGTTATGGTGGGCTATTGGGTTGCACCTCTGGGTGCCTCTCTGACCCACTAAGAAGACAGTCTGTGACGTATGGGTAAGGAGTCAAGGATTAGGGTTAGCGGGTTAGGGGGCTAGGGCAAGTTTTAGGGGGCTTTTTGGCACATCCCAGAAGTCTCAGTGGCCAAGTGGCCATGCGATTGGTGAGATGGCTCCAAAAATTTGCATGGTCGTCCCCTCCCACATGGCTGGCCAGGCCACTGGGCCAGCCCATCATTGCACACTGTGCAGGTGTAAAAAAAAAATAAAATAAAATAAAATAAAATAAATGGAGGACACAGGAGGAGAGGAGAGACATTTTGTTGCAAGAAAAAACCCACTGCTACTGTGAAAAATCTGGCAGTTCATACATTTCCGCGTGTTTCTGTTGTGCTTGTGTGTTTTTGGACCACGATTTCAAAAACAATATTGCATTCGCCGCCCCATTTTCGATCCCCCGCCCGCACCGCATGGCATGGCGACGAGGCGACTCGAGTCCGGCTGCCCAGGACGGGGGAAGCCGGGACACCCCCCTCCAGACCAGAAACCCCCCCTCCGGTAGGTGCCCTGAGGCACGGCAGGCATATTTCCGCCTGCTTTTTGGCCGGGAACCGGGCTTTTTAACTTTTAAAAACTTTTTTTTCTGTGCCGCTTGGCATCGCGCGCGATCGCGCGATGCAAGTAACGAGCACGACAAATCAGACCAAATTGTTCGTTCGTCGGTTCGAGCTCGAAGTCTGGCGGAGTAATTCCCGTTTCCGTTTCCGTAGAGTAACGGAAACGAGTAACGGAAACGGAAACGGAAATACCGCTAAGTCGTGCCCATCTCTACTCATAAATAAAAATAAAAATAAATAGATTCATGTTTATTAATTTTTGGAAGACATTGGCATTGTGAAGGAGGAAAACAAGATAAAGACTGTAGGCTGCAGAATGAAAACTGATATGAACTGGATATTTACATAAACAGGAAGAGCTTTCTGTTGCCCCAATGGGCAGGATTTGCATATCTATACTGAGAAGAAAGGCCTTCTTCTGTCTTGTGTGCGAATTCCTGAATCTTTATGAAATCGGACAATGTTCTTTTTTGCTATGTGACTCAACTGCGAGATGTAAACATTTAGGTGGGGAAATGGGAGTTGTTTTGGTAGTAAGGCAATGGTGGGGAACAGAGTGGAAAAAGAGTGTTCTAATTAACACTGAAATTGTCAAAGACTAATTGTACGTTAGTAACAAATAAAGATTTCATTGCAGTTAGCTTTTTGTGTGTGTTACAAGTTTTCTGTAATCTGTAATCAAATGTAGGCATCTATCCATTGGAACAATGTATTGTAATTTGTTTACATTGTTATTTCATGTAATTACAAAGCAAGCACAATAGAAAATGCCTGCTTCTTTCTCTTCTGCACAAAGCACTGGCAAATTAAAATGCACACAAACATAGAGACACAACAATCACTAGCAGTCAGCATCAGCTTGCTCTGTAAACTATAACCTCGTTTACAGTTACTGCATATTATCATTGCTAAGAATGCTGGGGACAGAAAATGTCACACTGAATGTAGGCTGATGACTTCATATGATGGCAAAGCTGAGGATACAAGCAGTTTGCAGTTGCAGAGAAATCAGCTTTAATTAATTTGAGTGCCAGGGCTGTGTATAATTACGCAGCATGAGAGTTTGCCTGCAAATACTGAAATGCTGATTGTTCAAATCTTTGCACTTACTCATTAATACATTGGGACTAAGTAATGCTGGCATGTAAGCAGGGTATAGGCTCACAGAGCCTGCAGGCTAATTTGTATTATACGATAGTTAGCAAACAGAAGTCAGATGCTTCTGCAGTTTAATAGAATTTACACAAAACACAGAATGCATCATTCTCTTTGATGGCAGTGTTGTGTTTGCTTCCACCTTCAGATGAATGGGAAGTATCCAAGAGGCCGTCATTTTTCTGGGGAAGAACATGACATTAATAGGAAAATGGCATTAATATGGAGAACACTTCCCCTACCCACTTCTTTGGCAACCAAACTGTAGCACCATAAAGACAGCTTAATCAGAAGACTTTGTACAGTCAGAAGTAAAGGTAAAAACAACATGAGATTGCAGCAGGGGTACCCAGTGTAGTACTGTGAATTAAGTGACAGACTAGGACTGAAGTGTAAAGAAACAGAGAACAACAAAGGGGAAAACAAGAGATCTCTTCCAGAAGATTCAAAAAATTAAAGGGAAATTTAAACCTACATTAGAAATGCTGAATGACCAAGAGCATGCTATCTGACCAACAGAAAATGAAGAGTAGGTGGAAAGACATGTACAGAATAAATTAAAGGATGTCAGACTTGTTTGAAGCAAAATCCTATGACCAAGAACTTGTAGTTCTAGAAAGTGAAGTGATAGTTGTTCAGAAAGCACTAGGAAGAAATAAATCACATGGGGTAGATGGAATACCAATAGAACTATTTCAAGCCACAGGAACTGAATCTGTCAAAATCCTAAGAAAAGAAAAGAAAAATATGCCAACAAATATGGAAAACAAAACAATGGTCCACAGATGGAGCAAGTTCAATATAGAGAGTATGGTGAGATATAATAGTTTGTATCCTATCCTATACTGTTCAATTTGTACACATAACATATCATATGGAAAGCTAGACTAGATTATGATGAAGGAGGAGTGAACATTTGCAGAAGAACTATCAATATTAGAAAATATGTAGATGATACCATCTTACTGGCAAAAAGCTGCAATTACCTGAAATGAATTTTAGTGAAAGGGAAAGGAGAAATGACCAATGCAGGACTACAAGTACTGGGAGAAAGGAAAACAAATGGATTCTAGATCAGATCAAGCCCAAACTATCCCAGAGGCAATAATGTGGAAACTGAGGCTGTCCCACTTTGAGCCCATCAAGAGAAGATGGCATTCTCTGGAAAAGACAGTGATTGGGAAGAGCTGAAGGCAGGAGGAAAAGAGGATGACCCAATACAAGATAGACAGACTCCCTAAAGGAAGCCAGAGGCTTATGTTTGCAAAAGCTGAGTAGCTGAGGGCTGTTGGGGACAGAAAATTTTGGAGATCACTCATCTATAGGGTCGCCATAAGTTGGGGGCAACTTGAAGGCACGTACCAAGGAGGAGGACTGAAGAGGCCAAGATCTGAATGTTCCTTTGGACATGGAACCTGATGAGGGTGGAGAGAGAGAGATCCACTACTTAAATATCTCTGTTACCTTGGAAACCCTGTAGGATTGCTTTAAGTTGATTCTGACTTGATCACACACATCACAAGCTGTTTTTGCCCCTCCCTCCGCCCCTCCTTTCCTTTTCTGGCAAACCGGTGATTTGCCAACAACTCTGTCAGCTTCCCCTCTAAAGTCCATGACAAAGCACCCTTCATCTACCCTCCACCGGCCACACACAAAGGCACCAGTTAATACACAATAGCTAACAGTACAGCATTACCATACCTGATCACTCGTGGGATAGACATTATCCCACAGATGCAATAGAGCTACTACAGTGTTCTCTTGACATAGTTGACATAGGCAGAGACTGAGGCATTGTGCTGCTGTCGAGGTACCTTTTTTTTTTTTGTACCTTTGCTTCATCTTTCCTGTGATGTAAGGAACATAGGGAGATGGAGAGGAATTCTGCTGCTTTGGTTCTATGAGCTCTTCCGCAGTATCCTATAAGATATTGCTGCTTAACCCATGCAAAACTGGCACTCTTGACCTGAATTCAAACCTATTTGCTAATAATGGGGCAACATTCTTCCCTTTCCCTTCATCTCTTCACACCATCCAGAAACATGCTCCACTGTATTTCTCAGTCTTCTGATGGAGGTTGTCAAGGCAAATGAAAAGATCACATTTCCTCATAGTCCCATTGGTAGAAACAACCTGATAACCCAACAGCAACAACAACAGAGCTGAATTCTGGTGCAGATCTTAAGGGAAATCACAGTAGTGGTTCCTTTTTAAGGAATACGGTGGGATAAAAAAATGAATGAATGAATGAATGAATGAATGAATGAATGAGACCATTTATTTTTTTAGCTTGTCATTGATTTCAGTTGGCTTTTGACTGAATCCTGGGACTTCAGCTAAAAAACACAGCGACTGTGCCTTAGTTTTCCTGGTGTATTTTAACAGTGAGGTTTTCCTTGTTTAGGGTTGTGTAATAGTGCCAATAAAAAATGAAGGCAATTAAAAAGCCTAAAATGAAATATTCCATTATCCTGCCTGTATGCATAACTCAAAATACACCAGCTCAGCTGACCCTCTCTCCAGCCCACCCCAATTGTCACAATCCACCATGCAAGACTTCTGGAGTACTGCCTCCCCTCATTGTAAAAAAACAACAACAGCTTGGACAGAAAGACTCAAGAACATGTTGTCGGCTATGGAAAATCTCCAAAGGAAGGATGTCTGTATTTGCAGGGTGGCCACGGAGAAAAACCTGCTCAACAATTGCATGCCTTGGAAAACCTTTTATTGCTGCTGAAACAATGGGAGCAAATTAAACATCTGTAATGTTGCTATATACAGAAACTTCCTCTCATGTCTTTAATAACGATGCTCTTGTTCCAGGGAGGTATTGAATCTGTTGTCATTAATCTGGGGTCAGGGCTGAGACTGGGCCTCTTTATTTCTGCCACAGTTATTCCATGTGCATGTCAAGGCCCCATAAGAGGGAATAATATAGAAAGCATGTTTTTAAGTTATGTGGATTCATTTGCTCTTTTGTTCCTCCACTCCACCAAATACCAAAGCATGTTTTTCATTTGCAGAGTATTAACATTTGTCCATTACACTGGGAGAAAATTCTTTTGTGTATTTTTATTATTTAAAACAGTTTTTGCTTCCCAAATATATATGTAGATCTAGGCCCGGATTTTCACTGCACTGAATGGATCTACAGGAATGTCATCAAATTCCTCTGCAACATGACCAGAGAGGGCTCCCTCTTTTGTGGCATGGAAAGAAAACAATTATCTGGGAGCACAATCCAGCGCACGGTCCAGCGCACAGTGCCTTGCTGTGCAAGTCCAACTGTTATGTGTAAAACAGCCCAAGATTAGGATTCTGAAGTAACTGTAGTAACTGGAAATTTGGCATGCTTGGGGTTCACTTTTCTGCTTGTGCAGCTTGGATAGAACACTGAAATGGTCGGCTGCAAAGTCACCAGTTTAGCGGTTCGAATCCCAGGTGCTACACAGTGGAATGAGTTCCCGCTGTTAACTCCAGCTCCTGCCAATCTAGCAGTTTGAAACCATGTAAATGCAAGTAGATAAACAGGTTCCACCGTAAAAAAAAAACGGGCAGCTAGAGGAAGTACATGCTCTTGAGGTATGCAGGTTTGCATCCTCCTAGGAGCTAATATCAGCAAGTGGGTTTGGACCCTTCCAACAGCCAAATTTTGCACTTCCCCACATTTTGGCCACCTGAAACCAGAGCCCTATTTATAACTATGACCAACAACCTGGGCCAGCCTGGACTAAGTGCAGCAGCCATTCTAGGCTACAGATGTGATGTGTCATGAAAGCACAGTTCTTTGTTGTTGACTCAATTTAGGGCAAAAACAGGAATGAATGACCTCTATAAGGTTGTCTCATTGATCACTCTGCTCAAGGCCATGACTCTGTAGAAATGGCCTGCAACCAACATAACACAAGCAAAATAAAGCTTATTATCCTTTAGGACATCACACAACTTTTAGTTCTTTTCTCTTGCAGAGAAGGCAGGTGTTTATGTCCAGTTATGATTCTTTGTTTGTGGAAGATATTTCTCCATGTATAAATTGAAGTATCACATTTTCCCTGATTACCACGACCAATGGTGGTCTTCTGTCCAACATCCTTGTTTCAAACCCAACTGTTTAGGAACCAGAGAAAACCCCCATGGGATATTGAGAATTTATGGAAGTAAAAAGTCCTTCCTTGAACAAAAATGTTTTCTTCTGCCACAAAAATACTGTAAATGAATGTTCTGAAATTGTGTTTTTAGTCTTTGAAGATATATCTGGAAATGCATGGAGTGGAGATTTTGAGAAGAATGATCTAAAGCAGTGAAGCAGGATTTAGGAGAAAGAGTTACTGTAGTTTTCCATCTGCAAGATGCTCCAAAGTATGAGATGACCCCCACCTTTCTGACCCAAAATTATAGAAAGAGGAAAAAGAAGAGCCCGTCCAGGATGGATTATCCCCTCCATTCCGCACCCACAAGCCAAACATTATGGCAGCGTCCAGGGGCGCAGAAGCACTTTCACAACCCACCGTGGGGAAGGAAAAGCCCGTTGAACTCAACCAGGCTTCCAGGCAAGTACAGCTGCCTTAAAATTGTGTGTGTGTGTGTGTGTGTGTGTGTGTGTGTGTGAAAGGGGGGATTATGAAAAGTGCATCAGTGCCCCTGGATGCTGCAATAATATTTGGCCAGTGAAGCAACACTGAAGCTGAGAAAAAGGACCCTGTACTGCCTGCCTACAATGTATTGGACAACCCTTATTTTAGGAGAAAAATGCTGTGTTATAAATGGTTATACTGTCAGGTCCTCCTGCTGTCTCCCTTCAGCGTTTCTCCATTACAGAGCCTCTTTCCGAAGCTACTTTTCTATAAGAAAAGCATCCATTAGACTTTTATTATACCTGAGGCTCTCACAGCTGCTGCTGCTGCAGCAGCAGCAGTTCTTAAGGGGAAGGGTTATATATGTCCTGTTCCTTTTCCTGAAACAATAGCCAGGCCCCCATCTGACAAAATGGAAAGGATCATTTAGAAAACTGTGATTCAACTATAAAGGGTTTAAAGGATGTAACACATAGTTACTTGAGAGAAATGGTATAACTAATCACAACAGGAACACAATGAGTTACAGTATTTGCAAAATGGGAGTATTAAGCAAAATTGAAACAATGGCATTTGTGAAGGGAAAAAACACCAGCCTCTCCATTCAGAGGAGGGATGCCAAGTGTTTCTCGAGTTATATATCCCATTTGTTCACAAATGTTTTCTTTCATTTTTGTTTGTTAGTTTCAAATAACCCCATTACATTTTATTCTTAAATGATACAATATGGAACTAATTTTTTGCAGGCATCTGATCTAAACAATATAAAAAAGCCGTGGTCCGCGAATTGACATTTTCCGCTTTCAAGCATTTTACTTCACTAAACAACAGAACTTGTAAACGTTCATTCATACATTCCCCTTTTGGCCTCATAAATCATCATAATAAACCATAGCAGTTGGATGGGCACAGCTCCTTTGCTGTTCAGAACTTGACAGTTCCTTTTGATCTATGAGGACCAGGTGTCTTGAATTGTGATTTCATTCTATCTAGCTCTTCATCTAGAAGAATTTTCTTCTTGCTCACTCTGGCTGTAAGGCTAAGCATGCCCACATCACAACCCTACCCCCTACTCCCAGGTAAGACCTATTGAATTCTCATTGAACTCAGCAGGACTTCTGAGATACCATGATGAGCTGTTAATTTAGTTTAAATTTGTTGGATTTGCTTCCAAGTAAAATGTATTTAGGTTTATATTGCCAAGCTCAGTAGATGAGGTGACCCAGATGTCTTACATTATAATTTCACTCAACCTATATCTTGAGTCTAAAACTAGGCCAGTCTATTTATTTATTTCTCTGTATTAGATGAAAACTAAGTAGTTCAACACAACTAGGAGTGAAATCAAAGCAACATGTTAATCATTGTGATTAGGGAATGCCATTTGGAGGTTTGGGGCACCAAATCCAAGAATTCTTTGTGTGTGTGTTATGTTGTGACAGTCGTGACTGACTCTTCACGACCCCATGCCCATGGAGTTTTCTTGGCAGGAATACTGGAGTGGCTTGCCAGTTCCTACTCCAGGCGCCTACAGCACCTGGTATTCCCTGGTGGTCTCCCATCCAAGTAATAACCAGGGCCAACCCTGCTTAGCCTCCGAAATCAGGCAAGATTGGGTGTGCTTAGGGCATCTAGGCAGCACAAGAATTCTTTAGGAATCCCCTAGATAGAGTTCTAGGGGTTTCAGCCCAAGAATTGAGGCCTGTTAAAAATAAGAAAGCACCTCATTACACTCACCTGCAGAAATGAGGTGAGGACTTCCTTTGAGGCCTTATTCTTGCTGCAATGTGTAATGGCAGGGGCATCGGTGGCAACTAGGATATCTGCAAGGGGGGCAGGACCAGGGTGTTCCCAGAAGCTACGAGCGTGGTCATCCAGTCCAAGCACAGGATTCACAGAGAGTTCAAGATTCACACAAGTCTGAGTTCAAGATACACACAAACACAGTCCAACAGGGAGGATGGAATTCCAAGCAGGAAGACTTGCAGAGTAGCAGCGTGCTGGGAAGGATCAAGATAACAAGACTGAAGCTTCAGGAGTCCAAGGTCTTATGTTGCTGAGGCAAGGAACAGGGGGTGCCAGCAGCTAGATTTATGCTGCTAGCAGGCTCACCCCCACCCCCTGCACTCTCTGATTGCCTCAGCCTGAGAAGGGCCTGGCTCTGCAAGGAGGCTCTACATTTGTTGAGTCATGCAGCCCCAATCCCGACACAGTGCTTCTTGCGGGGGGGGGGGTTCCCATTGCCACCATTGCCATTTATGAAAGCTGCTTCCCAAAGCATTGTGGTAGGAAGGAAAGCCTAAAAGGAGGTCTCAGCCTCTTTTTGAGTGAATTAATAATAAGTGGCACATCTTTAGACGTGATGCCTGTCCCTTCACTTGCAATCGGAGTTACATTAAATTAAGCTAGGGTGCATTTCACATACTTCTGAGTACAAGACATTCTTTCCTGTGACTGCCACATATCCAAAAGAACACCCAACAAAAAATGTCTATTTGTAGCATATCACATATTTATTTATTTATTTATTTATTTATTTATTTATTACACTTGTATCCCACCCATTTTCCGGATCAGAACTCTGGGCGGCTAACAATAAAACAAGACAAAAAAGCAACAACCAAACAACAAATTCCAATAAAAGGAGGGGAAACAATACACAAGCATTGGCCAAAGTGACCAAAAATAAAATGCTGTAAACAAAACAATGCTGATCACTACCTTTTAAGTCAACATTAACAATCCAATTTAAGAAGTTAAAAAGTAATACCCACATTGTTCTTTGTAATGAGGAGTGTCAATGCAATATGTTTATATGTTTTCTAGTACCTTTTGGGTTGAAGGCCTAAGAGTAACACTGTTAAATAATCCAATGTCTGAGAAGAAAGATGTGACTGTAGAAATAGATAATTGTCTTAGTGGGGATAATTTAAGTGAACCTGTTTATACCCAAATGACATGTGTTTTTGCCCATACATCAGACCTAAGTCTGCTACCACTTATTTCTTATAAGCATCTTAAGGACCCCCTTGCCCCTTAAAAAAAAAAAAAAAAGGTAAAGGTTCCCCCTGCATATATGTGCTAGTCGTGTCTGGCTCTAGGGGCAGTGCTCATCTCTGTATTCAAGCCAAAGAGCCAGTGTTGTGCAAGTCCATGGCCATGCGGCCGGCATAGCTGCAAGGAAACACTGTTTTACCTTCCTGCTTTTTACGGCAGTACCTATTTATCTACTTGCATCTACATGCTTTCAAACTGCTAGGCTGGCAGGAGCTGGGGTTATTAGTGAGAGCTCGCTCCACTGCGTGGCACCCGGGATTCAAATCATGAGGTGCCAACTTTGCAGTCAACAGTTTTCGGAAGCCTAAGTCCACTGAGCCACCATGCCCTATTTCCTGTAAGCATCTTAAAGACCTCCTTGCCCCTAAACACTCGACTGCAATAGTTTTGTACCTTTTGCACCTTTATCCTAAATAATTGGCATTACTTACTGTAGGAAAAAGTCAACGAGTTGTTGTTTTCCAGAATATCAGATATGACATACCACTGCCTAGATCCCTTGTGAGGGAGCAATGTGTAAAACAAATTTGCTACATTAATCCTTCATTTTAAAAAACTGTTCATAAATGGCTAAAATGATACACTAATAATGGCTCCTCCTCAAAAATTAGAAAAGGTTGAAGGCAAAGGTTTTTCTGACAATTAAGTCCAATTGTTTCTGGCTCTAGGGGCCGGTGCTCATCTTTGTATGTAAGCCAAAGAGGTTGCATTTGTCTGTAGAAATATTTCCATAAAAATGTGGCTGACAGTGTACTGAAGGATGTTACTTTCCCACCAAAGTGGTACCTATTTATCCAGAATCAGCAGTACACCTCCTATTGAAGGACAAAGGACACTCATTCAAATATGAGGATGTACACATATTAGACAGAGAAGATGGGTGGTTTGAGAGAAGAGTCAGGGAAGCTGTTCATGTGAGTATTGAAAACTCCTGTCTCAGCAGAGGTGGTGGGTTCAGGCACAGTCTATCTGCCACTTATCAGGCTGTGCTTTCAACAATACCCTACCCAGACTAAATCAAAAATACTTCACGCCTCCACCACCATGACCATAGCTAAGGACTCATACTTTATGAGACTATTGTCCACTTAATGAGCCTACTCAGGCCATTGTTCATGTTATGAGCCTATTTCAGATCAGAGTGACATGAGGTCAAAGTGAATTATAAAATGGAGGACTGGCAACTAGCTTCCCTCAGACTGACGAAGCTGCTTGGATGAACAGCGAAACATTTCAGTCTCTCAAGAAGAGAGAAGTCCAGTTGCCATGACTCAACATCCAGATATTTATCTGCTTGCATTATATCCTTTTGAACTGCTAGGTTGGCAGGAACTTGGACAAGCAACAGGAGCTCACCCATAAATGGGACTCAACTTCTGCCCTTTCGATCGAGAAACCCAGTGGCTCAGCAGTTGAACCTACAGTGCCACCCATGTCTCAAAATAAGTAACCCCCATAAACAATGGATTAAAATAAACACAGTGTTACTGCAATGTGTATGTGTGGGTGTGCAGTTAGCATTTGTAGATTAAAATAGTTTTTAAATTCATTTGCTTTAATCCTGATATACTTGATCATAACTGAAATTGCATAAACTTTGGTGCAGAATTCCACTCATTAATAAGGTGCCAGCTGCATTCCTGGTCATGTAACAGGTATTCAACCTTAAATACAATTAGCATCTTGTTAATTAACAGCAAAAAAAAAAAAAGCTCTACAACCCATTCCATGATCCATCGGGCCTAAGAATGTGGAGCTGCTCTTTTTGTGTTGTTCTGTTTGTTGTTTGCTTACTTTATTCCCACCCTGTCTTTCTTCCCCAAGTGGGACGAATGTGGCATACCCTGAAATACATATATGAGCATGTTTAAGACTTCCCGTCTGTAAAGACTCGGAGCTGCAGAATGAACAATCACTGGGAGTTTCGTGATTAGATAATAACACTCACCCCACCCCCAACATTGTTGTTTTCCTACTGAAATCTGCCCTATTGTAACTCTAAAGGAGGGGAGCTAAATATGAAGTAGAATATGTCAAGAACAACAAGTTGTTTGTCTTGCAATTTTCTGTAAGCCTAAAGTGCCGTGTCCATTTGAACTGTCTCTCACCCTTGCCATTCTAATGCCTCTCATTGCATTCCTCAGGGCTCAGGTGCTTCCCGTGATTACTGCTGCTCCTTTCAGTGTCATGGCATATTCTTGTATTCATGTTTTCCTCAGCAATCAGACTATCCTGAATAATTTATTTCAACTCCATGGACATGGTATGATATTTAGAAAGAAAGAAAGAAAGAAAGAAAGAAAGAAAGAAAGAAAGAAAGAAAGAAAGAAAGAAAGAAAGAAAGAAAGAAAGAACAGAATCTTGGTAAATCTGGGTTTTCTGTATAATTACTTGGTTTTTCTGCTCTAGATGGTAGTTGACACTCATGGTGTAACTTCCTTGTAGCTCTATGTCTGTGAAGATTCCCAGTCACCCAGGTGAGGTTATCTGGAAGCTGAGTCATAGCAAATGGACTTTTTTTTCTTGAGATATGAAAATGTTTTGCTGCTCATCCAAGCAGCTTCTTCGAACTGAGATTGGATGAGCAGCGAAACATGGCAATTTCTAAGGAAAAGAAATCCAGTTGCCATGACTCAACTTCCAGATTCCTTGTAGCTCCCTAGTTTTCCTCATGTAAGGCTTGTGGAGTTAAAGGCTTGCTTGCTCTGTGAAGTTAACTGGACCAGCTCACTACCTTTGTGGTTTGGGTAAATTAAAGTGCAATGCAAAATACTGTAGCATCAAAAGAGCAGTAATTTTATCTAGTACAGGTAAAATTACTGAAATGTTCACTTTGAAAACAAAAGTACCTTCTGACCCTGCCTTCCACTATAACACATGCAAAAGTTAAAGTGATTTACCCAACTTGGAATAAAATTGCCCAACTAGGCATTTTTTAAAATCATGCCTTGGATAAGAAGCTGACCTTTTCATTCATTCTATTGCTGTCCTCAGCAGGTGGATCACCTTCACGGTAGTGCACCTGTGCTTTCTTCTGAGTCCTACTGAGTGTTTTGTACCTGATAGCTTGTGCTTCGTTCCTGGCTGTAAAAGTGGCAAAAAAAGCAGAGAAGGGGCATTGAATGTTGGCGCAGCAATCAATTACATGAATACTCAGATATCAAGAGGAATTTTCAATATACTCAGTACCATATGACATTTACTGGCAGAAGGAATTATAATTTTTTCGAGGAGGGAGGGTTTTATATGGGAAAGCTTGTATTCCCTGCTCATCGTCATTCCTAGGTTCAACACTTCCTGTAATATGGGGTGTTTATGTCAAAGATATATTGGGAAAATGCTCATTGTCTAGCTGTGGCAGTCTTCTACTCTCCAAAGTATATGTGGACACACACACTCTATACCCATTGCAGAAATTTTGTAAGCCAGTACCAATCCTACCCCAGATGATCACAGAGCCTATAGAAAATTACTCCCTGTGTCCTCTGCAGATAATCCATGATGACCATTTTGTGTATGGCTACGGGGGGGTGTCGTGGTGGCTCAGTGGGCTGCAGCACTGAAAACCGCCGGGCTGGCTGCAAAGTTTGTTTATAAGTGTTCACATGGGAAGAGCACTGGGAGCAGGAACAAAGTATCCATTCAATAATGGCAGCAATGAGAATGCTTAGTGTTTCGCAGAGAATGTCTGAAAATGTTTTATGGACCACCTCAAACTCCTTACAAGATCTACAACTCTGCTGTATATGTATAGAAGGAGCCCCGTGGTGCAGTGGTTAAATGCCTGTACTGCAGGTAAAACCTGCCTGTACTGTAGGTAACCCCTATTGTTAACTGCCTGGAGTTCCCAGGAAAGACGGACGGTATATAAAAAAAACTGTGCTCACAACCTGTGGTTCAATCCCAGGTAGCAGGCTCATGGTTGACTCAGCCTTCCATCCTTCACAGGTCAGTAAAATGAGTACCCAGCTTGCTGGGGGTGGGGGCTGCAATGTGTAGCCTTCATACTGTAATTATTAAACTATAAATTGCCCAGAGACTACTTGAAGTTGTATGGGGCGGTATATAAGCAGAACACTTTGCTTTATTCACAATAATCTTATCTCATCTGACAATCATTTCTTATTCATGGTGAATGAAAATTTAAGTGGGAACATCCCGTCTCATTATTTTACTAAATGGAGAATATTAGTTCTCTGCTTTCTCCCCTCCATTCTTGCATTCGTAAGAGGCTTGTAAGACAGCGAGACAAGAAATAGTTTTTCTAACATGCCAGTAAGAGAGGCTTTGCTTGAGATAAGAAAGGCCATAGCTGAGACTAACATCTGCCCATGCTTCCAATAGTTCATCTGCAGCCATGTATTTCAGACCTAGCCCCTAGAATGCTAAACATGGATTGTGGCTGTGCTCATTCAGACCGTCAAGGAGATAATGAGAAAGGTTGTTCATTAAATGAGTGAGAGAGTGAATGAATGAATGATTTTTTTTAAAGAAAATACCTTGTTCCTCATGCAAAGTAAAAGAAGTCGGTCCTAGGACCCTTCTCTTTGACAAGCCAGCCTTTTAATTTGTGAGGAAGGAGTAACATCCAGTAATATGGGTCGTCACATTCAGTAATACAGAGCACATGTTCTCTTAATGAAATGTACACCTTCCTTCCTTCCTTCCTTCCTTCCTTCCTTCCTTCCTTCCTTCCACTAATCTGAGGCCATCTCTTCGCTACTCTGTCTGCTTGGGTTTTACAAATAGTGCACAGCAACCATAACTCAGCAATGAGGCACATCCCTGACATGCCAGAAAGTCCATGTTGCATCTCTTCCATCAACAATTGAAGGATCATAGGTAGGGGTCACAGACAGTACTTCGAATCTCAGAGAGTGGCGGCCAGTTGGCGTTGACCATATGGGGCTTGCCAGAACAGTAGCCTGATTTATTTTCCATAAGGAAACTTTCCAGGAACAACAGAGAGAGTGAAACACAGCTTCACCCTGAGCCACATGCAGAGCCAGGGCTCTCGGACATCAAAGAGCATTCAGGAAGCAGACATTTCCACAAAGTTAAAGTAATATGGTGCAATGTATTCTATTGCTACATTAGGTTAACAGTGTAAAGCACTGAGAGTAGACTGGGACTCTCACCAGGTAAAGGGGTTTTTAGGGGTTCTCAATACTCACATGAGTTTTTCTGACAAGAGCAATACATGTGAATAGAGCAGAGCTTCAGGATTCCCTGGCTCTCCCATTATAAATACTGTACTTAGCATGCCTGGAAAGCCCCAAGACCTGCAGTCACCTACAAAGTTGTTCATGTAAATTATGCAACTATCCACTACCAGCTATGTTTTCTTAGGGTCTGAAGTAATAAGCAGACATTTACTTGAGCTGAGAATATAGACTCACTTCATTGCTAAGCATTACTGCAAAGCCTGCATTACACAATGTACAAGATCTCATGATGCGCAAGAAATACCTAATTATAGTAATTGCAAATAATATGGAAAATCTAGTTGATACACTGTGTATAATAGTATTTTTACTTAATGAACAGTAACATGTATTAGCCAGCATCCTACTGAACTTCAGCAAAAAGTCTCAATGGCATAATAACATGAAGTCACATTCTATTTGCACAGCGACAATGTTTGCCTTAGTGGTGTAATGCTGTGTTGTGACACTGATGGCTTTTCCTATGAAATGGAGATTCAATGGGATATTGGTCATCATATTTAGATATCAGGATTTTTTTTAAAAAAAAAAAAAACCCAACAACCTTAGGTCTTGCAAGGTCATTTTTTCTCCTCCCACAAGTTTGATTTCAAAGAATAAAAGAGCCCAAGGAATCGTTTTTGTATTTAAATTATAATTTGAAGATAACGGCAAGGGATATATTGATAATAGGGTCATGACCTGTGACCTAGGTTTGTAATTTAATTCATGTATGGAAGGTGGAATGGTTCACGGTTTCTAATGGGTTGTCAGTTAAAATAGCCATGTCATCTCCTGCTGCAGGTGGAAGGCTAAGCAATATAATGGAAGCGGTCTAGCACACCTGCTACTAAGCATCACCCCTCTTACCAGAACCAGACTCTTCCTGCTGTGGCTAGAGTCATGATTCGAAGGGACCACCTCCTTTTTGACAGTAGCAGCATGCCTCTAAAGGACAAGTACAACACTGTGTTTGTGATGCTCCATGTCAATCTTCTCCCTAACTCTCTCTCTCTGTCTCTCTCCATCTCTCTCTGTCTCTCTCCCTCCCCCCCTCTCTCTCTCTCTGTGTGTGTGTGTGTGTGTGTTCAGTGCTGTCAAGTTGGAGCTGACGTCCCGAGGCCCTAACAGGTATTTCAAGGTAAGCGAGATATTTATGGAGTAGGTTTACCTGTTTCACTCCCACAGTGAGTTTCCCTGGTTGAGTGGGGATTTGAACCCTGGTCTCCTGTGTTCTAGTCCATCATTCTATCCACTGCGTCACACTAGGAATAGTAACTAGAAGAAAGGCTAATCAGAAAAGGATGCATTGTGGTACACATGTTGTAGAAACCATGCCATGTGCGTATCATGCATTCCCCGCATGCATTTTGGTGATGTGTACAAAATTGGGACTGCACCAAGGAGAGCTTTTGTCCAAGCCACAAACATTCAATAAATAACATGGCTGCAAACCTTTGAACAATAAGGCGGCAAGTTCACTTGTTACCCATCAAAACAAAAATGAGTGCCACCACCCTTACTCTGTAACTATTATAAACAAACTTCAAGGTTTTCAGAAATCTAGCCATCAGGGTGGAACTGCTCACAGAACTTATGTTTAATCAAAGCAAGGAAATGCTTGCATTATGGAGGAAAACAGTCACTTACAAAGGTCACTGAAACCAGTTTCAGAGGTATTTATTCTTTTGATGAGAACACATTTGAGTTTCCGGTACACTAGTTCATGTCTGATGGTGTCACTTGCCTTTTAAATAATTGTTTCAATAGGCAGATTTTTTTGCGGACTCATATAGTCACTTTTAAGTTATTTACATTTAAGTTCCAGTAAAATCTAATAAATGCTTAGACTGAAGGAGTGAAAACTAGGTATTTAATTACAGGGGGCTGTTATAATAAGAATAAGAGCTAAACAAGTATTTAGAAGAATTTGAAGTTGACAAAGTCAGTAAGCTGCAGAAAGCTGCCTTACTGGGATCTGCTCGCATAATTTGCCGATACATCACGTAGTTCTAAATTCCTGGGAAGTGTTCAACTAGTGATTTGTATTACAAAATCCAGCGTAGTTAGCTGTGTC
>JAHTLZ010000129.1:28982836-29002426 GCA_023846285.1 Phrynocephalus versicolor | reverse complement strand
AAACCATTATTGGGTGTAATGTGAAGCAGCCCTTGTTCTTGAAAACTATGTTTGCAAACAGACATGATCCCGAGGTCCCAATCCTTCACTTCCAATCCAGTCCACCCATGATAAGAAACAAACAAATTGCATATTTCTAAATCAGGTTCTGCTGGGCCACAGAGACTCCTTTTAGGCTCTTTGAAAGCCATTATTGAATTGTGTCGTTTCTTAGCCAGTGAAGTTAAGCTGCAAAGTTGAGGATTTATTTCTCCCATAAGGAACCAAGCAGCGACACTCTTTGTCGAGTGTTGACACCGTTCCTTCCGGGAAGCACGAGACAAATTATGCAGCTTATTGGAGTTTAATACATGAAAAGCTCTTGATAGGGGATGTTCTCACATCCCTAATAACTCCGAGAGCTGTGAGCTCTTTGACTGGAGTGTCACACTGAAATCCCCTGCACGGGAGGCAGTCCGTGTCACGTAGCGCTATGCCATTCACACAAGTGACCCTCCCCTCCCTCACAGAAGTATGAAACTAGCTCTTTTGCTTCCCCTCTTCATTATTTGGCTGACTTGAAGACAGCTAAGTGCTTCTGCGTCTATTTCATTATCTCCAAAAGCATGCAGTGTGGTGGAATTTACATTTTTGTAAAAAAAAAAAAATCCAGCTGGAGAACGGGGGACTTGGATACACAATGTGCTGCCCCTTCTAATCCAATCTTCCCCAGTGCTGTTGGCCTAGCAGTTGCCAAACTCAAACAGCAGGAATCTCCTTTGTTCCAAAAAGTATGAATTTGAGCTTTAAAATGAGCAGAAGTCTTTCTATTACTCCGGACACTTCCTCTTGCTGAGTTTACATGAGATGTCTAGCAGGAGGTGTTATTAAAGCGCTTGAGAAATTAGCCCCCCCCCCAAAACCAATTATCTTGGTTTAGCTGGGGAAAAGGGACACAGAAAGTCTTTTCTTAAAGGGGGGAAAAAAGAATGAGCATTTGAATTTTCATTACTGAGAATCCATGGGACACCATGCTACCTTCAGAATGTTATGTTATTAACCCTTTCTTCAAACAGCTGCCTTAATCAGGCTTAGATTTTGTTCCAAGAAGGTTCACTGGGGGGGATGGGAAACCTTACTTTCCTTATTTTCTTCTCTGTGGGCTTTTTAAAAAGTTCATATTTATGATTACCGTGAAACGGTTCTTCAGCATTTCTGCTGGTTTTATTTCTTGTTCTGAACTACATGGGGATTTCCATCTGCTTCCATGCTCATTATTTAGCAAATATTGTCAACAGAGTAAAGTTGTGCCTGAGACAGCAGAAATGCACACTACCGTTTGGCCGCAGAGGGTTGAATGACTGCAGAGGAGGGGAAAGTGTAAGATATGGTACAGGCAGGGTGTCTAAGGTGTCTATATTGTCTTACAAGTGGGTGCAGGGGGAGCACACAACTCTGACTCCGCACATACAATATGACAAGCTAAGGAATTGACTTTCTGTGTGTGGCCTGCTTAATGTGGGAGTGACAAAACAGTCAAAGAGCTTTGCTCTGTGGTTTGTTTAGTGTGTCAGCCAAGTATGGAAGCATCTCGTTTCCTGGTCTCTTTCTCCCAACAAACCAAATATGAAAACCTAAAATATACCCTGGATGCTTCCTCTGGTTACCAGTGGCCCATGGTCCCTTTTCTCTCTCTCTCTCTCTCTCTCTCTCTCTCTCTCTCTCTCTCTCTCTCTCTCTCTCTCTCTGTGTGTGTGTGTGTGTGTGTGTGTGTGTGTGTGTTTACTTGCTTGCTTGCTTGCTTGCTTGCTTGCTTGCTTATTCTGCCCCTTTGGGATGAGTCCCCCCTTTCCCTCCATTTGGATCATGGAGAAATAAGCGAAATTACTTTTTCACCCAGAGCATCACTGGTCTCTGGAACTCCTTGCCAGGAGAAGTGATGACAGCTGTCAGCTTTGACAGCTTTAAGAAAGGATTAGACAAATTCATGGAGAACAAGGGTACCAATGGCATGGAATCATAAGCAGGTGAAGACATCTGCTTGGGAATACCCTGAAGCAAATGGTGAGCCACTGTGTGAGACAGAATGCTGGACTGGATGGGCTGTGGCCTGTTCCAGCAAGGCTGCTGTTATGTACTGATGTTCTTATTTTCTTTGGTTAGAGAAGAGGAACCCCAAGAGAAAGCTGTGCTTGCTTCAAGGCAACTCACAAAATAACCCACCATTTTTGTGCCCAATGTAAGAGACACGGGCCAGGCAACACACCACTAACATGTGCTTTTAATGATAGGCCAGGGTCCCCAGGGATCCATGTCTTGTTGTGTCGATCAGAGTAGACCAGTGCAGCTGGCATGCATGGCAGTGATTTAGATTTGGTTTAGTACCTATTTGTCTTTCTTTCTTTCTGAGCTCTAATAATGAAAACCACCCTAAGGCCTCAAATTTGATGGTGCTGCTGCTTCTGCAACTCTGAGTGGAGAATCTTTGGGTTTCCAGACATTCTGGATAGCTCTTGGGAATTCTGCAGTTAAAGACCCAAATATCTGATGAATCAAAATTTCTTACTCAACGTGTGTTAAATTATTGTTTGTGGTATATATTGTTATTTGTGCCACATGTCAAGAATATTCCTGTGTGTGAGTTTTTCAACTTGCAATTAGAGATATGGAGTCCAGCTGTGGACTGAAGCAAGCTCAGTAAAGTGGCCTTGACAGGAAGGCTGGTGTCCAAGGACAATGGAAGCATAGCTCAGAAGCATGGATGAGAGAAGCACTATGACGTGATGTGAAAGTAATGAATTGATTGGAAAGATATGCTATATACACCTTATGTATTGCAATATGTTCTTGCTGTTTAGCCGGGGCTGTTTAGCCAGTAAGCCTGATGTGTTGGCTGTGATAAGGAAGAGTAGCAGGACTGTTTATGCTACTGGATGTAAGTCTGGAAACCAAATGGAACCTGTATATATTTTGTAAATAGACTGCAACAGAAAACCAGCAACGGAGTCTGTCATATTTTTGCCTCTAATCCTTGACATTGCTGCTACGCTGCTAACTGAGGTTAGCTCCTCATTCCTTGACACCACCAAGTCACTACCAATGTATGATGACCCTCCGAATGAGTGATCTCCAAAATATGATCACATTAGCAGCGTTGCTTACTGCTTGCAGGCTCAAGACTGGGGGTTTCTTTATGAAGTCAATCCATCTAATATTTGGTTTTCCTCTTTTCCTGTTGCCATTAACTTTTCATAGAATTATCGTCCTTTCCGATAAGTCTTCTTTTTGCATGATATGCCCTTAGTACAACAGCCTTAGTTTCATCATTCTTGTGTATAGAGACAGCTCAGGCTTTATTTGTTCTAGGAACCACTTGTTCATCTTTTTGAAGGTCCATGGTACCTGCAAAGCTCTTCTGATGACTGAATTGAAGTGTACAAAGTCTTAAATAATTGCATTTTTAATTCCTCATGTTAAAACTGTATAGTTCTTCTCTAGTCATGATTTATGTGTATATAATGTTCCTCCTGAACGGATGTTTTAGGCCTTTCCTTTACGTGAGTTTTTAATTACTAGATGTTGTATTTGTTGCTAATTGGTTTTAATCTGACAGTATTGCAATATGTGATTGTTATGGTTGAGGGTTATGTTAGTATTTTGATTCTTTTACCCACTCTGAGAATACAGTATATTAAACAAAATCAGTGGTGCTCCACTCTTAAGCAAGGCATCAATGAACATTATCATGGCTGACCAGATCAGAATGATGTGTCATCTGTTTAAATGCCCATTTATGACAATAGCTAGTATAAATATTTTACTGATGATATTCAGAATGTCAGAACAATGGATTCTGGACCCTACTTTCTAGCATACTACTGTATTCTGGAGCATGTATCATATTTTGGAGGACATTCAGTGGTTTCTCCAGTGCATTACAATAACTGTACAGGGACATTGGTTGAACTGGTACAGTTCTTGTAGTCAGATCATCTAGAAATTAGGAGACAGTATCCATATAAAGGGTTGTCCTTAATTCACCTCCCAAATGTCAAATGGAAAATCTAGAAGCATAACAAATAAGCACACAGAGAAATAAAAATATCTAGGAAAAGCTAAGAAGGTCATATAAAATGGTATCAGAAGCCACAAGACTCCTAGAGGTTTGAAACCTAGTTTCAAGAATTTATGGACTGAGTTGTCTTCTGGCAGCAACTTTCTAATGCTGTTTTGCATAACAGGATATAGACTTCGATCACTAGCTCAGCAGATGCTGCATGTCCCTCCTCCATCTCAGCTATGTTCTCTTTTGTCTTGGTTAGAAACTCTGGAAAGTAAACGGTGATGTCAGACAAAGTGTCTAAACTCCAAATGGTAGACAACGATAGCTTCTGAAAACCAATCAAAGATGACACAGAGCTCATTTGAAGTGCCTTCCCACAGCTGTGGTGGTGACATCTCCATTGCAGCAGTGAATAATATCCCATGACCTTGTTATAAATGACTGATAGACATTCGTTGGTTCCACACAGGAATGGAGCTATTTCCAGTCAACTGGATTTTGTAACTTTGGACTCCCATTTCTGATATCATAGTGAGGCAGGGCACCCTCCAAGTCAGAGGTGCCATTAAAACCATTATGTCACCCATGTCTGGATGTCTTTGAGTATTGTTTTCAGATTTTGACTGGGAGCTTTCAACATTTCATGCAGCTGCTTGCCTTTTGGATCCATGCCCTACTTTGCAACTGAGAGAGAAGCTGGCAATTCCAACTGATATTGATAAGGAGGCACCTTTTCTTCTGATGGAGCTGTCACCAGGTCTGCCCTAAAGAGTCTTCAATGCATATTCTTGTGATCTCGACAATCTAGGATTGGCTTCTAGCTTCTTTTTTTAAATAAGCTTTCCTTTCTTTATTCATTTCAGAAGCACCAACAAATTATGTTGGCAGATAAGCATACACTACTAAGCAGAATAACAATTACAAGAAATAAGCCACCAGCAATTATAAGGAAAAGGTAATAGAATGCTTAAAACTCTTGGAGAAAGATAACACAATTGCCAGGGTGACCTACCACCGATTATATCCTGGAGAGACCATTCCTTGCTTTTACGGACTTGCAAGATCCACAAGCAAGGAATTTCCCTCAGCCCCATCGTCAGTAGTATAAATTCAGTGACTTACAACATTGCAAAATACCTGGCTGCTATCCTAGCCCCACTGGTTGGACTCATGGACCACCACCACGTGCACAATTCAGAGGAGTTTGTTTCTAAAGTCAGGGAGCTGAAACTAGATACAGACAAACCCATGGTATCCTTTGATTGTTGCAAACCTATACATGGAAGAAGTGTAGAAGAAGGCACTCCACACCTTCCCAGGGACACGACCTTCCCACTGGTTCAGGTGTGTTGATGATACCTGGGTGAAAATCAAGACTCAGGAACTACAAAACTTTACAGACAACATCAATATGGTGGACCCAAGTATTAAGTTCACTAGGGAAGACACCCAAGATAACAGGCTAGCTTTTCTGGATTGTGCATCAGACCCGACCACAGCCTGGGAGTAGAAGTTTACAGGAAACCCCAGCGCACAGATCAGTACTTACTGTTTGTCTCCCACTGTCCATGATTACAACACAAATCAGGAGTAACCAGGACCCTAAACCCCAGAGCAGAGAGCATCCCCACCTCCACACAAGTCAAGAAGAAGGAAGACAGGCAGCTCTTAAGGCCTGTGAATATCCAGAGTGGGCCTTCAACAAAGCATTGTGCCAACCCAGAAGAACAAGAGATCACCATGAGACCCAGACCCGACAAAAGAACTTGGTCATTCCCTACATGGTTGGAGTGTCTGAGAAGCTTAAAATGATTTTTTTTTTGCAAACACCACATTCCTGTTTATTTCAAACCCACAAACACACTAAGGCAGAGACTTGTCCACCCAAAGGATCCGATACCAAAACATAGTATATGTGTTCCAGTTCAGTGAGGAGTGTTCAGACCTCTACATTGGAGAAAATAAACAGCCAATAAACAGAAGGATGGTCCAACATAGAAGGCATGACAGCTCAAGACCAGAATCAGTAGTACATCTCCACTTCAAGGACAAAGGGTACTCTTTCAAAGATGAGGATGTACACATATTAGACAGAGAAGATAGGTGGTTTGAGAGAGGGGTCAGGGAAGCCATTCATGTGAGCATTGAAGCCCCCTCTCTCAACAGAGGTGGGAGCCTCCGGCACAGTCCATTTGCTACTTATCAGGCTGTGCTTTCAACAATACCCAGACAAATAAAAAGGCCTTCACCACCAAGGCCATAGCTAACGACCCATACCTTATGGGTTTCAGCACCTTAGGCCATTGTTCACCTTAAGGCTATTGACCGTTATCTACCTAACAAGCCCGTTCAGGCCAATGTTCATCTTATGAGCCTATTTCAGACTAGGATGACAATAGGTCAAAGTGGACTATAAGATGGAGGACTTGCAACTAGCTTTATTCAAACTGATGAAGCTGTTTGGATGAGCAGCAAAACGGTTTCTATCTCTCAAGAAAAAGAATTCCAATTGCCATGACTCACTTCCAGATAAACTCACCTGGATGACTGAGAATCTTCACAGAAACAATAAGTTCTAAAATTATTACTTGTAAAAAGTTATAAAAATAAATAAGATTAAAAACAAAAAACACCAGATGACATTCGGTCACATTCGGCCACATCAGCTGCAACCCTGCTTTAGACCATGTCAATGAAAAGGAAAATCTGATCCATTCTACAATCACTTTCAAGTTGAGCTTTGATCGAGTGTCACTGATGAGTGTCTTGAAATGGTCTCTTTCCTTATAAAGTTTCTTCTAGAAGGCGGATCTCCTGAACCCATCTCTGCCTGCTTTTAAAAATGACTCCAAGTCGTTCCTTTTCATCAGAATGCCTAATGTGCACATTAATATCTCCTTTGCCTATTATTTTATTGCTTAACAAAGACTACAACGATCTATTCTTTGAGCACAGCCAAGAGCAGAAATATCCAGTCCGTCACAGAAAGCATTCCAAGGCTTTGGGTGCCTTTCATCTTCCACTACTCTCTCGCAGATATTAGATTCTGGGCTGAAAAGCATTAACTGTATAGAAGTGAATGGCTAGGGCTCTCAAAAACCTGATGATGTGGACATGGTGTTAATGAGCTGCGAGAGAACCAAAAGCCCTGCCAGATTTTATATTGCAGCACAAGGAAAAATGAGAAAGCAGCATGATAGCCAGATGTAGGGAAGTAAGATCATAAGGCAAATAAAATATTCCAACAGACTGTTAGAAACATGCCTACAGCAAACTGCTGTCCAAAACTAATATATTTAGGTCTGCATGATTAATTCCTCGAGTGTATTGGCAATCATTAGGCCTTTTAAACCTTTTGGATTACTACCTGGTCTAGAGTGTAATCTCTAGGGAAGGAATATAATATAATCTCAAGCGCAAGGCCCACTTAAAAGAGGAACATAGGATGTTATCTCATGTTCTAAACTCTGAATGGCAGCAAGTTAAGTGGGGAGGAAAGCTGGGATTCTGCTCATCCACAAAGCTATGGCTCTACACACACACACACACACACACTATCCAACTACTAACCAAGCCCATCCCTTCTCTCCTTCTTCAATCAGAAGGTTTCCCAAAGTACTGCACCCTACCACACATAAGGGACATAATCCTAAAATCAAAAAATGCTTTGAAGTGAATGGAGGTTTAGGAATCAAAAGATTTTGAAAGGGAAGGATGGGGTGATGTGATCCTCATATGGGTGTATGGGCAGAGCATGCAATTAAACATCATTCACTTCAAAGCATTTCTGCTTCCAGAATTGGATCCCTCATTTGTGATATAGGGTGGAGTGCCTTGTATTGGAATGTTCTACATTCAACACCGTGAGGCTCGCCATATTTGGGGAGATGATGCCATTCCTGTTTGTATTGGTCCTGCGATCACCGAATGGATAGGATGGACATGAATTCTAGTTCTGACCGAAGGACACCAGCATGGCTCATAAACTCCCCCCCCCACCGCTGCCGCCATCTTTCTGGAATGCAATGAAGGCCCCACCACAAACACTGTCACAGCAAAGCTAAGAGTGCTGAGAAATGCATGGCTGCTGGGCAAAGCAGCAGCTGTGCCTCTCCCATAGCAACAAAACAGATCACATGGTGTCCCTGCAGTCTACTCCTGCAAGGGTAAGCAAATGAAGCAGAGCCATGATGGTGAAACCGGTACCATCACACGCCCTGTTATGCAGTATTTGCTACCATGAGAGACAGGACAAATAAGTTTCTTGTTTTCAAAGACAGCCGTATGGCCTCACTATAATGCAGTTCTCCTCCGACTAAAGTCAGATTAAGCAGGACTTTAAGCTTCATGAATCAATGATATTATGGCATATATTTACAGCTACAGTAAAACCCCTTGTTTTTCATAACAGAAGGTATGAGAAACTCCATTAGTCAGTTTTGTCACATCTCCTATATGGAGCTAGCGACATAACTGTAGGCTTTTGAAATAGCATCCCCACTGATTTGATAAATGATCTGGATTCCCGGCAAGCCGTTTGTACTAAATGTTTATAGCATTGGTTGCTACTTGCCAGTGTTTACATGAGACCTAGGTTGGGAAGACCTATTAGCAAACACATCATTCTGCTGCCTCTTTGCCCAGGCAGTGAGAAATGTAGAACTATTGTAGCGTGGGGTTAGTGATTCAGCAGTGATTTCAGCTCAGAGACAAAGCAGGCTAGAGACAGCTTCTAGTGAACAGCTCTTTAATCAGGGAGAGACAAGACTGAGGACTGGGGAGAGGGAGTTACATTTATAGGGGTCAGGACTGGCTAGGAAAAGATACATTTTGGAGGGAACAATTACAACCAATCACAAGGCTGCCTTTTGGCGGGAACCAATAGGATTGAAGATCCAAATGCAGCAACTAGAATCAACCAATAGGCCTGTTCCCTTTGGAACAGGAAGGCAGTTACTTCAACAAGCAATTACAGATCAATACACAACACCCCTCCCCCCCAGTGGGCACAGCACACGTAATCCTTTAGATATTGTGGGGCCCTGTGACTTCTAGTAGATCTCCTGACTACGGGTGTTGCAGGGGCTTCAGCAGGCAGTGTCTGTGGTGGAGAGTCTACTGTAATAGTTTCATCTGACACGGAGGGGGTTTCAGACAACTCAGTGTCCCTGATCTGTTCCTCGGCGGCATGAGGACTTGCAGGAGCAGATTCATTTGCTGACGCCACTGGTACCTGCATCCCTGGGGCATCTCCGCTCTGGTCTTGCAGCTGTGAATCATTATTGGGGGTAGTGTCACTCTCAGGCTGCAATTCACCCATACCAGTACCAACTCTACTGGGCGCTCTGCGCCTCAGTTGATCCACGTGCCTATGGCAGAGCCTGCCATCTTCAATGGTCACATAATAAGAGACTGGCCCAGATGCTCTGGTGATCACCCCTGGCACCCACAGGGAACCTCTGGCATAATTTCTCACCCAGACCAAATCTTCAGGAGCAAAATACCTTATAGAGTCGCTCTCTGCCTGTGGAGGTGCTCTAGCCTTGTGGTTTGGCATTTTGTCTGGGTGGACATAGTCCAGCACCATCACCAGCCTTCTACCTAGAAGCAGCTCTGCTGGCGACTTGCCCGTAGTAGTACACGGCGTCGCATGCTGCAAGAACAACATTCGGGCAATGCGCGTTGACCAGTCACCCTCCATCAAGCGTGCAAGAGATCCTTTGGCTGTCTGCACCATGTGCTCAGCCTGCCCATAGGATGAGTGATGAAAAGGCGCTGAGGTGACCCCTCTTATGAAATTATCAGCCAGAAATGCCCCGAATTTTTGGGATACAAAGGCTGCTCCATTGTCTGAGACAATGGTCTCGGGCAACCTATGGGTTGCGAACAGCTGTCTCAGCACCTTGATGACAGCAGCTGACGACATGCTGGGAACCATAGCCACCTCTAACCATTTAGAATACGCATCAACAATAACAAAAAAAAAACCTTTCCTTGGAATGGCCCAGCAAAATCTAAGTGCAGCCGGCTCCAGGGAGTCCGGGTCTGCTCCCACCAGTGGACTGGTGCTCTGGCCACTTCTGGGCGCACTTCCTGACATGCCTTGCATGTCCGTACCCATTGTTCAACATCTTGGTCCATCCCAGGCCACCATACATAGCACCGGGCCAGCGACTTCATCCTGACCATTCCCAGATGCCCCAAGTGCAGTGTATCCAGAACCCTGTTTCTCAGTGGTGCTGGGATTATCACCCTGTCTCCCCATAGGAGACAGCCCTTATGCAGGGATAGCGATCTTTGGGCCGTGCATCCGCCTGACGCACCAACTCGACACCACGGACTGGGCTCTGGCTTGGACTAGCCTCTGGCTCATCCATGGCATGGGCAGCCTCTACCCGTAGCTTTGTGGTCTTGCCACTGGCATTGAGCTCTTCCTGCTCATAATTCTCTGTGGCAGAGGCCTCTTTCAAGGCGGAGGCAAGGGTGACATATTCCTTTGCCACAATGCGCCTTCGGGCTTTTTTGCTGCAGAGCCCCCCAACAAACTGATTCAAGAGCGTGTCTTCAAGATTTGGGAAGCCACAGTGCAGAGCAAGCTCCCGGAGTCCTGCCAGGAATGCAGCCACAGATTATCTGGCTTGCTGCTGCCTTTTCTGGAACTCCATCCGCCAGGCCATCTGGGTTTTGGTAGGTGCCAACACTGCCAAGTGGCTTGTCAGCTGGGCAAAAATGTCTGTGAGTGTTGTCTCACTCAGCTTTGCTGGGGCGAGCAGTGCCTTGGCCAACATTAAGGTCTCCCGCCCACAGCAACTCAGGAACGTGGCCCTTCTTTTGCTGGCATCTGTGATTCCTTGAGCCACCGCGAAGAACTCGAAACGCTCAACATAGTCCTCCCAAGTGTGAGGCTCAGACGGCTGGAAGGGCTCCAAGACCCGTGGACTTTCCATTCTCCAGGTGGGCAGGGTTGTCTTCTAGCCAGCAGGTGAGTCTTGTCTCTGCTGCGATCCGGACTCTGAGTCAGCGTGATGGGCCTCTGCTACTCAGCATTCCGGATCCCACCTTCGTCGCCAGTATTGTAGTGTGGAGTTAGTGATTCAGCAGTGATTTCAGCTCAGAGACAAAGCAGGCTGGAGACAGCTTCTAGTGAACAGCTCTTTAATCAGGGAGAGACAAGACTGAGGACTGGGGAGAGGGAGTTACATCTATAGGGGCCAGGACTGGCTAGGAAAAGATACATTTTGGAGGGAACAATTACAACCAATCACAAGGCTGCCTTTTGGCGGGAACCAATAGGATTGAAGATCCAAATGCAGCAACTAGAATCAACCAATAGGCCTGTTCCCTTTGGAACAGGAAGGCAGTTATTTCAACAAGCAATTACAGATCAATACACAACGACAGCCATGTTTCCTCTGGAGAGAAGACACAAGACTGCTTACAGTGTCACTAGATGTGAAACCTTTATTTACAAGAAAACTCTGATATTATTAGGGTACAGAAGCAAGCAAGCAGATGATTTAGCTAGGCCATCATCTTGTCATTTCCTCCTCCTCCTCCTCCTCCTCCTCCTTCTTCCAGGATTTTTTTTTAATTTTAGTTTTGTTATGCTTTTAAGTAGCAAGTGTTCTCATTTTGACATTTGCCTGTATTTTATAACTTAGTTAAACTGTGCTAATGTCTCTGGTTCTGGCCATGATAGCTGAAGCAACACAAAAGGTCCAAAATGCAGCAGCCAGATTACTGACTGGGGCAGGGTACAGAGATCACATTATACCCCTATTAAAATAGCTCCACTGGCTACCAATCAGCTATCAGGCACAATTCAAAGTGCTGACTTTAACCTACAAAGCACTATACGACCTGGGTCCTAGCTACTTCAAAGATTGAATCTCACATTATGAGCTGATTCAGGTGTTAAGATCATCAGGAGAGGCCCTTCTTTCCATCCCACCACCCTCACAGGTATGTCTTGTGGGAACACATGAAAGGGCCTTCTCGGCTGCTGTGCCTGGGCTCTAGAACGCCTTCCTACTAGAGGCCAGGACTGCCCCATCTCTGATGTCTTTCCGGAAACAGGCAAAGACCTTTCTCTTCAGGCAAGGTTTCCCTGAATCATGGACTACGTATTGTGTCTTTTATATGAATTTATGTGATCACATAGACTTTGTGTTTATAACCACTTATAACGTTTTGCGATTGCATTGACACTATGTTTTCAATGTTAATTTCCACCACTCATAGCTTTTACATGGAATTTTACTCTCTTTTTAACTGCTTGTGTTCTCTTGTAGCTTTAATGTAATGTTGTCTTTTAATGCTGTAAGATGTCCCACAATTCCTTGTTCTCAATACTTGAATATGTCTTAATTCAGACATGCCCAAACTTCGACCCTCCTGATGTTTTGGACCACAACTCCAAGAATTCTAAGCTTAGATTGCCAATGACAAAGGACTGTGGGAGTTGCAGTCCAAAACATCTGGAGGGCCAACATTTGGACATGCCTGTTTTAATTGTACTGGGCAGTATATTGTCCCTCGTTACTTTAAGCCGCCTTGGGTCCTTTTCCAAGGAGGAGAAGGAGAAAGTCAGGGTAAAAATACTCTAAAATAAATAAATAAATAAATAAATAAATAAATAAATACAAATTATTGCAGGCTTTAGATCATGGAAAAGACAGGTCACCCTTCCCCTTAGTACTTTGAGTTCAAAATCTATCACACGCCACGTATAAGCCAGCAGGCAACTGGATGCTGCTAAAACATACAAGTAAGTGTCTATTAATCTCCTGGCATTTCTAATCACTGTGTGTCTAATGTGCCAGTTGTGAGGCGGAGTGTGGTAGAAAGTAACACATACCTAAAAATAAAATATCCCAAGTGATAGAAGGGCAAAGATATTAATCCCTATAAGCATTTTTAGGTCAGTTTATGAATTGCTGTAGGTTACTTTGTTAACAATGCAATGCTAGCAAATGTGGGGATTTTTACAAACAAGTTATTTTAGGATCTCTCTCTGGCTGACCTGAAATATGTCTGCTGTTCTAGAATCGAATTCCCTTTGTTTATTCTGCACTTTGCCACAGGCACAGACACACATACCAAATTTTATATTTTGCCTTGAAAAGAGGGCCAGCCGTTCGAACTGGTTTTGAAAGGGCTTTTAAATACCAAGTCAAAGGATATTGAAACCATTTTGGCTTGACTCATTCTCACTGAGGTGGAGCCCGCGTCTGGTGGCACCTGGGTTGTCACGCTCCAGGTTGCAATTACAGATTCACATGTTGAAATACTCATCCATACCCTGTAGGGGGAAAACACCTTGCATACCGAAAAGGTGTAGTCAGCAAGAAGAAAGCTATGCTTATCATTATCGGTGTCTGGCTCTAATAACTATTAACTGTGCAGCCACATCCAAAATGTTAAATGGTTTTTTAACAACGTAGTTTCTAAAAGTAGCTTGACATTTAAGAGATCAAAGATGAACAAAGGAACCCTATTTCTGCGACACAATTTGCAAGATAATCCATTATTAAGTGTGCGCTTTTGTATCTAAGTAAGACATAATAACTGATACACTAAGTGGATATGTCTGATCCCATGAGTTCACCATGTATGAAATGCCATCTGTCTACATCCAGAGTGCCAATTTTCATGTTTTGAGTCAGGACTTCTTTACACTTGAGTTTGGGAAAGGTAAAGTTGTAGTCCAGTATCCTATGGGGATCTAACGTTGGGAAACACTGCATTGGGACATGTTTACCTGGTGAGACAATAATGGTGGCTATTTTTTATTTGTTACATTTTTCTCTCTGTACTCCCAAAACCATGTTATTTAAAAGGGTACCTCTCTGCATGATACACCCCCAACCCCATTTAATCCTCCTCCTCATCCTTGTGAATAGTTGGATCAATATCACCAGAGCTAATTCTGCAGTTTGTAGAATTGGGGGGGGGGGGATTATTCCTTCTACCATGGAACTATGATGGAATCTGGCAGTCCAAAAGTAATAATACTTCCAGATGCTGAGAGAAAACCAAAAGCAGCACTAAATGAGCATCATTAATCTTCTGTGCTTTCTTAAGCCAATTTATGATTGTTTGCATTGATCCGAAAGCTGTATTTTTGTTGTTGTTGTTTGTTGTTGTTGTTGTTGTTCTACCATCATGGACACTGATATACTCTATTTGTGGCTTAATAATACCACAGTATTGTTGCTTTCATATTTTAAAAATCTTTTACCTCTTCTGATGCATGAATACTGGCTTTTGTGTGTTTTAATGATGAAAAACACCTTGGCTTGTTTCTTAAGAGAAAGAAGGGTGCTAATAAATAAATAAATAAATAAATAAATAAATAAATAAATAAATAAATAATCTTAAAACCATACTTTAGGCATCTGGTTGCAAAGCCAATGCTTGAAACTGGAAAAAAAAATAATGCAGTTGTCTGATTCATTCTATGTCTATTTTAAGCCCAGCACAACACAACAAAACATGTCAAAAAGATTGTTCATGGTGGCAGATTAAATGGAAACATTCTGAAAGTTTCACATGGAACTGAAATTCCAAATGCAATACAGTAGTATGAATGGGCTCTGGCTGTGAACAAATAGCAGAGTGTCTTTGTGGAAGTGGCTCTTAGTTTTTGTTTCTCCTTGTTTCACATTTACTCCCCAAATGTGTTTGCATTTTTCTTTGGGGCACAAGGACAATTTCATTAAATATTCCTCCGCCTCCTCCTGTCTTCCTAGTGCTGTTTGGGACAGTCAGTCAGAGGATTATGCAAGCAGGTGGGTAGTCTCCTTTTGTTTGCTAGAAGAAGAGGGAGAACCCTTAGCACACTCCGCCCTCCCTGTCCACAAGACAGGTCTGAGATTGACTTGGGGGCCTGGCAACCAGATATGACATGTACCTGAGGGCTGCATTTAGCCACTTCACCAGACCCCTTGAGTGGCCTCAGAAACAACATTCTTCAAATACCCTTTACAAGATCTTAGTTTGAGTGGAGGAGTCTTGTCTCCCCCAAGCCTCAACCTTAATTTATGTACCCAGTCCTGACAGAATGCTATTGGTGTTCAACCACCATTTTTCATCTTATACCTCTTAGATAGATAGTTTTCTCAAGGCCATATACTACATATGTGGCTTAAGATTTGAAACTGGGAGGAAAGTATAGGCTATAGATAATACATTTATAGTCCACTAATAAAGTAACAGCAACTACAAAAATCATTGCAAGCTTTTGAGGGCAATACCCTGGGAAGAAAGTGAAGCTTAAGAGTGAGAATGTTGGATTTGTTCAAAGGAGACTTGAGCGTTCTACCCTAAAGATTGCTACCAAACATCCTAGGGCCAGCTACTGTCCCTCAGTCAAGTTCACAGAGTTGTTCTGAAGAGAAAGTAAGAAATCAGCCATCTCTGCAGTAGCACACAACAGCATAATAAACAGGATTGCAGCCTTATCCATCTGTATGTTGCAAGAGGCCCCTCTGAATTGACTGGAATATACTTCTGAGCAAGGAAACCAAGAATGGTTTAAGACTGTTGCCCTTGTCAGGTTCCCCTCAACACACACTCACAACTATATCTGCTATGACTATCTACTATGTGACTTTTATATGGATTACCATGCATGATTGCATTGACTGATTTCATAAGAACACTAGTGTTCTCCATGTTGCTTTTAACCCCTCATAATGGATTTTTCTTTTCTTCTTGCATGTTCTTTGTAGCTCTACTGTTACCTTTCAATGTTCTAATATGCCTCTTTTAATTCTCTGTTTTTAACTTGAATATGTCTTAAATGTTCCGGTCTGTCTATTGCCCCTCATTATTGTAAGCCACCTTGGGCCCTTTTCCAAGGAGAAAGGTGGAGTAAAAATATTCTAAATAAAAAATAAGATAAATAAAAAATAAACACACCAGCTTTGCAGGTGGCACTGTGAAAGCCGATTGCACTAACTCTTGAGAATTGCTTCAGACAAGAAAGAAACTCATACATCATATCTGCATAGCCTTGGGACCTGTGGCAGGTCAAGGCAGGTTTGGCAGCTGGTTGCAAGCAAAGCTGCTTTTCACACGTAAAGGTCACCTCAATGTGAGATCCTTATCTTCCTGATGTATTGCCCTAAATCTATAATTCCCCCCTCCTCCTGCTTTCTGACAAAGTGCTTTAATAGGCTCTCCCTGCATTCCTTGGAAGTCTGGGTTAGAAAAACATCAGATAGGCATCTGAGCTGTAAATACTTAGTGAATAAATTGTTGCAGGAGGAATAATTTTGGGTTGTTCCTTTATAGGGTAGTCCCACTAAATTATGCATATGTTTGTGCTCATATAAGATGGAGAAAGTTCATTTTTGTTTTAATGATAAGGAAAGTCATAATGACCATGAAACAAAGCAGAAGAAGGATTACCTAATCTCTGAAAAACTCACCAAGCACATTGGGGAGGAAGTGACACAACAAGTTGCAAGGAAGAGGAATGGGGAAATTGTGACAATTACAGAGGACAAGCCTTCTAAAACGAGGGTTCTGTCTCGGTTGTGATCCAAGAAAAGAGCTGTTGGAAGACCGTTCGTTAAAAAAGAGCAAGAGTACAACATTCACTGAGAAGGGAGGCAGGAGAGAAGCAGTCAGTTCTGCAAAGCTGGGAGTAGTAAGATCACAAGTGAGACAGCATCTTGGATGCTAAGAAGAGAATCTTAAAATCTTTTCAGTATTGCGGAAGGGGAAAATTCCAATGATGTGATAAGAAACCTTTGAAAAAAGCCTTTTTGTATTATAAGAGGCGTCTTCAAAGCATTGGAGGCTGGCACATTTACCTTGAATACTATTGAGAAAGAGACACCTACTGTATGTTTAGTTATCAAATGAAATACTAAACAAGGAATTTGGTATCTTCATGGAGACTAGGTGATGCCGTAAATTTGCGAGATTAAAAAATTATAAATGCTGGTAGGTCGATATTCCAGAATGACTAAAAGGAAGAAGACAAGGACAAGCTGATGCATCAGGGGGTTCCCGGCAGGCATACTTGGGTATTTCGTAGTTTAATGGCCTGCTGTGCCAGAACGTCCAATGCTCAAACAGCATGAGGGAAGTTTTGATCCTTCTTTGATGACAAATGAGCATTGGAGTCATCCAGAGAAGGTGAATACCAGGAGATTCAGGATGACAATTGGAAGTATTTTTTTCCCCAATATAGTGCATAGTTAGACTGTGGAACTCACCATCACAAGGTGTAGTGCTAGCCTTCACCCTCTATTTCTCTAGGACTCTGGGACTAGAAGGATAACGCTATCAGCGGCAGCTAGTCAAGATGGCAATATCTGGCCCATGAGTCCCAAATGGAATGTGCAAGGGTGAATAATGCCACTCACTAATCAATGATGAAAATATTTGGAGTAATAATAATTATTAATACCTAAAAGCAGCTTAATACCTAAAAGCAGCTGAGGAATCTGAGAACTTTCTTGAATTTTCTGATCACTGGAACCTCTTACTTCTGACTGTAGCTTTATGACAGAGTCGAGCAAATGGGGCAATATTGCTGATTTGCAGTAAATCATTTCTCTCCTTCCTGTACAATTTTACTGTGTCTATAAACATTATGGGATTCTTTCTTCTGTTGCGTATCCCCAGTCATGATCAGACAAAGGAAGAATGAAGTATGACATTTCACTACGCTCATAGCATTGGAGAGAGAAATGTCCGAAAGGGCAGTTCCTTTTATTTGCCGCAACCATGTCCTAAATACATCTGACCTTGTCAGATATCTGAAGTTGAGCAGGACTGTACCTGGTCAGAATTTGTATGGGGGAATCTCCCAGAAATAACGGGATCTCTGAATATGACCAAGACAGGACGGCAGAGAGTTACTTCCAATGAGAGTTTTTAAGCACAGGCTAGATCAACCAATGGTTTGACTCAGTATAAGGCAGCTTTTTGTTTTAATAACCTTGTGCTTTTAGAACCAATGTCCATTGCGAAGAATAAAGTCACAACTGCAGGCCTCACCCCTCCATCCCAACCCTGTTGCCCAGTTGTATCATCCTCCACATTTTAATAGGGGAAGGTTTGTAATAGGGAACCCAAACACCAATTTATATCATATAGGAATAGAATTGCTAGGTCTCAGAATGCTGGCCAAAGTCCAGGATAATTGCCCTGCTTCTTTGGGTTTGCAGGCAGGGGAGCAGATCTCAGAGTGAGAGGGCAGGGAAGAGTAAGAAGCATGATTTTTACATGTGAGATGCTTTGAAAGCCTGGGCACCCGCCTACACTTGCTCCCTGCTGGCACTAGGACTTGGCATGAAGGTGTTTACATGTACCTTGTGCTTCTTGACCGTCTAATATTTTCCTATCTTGCCTCTGTGATGCCACAAGACTACTGCTGTGATGGTGCAGCAGCCAGTCTTTGTGACACGGGTCTGCCCATAGGACTACCAGATCACAGTATTCTTTACAAATCGTTTTCACAGGAACCCCCCCCCCCCCAGGAAGTTATGTTTCATTCCCATATTATATAATCTAATAAGACTGCTCTGGAATTCCTAGAGCTGAAAAAAATATTACAAACTAAATGTATGTATCTGGAGGGAAACTAGAAATGTAGCACTTGTCAGTTTTAAAGTGGTTTGCTAACACCTGGCATGTGTTCTGTGATGTTCTTTTCACGTCTTGTTTTTTAAAATGCACAGACAAAAATAAGAAAGAGAAACCCCTTGTATTTTCGCAGGAAAGGAAGCCTCTGAAAGTTTCCATGCATTTCAGCCCAGTTCATTGGATAGTAGATACAGGAGATGTTAAAGCTATCTGCTCAGGTAGTGGGGGGAAGATGCCATAAACAAGCCATAAAATGCAAGCTGGTGCTGTTTTATGTTTACAGTTTCCAAGCATGGTTTTAAAAATACTAAGAGGTTCAACCTAAAATATTTCCTGCAATCCCAAAGGGACCACACTATGTGATCTGTGAGGCGTAATCTTGTGACATATTCCTTCATTGGTGCTTCTAAATAGACTCTTGTCCCAAGCCATTTCTTAGGTTTCAGATCCAGAACATCAAAGCAGAATCTTGTGCACATCAAAGCTGAAGGGACATATCCTTCCTTCTCTTTTTAATTGAATCCCACATTGGGCATAGGATGGTTGCATGATGTCAATACAGCACAATGGGAACCAGGCCATTAAAAAAGAATTAACTGGGAACCAAACTGAATGTGGCTGATGGTTATCCATATAGGTCAAGGCATAGCATTCAAATGCAAGAATCTTCTGCTTACATTCCCCATGCATAGGGCAGCTTCAAAACAAATACTTAAAGGAGATGTGTTGAACATTCCAAGGAGGGCCTATAATTAGGCCACCGCCTGGCTTGTGCTGTTCATTTGAGCACTCCTTCACTGCAGTGGTAGTGGAAATTGCAGTTTGGAAAAGGTTTGGAAAACCATTTATTTGTAATCTATTTCTTCATCACTTTTCAGTTGTAAAGAAGTAATTCAGTGTTGCTTACAGGTCAATGGAAGCAAAAATCATATATATACATATAT
>JAHTLZ010000129.1:28955215-28974101 GCA_023846285.1 Phrynocephalus versicolor | reverse complement strand
ATAGCAGAAAGTGAGGAGGAATTAAAGAACTTCTTAATGAGGGTGAAAGAGGAGAGTGAAAAGAGTGTTGGAGGCTGAAGCTCAACATGAAAAAAACTAAGATCATGGCCACTGGTCCCATCACCTCCTGGCAAATAGAAGGGGAAGAAATGAAGGCAATGACAGAGTTTATTTTCTTGGGCTCTTTGATCACTGCAGATGGCAACTGCAGCAACGACATTAAAAGATGCCTGCTTCTTGGGAGGAAAGTGATGGCAAACCTAGGCAGAATCTTAAACAGCAGAGACATCACTTTGCCAACTAAGGTCCGGATAGTCAAAGCTATGGTTTTTCCAGTTGTGATGTATGGAAGTGAGAGCTGGAGTATAAAGAAGGCTGATGGCCATAGAATTGATACTTTTGAGCTGTGGTGCTGGAGGAGAGTCTTGAGAGTCCCCTGGACTGCAAAGAGATCAAACCTATCCATCCTGAAAGAAATCAACACCAAATGTTCACTGGAAGGACAGATGTTGAAGCTGAGGCTCCAGTACTTTGGCCACCTCATGAGAAGAGAGGACGCCTTGGAAAAGTCCCTGCTGTTGGGAAAGATCAAATGCAAAAGGAAAAGGGGACAACAGAGAATGAGATGGTTGGATGGTGTCATCGATGCAACAAATATGGATTTGACCAAACTCTGGAAAGCAGTGGAGGACAGGAAGGCCTGGCGAGCTCTGGTCCATGGGGTCGCGAAGAGCCGGATACAACTGAACGACAACAATCCTAACATTGCTTTGTTTTAAATTGCAATGACTAAATATCCTGGCTAGCATTTAAAGATGAATATGTCACTTTTAATCTAAAAGTTCCTCAAGGTGGTTTACAGTAGATCACATAGATATTTGGTGTGGGACAGCTAAGTGAGATCATGGTTACAGTCTTAATTCTCCTCAGCTTTCAGTTCTTTCTACCAGCACAAAGCTGATAATCCAAGGGCCCTTTGAGAAGAGGAAAAGAACTAGTCTCTGCTGAGGAATATGCTCCCAAATACCATTTGATTCCTATTCTTCAAAATTGATCTTCTTCCCTCACAGCCACGGACAAGTGTCCCAATTAATCTTGTGATGTTGGGGAAGCCTCAAAGGATATTGGGAACCAGGCTGCACCAGAGTGTGCAGTGGCCAAGGTTTTGTTTTGTGATAAATTCAAAGCTTCCTGTGCTTTACAAGAGACCTGAGCAATGTTCTCCCTTCCAGATGTTGAACTGTGATTCCTACCAGCCCTGGCCAGCACAGCCAGTCGTGAGAACTGAGAACTTTTAATAAACAACATCTGGAGGATTGCACTTTGTCCATCCCTGCCTTGCAAGAATCAGTGCACACACAGAGGAAGACAGAGAAAAAATAGTCACCACATACAAGGAAGGCCCCACCACCACCACATAATATGCAAGCACAAGAAAATGTATGGGTTACATACACATTCCCATTGCAGCATGCCCTGCAGTGTTCTGAATCATCCTTTGTTGTGTCCATGAGAGTTCTTTTACATATAAAATATCCTACAGGAGGCTTAGGTTTTCCTCTTAGGAACAGATCCCAGCAGTGGCACAGTCATGAAGCAGCGTAAAGACCTTGTTTCCATATGACACGCGGAAAAGCAGGGATCACCATTCAGATACTGCAGATGGCATACCAAATACAGTAGACCCTCATATAACAAACTGTCTGTATAACATAAAATCTGTACAACATAAAAAATTCCAGAGATAGGGGAAATTTGCTTAACAGAATTGTCTATGGGGTGAATCCGTACAACATAAAAATGGTCATGATTAGGGATTACTCTGTTTTCAGTGCATTCCTATGGGAAATTTGTATAAAGGAAAACTTGCTTAATATAATTTCATTTGGAACGAATTAATTCCTTTATACAAGGTACCACTGTATGCCACTATGCCTCCGCTTTGGAAGGTTCAACCTTTCCTTGCAGCAGGGCTAGACACCAGATCAGCCGCATCCCAGGACCAGGCAATGATTAAGAGGGCAATTCCACCCCTGCCCAGGCTTCCTACTAGAGATGGGCACGGAGAGAACATTTTTTCGTTTCCGTTACCATTTGTCATTTCTGTTACGTAACGAAATGACAAACGAAAATTGTGATGAAAATGCAACAAAACGAACAGAACCACACAAATTGTGGTCGTTACGTTTCGTTTCCGTTAATGGCGATGCACAATGAAATGAGCTGTTTTAAATGTTAAAAAACGCCCTGGACATCTGTAAAAATGCAGCGATAATTATTTATATTGTCTGATAATACCTACCAGGGGGGTTGGGGTCCTTAAAACGTTTGTTTTTGTCTTCTCCCATCGCAATGTATTTTTCTTTTCCCTTTAAAATGGATGTCGCCACCAGCCACAAAATGGAGGCAAGCCATGTGATGTGGGATCATGTTCAACCAATAGCATGCCCAGGTTGCAGACTGGGCGGGCAGGTCTGGCAGCCACAGAGGGCATAAAAAAGCTCTGGCAGCCTCCGGCCTCCTTGCAGTCTCTGGTGGGAGTTAGGGTGGGATTGCTGTCTCTGTGACTCTAGCTTCAGCCCTGCAGCCTCCCTGTGTGCGTGCGTGTTACGTACCTCTCGGTGAGTACCCTCCCCTGCCCCACAGTGCAGTCATTCTGTGGCTGCCTTGCACCCTGGGCAACGCCCGCCGCTGCCTTTGCAGCCTCCCTGCAAACCTAGTCTATACTGTGTCTCTGCCAGCATCCTTTTTTTTTTAGTGTTTTCCCTCTGGTCTGGGGTGTTGGGGGATGCCTGCGCATGGAAATGCTTTAAAAATCACACAAAAAGTGGGTAGAAACAACAAACGAAAAAATGAAAAACGGAAACGAAATTTTTCAAAAAATTTGTGACACATGGAAACGAACCGAAACAGACCTCTCAACGACAAACGAAAAACCGAAATGCCATTTTTTTTTGTTTTGTGCCCATCTCTACTTCCTACCATTGCAGGAGTTATGAGCTTGTGCTAAGCAAGCTCATAATTTGTAAACCTGGTGCTTCCTTCCTTGCCCTGCTCCAAACAGCATGATAGGCCTGGGGCTGGTTATACAAAAAATAAACAAATCCAGGACGAATAGGGAAAAGATGCACACACTTGTCCTCAGTCCTACTGTGGACGCCCCCCCCCCTCCATTCCAAAAACCTGCTTGCAGAGGCAGTGGGCCTTCAATACCAGCTGGAAATGGATGCAAACAAAGTGCCCAGATGTTAAAAGCCTCCCACACAAAAACTATACTTTCTCTTACTGTATCACTGCTCATCTTGAGATTTGTCTCAAGATGAAAGAAACATGATAGCTCCCTGAAACTTCAGCAGGTGCTCCAAAATGAGCTTGGCGCTGTTTTGAAGAGGGATGCCCTGTGCTGTCCCCTGACAAGGCCAATACTGGCTAGGAGACACCTACAAAAATGAGGTAGGTAATGGATGAACATGCTCTGAAATCCCTTCTCAATAGTGGCCCATCTACAGGGTCAGCCCTAATATGAAGTTGGATGAAGCAGAAATTGGCCTTATGAAATAGACAGCCACATGTGTCCCTTGAGATCAAAAGTCGATGCTATGCAGAAAAATCGGTAAGTGAATCTCTACGTGCAGTTTTCCCCTTGTCATGCTTCATCCTGTTAATTTTGCTCAGTGGAGGAATACAACCCAGGTTCCAACTTATATCATAATGTATGCATGAAAAATGCAATGCACACCTGGATATAAAGCCTGAGCACCAGATCAAGGTAATGGTTGGAGAGAGTCCACTTGGGACTTGAGTGATCCACATTCTAGCCCCCCGTTAACCATGATGCTCATTTAGTGATCTTGGGCCAGCCCTTCTGTTTCAGCCTGGTCTACACCACAGGGTTGTTGTGAAAATAAAACGAGGATGATGAGAGCATTGTATACGGCAGGAAAGGCAGCAAGTACGTAGATACATGTAACATAAAATGCCACTCCAAGTGGATTAGTGATGCTAATTCCGGGAACTGCAGAAGTTAGGCAGCTATCACATACATAAGCAATAAATAAATGTCATCCATGTTATGCTTTGGGCAGATATCCTCATATATGCAGCATAAACAGCATACTTACTTTAGGCTCAATTGCTTGCCATTTTTCTCCTACATTTTCTCCATTTTGTCAATGCCACACATTCCTCGGATCCAACCGTAGACACATTTTTGTAGTTGTCTGAATGATCACATTGTCTGCTTTTTGAATTGCATGCCTGCTGTTGGCTCGCCGCCCCTAATTGTTTTTGTTTTAGCGTTTGTCCCTGGCTTCTCAGCCAGGCAGTTGAAAGAGGCCGGGTCATCCTCTGAGAGGTGTCTAATCAAAGGGATGAGTAATCAAACAAAAAGCTTTTTGGGGAGGGGTGGAAATGGAACAAATGATATTGTCTAGCTAGTTATTATGTTTTCGGTTCTCAGCGCTTAAATCGAGTTCCTGCAGAAACCAGAGTTGCTGCCCATTAGCTTGGTGGGTTGGGCTGCTGAGTAAGTGGATGGATGCCTTGTAAAGAAGGAGTGGCAGAGGAAACAGCTGAGGGGGAAAAACAGTGAAGTAGAAGAAACATATGGAAAGGGTGACATATTGTCTCCCAATTTCTACATGCCACCCAGGAGCCCTGCTGGGTGAATATGTTTGAGGAGGTGATTTTTCAGAGTTCCTCTCTTTTCTCTCCATTTGGGGGGGGCACCCATTTGGGAGGGCAGGGAGAGAACAAGGAACGCCATCCGTTCCTAGGAGGACAGTATATATATAAATTTCATTGCATGGCTGAGGTGGTGCACAGAGAAATGAGTGAGGAAATATCTGATTAAAGTGTGCATGGCTGCTGAGGCGACCGCATGTTGCCATAGCAATCGAGATGAAATGTGCAAGAAGTGAGATAATTAAATCTAACCCTTTTAGAAGTTTCTGACAGTCTATGCACTGCCAATAAGAAAAAAGTTATCTCCGGTATTAAAGATAAAACACATTCCTCATGGAAGTAGTTCTTCTTGTTGATATTTTGTTGTTCCCTTTGCTAAATACATGGCTCCAGGTGCCTGATTTAAATGTCCCCTTTAATAATCAGATGCAGTCTTGACCTTGGCGTGTAACTGCCAAGAGACAGAGCGGCTTTATTGTTCCATGGGAAACTGCTGCACAAAATAGCCAGCGATATTTCCCCCCTTCGCCCTCCTTTTTGCCGAGCAGTTAAAGGCAGGCTATCACGGCTCAGATTATGATTCAATAATATCTAGAACGTGCTGCCCTCTACAGGAACTGGCGATTAAGAAAAAAAGAACACTTTTGAGCGTGTTTATTGATTCAGGAAGTACCGTGAATTAATGTGACCTTATCGAAGCCAGAAAGTTCATCACATATAGCGATCCCGGCAGAAGGCTTATATAAAATGGTTGAGCTGAAATCTTAACAGAAACAACAACTACCATGTAATACTAAAGAGCTCTTGTTGGGAAACAGCAGCTAAAAATGTCATCATGGGCTGAGCTAGTAATTAGTGGAAATAATTGGCAGCCTTATGAGGCATTTCTACATCACAGGTTCTTCAGATGTCAGCTATCCAAGCACCAAGGAGGTTTATAACACAGGCTTTCATGCGTGAACATTGGACTGCATGCTATTTGACACTCCCTAAAAAATACGGGGGAAGGGAGTGACTGGGAAGTGATCACTTGTTTAATCTGAAAGAATAAATACATTCTTAGTGTGGTGTGGTGTGGCTCTTAGTGTGGCCTGATGGCAGGTCAGATCAGAAACGTGATCTGACCTTTGAAACTGTTAAACCAGATAGGATGGATAGGTGACCTAGTTAGGTGTTCTTATAGCATCAGCTCCAATGAGAGCAGTACCGGAATGCAAAGCTTGTGGCTTCCCCCTTTCAATTGTTATTAGTGGATCCCAACAGTAAACTTAATAACACAGGTAACTAGGATCACCAATGAAGATCATGAACTTCTTCATTGGTAAAGGTGAAGCTGATTGATGCCCCATTAGCTTCACAGGAACATATGCCAATTATTTCCTATTGTAAGTCCCAATTAGAGTATGAACCTTGACTCCATAGGCAAATGTTACGTCAACACTTAAATTCCATCAGGTCAGTGAGTCTGATGCCATCAAAAGTAGCAATAGGATCCTGACCACATCAGACCACTCTTCCGTCTGAGCCTTTAATATCTACTCTGATTGGCAGTTGCCCTTATGCTTCCCAAGCAGAGGGATTTCACATCAGCTGCTATCTGATTCTTTTGGCTGGAAATGCCAAGGAGTCAACATGAGACTTTCGTGTAACCCGAGCTCCGGTCCTACTAAAAACTGCACTGATGAGTTTGACCCAGAGCCACAATTCACTATTCTGGTGGTGAGTGTCTAGTATTTAGGGCCCTCCTAAAGAAATGAATTGGGGGGGGGGATGTGAAGTTACTTGGACAAGCCTCGACAACAGGTTAAAATTAGGCAATGGCTGTAATGTCTGCTTTCCTTGGACTCAGACTCTCCAGATCTGAACCCAAGCTAAATATGTACTGTCAGTTACTTCCTACTTTTTACCAGTTATGCAGTAGACATTGTGCCAAAGAGCACAACTACTGGCACAACATTAATTGTCCATGCAAGCACCCTCAGCAGGATACCAGCCCATATGTTTAGTGTTTTTGTTCCATAGACCAGCAAGCCCCCAACCCAAACATTTCTGTACACACACACCCCAGATCCTTACATTGAGGGTTCTGCTGGCCAAATACTGGGAAATGTGGTACATGAGGAGAAAACAATATTCCTCCGACAGAATCACGCAGCCAGATTGCTTTAGGAATGTGGCTCTACTTGCAAACCAAGTGCACTCCCTGGCATACCATTTTCCCACAGCATTGGTAGTAGTGACAGAAACCTTGTTCTCTGTGGAAATATCAACAGCAGTGGTGGTTTTCGCCACCGGTAGCTTCTGGTGGCTGTACCCTTGAGACAATACAACCTCATTACTGGTTGACCTGAACATTTTAAACTGTGTTGATTTCAATATCTTTATGTCCCCATCAACAGGGATCTTGATAATATGCTCGTGGAACCATTTTAACCATGTTCAGCTAAACGTGCATAGGATTCCTCTTCAGTTCTTCAGGTTGAGTGCCTGGGCACTGGAAATAGAGGCACCAGGGCCAGCATCAATGCCTTTAGCTCCCTATTCAATTGCTCCGTTTGAACACCTGGATACAGCTGAGATTAGTGTAAAGCCAAGAATTTCTATCATGTGTCCTGTACTAAATTAACATGAAACAGTTGCCATAAGGGTCTTTCTGGCTTATCAGAAGTAAGCCTTGATTTCCCGGTGAACAAAGGCATGGGGTGTTGGGTTTATTATTAAATAAAAGTTCAGGGTCTCTGTGAAATTTCGCAGAAATTTTACAATTAGAGACACCACTTGCATATTAATAATTGCAGGGGCATGGATGAAGGAAGGTTCAGTTCAAATTTCCATTCAGCCATAACATTCAATGGCAGTGTGGTGTAGTAGATAGAGTGATGGACATGGACTCTGGAAACCTAGGTCCGAATCCCTGCTCACTCATAGAAACTTACTGGGGATGTCTTTGGTAAAACAATTCCTTAAATCTCTCATGCAATTTGAAAACTCTACTAGGATCGCTGCAAGTCAGATGTGACTTGACTGCTCATAATAACAACAGAATAAATGAATGGGCAGCATGTCACCAATAGAGATGGGCACGACTCAAAAAAATAATTTTTCGTTTGTCGTTTGTCGTTTAGGGGTCCGTTTCGGTTCGTTTTTGTTTTTGGGGGAGTTTTGCACATTTTTCGTTTTCGTTTTCGTTACGAAATGAAACGAAAAAACAAAAACAAAAACAAAAATTTTTCATTTCGTTAGCCTTCTTTTCGATGCAATGTGCCCGCCGTAACAAAAACGAAAAACACAGCAAAATTTTTCGTTTTTGTTTCCGTTGTCGTTTTGCTTCAGAAACATTTTTTGTTTTCGTTTTCATTACGAAACAAAACGAAAAACGAAAATGAAAATGAAAATTTTGCTGAGTTGTGCCCATCTCTAGTCACCAATTAATAAGCAATTTGACCTGTGTATCAGTGACAAACCCTTTTTAAAAAACTATATTTTATTCATTGTGGTGAATAGGGCGGTATACAAGAGCTAAAAATAAATAATAAATAAATAAATATAAGAAAAAAAAGTATTTGTAATATTTGCTACACACTGTGATACACGGGTTTCTGTCCTAGTCATTATGTTACAACCAGCTTTCTCTTTATTCTTTGTTTCTTTTTCTCTAGCCATTGATAAAACCGATTTCATACTTCATAATATTGTGAGTCCTCATTTTCCTTTATTCTCATGGTCAATCTGTCCATCTCTGCACATTCCAAAATGTTCTTAATAATCATTTCATATGTAGTGACAAACCCTTTTGAATATATATGTTAATTTTTAAAAAATCCTACTCTCGAGTCTCATCAGGATGCAGCACATTTTACTTTGGTATGTTTAATTTTTCAGATATACTGTATTTATTTATAGTATTTATTTCATTTCATTTCATTTCTATACCATTCATCTGGCAGACATGAAAGACTGCCACGGGTAGATACTGACTTGATAGTCATTCTCATGATGAGTTGTATGTAATACAGTAATACCTAGGATAATGAAGGCCTCTGATAACGAATAATTTGGATAGTTAATGGGAATTTCTGGGAATCTGAATGTTTCCCTTAATGAAAAATTCCAGTTTACGACTTTCAGGCCACCCCATTGGAAACTGATGGGGGTGTGAAAGACACAGTTGCCTTCTGCTTTTGGCTTTGTCTTCCATCCCCACATGCTTGTCCTTACCCACTCCCGAAAAGAAGGAACTCACTTTTTGGGTGCTTTCTTTTCAGAAGTGAATAAGACCCACCCACCCCCACTCCTCGCTACAAGCATGAGGGGATGAAAGCAAGTGGCAGTGGGCAGGAGCGTTGGTGCCTGGGAGGTTCAAATGGCTGGGAACAGCCATTCAAACTTCCCAGGCAGTGGGATAGGTGGTGCAGTGCTCGATCCCCCAGTCTGCCCAGCCACACCACCCCCTGTGGCCGGGCAGAGCCATGGATTGGGTCTACCCCCAGGAAGATCAGCGCTCACCCTGTCAGCCCCTTCTGGGGGCACCGCTCACCCTGGAGGAGCTGGATTTGGATATCAAAAGCTGAACGCTTTCATCTCCTCCCCAGGCTTGTAGTGAGCAGTGGGGGGTAGGTCTTACCCACTCACGTAAAGAAGGCACACAAAAAGTGGATGCCTTCTTTTCTGGAGGGGGTAAGGATAAGTAGAGTGGAGATGAAAGATGCACCCAAAAGCGGAAGGCACTTGCATCTTTCATTTCCCCCCCCCCCCAGACTTGTAGAGACCAGCGGTGGGCAAGTCCTTACCCACCCCAGAAAAGAAGGTACCTGAAAAGCGAGCACCTTCTTTTCTGTAGTGGGTAAGGACCCACCACCTACCCCTCACTACCATCACAGTGATCAAAGTCAGGTGGCGCCATCACCATCTGACTTTGCTCCCCGCAGGTGGCAGCCTTGTTTTCCCTGTTGGGATCAGGTGCCCCAAATATTCCCCACATTGCTGGGTTCAGCTTTGGGACACCTGATACAACACTTCCTTTCCCCTGCTGGGCACTGCAATGAGGAAAAGGAAGTGACTGCCAATTAATCCAACCACTGGAATAGATTAATTGGTTTCCCATTCATTTTAATGGGATACCACGGTTCGTATAACAAATACTTTTTTGGTTACCAAATTGATTCGCAGAACAAATTGAATTTGTTATCTGAGATACCATTTTATATTATTTGGCTCTAAATGGCCTCTATACTGCCTCCCAATATGGTGAATCTCTTGGGATGGTGATAAGCATCATGGGAGCTTCAAGTGGCCTGGTATGACCAGCATGTATTTTGGTGTGAAAAACTGGTTGGCTTTCAAGCCACCTGTGAACAAATTCACAAACTCCATCCCCGACTCATGGAAAGCCCATCCACATCACAAAAAGTTGGAAAAATTGATATGTCGCTGTGGCATAGGCTCTAATTCTTCCACGTACAGAACTTTGGAGAATAATTACTGCACTCAGAATTTCACCAGTGGGGGACCAATTTGATGTCACATTTCTGATGCACACCCATTTCTCTTTTGTATCATTGATTTCTTTCATTTTTGTGTAGCTGTTGATCCACTGTGTTTGGAAGTCAAAATCCCAACGGATAAGGGCATAATAACTCATAACATTTCTTTGCTTTCCGGAGTACTTTTGGCACAATGATAAATTTCTTCTTTCCCAGGAATGGCGAGCAGAAAACTATGTTGTGCTTTTTTTTTACCATGTGTACAACAGGGAACAAACAAATTTTTGTTTTAAAATAATGAAAATTCACTTATATAATATAAATCTGCTACTTGCTATGGTCGTTATCCATCAGCTACAAACACCTGAATATTCAAACCCTATAAAGTTATCTTTAACATTCCTACTCAATTTTTGTCTGGCATTTTTGGTTGTTGTTTCTAAAGCAACATAAAGATTTACCACTTCTGCTGGAAATGCTTTGGAAACCTGGGGTGTTCACCAATGTGTTCTGCTATATAATTTATGGTAATATATACATACAAACACATATAAATAGGGCTTACATTGGAGCAGTAGAGAGAGAAATTGTATCTTTCCCTTAGATTGAGAGAGGGTTAGGCCTATATAATGTTTTACTGTACTGAACTCTATAAAATTGATCCTTATTTATGTCCCACCAGGGTTGTGCTGCATATGTGAATTTAAAATTGTTTATTTTCTGAATATAGATGCCACATCTTCACCGAAAGCTGCATGATACCATGTGGTAGAAACACCCAGATTTTTTAAAAAAGTTTTTTTTTTATTTGTTTTATTCTGAGACTGGCAAAAGATAATATTTATTTTACCCTTTGATCATAACATCTTTGCAATCAAATAAAATGAAAAATTCATCATATTGTACATGTAAAGGTCATTCTGAAATGAGACTTCATAGAAAAGTAACCTGAATAAGACAAGACAATTTTAAGGGGGGTTGTGTTCATCAGTCCCTGGAATAGATCTTTTGCCCTCAACTCTAATCCACCTTCTTCACAGTCTTCAGAGATTGACTTTGAAATAAACATACAGATCATCATACAACTGAACTATTTTGATGATGAGGGGAAAACATTGTAGAAAAATAGGTATTTTCTCACCCATACAAATGTAACCTCTCCTTGGTGTTCTAGCTGAAATCTCTTCTATCTGATCTTGGAACAGAGGCAGAATTTACTTTAAGAATAACTCAAACCAAACTAAGACATAAAATACACACAAATTCCTGGTGATTATTCAAGACCTTTAATATAAACACACACACACACCAAGGTAGTATTCAAGGTTATGAGTAGCTGGTTTTCTCTTGTTATTGATACAAGCAGAGGCATTTCTGCAATTCAAGAGAGCCTTTAACAAAAGGCATGGATTTAGATTAAATATGGAGTTAATTTCCACTAATCAACAAGATGCTGGTTGTGTTTCTGCTCATGCAGCTAGGAATTTATGACATGTTGCCCTTTCATAATAGGTTTTCAAGATGCTAACAACAGCAGTAGATCAAGTACCAATACAGAAAAGCAGAAAGAATATTGTCACCACTTTTACAGTCAAGTTTGAAATAAGATTAATGAAACATAAAGAAAGTGTTGCACATGTTAAACATGGTGTAATGCCCCATACATTTTGCATAGGATCATATATTCCACTGATTTTTTTGTTATAAAATTGAATTCTGCCTCTCCAAATGGACACCTCATGGTGACGGGGGGGGGGGGGTTAAATCCTATACTTCATCAGCAAACTTTTTCAAATGTTTGTGTATCATGTGTGTTGTTCAGAGCAATGTTTCCCACATCCTGGTACCTTTCCATTAAGCACTACATGAAATGGAACTAGATATGGGCACAAAATGGAAAAATAGCATTTCATATAGAAAATACAGATCCCTCAAAAATACTGATCCCAGGCAGATTTCACCACCAATGTGGTAGGGTTAGCTTCCTAAAGAGATTCTAGGTAAACACCCAAAATTTGGAGAGGTTTGGGTTTCAGCAGGCTGAGTTGTGAACCTCCAAAGGGCCCCCCTAGGGAAAATTCTTTCTAATTGGATATGAAACGGAAGCCAAGCCGTGGCGGCACTAATCGCTCACCCACAGCTTGGATTCTGAATCCAATTACAAAGAATGTTTCTTAGCGGCACCGCCTTTGGACCTTAACTCAGTCCCCTGACCCCCAAACCTTTCCAAATTTGAGGGGGGGGGTCTTATCTAGAATTGCTCCCCTGCCATTTCATCTTGGACGAATCATTTCATGCTAGAAGGGAAAATGGAATTTCATTACGAAATGAAACGAAACACGTCCTACTGTTGTGTTAGGTAGGTAATGAAGAAATTTGTTACCTAAATGAAACGATGAAACAGCATTTCATTTTTCATTTCGTTCCCATCTCTAAATGAAACGTCCTAAGGAAAACGTGGGCTAGGTGATACCTTCTATGTATCTAAGAACCTACCCTCAATGGCTGCACGACTTTATACTGTGCTTGTTTTAATCCTAAGGAAAACAGGACCCTCATTCTCACTGGCTCACATAATGTAGATTGCCTTCTATCTGAACAGACTGTTTCCTAAGAAAAATCCGGCCTTAACAAGCTTCTTAGGCCCCTCTGAAAAGCCCTTCTGGAGAACAAAGTTGGGGCGTTCATTGTGGCATCTTCTGTGCCCCAAATGACCTAGGTCAATCCTTTCATTTTTTTCATAGTGGCATATTTCATACATTCCATGGCAAGGCATAGAAATAGAAAAACTGGCTCAGTGAGCAGTGCTTGTTCTGACAAATGAAGGTGTGTCCCCATAAAGAAGCTGATTCCTGGGCAGATGAAGTTCAGCTGTTAATTCCTCTTCTTGTGTTTTGCAAATCCTGAGACAAGCACGATCATGGCTTTGGCTTCAGTTCCATTTTATCGTTCTCGTCATCCCTTACTATGCGCTAAATATTTACATCCTGGCAAGAGCCATGCAATCAGAAGATCACATGAGCATCCATTGTCCATTTTTAATGATAAAAAGCATGATGGAACAAAATGGAACAAAGGAGGTAAAGGTAAAGGTTCCCCACACACATGCATGCTAGGCATGTCCAACTCTAGGGGCAGTGCTCATCTCCATGTTCAAGCCAAAGAGCCAGTGTTGTGCAAGTCCATGGCCACATGGCCGGCATGGCTGAATATATTTCTGTGCACGGAACACTATTTACCTTCCCGCTTTGTATGGTGGTACCTACTTATCTACTTGCATATAACATCCTTTTTAACTGCTAGGTTGGCAGGAGCTGGGGTTAGCAGCGGGAGCTCGCTCACCTGCGTGGCACCCGGGATTCGAACCGCCGAACCGCTGACTTTGCAGCTGACAGTTTCAGCACTCTAGCCCACTGAGCCACCACACCCCAGAACAAAGGAGACATGCATTAAATTGTTATGTTTTTAGCCCAACTTTCCTGCAAGCAGCACAAGGCAGTGCCATTGCCTTTTATGCACTCAACATCTCTGTGAGATAGTATAGGCTGGCAAATAATGCCTGGCTCAAGGTCACCAGGGATATGTGTGGCTAAGGGGAGACATCACCCCTTGTATATACAGTATACAATATTTTCCTATAGGTTTTATATTATAATTGGTTTCCAGAGCACAAGGCAGAAAACAACAATGCAGACGCATGAGCAATCATCCCAGCTGCATCAGCCTTTTCTTATCAGGCAAGTCTAGCCTTTAATTTTTTTTTTAATATAAAGCCTTCTAGATTTCTCTTTAAGTGGAAAAAGTAAGTCAACTCACAGTATTCACCTGTAGCTACCTTCAGAAAGGGAAATGGGAACAAATGGGACACTAGCATGGAGGAGCCCCTGTATAGCTCCTTCTCAGTATGAAAGTCAACAAGGAAGAAGGCAATCAACCAAACAAAAGTTATCCCAGGTAAACAGAAAACAGGGCTGGCCCTAATCCCCAAGTTGGAAAAAACTTTACCAGTCAAATTAGTGGCAAAGGACAATCACTTTCAACTACAACCTCCTTCCCACTGATTCCCAGGTTTACTCTATGTGAGATTGCTCCACCCCCCCCCAAAAAAAATACCCACTGCCTTTGAATGATTAATTTTGAAAGGAGAATCACAAACTATCTTGACTAATATCTGCATTCCCAACCAATTATGGGTGCAGAGACATGACCTGGATCTAGCACGTCTGTAACAGCAACCACAGATTGTGCTTACCAAATGGATCAATGGATGCTGAAGGATATCAGTAATGGGGTGACTGGGCATGGGTTGTATAGGTCAGTGGCATGAAGGAGCCCTGGACCTGGCTGATGCATCCCTAGCCCTTTTCTCCACCTGACACGGGCAACATGGAGACAAAATGGACAGAGAAAGATGTAGGACAGACTCTCGTAATTTACCTCCTCCACCTTTATCTTATCTCTGTACACAGAATTTGGAACTCCATGCCAAACTTTCTTTGTTTGTTTATTTCTCCTTGGAGTCCATGACTAATTTTGCTGCCTTTGACTCTTTGAAGGAGAACTGCTCATGTTCACTTCTGCCCAGCATTAAATGTGCTTTCTCGGTCATTAACTGAAACATAAATATAGATTTTTCTTATGTTATAAGATTCAGACTAAATGTATCAATATCATTCCTATCAATGCAAGAGAGAGAGAGAGAGAGAGATGGAAAGAGAGAAATTAAGAGAAAAAGAAAAAATAATGATGGTTTAAATGATATATAAGGTGATAGATGTCAGATAGCCAAAGAAAATAAATTGTTGAATATAATTAATCCGCACCTTAACAAAACACACTTTCTCTCTCATTTCCACCTCTAGCTGTGCTTAATGAATAAAGATTAAATGCACATTACTATGAATAGTCATACAGCAGTCTAAGTTTTAATCAAAACAGTTCTCCTTCACTCTGTATGCTAATAAATTGTCTGATACCTGTTAATGTTAAATATACCGGAAGAATTTCATTAAATATCAACATATTTTCCCCTTTAAGCTTAGAAGACTTAATTCATGCTCCAGTCTATACACACAGTGCATACCTCCAGAGCTTGCTGGTGTTACCTCTGTAGACTACGACTCTTAGTATCATCCACTCGGGCTCATTGGTGGCCAGCCAGACCTGGAAGGCTTCCGAGAGCTGTACAGTACAGTGTAAAAGGAATGTTCCTATGTTATCTGTTCATCACATGGTTAATGTTTTTAAGATGTTTAAGGCAGATTCTGAACCACCACCCACCCTTTGCTTAGGTTCCCGGAAGAATAAGTCATACATTGATTATGCTCCCTGAATAATAATGACAAGTCACAAGGGAGTTTGTGGGACATATCCTAATGGCACATTGAATGCTCGATGTCTACAAACCATGAATGCTTTGGGAGGAGGTTTATCTTCCTCAATTGTCCTGCCTTAGTCACAGAATTTTGTAAAGATGCAGACAACCTTCTCTGCCTTGTGGAACCTTCCCTTGGGCTTCAATTGATTCTCCCAACTCTGTTTCCTATTACAAAATGTAGCTGTTCAACAGGCGAACACAGAATAGCAGTGCATTGGTTTTGGGGAGACTTGGTATCCTCGTAGCCCATAAATGCGCCATATTCAAGTATGACTTTGACGTCAGTTAAAAAGCTACATACAATACTCGTCTTTATAGATAGCTTTGAGTATTCTGTTTTTGGTTTTTGGTTTTTTTTTTTTTTTGGGTGGTGGAATAAGTTTTTGCTGTTGTTCATTTCACAGGAATACAATTCACCTTCATTAACAAAAACAATAGATGGATGCACCATTTTTTTTTTTACAAGACATAGTTTGCTCACCGTACTGCTTATCAGCTCTGGATTATCCTGCTAAATGACAAGGCAAGTTCTTGTTCTCAGCTTTGTAACCTCTTTTTCAGACATCACCTTGTTCAACCAAATGGTTTACTTGATGAGTGGCTGCCCCAATTATTTGGCACCCTAGCACGGCTGGGCGAGACGCCAGCTTGTGTTCCACCACTATTTATGGCTGTGCATTCAAAGTTCAGCTATGCAAATCCTAACTATTAAAAAAAAGACATTGCCAATTTGTTTTTGAAATGTATTATGTGGCTTGCAAGGTCAAATCATTTGTTTCCTCTCCAGTAAAATACAGTTTTGTCAGTAATGATCGAACAGATTGTCACCTCTTAACATATCTTTTTTTTTAAAAAAACGCTGAATCCAATTGAATGTAAACATCTCTTCACTCCCTGTGCAAGATAATAATAATCACATGGAGGACTTCAATAGCAGGGGAAAGAGAACCAGAGAAAGGCACAGGGATTGGGAATATGTGACAGTGGGCAAAATACAATTTCTTAATCATTGGGAGAGAAAACACACTATAGTTTTGGAAAATACTGTATATGTAGGCATTTTGGAGGATTAATATCCACCCATACTGGATAAGTGACATGCATGAGGTGGTGGTGGGGAAAATCACACAATTTTTATTTGTTCCTGGTTGGGAATGATTAGCTGACTTTTACTGGGTGGGCATTTTCTTGGCAGAGACTGTATTTTTTGTCACTATTTGCTATCAAGATGGAACTGACTTACACTGACCCTAATCGGGCTTTCAGAGTAAATGAGATATTTAAGGAGCGGTTTTACCAGTTCCATTCTCCATCTGGGCTTCCATGGTTGAATGAGGATTCAGATCGAGGTCTCTTGAGACCTAATCTTTCACTCTATCCACTATGACTATACCACAATGTATAGATAATAGAAAAGGTGAGGTTTTGTTTGTTCAGCAAGTACTAAAATCACAGCAAGGTTCTGCCAGGGTAGTAGTAGTAGTGCTCAAGCTTTGAAAAAAGTCAAGCTTTAAAGCTATAAAAAGAGATGAAATAAAGATAACAGCAGACAGAACCGGAGGTCTGGGTAACGGTAGTAATACCAGTGCTGTTCGCCAAGACAGCTGAGCAGAAAACAAATCTGAAATATGTGGAACTTCTGGGTCAGTTCCACATATATTCATTTAGCTGCCAGTATACCATTGAGCTCTATCTCACGTCCCGGAAGAGCCTCTTTCTAAAAAAAAAGGCACCTTTGTCTCTGCCACAATCACGTGATTGAAGAAGTGCTCCCATTGTCCCAATGAACATGGAGAGAAAAGCCGCCACTGCCACCACCACCACAGCAGCAGCAGGAGCAAGAGAAAAACATCTTTTTCCTTTTTTTTTCCAGATCCCCCTTGCTTCCTCGGTTCCTCTCTCTCTCTCTCTCTCTCTCTCTCTCTCTCTCTGTGTGTGTGAGTCTGTGTCTCTCTCTCTCTCTCACACACACACACACACACACACACACACACACATCACACTCCTCCCTCCCTCCTTCTCTCTCCCCCTCCCGTTTGCTCTCTCTCTCTCCCCCTCTTGTTTGCTCTTTTACTCTCGCCTCTCTTGCTCTCTCTGGGTCTCACCTTTTTAAATACATGGAACAAGGAAGATCCCTGTCCCCTTTTTAAAGCAGACTGACTCCATTCATGGGAAATAAGTAGATAAGAAGCGGCTTTTCAAGTCCCCAGCTTCTTTGATTCATTTTAAAAAGTGACTCCCTAGCCGCCGCAAAAAAAGAGAAGCCCCAGAGGTGGTCCCTGGAAAGTGCGCTTCGGGGGAGGGGGCGAAGTTTTTTCTTCTTCATAAAAGCTGTCTCCTCTTGGAGGCACGGTTTTTAAAGGTGCCTTTTCTTGCTGAAAAAAATAGGCTTTTAGAGGACGTGAGTTACAACTAATAGTCACATAGCAACCCATCAGTAGTGGCTTGGGGTATTTGTACACGACCCCTAAACTCTGCCGCAAATGGCTGCCAGCTCCGGAGCTTAAAATTGTTTCCCCACCAGCTCCGGAGTTTGCAGGAAATTAAGTGCAGCCACGCCCACCTAAGCGCGTCCCAGCGCACTTTTCAGGTACCTGCTTTTGGAGGGTGAAAAATCCCAGATCCGGATGTAAAGGAGTGAGTGCCAGGCTTTCCTCGCTTCTGTTTGTTGTTGTTTTTGCCTCCCGCCCCTTTAAGAGAAGGAATCAGGACGATGACGGGGCTTGGGGAGGCTTGGACCGGCAAACGGAGTTGAGCCTGCATTCTTTTGTCCCCTTTTTTCTCCGTCCCCTCACACAGACAGGATCAAGGAAGTGCGGAGGGGTGGGGACGCAGGAAGAGCAACGAACCCCTAAGATCTCTGGTCTGAATTTAAGTGGCCAGCGGGTCTTAGGGGTCGTGTGAAAAGGCCCTTGATCAACAGAAAGTGACAACATGTCTTTTCTCAAAAGTATGATATATATTCCCATGATTATAATGTGTAAAGAGGCACCCTCCTTGATTCTGAAAGGCATGTCTTTTTACCTCTTCCAGAATAGCTGGTTTTGGGATTCCATAACAAAGAGGAAGATGAAGGCGAAGAAGAGGAAGAAGCAAGAATAAAGTAGGTCTGCATCTGAAGTCTCCCTATCTCAGGGACAGATGAAACAGTGTCAGGGGAAAAAAATTCCTTTCCTCTTTGAGCTGCATAGAAGAATGCTGATGCATGGTCCATGGATACTTAATTATATTGAGAGTCTCAAAAACTCTTCCTCTTACTTTTTTGTGTGAGTTGATGGCAAGGTACCCTGTATAGCCCCTTGCCCCCCAAGCCCCGAAATAAGGAGACGAGACTACTTTCAGT